>OX382198.1:5632500-6257500 GCA_947507515.1 Eulithis testata
TTTCTTGACAAGTCGACATTGTTTTAGTTCGACTGTATTGGTACATAATAAGTAGAGATGTCCTCTTTTACATACTGTAAAAGCTTGGGGTCGGAATATTTTATAATTATGTTATTTTTAAGTAGGGCTTACGTGCTAAGTTTACTTCGGCAACTCAATACTTTACTTCAGAAAGTATTTCAGTTATTTATTGACTGGACTTTTGATTTTTAACATCGTACATATTGCGTGAAAACATACATCTTTTGATAATACTACTGTTGGGTCGAATGCATTTCATCATTATAATGTACCAACTAATATCGATCACCCTTGCCGCTGCTACTAGTATATTTGTATTAAAAAAAATTAGTTATTCAAATAAATAAAAATATATTGAAAAATATACTTTATTAGTAAAATATGTTTGAAATTAACAATTTGTGCAAATTGTCCTCTACAAAACCCACTATACAGTTGATTGGTATTGGTAAGTAACCAAATAAGTTAGCTAAATATTATAACTTTGCAAAATCACGGTCAAGTCAAAAATTTTACTAAATTCATCTCTAATTTGCAACATAACTCACACAACACATGAACCTAACTAAAATAAATTGAAACTAAATCACAAGCATTGCGAGCATTGCTCAATAAAATAAGTACTGTAATGCTAACAAAGTACTGGTAAAATGCCAAGCAAAAATAGTTAGATACTGTAATTTTAACCAATCTTCGCAACTCGTTAACGCACACGCAGATATAAAAAGTCCGAGCGTGATGGCAGATGTATCAGGCATCTTCAGAACTTTATCAGTAGTGACTACTGTAACATGTCTAAATCTAGCCTACTAATAGTGCACATAATGGTACGATTTGCCGCTATCTACAAGTTTAAGTTTCACTTATAAATAAGTACATTTAATTTAGGGGACATACTACGAATAGAATTACATCGCTATTGGAATAGAATTTTGTAACTATCTTTGCATAAAAACAAGTAAATTATGTTAAGTTTGGCTCATAAACATGAGTTTTAGATTAAATACATTCGATATAAGTACAAAATATAAGAGTAAAACATGCTGCCCATCGTGAACGGGCATTCCAGAATACAATTCTTTCGCTTTTGCAATATCGAATGTTTCCATACATTTCCAAATAATTATAAAACAGTATTGTTCTAGTTTTATAAATATTTTGCCATTTGACACATCATTACATGGGGCCAAAAAGGCTTTATGTATCACAGGGAATATCATCGGATAAGTACTACTGTCACATTGAGAAATACTACACACACACTAACACATACAAGATTTAAAATGTTACATCCAGATTGCAAAACCCTTATAAAATAGTAAATAGGTAACTTTTAATTGTGATACTACTCACAACACAACTACGATTACTAAACCTGACAGAGAAGCAATAGTAGTTTCAACTTTATGATCACGTGATACAGATCAGAGATACTAAACTGAATGATTTTTGTATTCATTGTAAACCGACATACATCCTACGATATTAATAATTATTTTCAAGGAACAACTTCACAGATCAAAAAGTTGAAATTCAAGCTCACTCTGCAGATACTATCATAATACCGATACGTAGGCAGTTTTTAAATGCCTCGAAACGCTTGACGCGATTTTATAACTCGTTATGTAAAGAGCATTTTGGCAGCAAAATAACCCGCAGGCTACTTTGCCGGGGTGTCGTCAGAGCGGTACTGTAACCGCGGTGACCTGGCGTCAGAGAAGGGGTTGCGTGACTTTCAAAGGTTGGCAGAAAGGCTCCATAGAAGCCTTGCCATTTACTTTGAAAGTCCAGCAGGGTTTGGTAGCCTTGCCCTGGCGTCAGCAAAGTGGTAAGATGGGTACGGGCGGCGGCCGTAGTAAGGCATCGTCTTCGTCAGTCGGCTCATCTTTGTTGGAACAGGGGCGCGTTATGTATTTGAAGAATGACGTGCATTTATCGGCGTCGGAGAACATAGCCTGGGGGTTAAATTAAATGAATTGAAGCGTATTTTCACAATATTTCGATGTTTTGAGACTAATGAGTTTGGTTCAGGTTTTTATAAATTAACTCTTCGATCTTTATCGGTTACTAATAAATGCATATTTGACTAAAACGTAATAGGTACGAAATGCAAGAATCCTATTCTATTTTGCTATTTCAGGTTGCAAATTGCACTTTTTCCTAGTTTTATCCAAATTGATCCAGCTGTTACAGCGTGATGCGATTTGTTTTAGACGACAGTTATCGCATCGCTACCCCTAGTATAAGTGAAAGTGTTTAATAAATTAAATCACAAGGATTACCTCAAAAACTAGACGAATCTCTTTTCGACACAATCAGATCTGACTTTATAATTTAGTAGAATATTCATAACTATTATTAAAAATATCCTATAATAACTTTATTTGTATTATATTGATCTTACCTCAATAGCAACAGCCAGTATAAGATGAATAACGGGTATCAGCAACAAGTAGGCTCTGAATATATTCATCTTGGGATCACCATGCAGATCCATAAACTGAATCCCCATTACATCGGCGAGCCAACGCCAAGGGCACATAAGTAGCACTAGTATGAATGCCGCCTGTGTCAGTAATGTGGCAACCATAGCATCTGTGAATAATGTAATAATTTGTACTATTGGTTGATATTTACAGCCACCAATAGTATCACTTTGTCTCGTGTGTACTATATTGGTGGTCTTTTTTATGTCAGACAGTTTCATTTGACTTACAATTGGAGCAGAACGGTTGACGGAAGGGCCATCCTTTAGCGTACACACAGGCCAAGATCAAGTATTGGAACGCTGATATTATGAAGACGACAGTATTTTCCCAGCAGTTGATAACTTCTACGTTCGGGCCGCCAACCACTTCTATGAACCTGTAAATAAAATATTTCATAGAGATGAATGTTTCATAATTTTTCTTTTGAGGCTAAAATATTGAATAGCCAAGCGGAAAATTACAAGTTTTTTGACTTTGTCTTGAGCTATAACGATGTAATTTTGGCCAAAGGGGAGACTAACCAGTTATAATGATAATAATGGATAAAAATCATGACAAGGTGTAGCACTTTCGAAATTACAAATGTTATGAAATTCTGCTGCTGATTATGATAGGTCCACACTCACCAGTCTTGCTCCTCCAGCAGTAAAATCCCCAAAACTTGCAGAACAAGTACAACCAGCACTTGCATAATCAGGGGCACTATGCTGTTCCACGAGACGAGTGAAACCGGCGGTGATTTCTTGGTTAGCTTCGGACCGGGCTTAGCGCGACCGAGAGATAACGCCAAGAGGGTGGTAAGCACGAGGTCTATGTAGAGAAACTGATTGTTGCCCAGGATTGAGAAGAACTGAAATAAAAGTTTTTTTAGGCACGTCTATTGATGCATACTCCTAAAGTAACCTAATTTGACATTTGGTGTCCATTTCTTATAAACTGAAATATTTTGTAAATACATACTTACATAGTAACACCTAGACATAGAACAAATATCTATTTCACACATAAATGTTTGTTCTCAGTGGAATATAACTTACTTTATAAAGAATCAGTATAGAGATGAACTGGATAAGCGAATAGAGAGACATGTATTTGAAGATAGCGAATGAAGTACTGAGCGCGCATCGCCCTTCCATAACCAGCCGCTTCACGCACAGAATATTCTGAATTTGTGATGTGAAAGGCGCCGCCACTGTAACAAAATCACTAAAATAATGCTTGTACAGAACAACTATTTAGTCCGGCAAGAGAAAAGTAACCAGAAATATTTAGAGAAATCGTGTGAAAGATGGACCTTTCAGACAAAACTGTGTTCATCATTCTGGGACATAAAACATTCATGAGCCTATATCCCATAACCCGCGCACCCTTACAATTGGACACAGCAATGCGAGCATCACTACTATGGCAGATATGCATACCTATAATTTAATGTGTCCATAATAATAATTAGTGTAATTGTCTTGTCACTGTACTGGTTATTAAATAAATACCTGATGCATCAGCCTCTGACAGCGATATTCCGACATGTGCCGCCTTCAAGGCTCCACAATCGTTGGCTCCGTCGCCACACATTCCTACCACGGTATCGTCTTGATTCTGCAGCGCTGTGATCAGCTGAGTCTTTTGATCGGGGCCGAATCGACCGTAAACCGCACCTGAAAGAAAACAAATAAACCATTTTTCATAATTATTTTTCAGTGAGCAGATGAAAAACCACTGTTGAACATAGGCTTCCACCATAGATTTTCAGGAAGAACTATTTCGGGCCTACTTCATCATACGATCTTGTGTCATTGCGGGCGGGCAAGCGAATTTTCACAGAATGACTCAACAGAAAACCAAAGTTGCACATTGACTGTCGTGTTTATTTACTGGGTGGAGTCGTAGATAAGACTATAACGTGTATAGGCGTAGTTGGTGTAACATACCTTTATCGATAAGCGAATTCAGTATATCAGCGTATTTAGCCTTCAATATCGACCATGTCCTTCCTTCCATTGCGTATACATAATCCGAGCCTAATATAGGCCCAGTGTCTCCTACAGTCTACAAAAAGAAATTCAATTTTAAGGGGAATGTATCAAAGGGAATGTATTGTAAATGACAATTAAATTTTTTTTAGGTTTCAAAACGAAAAAATACATAATGACGTTAAAAATAAAATTTCACATGATCCTTAGTCCTTAGTCAAACGTATTTTCTTCCATACCTTCATATGAATAGGTGGTTTCGCATCGTTAGAACCATCTCCAATCGTGATCAGTACTATTTTCTGATTCGGTTTGACCATACAACACCCTCGGGCTACAGACATAGCTGTCATTATATTATCTCCTGAAATAAATATATTTCATTTTAGTGGAGCTTTTCAGGCTGTTTTACCCTTTTTTGAGGTAAAAACATCAATATAATGATGATCATCGTTATATGATCAGCCTAAAAAAGTCCTTTGCTGGATCTGCACCATAGATTTTGAGGAAACGGTTACATACTTTTTTATCTATCTGTATGGTTTAATCCTGGAGAGTACAGAACGTATTTGATTCCAGTCCTTGTTTATAGACAGCCCAAGGTATATTTTTTTTTAACTGAGATAAATGCTTCCATTTCGAAACCAATAACCCGTTTTTGTTGAAATGGTATATGTAGTCAAACATCACAGTTCTATACAATATCAGTTTTGATTTCGTGAAAAATAAAAAAGTTACAAACCTGTAACCATAACCTGCCTAATATTAGCGTCATGAAGGTCCTTTATCACTTGAGTTGTCTCTGGTTTCAGGCTGTTTTGCATGACTAGAAAGCCTAGAAATACCATATCGCACTCAAGAGCTTCTCGATGAATCCTTTGAGCGTCTACCCATTTCATTTTACGGTCTAGCTTCTTGTAAGCGAGACTTATTACTCGGTAACCATTCCACGTGTAATCGTTTAGTACTGAGTTGAAGTTCTCAGGTAGAGTGTCTGCATTGCACATGTCCGCGACCTGGGAAGTTGTGCATAGAGATAATTGTTTAGCAAATACGACATAGAAGTGTGTATGTAGTGGAAATATAAACCATATAAAGAACTGATTATAAATGATGCATTCTTTTTTCATGTGAGGTAAATAGTAAAACCAAATCAGATAGATGTGGTGATTCCAGATGCGAACTACTAAGAGAATAACGTTATTTTTTGAGTATATTACTAAATTACTTGTAAAAAAAATACCTTTTCAGGGGCACCCTTCACAAAATAAACCATCTGAGGTTGGCCGAGTACTCTTGCGATCACTCCCATGCATTGTTGGGACGATGAGAAATGAAATCGCCGTAGCAAACCAATCTGAAAGCAATGTACACTTTTGTGATCTTAGCATCTACTGAACGAAATAAGGTACCTACCAGTATAGTAGTATAGTACAATTAAAATTATGCGACTCTTATCAATACAAACGCGCGACAGTGTAATTTAACCTGTCACAACATTCTGTATGTAATGACAACTCTATAATCTTCCAAACATGGTTTTGTTAGGGCCATAAGATCAATAGTGGTTTAAACCACGAAATAGAGTTTAACCTCCAGTCTCCGATTATTTCATAAGATCAATGGTAGTTAATCGACCATGGGTAGCTTAAACTGACAGAGATATCTTACGGCCCTTAGAAAACTAACCTCGTAAGGAACTTCCATTGTAAAAGGATCATAGTTGTCCAAATTCTGCGTATCCTCTTTAGCCGTAGCTGGTTTGACAATCGCCGGTGCTAAGTTATCGTACCGTGTGTTTTCTGGTCCCGGCTCGTCAAGTATCTGCCAACAATATGAAATGCTAAACCACCACATAATGTTCATATCAGATCTTATAACTTTGTCTCTATTGGAATTTGATATGCATAAAGTTACAGAAAGTATTGAGCCGAAGACACTTTCTGATTTACGCGAAGGTAAACCAGACGACATAGAGTTATGTAAAGCCAAATCGACCGTAAACATTATCCTAGATAATTTTGCGTTTGATCGTGAGTTTGCTCGTGTGGATGTATAAATTGGTATTTAACGTACCCATTGCGTAAATTCAAACATCTTCAAGTCAAGTGGATCCCCTTTCAATTCTCCTTGAATACTGGTCAACGAATGGCAAGACGCCAGCGCTTGCACCAAAGGGCTGGTCAAAGCCAACGCTGTAACTTCATCAACTCGTTCACCAAACTTCACTCCAGACTCGGAGGGGATCACTCCGTAAAAATCTAAACCGTCTTCCGTCAGAGTGCCTGTCTGGAAAAGATTGGAATGTAGAGGGGGTAGTTATTAGTGGAATACCGACACCTTTCAGAATTTGTTAAATAATGTATGAGTTAGTAACGGAAGTCGAAATAGCCCACATGAAAATGCCACTAAAAATTTATAGCGACTGCACGTTGTTTATTTTTTTACATGCCATAATTGAGCAACAAACATTCGCATTTTTTATGACATTACTAGTAAAAAAGTACAATCAATGGAATACTCCTTTTCAACCACGAGGTTTCGTCTAACATAGAAAGAAATCCTCTAGAAAATTAAACTTTTTAAAAATCTGTCAGAACACCAACAAATCATTAAAATAAAAAATGTGCGAACGAAGTCACAGTTATTGTTCTACTACTAATAAGTAGACTTAAACAAATACCTTATCAAAACACATGACTTGAAGTTTCCCAGCCACTACAATCCTCGGTGGTGATACGCAGAATATTTTGAGCTGTTTCAAGCGTTTCTGGCTCTGAACTATACCGGCTGTCATGGCGGCAGGCAAAGCCGGGGGCACGACTATGGTGATTATATCTAGGGTTCGCAAGACTATGACCGATACTTGACTCTGCAAAAATAATAACTAATAATAGAAAATGTTTATTTTGCGTCACTATAGTCCTTACTTCATACTAGTGTTCCCTGTGATTTCTTAGACTCACACATATCGTAGTAAATATTCCGTTTTACTAATTTTTCAGACGAGAACAGATAATGGTATACTTTAGTAGGTTTTACTTGACAATAAGGTATATTGTATTGTACATACCCCTCTATGCACATACAGCCAAATGGAATACCCCATGCCCAAAGCAGCAATCAGGAACATAAACATGACGAACTTCACGGCGTCCGTGTAGAACTTGAAGCTGGCCGCGGTTGGGTATAGAATGCTCCGAATTAGTTCACCTTTCGCTGTGCTGAAGCCTGTTCGTACTACCTTTGCTAGAACCTATAAATGTTATGAAAATAATAATACCAGGTACAAACCATGAGTCTAAATAAAAGTCACGACATAACTGTAACTAACAGACATGATGACTCTTTACTTGGTACTCGAAATTTTTGATGATGTCTATGAGGAGTCAAAGCCTATATTTGTAGTTGATATTTTTTACATAACAGTTTGTAAGCCTCTGGCGTTCTGTTTTTCTTCTCCGTTTTAAATCATCAGTATTGCATAAGTACATAATTTATTTCATATAGAAACGTCTATTTATGTACAACACATGTTGTGCCGACCCCATATAAAGTGGGAAAAGGGCAAGGAGATAATGATATTTATGTAAAATTGGATTTGACCATTAGACAGTAGTGCACTAATAACTTCAATGCCAAAATTTAATATCAGATAGCTACATACCATGAAGAATAGATAGATAGATATCACGTCTTACCTGATTATTGCCATAAAATCTTGTTTGTATAACATGCGTGCCCGCGAACAATGTGTGCCTTTTGTGAGATTCCGTGGAATATGTCTCGGCGGATGGGCACGGTGGTCCTTTCATTACTGGTACACTTTCACCTATCAAATAACATTTAAATCATAGGATGGTCTTCTCACATTTGGAACTTAGCGATAAAATAGTAATTTTTCGATAACTTTCGATATAATAATAATAGTTTCATAAAACCATACATAAAATCTTATGAAACAAACTTATTCAATATTTTCGAGGATTTTTAGTGAGATCAAAAAGGAATTTTTGAAGGGTGGCAACTAACGCACATGATTTCGTAGCTGTACTTTTCACCACGCGCTGGCTTAGATCTCGTATAAATATACGCACCTGTAAGCATGCTCTCATTGACAATGCACGTTCCAGTAAGTAGCATAGCGTCACACGGCATTATGCATCCATTTGGGGGTAAGACCAGCACATCGCCAGGAACCAGACGGCTTGCATTGGCCACGCATTCTTCACGCCCGTTGCGCGTCGGTCGTAGTACCGTTACCATGAACGAGCTGGTCTGACCCGCCATGTTATGTATTCTTATGCTTAGCTAGAAGAACAATATTAAAATTATAAAAACATTATTAAAAAAAACGGATAAATTTTATAGTGCTGGCAATGAATCGACTAACTTTAGACGTCAAGATTCATCTAGATTATATTGGTTTACATTTAAGTGATAATCCGAAGAGAAATGTTAGAATAAATTAAGATCATTGAAACGCCCATGCGAAGAGTTACAATTTATGGAGGTAGCTAAGTAATGGTTGAATCATTCACTTTTTAATTTGGACTACTTAGCTTCAAAGGCACACCTGACTAAATACAATCAACTGAAAGCCGGCAAGATTTCTCCAACGAAATTAATATAACTACCACTGACCTGCTTAGTTTGATATAGCGCCACCCAGCACGACAACGCCGAGAGAATCAGAACGCAAGTCGCATATTGATAATACTCGTCCAATGACCACAGAATGATTGAGAATACTTGGAATAAGTAGAATGGATTGAATACTTCTTCAACAAACAGCATCCAGTAACCTTTCACTGCTACTACTACAGAGTTTGGTCCATAGAGTTTGATTCTGAAATAAATTAGAAAAATAAAATAATTACTGATAACACAGCCCAGAAAGTTTGAAAACAATGACAATGTTAAAACATGTTCTTCAAAACACTATGGTCAGATAAAAAAGTCACTAAAGGTTAATAATTCAAATGGATTTCCCCTCAAGATTTGCTTGACCAAGATCGTTTTCTACATTATTCTATGAGCACAAATAAATAGCACTACATACAACACTCATAGAATAATTAGTTGATTGATAAGAAAGGCAAGTTTGAATGAAATTGATTTTCTTTGGAATTTTACAGCAATGACTTACAGTTCATTTTGTTGCCGCTTATTGATTCCATACATGTTATCCATCAGTACGCTGATAGTAATCTTTTTGTTGAGAGTAAGTACATGAATGAAAACTCCTTGCTCTGCGTGCCAAATGTGCCGGTTGTGTTGGTGCATAAAATACCGCAGTCTGCTCTCACGATGACTACTAAGATTCAGCTCCATTTCACTGACCTCTTGTATTTGGAAACTGCGTTTTTTATCAGTTACTGCAAAATAAGTCGCATTAGTCTACTGTACCTTTAATACAGGTACCTGAATATATCTCAAAGGAAAGCACGTAAGACTAAGCCGCTGTATCAATATAAAAAAGAAAATAAAAAATAATTTACTAATTTAGGAAAACTTACTGCCAACAGCGGTAGCCTGTCTCAATGATACATTTATGTATTTGCAACGGTGAATCATGGGATAGTATGCCATGGCAAAGTACGGTATGCCACATGATAGTATGCATAGTGCGTGGAAGAAAAAAGCCCGAACTTTGGAATATTGGTATCCATAGACGTAGACTTCATTTTCGGTGCCATTACTATCCAAAGTTTGCCATTTCGCTTCTCCGATAACTTCATAGTCTGAAACAATAAAAGAAAATTGGTGGAATTTCATGAATTTAATTGTAGACTCGCGTACAAACCTAATATTGTGGAAAAATTGCAATATGGTATGAAGATAATCTAGTTTACAAGATTAGTTCCAGTTGCATGCTAACTTTGTTATGGGGAATGAATTATGTTTGAGTATATTTTTACTTGACTTAGGCGAAGCGAAGAACATAATAATACGAACACACAAAAATATGCAATGTATGCAAGGTACCTACTTCTCAAATGTAACTTTGCAACCAATAACCACTTGAAAATCGTAGATAAATACCAAACTAGGTAGTAACTATAATATGCCATGTTTAAGAATACTATTCTATAAACAGAGTTTTTAAATCTTTTTGGACATATCACCTGATACCAATAACCCATAATATAACATGTTAGTGCAGGATAGTTTAATAAACATCCAACAACAGAATTCAAAATCCTGACATTGAAACTATAATAAGTTTCCTTATAACATTGATATCAGAAACAACAAGCACCATTGTACAACAACACTTGAGATGAGTAAGTAATGAAAGATGCAGAGTGATAGTACCAATCATCGGGTGGCTGGAATAACTGCCGCCACTTATCACGAAAGAAGGCACATCGGTGGCCTTGTTGCAGAAACAAGTCCACTGTACAAGTAACAGTACCAATACCAATCAATGGTTAATAGATATAACCCCAATAAGATGTAGCCAGCCAATGTCACATAACAATCAATCAGTTAAATCATCTGATTGACTGATGTTGATCTTTCGAAACTGAGTGTGATGCAATTATAAAAAAAATTGTATAATAACCTACTTACCTAAATAATAATTATTTAGAATAGAATAGAAAACATTTATTTTGTGAAAAAGAATCATACATGAGTTCAGCATAAGAATAAAAAAAAAAAAGAGATCTAATATTATGACAACAAAATCGGTCGTCACTCAGCATAAGTTGTAGCAGCATGGTCACTACTACAACGCTGGTATTCTGTGACGCCAAGGCTTACGCCGGCAGCAACGGCGGTACACAGCGTTATTTTAATTATACATGTAATGGATTAAAAATAAGGGAGTTATTTCTACTAAACTTGGTATCTAAGAGGTTTCAGTAAAATTACACCATACATTTAAAATGTAGTTGCACTTATTCAGGTAAAACAAATAACTCTGTGGTTGAATATATTCTTTGAACAAAATAACACATCTTTAGATTGCATTATGGTATAAGATGTTTATCTTTAGATTGCATTATGGTATATAATTATTATGGTATAAGATGTTTATCCTATTGTGCAAATATAGATTTAACCTGTGTAGTATTCATATTTCAGCCAGCTCCTGTTTGAAAATACCCTCAGCAGTTAATGATTAGTGTGGAAGATTCCAAGACATCTTCATAAATGAAAAGATATTAGCATAGCAAACAGTATTCTTCTAACTCTGGTGGTAAGGAAATGCCACAGAGTCACTTAAATGATTCTAAATGACCCTTGGTTGTGATTTTACTGAAGACATAATTCAATAATTATTTCTCCTTTGACTAATGAAAAACCTATGGGATATCTTTTATCTATTTATGTAAAGAGAAAAGTGTATGTAGTAAGTATGTAGGTATTGATTGACCAAGTCAATGATTGAATAGACCAATTAGTTTATTGGTCTATTTGACCAGCTTTAAGAACTTAGGTAGGTACAACATATTACATGGTAAAATGCCACTGGTCAGAACTAGCTAGCATACAAAGTTGACGTCCACTACAGATTTTAGTGTAAAAATGTAAATTTTTGTAATGATAGTAATCTTGCATTCCTATACAGTTCATGATTTAAAAATTTCTTGCAGACTAATATTATTCTACTTATGATTTTTTCTTTATAAAATGAGTCATGCTAGCAAGTATATCTCAAGTAAAGTAAATTAGGAGTAGATCATACTTACTGCTGGTGACGATGTTATGGGTGATCGGCATTCCCGTACTTATTGACATAAACTTCTGACACAAAGAACTCAAGACATATTATATTATGTAGAACGTATGTAACGATGTTATTTGCCAACGCTAGGTCATATCTCAACAAAAATGCGAATTGTAGAAAATATTCAGCGCAATCCCGCTGCTCACATCACGCCTTTTCAAGAATTAAAAAAACCATAGACAAAATCTTTCAAAAATGTTTAAATGTCAAATTTCAGGCTTGCTTCTGATTGTTTGCTTGCTATAAAGCCACCTCTAGACGATCATTAACGCGTTACAAAATAACTCACACTTGTTTTGCTTAGTAGATTTTCGCCCTTATCATAGAATATGATGGGCATAAAAACCACGGCCTTATAAGGTTTCCGTGGAGAAAAGATGAAAAAAATAAGCGGAAAAGATCTTTAAAATATAGATGGCACTTTTCCTGCCCTTTCCATCGAAATAGAGGCCTTTTCTTTCACAGAACTGATGTATGTACTATGTACTGTGGTATGTACCTACCTATACACCACAGACGAAGTATATACACAATAGTTATAACTGTGGTTATAACTAAACATATTTTCCTGTTTTGTCTGTGGCAGATACTATTGATTTTGGCGCGAAGCGACGAATGAAGTGAAGATATTTTGTTTGTAGTGATTTCGATGGTAGAGTGTGAGATTACTAATATTTTGATGTGTTTACGTTCAGAATAATTATATTATTAGATTTGTATTGATAGGTTAATGCCATGGCTCATCATGGCACATTAGCAGATAAAAAATCAAGTTATTTGGAGGTTGGTGAACTAAATTTTTCATGGCCCGGAGAAAATGGCTCTTTGCATGATCTTGGATCAATCAACTATACCATGCCATCAGGTAAATTAAAATATGCGTGTCCAGATTTTTTATTCGAATAAAACAACATCTTCTGTACCTATCTATCTATTTTTAGGTCCCTGGTATTGGCCTTGGTGTCCATTGTGGAGAGTATCACAGCATCCTTTATTTCAGGTAAGAAATTCACTAATTTCAGTAGGTAGTTACATATTACTACATTTTGTATACACGTACCTACCTAACTAATGAACTTTACATAAACTACTTTATACCTATTACCTACTTGAACCCTAGTTTTTTTTCGACATGCGTATCATTTATTTTTCAGCTGTCTAACCTCCTTTTTGTAGCCTCATATTGTGCACCGAGCACGAAAAAAGGACAACTCTGGATGCACAGTATTTTGATATTTGGTGAGTAGAGTAGGTACCTACTTACTTTCCTAGGTACTAAGTACTTCCTGTTCATACATAGGATACGCAAGAGAGCTGACTGATAGAAGCCACATTTCCCTTTAACAGCGTTTATGCTCTACTCCATCTGGGCATGGCATGTTATTTGCGCGCCCGATGCCTTTTCATGGAACTTCTGCTTCGTGTTCCTAAATCTCGGCCAAGTTGTGTACCTCGTATATCAGATGCGGCCTGTCAAATTCGATCCGGAGCTTGAGGAAGTCTACCACACGCTTTTCGAACCTTTTAAGGTAAGCAAGCCAGATTCTTCTATCGACTACGTCCATACCATTTAATTAGGTAAGTACCTAGTCATTCAGTAATATCTTCCAACTCGGTTTAAGGCGTATGTATAAGGCTGACAACCCTCTCGCTCGCACATTTTAACATTTTTGAAGATGTAATGTAACTAAATGTAATTATGTTAAATTGCAGAGCTTCAGGGTCGAGAGAATAACAATGCAAAGGTTCAGTAAAAATATCACACTGATCCAAACAAGTTTTCTGACCAAAAAACTTATGCCAATGCGATAAATTAAAGCAAATTTTTTGGTTAGAATATATATAAATATAGGCGATATATAAATAATTTGTATATATAAATATAGGCGATAACCGCTAAACATAATTTGCCTGTTTCGTCATTAGATAGTAAAAATCAACATAATCTGTACTCTGTGTGTATTATTTTGTTTTGCAGTTTAATAGTAGGTATATTTTATTTAGAATCCTACTAGTAATCAGAGTCTACGGCTAAACTGCCTCTGTTTGGTGTAGGTTTCACGACTCCAATTCAAGCGCATGGTGTCACCTGACTTTGCTTACGTGATGTCATTACACGCGGGAGAGGCGTACGCTATGCAGAATCTCACCAAAACTGACCGGCTGGGTCTATTGCTATCTGGGAAGGTAAGATTTTGATATTTTACGTGTTTAACGGGGGGGATCACTACGTGACCGTTTCAGGACTCGATGAATCTCACAAAACACCGTCAAAAATAAAAATTATTTTACAAACTTTTGACAGCGTTTTGTGCGATTCATCGAGTTCTGAAACGGTCACTTAGTGATCCCCCCGAACGTGTATATTGCTAACTTCATTCCACAACCGCGTCGATCACCTTTCTCCGTGTAGATCACGTTGGTTTCACGGGATAAAAAGTAGCATATAAACTAATCCTGTTTACGAACTATTTTACCTACATTCACTGCAGTGTGGTTACAGAACAAGCATCTAAATATATAACACATTTAATATTATAAGTAGGTAGGTACATTGTACTCGGAAAGCTCACTACAGTTACTCTTTTACCATGTACGTACTGAGTTTTCTTCATTTATTTCTATTGTCCTTGGCACAGATTAATATAAAAATATCCTTATTTTGGTATGTTACATAGAAGTACTCCATCGTCATTTACGGAAAAGTACTGCGCAAAAAGGAAAGGGGATGCAAAATCAATACAAGCACTTATAACAGAGTAGATATTTTTTTATAATATAACTCTAGTGTAAAAACGTCCGTCCCCCTCACTTACGATCGCTGCATAACGTTAATCAGCTGTTTAAATTATTGCTGTCACCTACTAACAGGTAATATCAAACAGTGACAGGGCTAGACTTTGATTCAACTGTTTAACTATTCGTCTGTCGTAAGTAAGGCCCCGTGTGTTTTACGGGTAGTTTAAAACAATGTATGTGGCACGTGCCCAATTTGCAATGAATGCCTACGAAGTCTGAGTGCTTTTATAACGGTCCGGACGTGCTCCCTGCGATATTGTGAGATCATTCATGTTATGTGTCGATAGGGGATATTACCTTGCGGCTTACCCGTGAAGTGAATTTGGGTTACCTTTACCTGCTTTCTTTACGATCCATTTGCTGATAATAATAAGAGAAAATCTATACAAGACTCTAGCTACGCACGTAATCATTGCTCGTAGCACTACTACGCGCGTGGTCTACGGTACTGCTACGCGTGGCTACGCGCTACGCTCGCATCTACGCGCATTGATATATTTTTTATAAATTATATGGGTTATTGCCATCGAGCTCACCGGCCGGGCCGGCCCACTGGTGGGCCGGATGGGAAAAAATTACAATAATATTTTTTTACTTCATTGCTATTCAATAATGCTAGTAGTATTAAAATGAACACACTAGCTGGATTCATTTTAGTGCCAAGGAGAGGTTGTTTAGCATAGGTATAAACTTTTATGAAAGTATATATTGAACGTTGGTAAGCGTATATTTAATTTTATATGTACCTAGGTCTCGCGTGTACCCCCCGTGAGGTAATTTTAAAATTGCAAAGCAAACTTTTAATTAAGTTTTAGCCGTTACTCATCGTTTATAAGTAAAATAAATACTAAGCTTGGCTTACCCCCGGCAATATCAGTACTATCGGGTTGCAAAAATTATAATCAATCATACCGCCTAACCAGGCTTTCATCTAATCAATCTTTATGTAGGTATAACCCACACTCTGCGTAACCATGATAAGGGTAGGCTCCTAAGCGAAGGTAATAGGTATTTCAATACAGGGTAAGTAGGTAAACTCTTTGATATAACAAAGGTTAGGTTACACGAGATTAGATATAGAAGTAACTTTCGTATTATGTAACGATATTCATGGTGATAAAATCAGGCTTTGTGTTTGAGGAAGAAAGAAAGAAAAACTTTTTATTTTTCCCCAAAACATAAATAAAAGAAGAAGAGGATGAGAAAAAAAATAAGTAATACGATAAGACGTAATACTGTTTAGCCAGAGCCTAAGGTACTGAAAAAGCTATAAAGGCAGCACTCCTTTATTTGCTAGCAATTAGTACCATAAGGTACATTTCTTTGAGTTTCTATGACCTGATTACTGCAGAGTCAATAGAGTCGTAAAATGCTCGTTTTATTTGAGTTTATTTTAAGGTACTTACGGGTTTATGCGTTTCACGGTATTTCTGAACAAAAGCAGTAAATAGATATGTACTTACGTCAGTACATTTTGGCGTAAGTACGTAAGTAAGTCTTACTTAGGGAGCGTCCCCATCAGACACGGCGCGTCGCCGTCACCGTGCCACGGCACGGCGCCGCGCCGTGGCACGGTGATGTAAACGGTGCGCCGTCCATTGCCCCTGTCAGTCGATATCAACAGCGAAATATCGACTGACAGGGGCAATGGACGGCGCACCGTTTACAGGCACCGTGCCACGACGCGGCGCCGTGTCTGATGAGGACGCACCCTTAAGGTTGAACAAGTCGCACACCTTTCCATACAAACGTGGAAGGGTAACCACTCCACTGTTTGACGTTGACCAACCAAAACTAAGGATTATATCAATTTATCTCGTCATAATCTATGTCTGTATACAGCCCAAACCATAAAAAAAGTATTCATTTAAAAAATACAAGCTTCAAAACTTTCATATGGAAAGTATTTTTAGCTTGTATTTTTTAAATGAATACTTCTTTTATGGTTTGGGCTGTATACAGACATAGATTATGACGAGATAAATTGATATAATCCTTAGTTTTGGTTGGTCAACGTCAAACAGTGGAGTGGTTACCCTTCCACGTTTGTATGGAAAGGTGTGCGACTTGTTCAACCTTAACTACTTCCACCAAAACTAACTTTCATACATTTCTACATAGATTTACATAGACATTATTTTTTTTTTCTTAACTATGTATTCGATAATCAATAATACCTAATCATGCTGTATTTCGACGACCAGGTAAATGTGATGAGCGGACATCAGTTTCTACATCCAATTTTACCCTGCGAGTTCTTGGATTCCCCAGAGTTTGAGTCTAGTCGAGCTACGATCGACGAAAAATTTAAGGCAAGTAGTTCATCATAATAATTTTAAGGTTTATTTTTTTGGCGCCCAACACGTGGCACCTTATTTATTTTAAATCGTGTGTCATTATAATTCGAAAAAACTCGTATCTGTGTAGTCCTTATCTTTACATATGTATGAGGTTCAATTTATGCTTTGTGAATAAGGGAAAGGAACGTAACGGAACAGTGGCGCCCACCGTGGGCCGAAATAAAAGAATCTTCTTTTGTTTTGGTCATCATAAGTATAGAATGCAGCATTCTGGGCACGCCTCCAACTGGTAACGGCTTGGATCAACTGGGTTATCCATAAAGCCCTATTTGACCCATATTTTTTCTAGATTTCTTATGGCGCCTCTTGATTTACATAACTTATGATTTTTCTAGTCTAGTATTTTGTTTCAATTTAATTGGTGTTTTGCAATTCTATTTCTGCCAGCAGTTAAATATAATGGTTATAACCTCGAAGCCTGAGGTATAATTTCAAAATATCCAGTAAAATATGCATGTCGTAAGAATCACTTTAGTAAAGGCCATGGGGCTAACGCCTGGCGGTGATGAGTTCATTACTCACGGGGCAAAGTGCTCCTGAACTGAGCCCACTAACCTATTTACACAAATGTATAGGGTATGTAAAGGTCTCACTAATACCCGGTTAGACATGAAAGTCATAAGCTCATGCTAACGTATATGAAACGTGCCCATTAAAGTAAAACATATAAGATGAGTAATGAGGTTCGAACTTCAGTAAAGTAAGGATCATATTGTACTTCAGTATAGTATTATATATGATCTGTGGTAAAGGTAATAGAAACTTGCATAATTTTAAACTACTTATGCACATAATCTTTTAAAACTTAAAGTACCTAACTATGCTTTGAGTACTAAATTCTGTAAGTTTACTCATATGATTTTATATATTTTAGAGAGAAATTTATATGAGCAGACATAAACCATGCCAACATAATGAAACCTAAGATTACTGTGATCTTGATAGCGTAGTAGGCACACGGACCTCGCGCCCATAACCGAGGCAGTTTAACTTGCAGTACTAATTTACGATTAGATTCCATAACATGTGATATCCATCTAGACAAGTAATAACCGCACTGGAAGTAGGTTAGGTATATCACCATTATTTTATTTTAGTATCATGGCGATTCTTGAAAACAAACCAAGTTTTCGACTGACTAATGTATGCATTAATACATAAAGTAATATTTAAGTGATCGAACTTGCAGTGTGTTTGCCAGCGAAGCGAACACACTGCCAAGTTCCCAGTTAACTTAAATAGCGGATGAAATATTGTCTTTGTATTTTCTCAAAATCCCATGTAATTTCACGATCAGTCTAGTCGGCCATACATCACGTAGCGCTTTGGCATTACCTACCCCATTCCGTTGACCTAATTGTTGTCTGATACCGCTGTATAACAGCCGAAGTGGCTATAAATGCAAGAAACTGGGTTAAATATCGATACAAAAGCGTGCAGAACTCACCCAAATTACTTACTTATTTTGAGTCAATCTTTGCGTATTACAAGGCAGCAACTTGCCGTGAATTCACTTGCATAGTGCATGCTAGTTATTTGCGAAAGCATCGCTACAAAGTTTCCATGTCGTGACTCGTTCAATTTGCCCAAATTAATACTTCGGAACCACTTAGCGTAACTGACAAAGTTGCATTATAAAAAATCGGAAGCCGTTAATTCTTGTTTGCGTAGAAAATGAGGTCAAGTGACCTGAAAACAGAGCCGCATTTGTTTTTTGTCTAATAAAGGTGCATTTAGTCTTCATTCGTTTGATTATGCTTCACTATGTAGTAAGTCATTATTTCATATTGTTTTGTGTGTTATTTTAAGATACCTTCTACCTACTGTTTAAATAGGTTTAACCTTTTTAACTTCTCTACCAGGTATCAATCGTAGCTGCTTCGTCATGTCGCTACGTTTACTGGCAACGTAGTTCTCTTGAATACCTTTTTGTCAAAGAGCAATACTTGGCCTATGTGGTGACCACGATCATAGCTAGAGACATAACCACCAAACTATATGCTATGAATAATAAGATTGTGACCGAAAGAGGTTCGCACTTGGACATAAGACTGCCAAGTATATCACATGCTTTGGCAAGAAGTCCAAGACGTTTCCGGTCTGTGGCTAAAGCCACCCCGCAGATAAACACTGTGCAGCCTGTGCCTCCGGAGAAACGACCAAGTGAGTTTATATTTCTTAAATTGCAGAATATCTTATTATCTGTAAGCATCTTTCTAAGTTAATGGCGTTCAAAACAGGGTAGATACCACAGACAGAGGCCTATACCCAGCAGTGGGTAAAGTCTGGAGGATGATGAAGTGTCTTTTCTTTTTTAAGATTGTGTTTTGAGTATGACTTGACTTAGTATTCCAAGAATCATACAAATCAGACCGTACGGTGCGATAGATTCCAATGCATCAAATTGTTATTTTATCGTAGTATGCGTGACCATTTTTAAATTGACCAGTTTGAAAACTCCACCAATTTGCAGAAGTCCTTTCCGTTGGATCTTATGATCGGCATGATCCCGCAGCATCGTGTGTGATTATTAATGCAACATAAAGTTATCTAAGATAGAGCTCTAGCAGTCCCGGAGGATTTCCTTCCGTGGCAGCTAATATTTATAATATTGAAACAGATTGGCTCGGGTAGCCGACGTCGCTTGTAATAGGATTAGTATCTTACTATCCACTCACGTCATCACTCGTGGTTTAGTAATATAACAAAATATTAGTACACGTAAGGCCGGGTTCCCACTACGCCGGACCGGTAAAACTGCCGGAAGGGCTAGTGGCTGTACAATTTATACAGAGCTATTCACATTATCCCGGATCCGGCAATTTTGCCGGATGCAGCAAAAATGCCGGGCTCGGCAAAAATTCTACAAAAATTCTACTTTTCCGGTATAATGTGAACACTCTATCCGGTGTCCTGTTCCCGGCAGATTTGCCGGTCCGGCGTAGTGGGAATCCAGCCTTATAAGATTATACGAGATCATCTTCTAAAAGTCAGCAGTTAATGAAAAATAACATGACTGATATGTTTTTAGTAGGTACCCAGTTGTATTGTAGCCGCCGTATTTTAGCGTTCCGCAGTAAAAAGACTGACCACAGAAATCAAATTGTCCCAGATTTAAAAACTACATACACCACAAATAAATACAAAATGCGGTTCATTGAATAAAATCACTATGATCACTTTAAAATACATTCAAACGACTGTCGTGCTCAATTTATTATCTCCATCATTTCAGATTGTTGGGCTCGCGAGGCAGATTCCATAGCCAACTCTGTGCGTCGAAACTGCGTGACGTCATATGTAGAGGAAGCCGATGAAGAGCTAATGCCACTTGCAGCACACGAAGCACCCGCGGCTTCGTCTGATGACCTCTCTATTGCAGACAGTTGTCCCGATACCTCATCTAAATATCACAGCTGTGAGGCTGTTGAAACTGATGACGAGCTGAAGCATTAAATTCGTCTCGAAGAACCAAAATAATAATAGTTTGGTTCCAAAATAAAAAATAGTCTGTATAACATAGCATAGTGAACTTGTCGTTATCAAATCATTATCATGCTTGAATTGATTATTAGAAATAAAAAACTTGTTTAAATGCTTTACATACCTACTACTTACTTAAGCATAGTTTTGTTTATTAAATGGAATAACCATGCAAAGGTTTAATAAAATATACTCTAAAAGTCAATAGTTTTTTTTATTCGTACAAATACAAACACTTTGAATCTCAAAAACAAAAGAATTCTAATTTAATATTATCTACCTACACGATACTATTTTCGTTTAAAAAAAACCATTTCCCAATAGTTCCAATAACCTACATCTGTGCCCAGCAAAAGGGATGTTCAATTAAGGTATTAATAACAGGTATTGGATGGGCATTTACCCCTAGCCGGGGGTAAGCGTGGTTTTGATGCCCACCCGACGCCACCTTACAATCAATCAACCACTGTGTCGATTCAATCGACACTATGATGGCCAAACTAGCGGATATTTATTCTCCTTTTGATGGAATTTGTATGTATTCTGAACGCTATATAATATTTGTTGCTACATTGATTTATCTTTGTGTGGCTATTTAGTTGATATTGATACCATGTGAAAAGTGTGGATGTTGATTTGTTACTTATACATTGTTACTTCATGTTAAATGTACAGTTTCAAGTTTGAGAAATCTTTCTTCGGTAATGCTCTATGTTTCATAGAGAATGTAAACCTCGTTCTGAGGTAAACCACAACAGAGAGGGCAATGTTACGAGGACAGACAGATGTACCAAAACCAGAAGCAGAAGTATAAGCACATTAAGCACTACCTACTAAATAAGCCAATCTTGTAATGCCGCACCAATTGTGGAATTAAAAATTCGCTGGTAACGCAGTTACCGTTTGGCTCTCTGTCCTGTGTCGTAGTGCCAGGAAAAGAGGATATCTAACTCGCCCTGCCAAACACATCCGCAGATGTTAAACCTTCAAGCCAAATTAAAGCAATCAAACTAGAAGAAGGCACACTTTGGCGACAGCACCTCTACCAATTTCACAGGCGGATTAACCTCAACTAGGTACAAGTATGCTACTCGGAGGTAGGAATGCAAGTATTTATTGAGCAAACCCAGTCTTATATGTTGGATATCTAGCTTTTTCTCCGAATGTTAAAAATAGGGTTTTGCAAGAGTAATAAAATGCAGCCATGAAAGCAGTAAAACAAGCACGTTAACGGCTTATAGCGGTTGCTTTAGTATGTACCTACATTCGGCCTAGATTTAGGTGGTGATAGGCTCATATACTGAGGTACCTTTTGAGCTATTTTACTATTTCGATCATAGAGCTATTTTCCTAGATAATTATAACCCAGGTAGGTACGTTACCAAGCTTAGAACATAATATGAACTGAAAATATTTAAAAGTTTGCTTAGATTTTTATTTAGGTTTATACAATAGCTTAGATACAGTTCCCGGCGCATAACGAGGCACATAGCGTTTTCACGTGACGACCATTAACAAGGGGTTTCCTTCCCATTTTAATCAAATTTACATTACGTACGCTGGATAAAATCTAAATCATAATGCAAATTATGGCTGTGGATGGATGTAAGTAGTAAATTGCAGGTAAATCGTGACTGATTGAAACTTTTCCTTTAGAACCTACTCGCCCTATAAGGTTTTATCTATAAGCAAATGTTTTATCTAAGCAATTTATATTTCAAAGGTGAGTCAACAGCGATAACAAAGATACGATCGGATCACCTGCAGGTCGGCTGGTCAAGGCTTGACTGACCTGGCTGCAGCCTTATCCACTTGTTCTTGAGCATTACATGCGATTTACCATTCTAAACGTTATCAGATGCCCTAAGGCCTGCTAACAAAAGAGCATAGAATTTACACCAGCAAAGATCGATACGATCGCACAATCCGATACTAAAATGACCCCTCGACGTACCTAAAGTGCAATAATCAAAGTGAACTTAGCAGTCTACATAGGCATTGTAATAAATCGCAGTACCTCGTTGGTAAAAGGTTTCTATTCCCTCGGCATGATCCCGCAGCATCGTGTGTGAGGTAAATTGATAGCGTTTTACCTTTACCTAAGCTACCTGAAATACACACACGTTTGCATAATATGACGGTAGGAAAATTATTATTAAAGCACATCGCGTAGGTTATTACGTAGATATTTTACGTCTACTTGTTCGTTGTATGTAAGTAGGCAAGGACTTTATTATGATTTTACATGCAAATACTCCTTCAATATTTATTAAAACAAGGAGCAAAAAGTCAAAAATACACAAGAGAACGTGTTTCTTGGTAAACTGTGAAATATAGCCCTCTATTATAATTTACCATAGAAAATGTTAATTATGTACTCTATTGGCTCTACGTGCTACGCTGGAGCATATTTATCGAGAAGGCTTATGTTATTAGTCGTATGAGCCAGGGTGAAGGCAGGCATTAACTTTCACTGTGCATTGGGGTCAAACAAGTGTCATGAAACTCCTCATTTTTAATTACCGTAGTATGTTTTTTTTTAGAGTAGTGATGTACTTAGGTATGAAGCAAAAATAAAAAACATAGTTAGTTGAAAATGCAATCTCACTAAATTTCGAAAGAAACAACACGCTGTGTTTGTACTTATTGTTATATTTCATTTGAAGGGGGATCTACTGCGTGGTCTGTGTAAGGTCTCGTCTTCTGGGGGTTGTATTCTCTCGACTATATTCAATCATAGGGGCGTGTAATGCATACCTATTTCTTGTATATACTACTTTATGCTTATACTATGAAACTCGTAGAACCGAATGCCGCTGTAGAGTAAAGATTGGTTTTCAAATAGCGTCGAGGCCTAGACCTCAAGCATCGTCCATTGGTCATCTTTGGACAAATCATTTTCAGGTGTTGACTATGATAATTACCTACTTTCGAGCATGGTATAAGTTCGGTGCGCTCATTGCCCGTTTTTTTTCAAATACATAACTAATCGAAGTAGAAGTACCGACTAACATCAACGAGTATGTAAGGTTCGAGTAGTCTGTTTTACAGACTTTACAGAGATTAGCTAAATGGAACTGTAGGTACTAGAATAATCTTCGCGCGCACACAACTTGTTAACCGATTCCTCGTTCACCAACGTACGAGTAATGTACGAGCATGGATTGGAAATACATAATTATAATCAGGTGCTAGAAATAAGTATATTTTGTAGAATAAACCCTCGACTTTCGACTTTTAACCTGGCACGTATGAAACATAAACTGTAACAAGGTAGGTACCACTCTGCAAGAGGTAGGTATGTGCAGAATATAGTGCTTAAACGTGCATCTGTCTACTTGCTTCAGAAGTCCTTGGGTACTTGGAGAATTAGAATGATGATGTGCTTCATGTATGAAGACTCAGATAAGATTACAGTTGTAAGCCTGTAACTAACACACACTTTTATCTTTTATTCATCGCAAACGCAAAGCAGCTTATTGTGATAGATGGTGTGGCGCAGAAGGAATTGGTCTCGTTGGCACTTGCCTCATGACATGGCCGCCGCAGCGAAATAACTGGACCTTAGCTGGCTCTTGACGCCATCAGTCTTCCACACACACTGCTACAGCATTAAACTAAATTGATGTCTTTAGAGTTCTGGTTTTTTATAAAGTATTGGAGAACGTCGAGCTTTATGGCATTTTTAAAATAGTAGCGCTGACTTTCATAGCTAACAACGCGAATAACCAACTAGTTCTTAATAAACGACATTAAAAAAAAATTTGGTGAACCTGTAGGTACATAAATCGTAAACTTCAATGAAGCTATGAAATTAATAATACCTACACAAGATATTTTAGTGTCAAGTTACTGTGTAACTGATCTCGTCGAGATTATAGTTGTAGATAAGGCATCTGTTCCACAGTAACGGGCGTAGAAGTAATAACTTCTTAGGGTTAAAATAAAATAAGAAAAAGTAGCCTAAGTATCTAAGCTTACTAGAAGTATGTCTTCTGGAGAAAATGAGTCGCTTTCCCCAATTCCCTTCGAACATCTCTGGTTTCACCACATAAAGACTCTACCGACCTATCGGCTGGTTGGTAACATCTGTGATGTCAATATATTTGGGAAGTACAAGTCCCTGCTTAGTACCTACCTACGTCAGTCATTTTATGGCAGACATTCTATAAACATAGACACAGGCCGAATCCATTTATTTTATACGTTAGACGTTAGACGTAAAGGGAGACTAGAGAAAGTGAAATACGTGTTTATCAATGCACTTATCGTTTATTTTTGTTCCACTACCTAACTATGAATTTGTAGTAAGTATGACAATGATATATTATGACAGGTTTTCGATATCCATGGTCTTTGTCGATACACGAACAATTGACAGGCTGCGGCTATGGGGAGTTCATGTCGTACAATAATTTTATTGATAATATCTAAGTAGGTAGTAGCGAGATGGGAGTAAAGGCTGGTTTTGAGAGGGGTCGAGAGGAGTGGAGGGGAGCGCGCGTGCGTGCGGCGCCGCCGCGCCCGTCTCCGGAGCGAACGCCGAGCGGCAGTCGCCAGTGCCGCACATCCCGCGAGCGCACAGCCTGCGCCTGCTTACTATGCGACTCGCGTGCCGCGCGCGCTCGTGTTGTGGTGCTTTATGATGGTACGGCATGAGAGTGCGAGATATGCGGACGTTCCGTGAGAGACGCGCAAACCTTGCCACCGCCACAAGTGGGCGGAGATCCGAGACGCGTCTCGAGCTGCCCAGGTGAGCGGTCCTTCGCATCTCTCACCGCTGCACGATGGATTAAAAGACGCTGTGACCCCGAGGTCGATAAGGTACCTCGCGAAATGAACTCAAAAAATGCTACGGCTTAAAAACATCCCGTAGCATTTGGCTACGAAATTCGTAGAGCATGCTACGCACGCACATTTCACATCTATTATGTCGTCCAATTCGATTTCATTGTTTATATTGGGGTCGTCGTCTGTCAAATCAATTACGAATATTACGATATCAAAGTGTCTGCTCGAAATGGTTAGTGTACTTTACCACGTGTGTCAACCTGTCAAAATATACCGAAGAACAAGAACTACGAGATAAAGGACACTGTCTGAATTAGTTTCTTTTGCAATAGTTAGGGACCATTACCGTAGTGCCACTTGTTAAACAAACAGAAAAGCCTGCTAAACCCGTGAAACCGGTTGGGGATTAGCAGATTAACTAACACAACTCGCGGATGTGGCGTACACTTTATTATACGTTCTTACTGTAATTTATGCTTAGTAGTTTTTGTCTCCTCAATAATTATGTAAATACGAACAGCGCGGTCATTTGGATCGCCTCTGAGTCTCGATGTGTAATTGACGGGCACAGATCCAAAGTGAAAAGAGTAACAATGTTGTTATTTTGTACGCTTCATCAAGCTTATTGTCGCTTGTAAGTCAATAAACTGTGTTAGCATTCTCATGGAAGAGCTGTAAAGGTTAAACTAGATACTACAGCTTGTTTCAGTGCTGCATCCGATATCTTACTGTACCAATAACAAAACACATTTTTATGACTGACAGTCACGTAGGACTGGAGCATAATATACATACAGTTTAACCCTAAGTCGTGATTCGTCACGCAATATTGGCAATACAGCTTATCTTCAACAGAGAAGGCTTCGAGCCATGTCATCAATCTTCGTGTTCAGGAAACGATATCTATCACACATTCGATCTTGCTACATCGTTTGCTGATACTCGACCTCATAAAGTTTATAAAGTTTGCAGTAGAATAGGATACGCTAAACTTCTGTTACAATAGAATAGCTATCGACTGAAGGTTGCAGTTGCCGTAAGTTACTTAAGATTTACTTTTCTGTTATGTGACTCTATTTTTTTAATGAATACATCATTTAAAGGTGACTGAATGAAAATTGAATAGGTAATTTCAGGAGTCAGTGATAAGTGATAGCGGAGATTCTCAAATCACATGGCTGCAGCGGCAGCATTGATAAGCAATTCAGTATTACCAAAGCGGTATGAAAGCAAGAGCACGTAGCTAACCAACAAAGAGTTTCATATTACAAAATGCACACCAAGAAAAAAGAAGAAAAACAATAAAAGAGAAATGAGTTAAAATTAAGAGGTATAACGGGCGGTTTTATCGTTATACGCGATCTCTTCCAGATAACCTTTGGGTGGACAGAATGTCGATTAGTTAAGAAAGGGACCTAATAATAAATACATAAAGATGTTTTTAATGTATCAGTAATAAATTATGGAACATATTCCGAATATTTCAATAGAAGGTTTCTAATGCTAAGCAGAAGCCCAGGAAGCGCTTACGTTTTTGTTTATGGTCTACTTCCGTTGCGTTACACATGCAAGCGTAACTATTTGAATTCCGTTTGTACATGCTCGTTTTCTTGAACCATGGCATACTTTATCATTTATTCTATTGCACACAACCCAGTGAGTACCTATCCACATGCAGGTAGATTGCAGTCCCATTTGTCAGATGTCACGTATACGTTACGGGCCATCTGCTACGTCTAGGCAGTTCAGCCGCTGTGTAAAAAGGATTTATTTAAAAAAAATCGTATGCAACAGCAGTAATGCTTTGGTCTATTTATGCAATACAGGCATAGGTTTTGGTAGTATTTTTGAGATTACGTATGTACTTACTTGAAGTAGACTGAAACATTTCGAAAGCCAAATTTCATTCATAAGACGTGAATTTTATACTATTAAAACACACATTAAAACGAAAAAGTCATTCGGCGTCGTCGAGGCTCATTACAGCTGAGTGAGAATTTGTTCATAGCATTTGATGTGTAAGAAGATATTTGTGTGCGAATCGGCGACAGCCCGTCGCCTAAAGCCTGTGCCAGCCGCCCCTGCAGTCATATTGTGTTCTTATGTACACAAAAACGAGTCATGAATAACATTATAACTAGAAAATATGGAAATACGACTCAATATTGTTTCCGTGTCATATGGCTTTTGTTTTAAAATGACAATAAAGTTACAACAAGTTCTACGTTTTTCCTGTTTGAATGTGTCCCTACGTTCAAATTAAAATAAACTGATGATATGTACCTACTACGAACTTATGATACAATAATAGTAGAACATGTATATTTGTTAGCAGCATGGTTCTCCATTTGAATAGCAATGAACATTACCTCTTCTAACCACAGAAACTTTAGGGATTACCGATGATTTCGATAAAGTTATGTTTTATCCATTGAATGTTTCACTGTTGACCAACTCCGAGCGTGATAACTATTTCATTAACTTTAGTACCTAGTCGGAAACTGGGATTCAAGTAACTTTTCGTGTTGTATTTTGCTTTTATAAAATTGCTTTAGTTCGGCATCACCGTACCTAGGTAATCTGTGAATGTACAGGGTATTACAAAAATTATCTTAGTGGGTAGTAGTTATTACTTCTATTCCATTACGAACAAGTATACGCGTCTATGTCGTCTATGACATAGTATTTGACTTCAGAATGTTTAAAAGAGCAATGTTCATTTATAAAATGTATAATGTATATAAAATGTGCCGAGTTTTCGTATAGTTTTTTACGTAGTATATAAATGTAGTGTTTTTGCAAAGTTTATAGATATTTGTCGTTGGGTAATCTAAATAAGTAGTTATATTTAAAAACCGACCGGCAAACGGGTTCACTATACCTGGCCTCAGAGTTAAACATTCTAAACACGTACAAATTTACTACAAGCGAGTAGCAGCGGCACATACATATACATATATCCCACCCACAGCATTCCAGTGCTTTTACTGGTCATTTATATAATTAATGTTGTTTTATGATTTTAGTTTCAGTCAAATTGCTAAATTTATGAGGGTACTATTTGTGTTCATAATATTAATTGTAATATCAACAGAGCATAAGTTTGCTCTTAGTGTAATTATACATACTTAGGTAATATAAGAAAATACCTCTGCTTACACCATGTCAACAGTAGGTAGTGATAGTAGGTATTGTTGTTTGTTACAGCTTACTTGTTAATAGATGACAATCTAACTGTCATCTATCTTGCCTATCGGGCCAGGAACCTCGTCAGGTTCTATGGAATCTAGCGCAACACATCGTCTTTGAAAAGCGGCTAAGGCGTATGTATAAGGCAGACAACCCTCTCGCTCGCACATTTCATCATTTTTGAAGATATAATATAACTAAATGTAATTATGTGAAATTGCAGACCTTCAGGGTCGAGAGAATAAGAATGCAAAGGTTCAGTAAAAATATCACATTGACCCAAACAAGTTTTCTATCCAAAAAAAATTAATTTATCGCATTCTTATAAGTTTTTTGGTCGGAAAACTTGTTTTGATTAATGTGATATTTTTACTGAACATTCTTATTCTCTCGCCCCTGAAGGTCTGCAATTTCACATAATTACATTTAGTTATATTATATCTTCAAAAATGTTGAAATGTGCGAGCGAGAGGGCTGTCTGCCTTTTACATATGCTTTAATATAACCTATCGGAATAATAATGCATACTTATAGGTAAAAATTAGTGTGTCTATTCTGTGGTTTTGGTTTTGTCTTTCTATGTGCAATATTTTATAAAGACAAAACTTCATAGCTCATTACATTCTGTAGCTTTCTTCAGTAACTACAGAAAATTCATAAAACTAGTATAAATAAGCAATTGTGAATTTGATGAAATGCAATTTTCGGTATATAGATACAGAAAATAAAAGTTGCTTTTTTACTTACCGAAGAAAAAAAAGGTGGTGTCCACGTGAAATAAAATATGATTCAATTTGAATTGTACGGGCCAACATCACCTCTGGGGTTTCAGAGGTGAGGCATCCAATCAAATTTATTTTTAAAGTAATTGAATCCAACTGTCTGGAAAATTTCAAAGGAAGTCATAACAGTCGTAAATTATTTGATCGACCAAGCGGCAAGGACACACCACCTCCCTCTGACATCAAGCCCTGTTCAAGAATTTGGAAAGGGTAGCATTGGTCGTTCTGAACAGATAAGACGTCTTTTATGTTTTGTGTTACATTTACCAGTTTACGACCGCAACATGTTCGTGTGCTTGGTTACACAAGCTAGGCTCTCTGTGTAACTTGTAGAATAAAATATTTATGGCTATCCCGGCCCCAAATGCCTGCAGGCTGGATGACGCTCGTATCTCAAGACTGCTGCGAGTTGTACTACAACGAAAAGACGAAACGTACATTTTGATGATAGTTAGATTGCATATCTAACAAGTAACACAATTTATTATTTTAGCCAAAACCACCAATTTATTATTTTAGTCTTGTGTTATATTTTGTTTCTAAGACAAATTAATATATCGAGTCAAAACATAGAGGTACAGTCCCTCGGAGGTATCTCTTGAAAACCCATATCGAGCACCAAAACTGCAAACTAATAATGATCTACTATTACTAAAAATTCAAATGCTTGCTAAATAAGAATGAAATTGGAATGGGTAGCTCATTAAAGCGGTTGTATAATGCATTTCGTCGACGAGGCAATGCAATTTGATGCAAATGCCCTGATGTGGCGATAAAAGCCCCAAGAGTGCCGCCGACGCCCGGTTGGCTTCCCTCGTCATTCGCATAGTGAATTAACATCAAGTAACCCAACACTGGCTTTGCTTCTGGTACTCTACGTAATTGGAAGTCTTCATTAAAAATATCATGTAAACGTGCAGGGTCGTTTTCGTAAAGGTTTTACTCTGAAAGAAAATCTCATCTAAATCAATTGTGCTATAAATATTATATTTCCCGGTAATTTTCCCTACTACGCTAATTAAGAAGTCAGGATTACGATATTGGCAAGATTAGTCAATTTTGAAAAGAATTCAAGTTGGAACACGGTTTTTTTTATACAGCTTTATTTTTATTCGGGCAAAATCAACAGTTTAATAGCACTCGGTAACTCTTTGTAAAAGAGATACAACAGTTTTATTTTAATATGCATTTAGCCGTAAATACAAACTGCTTATTATGCCTACTTTACGTAATGGCATGACGTCACTCTTTCTCTATAAAAGGCATTTCTTTGTAAATGGTTAACAAAAGTAGGGGTATCATGAAAAAGCTTTTTTGTTCCTGTCCTAAGTGCCATTGTAGTGGTGGCCTTAAAATGTACAGAAATATTGCGAGTTACACGCGCACTTTACCGTTGTAAGACTATGTACTATGATATTAAAGGTACTAATACCAAATCGTTCGGTATCGAAAACCCTCACTGTGCAGTGTGCGTGGACCAACACACACTTGGCCAATCCATTTTTATAAGTATTTGTATTTCCAGCCCGTGGCGTACAAAGCCCAAAAATATTTTCGTTCCAAACTATAAAACACCATCTTTACAAGGTAGGTAACTCAATCAAAGTTTCTACTAATTGCGCGAGAAATGCTTTCTAACTTTTCTAATCCGAAGTAACTGCGACTGATTTGATTTTACCTCGAGGAAAGCTGGCCAAATGGCTCGTAATTTTATAAAATGTTATCAGCCTATCGCTTCGTCATGTTCTGTAAACACAACGAAATTGAAAACTGTCTGCTAGAAAAAGTTAAAGGACAAGAAAAGTAATATCGACGCGAGCGTGCACCGCGTAGCAACTAGCTACGCCGCGCTACGACGTGCTACGCGGTGGTCTATAGCTACACAAAACAATATCAATCCAAAAATGTGTCAATTGGGACATTGTGTCCCAATATATTTTATCCGAATCGACAGCAAGTCAATCATTAATTGATTCGGGCTAATGTTAACTCAATCATTTAATTATAATGTTCAATGCTACTGTTTTCCATACGTGTATAAGCATAATATCCACTTACATCGACTAAATTAACCAAACATAAATTCTACTAACTTTTCAAGGTTTTGCAATCACATTTCAGATTAGTATCATGAATGTAACATCAAAATTAAATAGTGATTAGATGCAGTTTCAGAAGTATTTTATGACTGGAAGGTACATAGTAACTCGCCATTCTCTTTGTCCAACTCTCCATCTCTGGCCTTCCAAATTCTTTTATAACACCTACAAAACAACTACGAACTTATGACACAGCTGTATCATTTTGTATTGCGTACTGTACCTGCAGCAGAATGAACACTGGAACGTACCTTCGTAAACTTTGTTTCAGATAGAGGAAGGTTCACGTGAGGCGCGTTGCAGAGAGTGGTGATGGAGTTGGTAATACTGAAAGCGAAGTCCCAACTGAATCGTATATTGTCGGGTGAGGTAGGGCGGAGAAGCGGCGGCGGCGGGGAGCGGGCGCGGCGCGGCGGGAGGGGGGGCACCATGGCGCCCGCCGCGCCCGCGCCGGCGACTACAACGCCCTGGTACAACTACACCATATACAACGTCACCAGGATCAACAACACATTCGACGTCACTGACTACGATCTACTCAACCTCAACTCAACCGACGAACACAACAGTCACTGGTTCTGTGCCAAGTGGAGCATCGCCCAACAAGATCTCTTTCAGGTAAGTTAACTCCCCACTTCCCAGTAACAATAGACGGTATAGATAGATAGATAATACTTTATTGTACACAAGGATAAGGTACGTACAAATCTTAAAACTAACTTTGTATAGTACAATGGGCGGCCGTATCGCTGAAAGCGATTTCTTCCAGGCAACCGCATATGGTATACTTACGGGCCTTTGGCTCAAGGCCATAATTTACAACGTCATGCGTCACGAAGATCAACACACCCTTCGACACTGTGTGATATGAATTATCTCACACATTTTTCCAGTCTTTCCATCCATATACATAGCCTGATTTAATTTAGCACCATTTTGAAGTTATTTCCATAGCCATTGAAATTGATATGAAAATTGCAATTGGGGGACTGGGCATTATGCTAGGTAACTGACGCTAAGAATTTTTTTCAGGCGGCAAATTTATGTTTTGCAATCGCATTCCTAGCGCCGAAGGGGTTCAAGCAGAGCATATTAGTGCTCCGAGCGCTAGCGGCTGCTGGTGCAGTTCTAATGGGCATGTGGGCTGGAGCGGAGGTGTGCGCGCCAGACGTGTTATGTTGGAGCCTGGCGCTGGTGCTTGTCAACTCTATACACACGGTCTTCTTAATAATACGGTAAGCGAATGTTAGTGTGTCCACTCTGAGTAAATCCGCTGCAGTTCTAATGGCCATGTGGGTCGGAATCGGACCAAGGTGTGCGCGCCAGACGTGATGTGTCTGGCACCTGGGGCCTGACACTAGTGTTTATCAACTCTATACATACTGTCTTCTTAATAATGATTGTAAGGTAAGGTGGCCACTCTTGAGTAATGCTGGTGTAGGTAAACATGGCCCCCAGGCTTACAAATGATAAAAATTAAGGTGAAATTCAATCTAATTTTGTCTTCTCTAAAATGTAATATTCGTGCAAACATTTCTGATTAATGCATTTTCTTATTATCTCACTTGATGTGGGACCACCAAACTTAGTATAATCCTTGGATTTAATTATTTACACAAAATGATTTTGTAAATATGAAAAACGAAAACCGTTCGACAAATTGCAAAATCAACAATTTCCTAGCTTTTATGAGCACGGAGAGAGTTCGCCAAACAGAACCGGAAAAGTTTGACGTAATACGTAATACCTACAAGTACCTGAAAGGCGCCTTTCGGTCGTTTCAATAAGTTCGTCTTTCTTTGTTTACGAGAGGTATTAAAAGCAATTTAGGTAGATACACAGTATAAATTGTGTAAGTAAAGCTCGAGTTTTAGTGTTATCAGAAGTATGTACCTACCTAGTAACTTCTGCTGAAAATATCTAGGGAAATCAAGGCAATATTTAAGTAGACCATTTACTAAAGTTCCAAAGACTGACGGCAAAGTTCTGAAGCATAATTCATGAACAACTACGAAAGTCACGGGTAACATCTGTGAAACTTGCAGATTTCTTCATTGATAGCATCTAAAACACTCTGCGGGTCCGACACAGATTGGCATTCCATCGCGATAGTCTTCGTTGCACAATCACGTTGCAGTTGCGTGATAGCGGTCGCAAGCCGCGAACCAACTCTATTTTTAGAAATGAAAATGTATAAAACGCGATTTCTAGTTCTCAAATCCGGCAGTGCATTTAAACGTTGCTTAAATTGAATGACTTCAGATTACACAAAATCGTTTCTTTATAAAAATATATATTTAGCACTATTGAAGGTCGAACTGCAAAACTAAATGAAGCCTAGTGCAAAAAACATACTTTACGATTTGGTATGTAGAGTTAATTTGGTGACGGAAAGATGATAATAATCTCTATAATTTAGGCTGAGAGATTTGGAATAGGGTTTTGGGTAAATCATCTAAAACTGTCCCGTTACTCAGCGTCCCGTTTATAGAGGCGTGAGTGAAAAACCCGCGGACGCTATATAAATCACTAATCAGGAAGACTGGTAGACAATGCTTTTAGCATTAAGTCCTCCTAGCACTACTTGTTTGTGTGAAATTTTTAAATAAATAAATAAAAAATCATCTAGGTTAGATGCAAAGGAATTCATATTATTTACATTTTATATTTTTCTATAGGTTTCTCCCACCAGCACTATCGCTCGAGCTGACGGAGTTATACTTGAAGCTGTTCAAGCCACTCAAAGTGAACAAAAAGCACTTTCAAGAGCTAACGCGAGAAGCGAGGATAGTCAGGCTCGATCCCGGCGAGGCGTATGCAGTGGAAGAGGTCACGCCGGCTGATGAAAGACTATCTATTCTTTTGAAGGGGAAGTACGTGTCATATTAAACTTGTATTTATTCTGTGTTGGTATATATGAAGCGCCATGCTATCACTATTGGTGTCATATTAGATCTCCCGATGTTTCCGGGAGAGGTCTTATTACACCCTGTATGTATGCTATCGGGCTTTTCAGTGGTATTCATATTCAGTTCAATAGACGCCATCTAGAACCTTACTATAACTGTAGGTATATTTATTTACGTAAATACTTTGTTCATTAATTTTACCCAGTTTTTTTTTATATTTCACGAGAGATCGCAAGTAAATCTCTCACTAACGCTAGCCCAATAGTGAAATAGTTTATGCTCCGGCGCGTTCAGTCTTAGATTAGACCGTGTTTTCGTCCTTGGCAACACCCATGCACCACTTCTCATAACTTACGTAGTGCACTTTGCAATACCATTATTTACGGCCGTCGTACGCCACTTTATTTATAAAACCACCACATCTCACGTTTTTCAAAGCCGAATATTCAGACGCCGTAAAGTATGCCGTAGAGAGAAACGAGAGCAAAATACTGCAAACTTTTTATGGCGCTGACCTACTATTTACTCTCTGGCGGGTCTCAAAGGATTTTTGAATCTTTGATACCAGGAAGAAAATAAATAAGGCAGCTCGAACCGAGAAAAATCGTTAGTAGTAAGTCTATACCTAAAAATGTGGCAAGTAATTACGAAGCGCAGTTAATTGTGGAACCACTTAGGACACCTGGTTAATTACACTTCCACAATGACGGGGGAGCGTCGCCGGTCGTAGAATAAATTTAATGGGTAGACTGGTGTACGCAATCAGGGTGGTAAAATGCAAAAAACGGTTAACTTTAACTGTCACACTTTTATTCCGTACAACTTGTTTTCTCTACGGCTCAATCCAGACTGCCGATCGGCTCGTACGCCATCTTTTATTTTACAAAAAGTGACTTTATTCCTAAAATGTTAATAACTGTGTAAAACTACTAATCAAATTAAGATAAATAATAAATTATATTTTTTAAATTAACTACGTATTTAAATAATGTTTTCTATAACTCTAAAAAAATACTTAGATAAATAAATACGAATCAACTTCCTTCCGCTTTAGAGTGATAAACATTTTAGTGTTTCAACACTCTTTTAAAAAACCTTATAGATGTACAAAACTATCATTATAATAATTAATTAACAGCCGGCATATGGTATTTAAATGACAATCATGATTTATGAGCATATAATAAATAATAATTCTAACATTCGGCCTTTCCTGACCTTAAGTTTGTCCTCAAACTTACAGCAACGCTTAAGTAAAGACAATAACAATTACACTACGTTCAGTCAATGGTTCTACCAACATTAGACTGCCAGCCAAACAATTATTTCAACATTTAGACATCTTCAATTGAAATTCAGTCCATGTATCTATACACATTAGACCGCCAGCCAATTACAGGATTTTACCCATACAATACATCCAAATCACGATAATTCTCTTCTTCAGTTGAATGTATCCACATACATTCAAAACTGTCATCCATCTAACGAACTAATATTAATTCAGTCAATGTATCCATATACATTCGACCGCCATCCATATAACAAACGAACATAAATTCAGTCAGTGTATCCATATACATTCGACCGCCATCCATATAACAAACGAACATAAATTCAGTCAGTGTATCCATATACATTCGACCGCCATCCATATAACAAACGAACATAAATTCAGTCAGTGTATCCATATACATCCGACCGCCATCCAGATAGAATAGGTTTTAAACTAGATAACTGTTACTATAACATAAACCATCTTCATTTTAAATTCAATGTAAATAATCAATATAATTTACCAACTACCTTACTGATTACTTATTTATAAACCAAATAAGTTTATACCTAGGTACTTCTTAATTATTAAATTATATCTCTAATGAAATCAAAATAGTATTTATAAGATTTAAATAAATCGAAAATCCAAAATACTTTTTACACATACACTTCTCAAATATAATCAATGATTATTCAGAATCACTACTGCTGCTGCTTTTAGATCCATCACTACCACAAATATTTATCCAAGGTTTGATACGATCTGCTGCCCAAATATTACTGTAATTTTTCTGTGTAATTTTAGTTCCTGCTATACTAGAAACTTCATAGCGATCATTTTCAAGAACTTTACTTACTCGAAAGGGTCCAGAAAATTTGGGGAGAAGCTTCTTACTTTTTCCGTCATTGCTTGTCACGGGTTTAAGTATTTTAACCAAGTCTCCTTCTTTATACCTTCTAGCTCTAACTTTACTTCTGTCATACCTATCCTTCTGATTCTGCTGATCCTTTTGAATATGTGTGCTTATTTGTTCCCTTACTTCACTTAAATCAATTTGCTGACGAGTATCATTCAAAATTTCACAAAAAATGTTATCCCCTTTGCTGTTCATTTGGATGCCAAACATGGCTTCAATGGAGTCTTCCCAATACCTTTATTTAATGTATTATTCAATCCCCACTGTAACTTTCCTAATTCATTATCCCAATATCTTTCTCCTAAACGATCTGTATAAGCGGTTAGAGCATCTAAAACAGTTCTATTATATCTCTCCACTTGCCCGTTGGCACGTGGAGAGGCCACTGCATTAAGAATATGGTTGATTTTAGAATCCTCGCAGAATGTTTTAAACTCGTTAGCAGTGAATGATGATCCTTGATCTGAAATCATCCGGTTCGGGTAGCCAAAAGTGTTATAAACGTCTTCTAAAGCACGTATAGTCAAATTAGATTTTAAATTTCGAAGTGGTTTTAAAAGACAAAACTTTGTGAACCCGTCTACTAAAACTAAAAGATAAGAGAACCCCTTAGCACTTTTAACAAACGGTCCTAAGTGATCGATGTGGACTGTATCGAAAGGTTTATCTACCTTGTGAATTGGATGCAACAATCCTTCTTTAGGTCCTGCCGGTTCTTTACTATACGCGCATTCTATACAAGAACGAACATACTTTTTCACAAATCGCCTCATTTTGGGGAACCAGAAGTCCTTTCTCATTTTTTCATAAGTCTTTTCGACACTAAAATGGCCAATATCGTCGTGATTTCGTCTACACAACTGGAATCGAGCCATTTTAGGTACTACCCACTTTAATTCAGAATCAACCAAACGATACAATCTGTTATTTTTAATGACATAATTCTTTTTTATATCCGAAAAATCTTTATCATCTAAAATTTTTCGTATTTGTTGTATTTTGCTATCTCCCAACTGTAAACTAAGTAGCCAGTCATCTTGAGTAATTCTCAATATTGATGGTAAAATATCATCATTTACGTTCGATTCGCTTGGTTGGGGATTTCTACTTAGAGCGTCAACGTGTGACATTGTATGACCGGGCTTATACTGTATGTCAAAGTTGAATTCTTGTAAAGCTATCCACCAACGTGCTATTCGAGGGATTAGATCTCGTTTCGTAAAAGTAGCTCGTAAAGCACTACAGTCTGTAATCAACGTAAATTTTAGTCCTAACAAATACACTCGGAAACGTTGTAAGGAGGCCACCACAGCTAATGTTTCGAGTTCGTAGGCGTGATAATTCTGCTCATCGACAGTTGTTTTGCGGCTAAAATATGCTATAGGCTTATTTTCACCGGTGGCATTCTCTCTTTGGATCAAAATACCTCCTAAACCATGCTTGCTTGCGTCGGTATGTAAATATGTTTCGCTCATAGGGTCATAAATCCCTAGTAAAGGTCTTAAGACTAAAGCATTTTTAAGCTCAGTAAATGACTTTTCTTGATCAGGCTCCCATTTCCAAGCAGATGTTTTTCTCGTCAAATCAGTTAAAGGTCTGGCAATTGTCGCAAAATTTGATATAAACTTTCTAAAGTAGCTGGATAGACCAATGAACTGTCTTACTTCATGGACATTTTGAGGAGTTGGGAATTCTTCAACGGCAATTATTTTGGCTTTACCCGGTCTGATTCCTTTCTCGCTTATTTCATATCCAAGATATTCAATGTTTTCTTGAAAAAAATTACATTTAGCTAAGTTCAACGTAAGTCCAGCATTCTCAAATAATTTTAACGAATTTTCCAACCGATCCAATTCTTCCTCAAAATCTTTTCCTGGTATCAATATATCATCCATATAGGCGAGAGCAGAATTAAACCGAGTATTCCCTAATACCTTATTAATCGTGCGCTGAAAAACAGCCGGAGAATTCACTAGCCCAAATGGCATTTTTTTAAACTGGTATAAGCCATCTGGTGTTATGAAAGCAGTTAAATGTCTGTAGTCTGCATGAATTGGTATTTGGTAATATCCACTGACAAGGTCTAAGCTGGAATAGTATTTATTACCATTAAGCAGATCTAATTGGTCGTCGATTCTAGGCATGGGGAAATGGTCTTTCTTTGTTTTTCGATTGAGTGCCCTAAAATCTACGCATAACCGGTACCCTCCAGTTTTCTTTGTGACAAGAATTATGGGACTGGCGTAAAACGAATTCGATTCTTCCGCGATGTCATTATCAATTAATTCTTTGACTATATCTCTAACAATTTTTCTTTCGACGAAACTCAACCGATATGGCCTATGGACGACCGGAGATCGATCATCCAACTCAATAGTCATTTCAGCCATGTCAGTGCATCCTAATTCTGAAAGGTCCTTTGCGAAACAAGTCCTGTATTTATTTAACAGACTCAATACTCTATTGGTTTGGTCTGAAGTTAGGTTATCATTTATTTTAATGTCATCTTTGTCAATCGGCTTTCGAGATGATTGATCAGATATTCTGTTGCAGAAAAGAGATGTGGTTTTTAGAGCCGTAATTACTTTTGCTCGGGTCAACACGGTGTTATTACATAAAGGAAGTGCCTTCTCTGACAGATTACAGACCGCTACCTGGCACTCTCCTTTGTTCATACTATATATTCCCCCCATTACACAGTACTCGACATTATCAAAATTCCTGACGCTATTCTCGACCAGAACTTCACAATCTAGCTTTTCACTACCTGTACATCCTATGAAGTCTACCTTATCTATAATGGTGTCGGCTTTAATCCTTAAAACAACCCTATCGTTAGTTTCCTTCTCTGGCAACAAACAAGCTAAATCTGCTGGTAAATCGCGTTTCAGGATATCTAATCGATCGCTCGTTTTAACTACAAGGACGTCTGCCCTTTCTGTAAAATTTTGACCAATAAGCAAGGGTTCGATCAGTAATGAAGATTCCACGATATACGCATCAATATCTGCCGAAACATCACCTAGACTCAGATTTATCCTAGTCTTACCTAACGGGATATACGATGAGTTTCCGAACCCTCGTATGTTAGGCAAATCATTATCTGACCTTGATAAGTTATTCTTTTCCACAATGTCCTTACTGATGAGTGTTACATCACTTCCAAAATCTACATAGCTCTTGACGGTAACAAGTTTATTAATAAGCGCTTCTTTACGATATTTGGAATCGGAGTTAGTACCTTGAGTTAACAAAGTTTTCGTTTCAGTTGACCTATTCGGGGTTTGCTGACGACTATACTGAGATTTTCGAAAACAAACATCTGATGTATGCCCAAAACGATTGCAAAGATTGCATGTCACACGAGGTTTAGTACATTTGCTAGATACGTGACCTTTTTCCTTACAATTATAGCAAGTTAGATCAGCTACAGTCCCGGATACACTAGTTCGACATTGATTACTCCGGTGTCCTGTTTTATGGCACTTAAAGCAAACTATCTCCTGAACCATACCTACTGGCTTCTTGTGTAAACGAAAGCTGTTTTCTTTACCTAACTCCTTTAGAAATTTCAGTAAATCTTCAGGTTCTTTATAACGTGCTGAAGAAGCACTTGCTCTAATCATTCGATCATCAATGCCATGAATAAGGCAATCTACCGCCTTCTTACCTACGATTTCGCATAAATTTAATAGCGTAATCTTATCAAAATAGTACTCTTCTGCAGACTCTCCTGGCTTAAGTCTACGTTCAAGCATTTCGGATAGTACTACCCCATAGTTGGTTTCAGAAGGAAAGGCTCGTTTTAAACGGTCTTGCCATTCCGTCCACGTCAAAAGAATGGTTTGAAGGCCTTCATACCACTTTTTGGCATAGCCAGATAGCTTTGGCAGCGCGAAGTGTGTAGTCTGTTCGTCAGTCCATTTGTAAATTTGGGCACATTCGTTAACCTTGGCTATCCAGTTCTCTATTCTTTGATTGTTTTGTGCGGGATCGAAAGCAGGTATTATATTCTTATCATATTTCATATTATTTGTTGGGTGTATCAAGCCCTTTAACAACTGGGAAATTTCATTTGCATTCATGACAGTAGTATTAACCTTATTGCTAGTACTTCCTTGATTTGCTTGCAGTGATGAGGGCTGTACTTCTTCACTGTGCACAAGGCTAGGTGGCTCTACCGGTTCCGCAACCGACGATTCTTTGGAAGAAGTAGACTCCGATGGGGCTACCAGCACCTGCGGTGTTGCCGACGGCATCGACGTGGCTACCAGTATACGCGGTGTCACCGACGTCGATGGGGCTACGAGTATCTGCGGTGTTACGGGTGTCGTTGTCACTTCATTGACCAACTGAAAACCATAAAATGTTTGGTGTAGCACATTTGTTATCATACCTATTCAACATACGACATGTAAATAAAAACCCGAAATTAAAGTGAGAGGAAGAGACAGAAAAAAAAATACATAGTTGTACATACTATTATACCATTATTATTATTCGTAGTAACATGTTCTTTACTACCCTACAAATGTATATCCCTTCAACAGTATCTACTCCAGATAACGGGTTTATAAAAAAATATATTTAAATTAATAGGTATAAGGAAGAAAAGAGAGAAAAATAATAATAATATAGGGTAGACATAGACACAAGTTTGCTACAAGTTTGATCAAACTGATAAAATAATGTTATCTGAGATAAGTAGCCGATATATTTCAATTACCCTGTTGATTCTATTTGGTAGTTCTACTATCCATAATAGAGATAATGGCTCCTATACTATGTAGGTAACAGATGAAATCAGGCATTGCAGGAAATAACTAGGCACAAAACAATGAACGCTCAAAAAAAAAAAATATATAGGGTAGGCAAAAAAAAATAAAAATAAAACAAAAATGTGAGAAAATATAACTCGCCTGTTGCTTTTCTTCAACCTCTCGCCGATCTTTATGATGCTTGTGACGTGCACTCCGTGATGCACTTTTCCGATGTCCCGATCTCTGCTTCCGACGTGACTCGCGTTCGTGATGATGACGGCGACGTGTCTTTTTTCTGTTTCGCGACTTCTTTGAACTCCTCGAGTTACTAGAGTCAGAAGAACTGCTCTCCAAGCTGGTGCTACGATGCCGACGTCGCTTTCGGTGTCGAGATCGAGAACTCTTCCTACTGCCTGGTTCCTCCTCATTTACGCGCACCATGGTCCTTATCCCACACTTCTGATGTACGCAATCAGGGTGGTAAAATGCAAAAAACGGTTAACTTTAACTGTCACACTTTTATTCCGTACAACTTGTTTTCTCTACGGCTCAATCCAGACTGCCGATCGGCTCGTACGCCATCTTTTATTTTACAAAAAGTGACTTTATTCCTAAAATGTTAATAACTGTGTAAAACTACTAATCAAATTAAGATAAATAATAAATTATATTTTTTAAATTACTACGTATGTAAATAATGTTTTCTATAACTCTAAAAAAATACTTAGATAAATAAATACGAATCAACTTCCTTCCGCTTTAGAGTGATAAACATTTTAGTGTTTCAACACTCTTTTAAAAAACCTTATAGATGTACAAAACTATCATTATAATAATTAATTAACAGCCGGCATATGGTATTTAAATGACAATCATGATTTATGAGCATATAATAAATAATAATTCTAACACTGGGTACCTACCTCCTGAATAAATGTATCCGTATTGAGCGTGCCAAGTGGAGTACAAAACAAACAATTCAATAAGACGCGCGAAGAGCCTCGCATTTGTTACTCGTTTTATTATTGCGGTTTATTCAACCACTGTTCTGTACAATCTACCCACGCTTATAAGCGAGTAGGTTATCATGAGCTCATATTTCATCGACTTTCAGCTTGTCTAAGAGCGTATGTATTCGGAAAGCTGAGATAGCATTTAATTATAGCGTGCCCGACGTTATTGCCTCTGATTATTATCACTCGCGTTATTACTTTTATCGTTTTATCATCACGTAGCTACGAGTATTTATTTATTTATCAAGACTCTGGTTTATATGTTCTCATTTTTGTTGTAGTGATGTGATCATTTTTTTAACATCTTTTTGGGCTTGGCCATAGTTGAAAGGGGGTAAGGGTGACGTTGGTGGATTTCAATTTCTCTGTAACCCATTAGACTACCAGTTTAATTAAATAATTAATCTAAATAAGTGCACAACTTTTATTGGCACGGTGAATTATTTGCGGCGGCGGCGGCGGCCAGAAGTATTGTTGTTGCTGTATTGTACTCTATTGTGACTGAACAATTCCACTTTTTGTGTCTAATTTATAATTATTTTATGATTCTTGGTAATAAATCTCTACGTGTCTCTACTTAGTGTGCAATATGTGCTTGTGCATCCTTTAGGTCAAAATATTTGAACGTCTAGTTTACATGGACAAGAAAGCCTCAGTAATTGTTCCTAAGGAACCTACTGAGATAAACGACTGATTCATCCGTTTGAAGTTTTGTTATGAAACTGACACAGCTATGAAGTTGGTTATAATTTTAAACTTTTTCTAGGCTACGGGTAAGTTGCGATGAGACCCATCTCCACTACATACAGCCATATCAGTTCGTCGATTCGCCCGAGTGGGAGGCCAACCGGGAACAGTCTGACGATGTCTTCCAGGTATCTTATTTACATTTAATTTATTTTTACACACATTATTTAATTCTTTTGGATTTTTTGAGGGTATAAAATCTTTCTGATTTGCTTAGTATAAAAAACTCTAATTTATTTGTATATATTTAATGGTTTACAGATTGTATGATAACATATCGAAAATAACTTTAAAAAAAATTTGTTATCTCAGAAAGATGTCAGATCCGGGCTGTCTTTTGAATTCTGTACCAAGGGATATTTGTAAACAAAATGTATATGAATCTAAGTATATTATACAACTTTGAATAAGGCGATAGCATCAGTAGGTTAGAAACGAACGGAAAATCCTGTCAACAAAGCGTAATATTTATGGAAAAATCGGTATCAAGAGCACGCCCTCATTACGATTCTCTGCACAATTCGCTTTAATAATTCGAAAAGCGTTGACGGAAAACCACGCGATTATACCAATAACTCAAGATTTATGCAGCCGTTAGACTATGTAGATGATGTATCATCAAGACAATGTTGGTCATTTATAAGGCTAAGCATAAATGTTATGCCTCATATGAGGAATACTTAATTTTAATGTTTGAGTTTTTTTTTAATCTATTGGTCACCCCGTTCTATGTCCGCTGTGTACCGCTCACAAAATTAAACTACACTAGAGAGCAAAAATTCCGGGTCAACTATAAAAACTTGAATATCTTGGTAATCAAATGTTAGCTTAGTCAAATTATGCAAGCTAGTAATGTAATTAAACTCTTATTACATAATTAACATCAAATTTATTTCACTATAGGAACTTAGGATTTCCGACGTATTCGAGATTCTATCGATGACCCGGAATTTTTGCTCTCGATTGTATTATATCTAGAGACGTGGTAATAGTTAGGTACACGTCTGTTAAAACTCAATAGCCACCTAGTACTTAGTTGAAAAGCTAGTTAACAAAGTTCCTCGCTGAAAAAGAAGGTTTACAGCGTTATACCTACAAAGTTAGTTGCACAGTGCATTTATTCAGCAAGCCGATACTTTAGAGTTTTCTCGTTTAGATGTTAGGACTAAGAGCAAAAATACAGAGGTTTGAATTATGACGTCAGAGTCACCAAAGTTTAGTTATATATTTTGACTAGCTGATACCCGCGACTTCGTACGCGTGCGTAACTTTCCACCACAAAATATCTCTCAACCAGCATACGATGAACCTCGTGTCAAAGGCTGCTTTTGGTTTAGAGAGGTCAAGCTGTATCTTAGAATCCACGTCTTTAATTTCAATAAAATATAGCCTATGTTTCAATCCGGAAAAAGGGCTTCTGAATGGTATAAGTTTCATTGAAATTGGTCCAGTAGTTTAGGCGTGATCCGCGAACAAACAAATAAACAGACCAACTCGATTTTTGAAATCAGAATCGTTTATTTAATAGAACTGTATATTTAGTTTTCCCATATCTTTAATTTTAGTTTTTGGCTTTTTTACAGTTTTATAATAGTATAGATTCTTCTTTTGTGAAGGCAAATAACCTACAAAAATATTACATTGAATGGCAGTACTCATATTGGAAGACGTTACAAACACCGTTCATACTATTCTAGCGCGTATATTTACATTTTACTCTGGGAATAAGGGAGAGCTTCACCCTTTTACCTCAAGATGGGGGGTGCGATAGAGAATGAGTGGGGTGGCGTCGGCAGGTGACTCCTAATGAACGTCTCTTTTCCCTACAACTGAACTTGGGGTGTTAACTTACATTAGAGAAGGGAGGTTACTTTGGAAAAAAATAACGATCAATGTTCTAAAAGTTGGTGAAAACATTGAATTGTTTGGGAATGTGGTTTTAGTTCATTCAGAGTTTTTTGCTATTCTAAACTGTATTTTGTTTAATTGTTTAATTGCTATTCTAAACTGTAAGTTGTATTTGTGTGCCACAAGCTCGAAGTAGGTATAAGAAAAATCCTAAACAGACTTAGGTGTAAACGTAATAGTGATTACCTAATTACAATAAAAATACTTACGACAATACCATGAAATAATATATTAATTTAATTTGTTAGTTTTGAAAATTGATCACGAGCCAAAAAGTATTGATATTAAAATTGGTACAAATGAGCACGGAACATTTTTCTCTGCAAATCACAACTAAAATTTATCAAACTTTGAATCATTTGGCACTGAACGTTGTTTATAACAAACTGTCGAAAAGTTTAAGGAAGTTCGTTTTAGACATGTTTCTTTACTTTGACTACTAGTACTTGACACCAATCCAATGTAGGTATAGAATAATCGAATAGAATGCGTAATTTGTTGTAGAATTTGGACAGAGGTCGGGTGCTGGTCGGGCGCCGGCATATTCTGTTGATTTCATATGGAAGCCAACACACGTTACACGTGCGCGCTGTCTAGTTCCTCCATATAAAGCGCAAAACATACAAGGGACGGGTATGAGTCGGGCGCGGGAATTTGTATAGGTACCTATCACACCGCACACTTTCTGCGTGTCGTCTATATAAAATCAACGAAATATCTTTACACCTGCGACTGCATCCGTCTCCTGTGTATTTCGCACTGAAAATCAAAGGGTATTCCTTCGGTTTTAAGGCGTATGTAAAAGGCAGACAACCCTCTCGCTCGCACATTTCAAAATTTTTAAAGATATAATATAACTAAATGTAATTATGTGAAATTGCAGACCTTCAGGGTCCAGCAAATAACAATGCAAAGGTTCAGTAAAAATATCACATTGATCCAAACCAGTTTTCCGACCAAAAAACTTTTACCAATGCGATAAATTGCAAATTTTTTGGTTAGAAAACTGGTTTGGATCAATGTGATATTTTTACTGAACCTTTGCATTGTTATTCGGGCGAAACACACAAGAAGACCCTCGTCTGTGGGTCTATGTATCTACATATATGTTTTATGCGTTACATTTTAGGTGCAGTTATGTAATTGGATTGTATGTTGGTTGTTATTCAGGTGACAGTGATCGCTGAGGAAGTGTGCACGTGCGTCTGTTGGCCGCGCATGCGTCTCGAGAGAGTCCTGCGTCACCGACCCGCACTCAAGGTCGTTCTCGACTGCCTTATAGGTCAGTCCACCTATATTACCTTTATTTTGAAGTTATACTTCTAATGCGACTTCCAACTGACAAGCGTTAAACGAGAAGACATGTCTCTGTTTCTAAAACTAACTTATAGATGGCAGTGTTCAGCATTTTTTGAAGTTATACGACTTTCAACTGACAGCGTTAAACAAAATAAAAAGACATATAACTATAATTTCAACCATCAGCAGGAGAGCTCTGTTGGCGGAACAGTGACCGTTGGACTGCGGTCAGACCGACAACGGGAGCAGGTTCCAATCCAAACCGACATTATAGACTTTTAGCAACTTTTTACTTTTTATTTTGAAGTGAAAATTTAGTACTGCATATTGGTTAAGTACATAAAAATAAATATTAAATTAATTTCACATTAAACACAGAGCGAGAGTGAATGCGTGGCACTCGAAGTATAACTTCTTCCGCGCGTAGGGACTGCACGCACAAGTGTTTTTTTTATGGTTGTTACTATGTATCATAAGTATGTATTTACAAAAAAATATGTATATAAGTATTATAATTCAGCAACCTAAGTAGTTCCCATAGTACAAGCTCTGCCTAGTTTGGGACTAGAGAGCGTTGTGTGTAATGTCCAAGGATATTTATTTATTTCTTAAACAATAAGCTCGTCTTTGTATATGACATTTGTGTAAGTACAATAAAGAATTTTCTATCTATTTATTTCTTCGACACATCCGTTAGATTTTAAATAACTAGCTTCCCGCGGCGATTTCGTCCGCGTACTGTCTGATCTTGTTGATTTTCCGTGATAATACTCGTAATACTTGACTTTTTGACAAATACTTGTGTAAAATATCTCTTCAGAGGTTCCACATTTGTCAGAAATAAACATATTTTAGTTCACTAAGTACATGTACCTACATAGGAGACGCATTATTTTGCAATTAGTATAGCAGAAGATTTCAATGCAATTGCTTGCTAAAATAACTTCAGCCAAACAAGTACCTATTATTGTAAATGAACTTATTGACAATTTATTGTTAAAACGGTCTAAAAAAATTGTAGACGCGTCTTCTTCATTGAGGTAAAACGTGGCCTCTGATATTGCTGTATATAAATCATTTAGATTAGATGCAAAGGCCTGGAAAATAGTAGGTCTGAGATGAAATACCTACCTACTCAATGCAGAAATACGAGGACAATAAATTCTGGCTTTATTTGGGACGTTAATTTTTCTTGTTGGTACACTTTACTTTATTACTTTACGTAGAATTTTACTAGAGGCCCGTAAATATTGAACGACGCATTCGTGTTATGTATAAATAATTTTGATGTAAAAGTGTACTGAAAACGTGTGTAGTATAAATATACGCCTCTGCCTATAGTTTCTAAAAATACATGGCAGACATGCTTTTGCAATATGTCTATACAGACGTAGGTTGTGGATTTGATCCCAGAATCCAAAACTAAGTATTTATTATATATTGGCTTAATCATCATAAGCAAACGATTGTAACGGCAAAGTAAAAGGAAAGGCAAAGTAAGGCAAAAGGCAAAGTAAAAGGAAAGGCAAAGTAAGGCAAAAAGCAAAGTAAAAGGAAAGGCAAAGTAAGGCAAAAAGCAAAGTAAAAGGAAAGGCAAAGTAAGGCAAAAAGCAAAGTAAAAAGAAAGGCAAAGTAAGGCAAAAAGCAAAGTAAAAGGAAAGGCAAAGTAAGGCAAAAAGCTAAGTAAAAAGAAAGGCAAAGTAAGGCAAAAAGCAAAGTAAAAGGAAAGGCAAAGTAAGGCAAAAAGCAAAGTAAAAGGAAAAGCAAAGTAAGGCAAAAGGCAAAGTAAAAGGAAAAGCAAAGTAAGGCAAAAGGCAAAGTAAAAGGAGAGGCAAATTTTCTTTCAATTATAAATGAAAAATTTCACGGACTTCCTTTTATTTAAGATGCTATTGGCCGAATACTCAAACGCCACTCAAACCCCACTCAATTTAAGTTCCGCTTAAATTATTGCCATCTCTTACAAATGAGTAATGTCAATCAGAGGCAGAGCAATTTTAAGTGATGCTCAAATTTGAATGACTTTTGAGTATTCCAGCCTTTGTTACTTGAAAAAAAATAATCCTTATGATTGAGCCTTTTAATTGGTATCATAAATGGGTGTTATGTTTTTACAGTTTGGTGGGTTCGATTCCCGGTTCAGACAGGCGATTATTCAAAATTCTTTGAATGCAGTTTAAATTGTTTTTAAAATCAAAATAAAGTCTTCTTTGAGTAAAATGTTCTATCTACATTATTTAAGATACTTTCCCTCCATGTGGCATGGCCGTGGGACACCCTGTATAAGGATACTACCCTCCAAATTTCATACCTCTAGGACTTATAGTTTAGGCTGTGCGTTGATTCTCAGTCAGCTTCAAAAGAGTTTTATATTATATTGATGATGTTTTTTTTTATAAAACAAAATATGCACTCACCTATTTAATGTGAATTCTAGGTAAAGACATAACTCACAAGTTATACTCTGTGAGCGAGGGCTTGGGCGCTGGTTGTGCGACAGAGAGGGATGTAACGCCGGCTCACCTGACGCGCTCGGCCAGTGTGGACGCGGTGCATGAAGGCGCGCGGGGCCGCCTGCGCAGCGCCGCCTGGCGCGCCACAACTAACCCACCGACAGGTATCTTATACATAACGTGACCATACGTCCCGGTTTGGCCGGGACAGTCCCGGTTTCAGGCAGTCAGTCCCGGTGTCTCCAGCGAAGCCAACATAGTCCCGGTTTTGCAAGCAGACCCAACAATAGTTTAAAATTTATTTTTCATCACATCTATTCGAAAAGAACGACTTGGTTCGCCTTTATGTGCACCCAAAGGTGGTGTTTTCTATAAGAAAATATAAGTGCGCCGGAATTAACTTTTTCCTCTCGGAATGCGTGGCCCGACGACGCCCCGCACGGGGAGGCAGATTAGTTCAAGTCGGACAAAACGAGTATCGTACGCAATGCAAGATTAAGGGCCGTATTAAGATCAAAAGCAGTTTAAACTATGGGTTTCGTGAACTACGATTACATTTGATCGATGGATTAATCTACTGTCATCTCTGTCAGTTTAAGCTACCGATCGTCGATTGACTACCATTGATCTTATAAAATAATCGGAGACTGGAGGTTAAACTCTATTTCGTGGTTTAAACCACTATTGATCTTACGGCCCTAAGTATTTTGTGCTTTGATTAAGTACATGTTATATAGGTACAACAGCGCCCGTAGTCAGGGTTTTTTTATGTTCATTTGCGACAAGCAAGAATTAAGAAACTCGCAGTTTTTGCATGGAGAAAAGTATCTATAAATCTGTAAATCTACCGCTAGAAGTGTTTTCTGCCTCGTAGAAGTGTTTTCTGCCTCGTGCGTGTAAGTTGTGGAACGAACTACCTTCTGCGGTTTTCCCCACGGAGTCCTATATCGAGATGGGGTCCTATATTATTATTCTTTTAAAAGGCCGCCAGCGTACTAGCATCACCTCTCATTGTATTTTTGTTCCAAATAAATACTTTTTGATTTGATTTTTGATTTTGACCTCTGGTGTCTCTGTCGCACTCGCGGCTCACTACAAACAGATATGTAGTAAGCCGCGAGTGCAACAGAGAGGAATGTAATGCCGGATCACCTGACCCGCTCCGCCAGTGTGAACACAGACTAACCAAGTTTCAGGTTATGATACATGCTCTGCATGCCTTTTTGAGGTCTCCATTGATATAATTTTCAAAAGGACTGATGTCACATGTTGCACGTCATAAGGCTCTAAGTAAATGTATTTCATCCATTGTGGCGTAGCTTACTTAGTCTTACTTATCTCTACTGATTATTTAAGTTAAGTGACGTTCTGCGCGGTCACTATTTGGACCGTTAGTAGCCACATCTGAGTGCTTCCGTGCTTCGGAGGGCACGTTAAACTGTCGATCCCGGCTCTAGCAGTCGTTAAACCACGACAGTGGCTTTATGCGCCGGCCTAAAAACTCCGCCACCAGAGTTGGCCACTAACTCATACGAGCATGAATTGTAATTAGAGGATTCGATCCCGGGATCCCGGTCATATTTTAGTGCCGAAATTTTCGGGATCAAATTTAATGAATCCCGGAATTTTCGGGATTGATAAAATGTATGTATAAATTCCCGCTTCACGTCGTGTAAGTACTGATATTTTTTTTGTTAATTGGTGATAATCAATGAAATTATTAAAAATCAACAATGCATTAATGTGTCTGAGTTATATAGATGAAAAACAACAATTATTATTTTTTGTGCCTCTAAGGGGATAAGTTAATGTCGTACATAGTCTAAAATGTTCTTTTCATTCCATGTCATTATTCAAAGAGAGTTTTTATGTCAAACATAAAAAAATGAAGATGTTTCGTCAGTGTGGAGTCATTTTAAACTAAAAGATAAATTAAAAATTGATTTTGATATGTTTTACTGTCTTTTTGGTACCACTTTCCATTACCAATACAATCCCGGGACTATCCCGGGATCCCGAGATTAATTGTAGATAATCCCGAAATCCCGGGATTAGAAAAATCGACCGGGATCGAATCCTCTAATTGTAATACACCCACATATTAAAATGTAGTATCACCTTTGTGGATGCGTTGCTTATTACTCAAAACATATCTGTAACCATTCCAGGCACATCAACGTCCTACTGGCAGCCAGTGGTAGCGCGTCAGTTCCTCCGCCAGTCTCCATTCGGTCGGATAGCGCCGCGGTTGGTGGCACAGGCGTCGTCAGCGAGCCTGCAGCCGGCGTTAGGGCGAACCTCCCCAAGCGTGTCTCAGAAGCGCACATCATTCCGAAGAGAGGTAAAGTTCGCAGAGAGTGCAGAGCCGGCAGTGTGACGCGGGCAGCGGCGCCAGCCGGACCTGGTGCCGCTTGTATCAGAGGCAGATACCTCTCCTACCAGAGGCGCCTGACATCAAATCCCCACCACGGACTTCTAAACCCTGAGCTTATTGACCCTGCTAGTTTACAGTTCAAACAAGCGCTTGCATTATTTATGTGATTGGTGCACGATTTACACTACAGTGTCCCGTTAAGGTGTATGTATAAGGCAGACAACCCTCTCGCTCGCACATTTCAACATTTTTGAAGATACCTATAATATAACTAAATATAATTATGTGAAATTGCAGAGCTTCAGGGTCGAGAGAATAACAATGCAAAGGTTCAGTAAAAATATCACATTGATCCAAACAAGTTTTCCGACCAAAAAACTTATACCAATGTGATAAATTAAAGTGCACATTTTTTGGTTAGAAAACTTGTTTGGATCAATGTAATATTTTTACTGAACTTTTGCATTGTTATTCTCTCGACCCTGAAGCTCTGCAATTTCACATAATTACATTTAGTTATATTATATCTTCAAAAATGTTGAAATGTGCGAGCGAGTGGGTTGTCTGCCTTTTACATACGCCTTAATTGTTGGCATAGGTAATAGGTTGCCTCCTGACGCTGTATAGATCATCTTGAATAGATGTAAAGGTCTATTATAGGTGCACAAAATTTGGGGGTCAGCATGAAAAAATTTGACAATCGATTATTGTATTTGAGTTAAGGCGGGTATACACGAGCAGCCTGAAGCAGCAGCAGTCGATAGTCAAACCAGCATTGCCGCGTAGTGTAACCGCCGTTACGATTACGATTCTCAATATTTTTTCGTGTTTACATCTCTGTTATGTATGAATTTATTGCCAGGTTATATACAGGGCCAGATTTAAAAACTGCATCGTAGAACTAAAGTGCGTAAAGTGATTAGCAAGTGACAAAGTGCTGTGAAAAGTTATGATTGATTTGACCAATAAGTGTGCAAATAGAAAACGGTGAGTGGAAGCACATTACGGGTATAATATCTGAGATATCCATAGAAACACTATAATAGTGCATTTACCTAATTATAAAGTACTAATAAACAAAATGAGCGAGACTAGTTCTATAACGAAAACACTGATAGTATTATGGAATTGTATATAAGTAAGATTACACCTAATTTTTTTAGCGATTGATAAATTGAAAATGTGAAATTCTAAAAGTATTTTAATGTTAAACTAATTAATTGTTAATAACTGTTAAGATGTGTTATATTCGTGATAAAATATTAAAGTTACTGCGTGGTACATTATTAATAAGTAGGTATAATGTAATAATAGTATGTACCTAAAGGGTAATCTATTTTCATGCTCGTTCCTTGATCTATAGTGCTTAATAATATCATCTACCAATACTTGTTTATTTATTAAACTATGAGATATCTTCAAATTAGTATCTGTGACAATATTCCTGAGTTATCTAAAACAAATAATATTCTTCCATTACTATCGTATTAACTTCCACGTACTACCAATACCACGTAATAATTTGTGCTAACATTCTGTGGTACTACGTACAATTTAGAAACATTTTCGATCAAGACACTTCCTAACTGAAATTCTACAAAACAATTGACGTCGCATTTTTAAGATTTTTTAAAAATCGAACTGCACATTTGGAATTAAATTTATTATTACAACACTTTAAATAATAATCATATACCTAACGCTAAGAGCCGAGCTTTTAGTCAATGTATTTACTGTAAGCATTATAATTTAGTCGTTCTTGTAATAGTTAAATACACAATAGTTTTCATGACTGTCATTCACATTATCACATTGGTGTTTAGTTGGTGTTGTTGCTTCGTTATACGTGTAGGTACGGTGTCAGACTAGACGATTAAGTAGTGTTCGTATCTATTGTTTTAAACTTCGTCGACCAATTGACTATTATACGAAATAAACAGAGACCGTGCAATAATAGTAAAAATATTTGAAATGAGAGCAATAAATTATGAAAATAAAATACTAATAAGTATAAATGGTTAAAATGATTTTAACTGCATTGAAAGAAACAGTACATTACCGATTTGAGTTCATTGTCAACCTTCAAAAATTTGGATTAGAAAAGTTATGAAAAAGAATTTGTTAGAGTTCTGTGCTTTTAAATAAAGCCTACTTTCTTTAGTGTATTGTTTTCATTGAAATCCTTTTTTAAGAGAATATTATGCTGTTCTAAAATTTCACAAATAAGTCACAGAATCGAAAAAACTCTGTACCACATTGGCATAGGTTGTCTTTCTAATTGCACGGTGTCTCTTACGAATACATATCGTTCTTCGTCGTGTCTCTCGGAGTAGGTAGCTAGAATATTGTGGGCTACATCTCAATATTGCAGTAGATTTGTAAGTATTCAGTAAGATCACTATAGCAGTTGATGCTTTATTCTATTGATTTATTAGAAGCGAGGTTTTAAGAGAAGTGTTATGTATCTTATTTAGCCACATTGAAATTTATTGCAAATTGTTTGTTTGAAAATGCTGTTGACAATTTCTTTAGATCTACGAAAATGTACTTTGCTCTTTTGGTGTATTTAAATAACATTTTAAAAGGCTAGTGAAATTTTGATAAATAACAATTTAGAATCGAAAAATAAATAATAATTGGTAAGATTTAATTAAATCTTTAAAATCGATTCACCGTGTGCTCTAAAAATCATGAAAGCTTGAAGTTTTTCTGTCTAAGAAATTTTTTACTTCGTATATTTATCTACATTTAATTGATAATACTCGTGTTAGTTCAATTCCATCTTGCTCCGTAAAATACTTCCAAATTAAATCCATACACTAATGAGAGTCTTCCAAACCTCTGACTTTTGAAGTTGCTGAGAATATTTTTCGTCGTCTTCCATTCAAATCTGACGCTCCAAATCAAATGCACCTATCTGTTTACTGAAAGTCGCTTTAAAATCAACTCGATTTTTTACAAAAACGGGAGTAACAATTTGAAACAAACTAAAAATCTCGCGTCAGAAATTGATTTGTATAAATTATGTATAATTTTTATACATTATTTTATCATAAGTACCTACACTTATACTGCTTTAGATGTCAATAACGGAATCGCAAAGTTTTATAAAATCAAGGGTCCCTAGACTAGAGGATTAGTTCTAGGTACCTACTATACGTTCAGATTTTTCCGTTTATTTTAACTAACTGTATTACTAAGTATTTATTATTTAGTTAACTTAGTTAATTACATCTATGTAAAAAATATAATGGTTTATAAAAATATATAAATTGAAAATTTCAATTGATTGTTTAATAATTGAGGAAACTGAACACTTGGCAAAGCGCCTCTGTGATATGCGTCTGCTGTAGGTACTCGTACCTAATAGGAATAGAGTCAGAATTAGTGCCTATTCCACCATCTCTATTATTATGCTATCCATCAGATATAAATATATCTGTTTCTACTTTCACTAGTAAAAACAATGAGGAAATATTTTTATCTGACGAATTACTCAAGAATGGTGAAACAGGCCCTTAGACTTCATATAGGTAATTTTAATGTTACTTGTACGTTTAAGTTTGCCTCACGCATGGATCATGCATTTATTTCTGTAAGCTATTAAGTATATTAATTGTATTATTCACTTGATTAACATGTTTATTACTTATGTCTTTAATAAAAACCGATTGCTTATTGTTTACTTTTATTTTTCTATAGAAAAATACCTTACTCGGTACTGTGAAAGAGACCATCTTATATAAAAACAAACGCCCTGATAAACACTCAAAATAAATGATACTTATTTGTATAGGTAGATGCAAGCATTGAGCTGAGATTGAGTTACATAATGGAGCCATCATTCCATTAGGAAAAATGCAAAAGTTTGCAATTTTGACATACTTATGACGTTTTTACGCTCAATAGCGAGTTTGTCATACATTACAGCTTTATTGGTACTTTAGGTTTTCAAAGTGTTCGATGATCAAATAGTACCTATGTACGTATTATACAACTAAATAAAAACTGTGCTCACGTCTATATCTGAGCACATTTTTCCCTTTTCAGAACGCCAATGCAAAGTCCATTGTGTAAAATGTCGTTGCATACAAGGATAGTTTTGAAATATCTGGCTATGCGTCAAGTCGTCAAATACGCGTTCAGTTTTAGATTAGTTGAAAACTATTTCATAACCAATGGTTCTAAGTTCTAGCGTATAAAGTAAATAGAATATAGGTAATAAAACGTAAGCATAATAAAAGGTAATTATTATCTATTCTGTGGTAGGTAGGTTCCCACCTTCATACTAGATACCTCCATAAAACAGGTATTCTTACCGCGATCTAGAACGAGCAAATGACATTGACCGTGAGCATAGACCGCGCCGTCTTTATTCAAGTAATGTCAGTGAGACAGCGTAATTTATAAAGTTTTTAACTAATACCATACGGCTGTGTGACGTCGTCGCGTCGCATCGCTAACCACAAGAATCTGATAAGTAAAATTTGCTTTTAAAATGCTAATCAATGCCGTGGCCTGTTGATAATAAGGTTAAATAACATTCAGTAGCGTGCGTGGTTCGGGCCGCGTTACGCTTCTCAAGTTATTTAGAAATTAGTTTTACTAATTATTTGTTGTAAGTGAACTCCATAAAAATGTCAATCCTAATGAGAAAGTGTTTGTTGAACGTGAAGTGTGTGAATAGGAGCCAAAAAATGTGCTGTGTGGTTCAAAATGTAAGTAAATTTAGAACATTCTTACAACAATGTGATCCGCTCGACTAACCTATTGGTTAAAAACATTCTATTTTTTAACATTCACTTAATATCTTTACTTTTAAAGAAGATTTAATTTTTGAGCAACAAAATATGAGTTCAGTTTTTAGCGGCCTCTGGAATTATGTAGGTATATCTACTTTATGACACGTAGTAAAATGTTTTAGTTCTTAACTGCTATAGTGATGAGATAGGTATAGGTATATACCTACTAGGTACATTTAATACCGGTGAATATGGTAGATTATGGTAAGCTAGGTCACATTTTGATACCAAAACTACTAGGTATTATGATGCAATTTATTATAGTAACGTGGTTACTTGGTGATACTGATATCTGGATATATTTTTGAGTTTCAGCAAAGCAAGCACACAACGCTCTTAGTAATTTGATAAGAAAGTTAAATAAGCAAGTCTTATCGAGTTGTGCCTACAAGCATCTAGGTACATGTTATTGATTTAAATCATAGCAGATAATGGAATTTATAAAAATAATTGTAACTAGGTATACATAGATTGGTAATAAAATATTTTTTTATTATACCTAATAACTACTTATACCTGCCTAATTTGGTAATTTGTCACATATGATGATAACAGGCTATAGGTTCAGTTAACGTTATCATGCTAATTACTTAAAAATTCTTGATTTTTTCAGGAGCGAAAACGAAGTTTATTGCCACAAAGCTCAAAAGACAATTTACGACGAAGATATCTCCATACAAGCCAAATATTCAATAAAATTGTCGCGTTCAAACTATCGGATATCGGTGAAGGCATTCGAGAAGTAGTTATCAAAGAATGGTAAAATAACAAATTAGGTACCCCATCTCAGACAATCGCAGACCCAAATACAAGGGAATAGATTAATTAACATTCAGAATTTCTATAAACTAAACCAAAACTCACAATTTCAGGTTTGTAAAGGTTGGTGATAAGGTCCAACAGTTTGACAACATCTGCGAAGTACAGAGTGACAAAGCAGCAGTCACTATCACGAGTCGATACGATGGTGTCGTCACTAAACTATACAACGAGGTCGATCAGACAGCACTGGTTGGAAAACCGCTTGTTGATATTGACGTAGAAGACGACGGAAAGGAAGGTATGTACCTATGACACATTTTGTAAAAAAAAAAGATGGATTGTTTAGGTCCTTGACAAGAAACTACATTTGACTGCTTCATTATTATACATGAGATACAAGCGCTCAACGAAACAATAAAGTAATTATTTTTAATTCTAGGTTTTGTGACCCACGGTAATTTAAAGACAATCCTAAGATAAATACTTAGGTAAAGACAATATGCTAAAGCTATATTCTGTCTTCCACAGGAAACTCAGAGACTGATCCACAAAAAGATGTGATACCAAAAGTGATTGCAGTGGACAACCCACAAAGAGTTAAAATACTGACCACCCCTGCAGTTCGAAGAATTGCTGCTCAATTTAATGTTAGTTAACATCAATATGATAAATCACATTTTTATAAATAAGTTGCATATACCCTAGCTAATCTATGTTCATTTAACGTCTTGTTTTAGGTTGATCTAAGCGCCGTAAAGTCTACGGGTAGAAACGGACGCGTTCTCAAAGAAGATATGCTTGCGCACTTGAACTTAGATTCTAACAACTCCAACGAACTCTCTGACCCAACAGTTGTTAGAGCAATGGCAATACCCACAACCAAAGCACACGCCAAGGTAGAAGTTGGTTTAGATGACAGAATTGTTCCCGTGACTGGATTTACAAAGGCTATGGTGAAATCGATGACTGAAGCTATGGTAAGAATCCCTACTAAAGTTAGTATTCTCTCAAAATTAGACAAAAAATGTGTACAAACCTACCTAAATAACATAATGTTCATTATCGTTTTACAGAAAATACCACATTTCGTATTCAGTGACGAATACAATGTCACAAAACTAATAGAGGCTCGGACGGCGCTAAAGAAAATCGCAGATGAGCGAGGCGTGAAACTGACTTACATGCCACTTATCATCAAGGCAGCTTCACTAAGCATAACCCAGCATCCGATAGTAAACAGTAGCCTTGACAGCAGCTGTGAAAACATCATCTACAAGGCGAGCCACAACATAGGAGTTGCTATGGACACTCCCAATGGTTTAGTGGTTCCTGTTATAAAAGTAAGCAACTTTTACCTGCCTTCCAGATGACTGACAGCGCATAATAAGCATTAAAACCAAGAATTAGACAAATATTCTAGGTATTACCTACAGAAAGATTATTGTTAAAAAGATTCTCTATAAAAAAATAAGAAAACTCTATCAGCCACCTAGTTCACAAAGTAGAAGCTTTGCTTAATTTGAGACTAGAGAATGTTGTGAGAAATGTCCATGACTACCAATTTATTTAATTTATAAAATAACTGGGTACCTACAGAAAAATTTCGTCGGTTTAGCAAAATCAAGAAAAGCTTTAGTATGAGTATACGTAACCGAAAAGTAAAATTATCTTCTAAGCAAGCGCTCTGAAGCCAATGGCATACCTAAAAGAGTATATTTGTAAGTGCTGAATTTTAAATTCAAATCTAGCTATGTAGGCTAGTTTACATGATCTGTGGTACAGGTTTTGTCAAACAGTGATAGATCGATTTTAATCAAGTAACCCTGCAAGTTTTTATGACAGAAGATAATGCAAATCTTAATTTTCAGAACTGTCAAAACAAAACAATCATAGAAATAGCAAGGGAACTAAACGTTCTTCAAGAAAAGGGCGTTAAAGGACAGCTTGGATTGAACGATCTCACCGGTGGAACATTTACTATATCCAACATAGGCATCGTAAGTAACATCTCAAATTGCCATCGATGTCATTCTATTTAGATTTATATCATAAAGTTTAAAGCATAAGACAGGTTGATGAAAATCTGTTGGAATAACTATAGGTATTTTGGTTTATCTAATGCTTACCCCGAGACCAAGAAGGCGCAGACCTAAGCGTTCGGCTGACGAGTCAGAGCAACTAGAAATGACGGTGTACCAGACCCTTCATCAATCCACTGACTGTTCCGAATGAATAGCCCCTATCCAGAATATTTTGGAAGGGAATCACGATCCTCAACAATGAGGGACCTATTATGGATGAGGAGAGGATCTAATCTTAGGTATATTTAAATTTACAGGTCGGAGGAACATACACAAAACCCATCATATTTTCACCTCAAGTAGCAATAGGCGCTCTAGGAAAAATACAGGTGCGTTAACCTACGTTTCTTTTGCTTCGCCAATTACTGACTACACTAACTGTAAACAGAGTACTTACGTTCATATTCTTCTTTAGGTCCTGCCAAGGTTCGACTCTGAAGGCAACGTCATCAAGGCACACTTATTGTCAACAAGTTGGTCAGCAGATCACAGGATCGTGGACGGAGTTACCATGGCAAGATTTTCAAACCAAATAAAAGATTACCTGGAAAACCCATACACACTGCTCCTAGATTTATAGTGAAAGAATGTGTAGGTACTATTTATTAGTGTTTTTAATAAATTCAATTATTTGGTCATCCGATTTTTATTTCAAAACCCTAGTGGATTTTAGATTTTTATGATGATCCGTTTTTATATAAAACCACTTTGATATTGATGTCACCTTGATTTCCTGAAAGTAACAAAATACCCACCATTAGCTAATTTAGTTAGCTATTTTATCATTCTAGAATAGCATTAGGTACAGGTACATTTAAAGGATTCGATCCCGGGATCACAGATCTCGGGATACCAGTCATATTTTAGTCCGGAAATTTTCGGGATGAAATTTGATGAATCCCGGGATTTCCGGGGTTGATACAGTTTTAAATAAGTCAATAAAAATGTGCGTGAAACGAAACGCACTTACTTTGATTTGACGTTTTGACAGCCATCTTGTATAAACAGCTGATTTCATTTGTTTTACTAACTCCCGGTACCGGATTATGCGAAAAGTGTGTAAAAATTCCCGCTTCAAATCGAGTAAGTATTGATAATTTTTTTGTTAATTGGTTAGTGGATAATAAATGAAATTATTCAAAAGCAACAATGCATTAATGTCTCGAGTATACATATAGATGAAAAACAACAATTGTTATTTCCTATAGCTCTCAAGAGGTTATGTTAATGTCGTAAATAGACTTAAACATTCTTTTAATTTTTGTTTAGATCCAAAGAAAGTTTTTATGTCAAACATAAAAAAGATGAACAGGTTTCATCAGTGTAGTGTCATTTTAAACTAAAAGATAAATAAAAAATTGATTTTGATGTTTTACTGTCTTTTTGTTACCACTTTCCATTACCAATACAATCCCGCGACTATCCCGGGATCCCGAGATTACCTGTAGATAATCCCAAAATCCCGGGATTAGAAACACCCACCGGGATCGAATCCTCTAGGTACATTACACCTAGTACATTATAAGCATGGCAACATTAGTTTTTATAATTAAGATTCTAATGAAGCTATTCATAATAATGGAACTGTGCTTAGAATCTAGTTTGATCATAATAATATACCTAGGTATACCATAGATAGGGTAACTAAAGGGAAAATCACAGACAAGTCCAATGCGCTCTTAGGGCTACTAACCGCCTCAGAACTTCAAAACGAGTGACTTTGAAATACGCAATAGTCCACTCAGGAATGCAGTGCGGAGTATACTCTCTATGAAATCTCGCAAAAATTTCAGTGAAAATCAGCGCTTCGATACTGTTTATGGGTGCCCATTTGAGTGCTAAAAAAGCCATATCAACATCGCAATATTTCTTATCTGCAATAATAAAACACGCTCAAGTTTTTTATAAAACCTCAGCGATTAGGTTTGATTTTTATAAATGTCCTACTAGGGGCCTTATGTACAGTTTGGCAGAGATTTTATTGTATTAGAGATGACGTCATATCCTTGCCGAAGTAAAATCTCTACCAAACTAAGCATTAGGCCCTTGGTAATACCAAATTAACTAAGAATAGAGATGGTAGATTATTACGTTCGTGCGACCGATAAAACGATTCTTTCAGCAGTATACGATAGGTTGATAACAATCTCTGTTTGTTGCTAGGATGTAAAAAATACTTTACTCTATAAACTTAATTGGTTCCTTGGAACTTAGGTAGGTACCAACCTGCTATTCTTATAAAGTACACTTTTCTAGGTGAACTTATTTGTATATCGTCATTCTTCAGCGCTAGTAAAGATCGTTGCTTTTCACTCCAGTTTCGGTCTAGCTCTCTCATGAGGCTAAGACGAGCAGCTTTAGTCAGTAACCCATTCAGTTCTGAATAGTGTCCGTCACTTATAACATTTGTTATCTTTGAAATAGCCTGCCAAATAGGAATACAAGATACAAAGCCTTCTAATATTATCCACTAGCGACCCGCCCCGGCTTCGCACGGGTGCAATGCAGTGATGATGATGATGTATTACACATATAAACCTTCCTGTTGAATCACTGTCTATTAAAAAAACTGCATCAAAATCCGTTGTGTAGTTTTAAAGATCTATGCATACATGCATACAGACATTAGGACAGACGCGGGAAGAGACTTTGCTTTATACTATGTAGTGATTTCTTCTATATAAGAGTCTACAAATAAGAAGGTCAATTACCTGCTTTGTTCCAAACTTAAATTCTTTTTCATGAAATCCTGGATCCCAAATATTTCGCAAGACACTGAAATCGATTTTGATCATCAACCAAGTCAACGGATTTTGTATCAAAATTAGCTTAGGAACACGCTTATTCTTTTTTTTCCTTTCATCGTCTGGCTCCTCGACTTTCTTTCGCCGAAAGATAAATGTTTTTGGAAGACCTTTCAAGAAGTTATCTGCGTTTGTATTATTTTTAAGTAACTTGGGACTAATATCAGGTGGCCTTGGAGGTTCCAAATGCCGAAATAAGTTTGTAGGATCCGGTTTAAACAATGCAGCACATTGATCGGGTTGAATCAACCGTTTTGATGCTATACTGCTGAAACATTTTTGTTGTAGTGCGAACCTTGCTACGGGGCAGATGCGTCTTACCAATAATTTAATTTCGGCTGCCATCTGGAATGTATCGTAAATGTTGATAGCAAAACTAATTGATACACCTCGACGTCCATTTACAGGAATCTTTGGAAGTGCGAAACAGTACCTACCTTACTACATTGCAAGGTTCTTGCAATTTTACGTTTTGCAAAATCTAGTTTTAACACTTATAAATTTATCCATATTGATCACTTATTTTTTGAAAATTTATATAATTTTACTATTATTCACAACATCACAAAACGGATTTTAAAATTGACATCACGTCATTTTATGATAAACTTCAATGCCAGATTTACGAAAAGCTGCACAAAGGCAGTACATACATACTTACCTACGTAGTTGTTTTCAATAACAAAAATAAGGTTTTAATTAAGGTAGGTAATTTGAGTTGAGTTCTACGAACACGGTTCTATTCGTACCAAAATTAAACACATAAGTACCTATCTACCTTTAAGATATAACTAATACCAACCATGTATTTTTTTTATATAAGTATATACCTACATGAACAGAAAACACAAGAAAAATATGGTAAAGCTGAAACTCATACATAACTTCTTAGCTGTGGCGATACGTTTGTGACGTCAGAGTTGTGAAAAACGTAATCTCCGAAGTAGGAAATAATCCACCCAGTACCTAGCATAGCACTGTGACCTAGTACAGCCAACAAGAGAGCAAAACTCACTCCATATAAAGATTGCAACTCCTCTACTTCGCTACTAATTAGGTATGACCGTTGCATACGACAACTATCATCACCTGCAACGACATTTTACATTCAATGATTTTTAACTCAATGATCACCAGTTTGAATAATTGCTATCTTTTGGCACAGATTATATAATACTTTACCTTTTGGTAATCGCTGTGCATATTATAATCACTACGTTTATTGGTACCGGTTTCAATATTCTGGACAGTAACAAGGCTGATTCTGTTCTTTTGGGCGGTTATTCATTGGTACCTACTTACCTATACCCCGAGCAGTATCTTGTTTTGTTTGTAGCAGTGGCTGAATTTGAAAACATATCACTATGTAATTAGACTAAACCTACCTAAAAGTAGTAGTAGGTATTCCACTCAATCTTGATTTTATAAAGTGATATACCAATAATTTAGTGATCAGTATCTAAAGGTATGAACACAAGTTTATAAACTAATGTGTAAGTACCTAAATATTGTGTGTATAAGCATATAGTACCTACATAGATACTTATAGGTACTTATTATGCAAACCTCACAAAAGTAAAATGAAACGTGACGTAAATTATATCTTAGTTGAATACTATTTAACCGTCGTTGTATGAAGAGGAATGAGGCAGGTATGTAAACAGCGAGTTTATTGAATAGAAAAAACAAAGCTTTCAATGTAGCCTTGGCCTTTGGCATTCAATCAATTAGGTAGTATAACATTATCTTTGCACGCGAAGGTATAAATGGAAATCTGATCTAAAATACCCCATTCCACATCAAAAACCATACAGAACCGGTAAGTTACTCTATATTATAATTTTAACTAGAATCATTTATCAAGTGATCTATAAGAATACCGTCATCTTACGATAAGTTTTATCTAAAGTTTAAGGTTTGTTGGATAAAATGATTTAACCTGTCCAAAAGATGAGTCGTGATAACAGTTTACCTATGAGTGAAACTGAAGTATTTTACGGTAGTTTCACCACATACTCATCAGAACGTATTATAGCAGAGTGTCTGTTAGCATCGTTTATTTCTATAATCAATGACTATTTTTATTGATTATACTAAAAGCACGGAATACCTATGTACTAACTCTGAAAGGATAATACTTCTACAGAATCATGTGGTCAGTGCTAGTAGGCGTATTGGCGCTAGCGTCTATAAGCGCAGCTTGCACGCCCAGTGTGACCACAGTGAGTGGCACCCACGCGCCCGCTACCGTCTGTTCCGGAGCCCTCGTCTTTTCTGATGAATTCGACGAGTTCGATCTTGAGAAATGGCAGCATGAGAATACTCTGGCTGGCGGTGGCGTAAGTACTTACTTATTACATCGGATTAGACTTCCAGGCTACCTACATGACTCTTGCATCATATGAACCTTCCATTCTTACAGAACTGGGAGTTCCAGTACTACAGCAACAACCGCACTAACTCCTTCACACACAGCGGAACTCTGTTCATCCGCCCTTCTATGACGTCTGACCAGTTTGGATCATCGTTCCTGACCAGCGGTAATTTGAATATTGAAGGTGGTGCTCCCGCTGACAGGTATTCAAATATTAGCTAGATATAACTTAGACTTAACAAAGTTTACGCAAGCTTTTACTTTGATGTTCCTTTGATGCCGCTAACGAAGCATCAGATTAAATACTAAGATAAAAGATAAGATCCGTTTTTGCCTTCTTTTTCCGAGATTGTGTAGGTAATTTATCGCAGTTTCTAATAAGTACCCACAGCAATTAAAATCATTGGTGTCATGTGACCACTGGGTACTATCTGTTCCCCGATGACTTTACTTATTTTCTTTAATTTTTCAAGGTGCACAAACCCACAATGGTGGGGCTGCGAGCGTCAAGGTACTCCTTCAAACATCCTCAACCCCATAAAGAGCGCCCGTGTCCGCACTGTAGAATCTTTCCGTTTTCGTTATGGAAAAGTCGAAGTTCGCGCTAAAATGCCCGCTGGAGATTGGCTGTGGCCAGGTAAAGCTTTTCACGTCAGTTTTAAATCTTACTAGCCTCAGGCGAAACTCATAGTTCCGTTGCTATGAAAGCCTGCCCCTAGGTTTTTTCCAAGCTAGACCTCATGATCTAGGCTACGTGTACAAGAAATGGCGTAACCGAAGATGGAACTGGTATATAACTAAGTTCGTACCTGTCCATGAAGAAATAATATGAAACCGATGGAATGATTGCTTTGAGACAGGCAGGCAGGGCAGGTAGGTTACGCTAAATTATAGCCCACCACTTAAAAAATATTTCCCCAATGTTTTCAGCAATCTGGCTGATGCCCTCCCACAACAGCTACGGAACATGGCCAGCATCTGGCGAAATAGATCTAACTGAATCTCGCGGTAACAGGAACATGTTTTCGAATGGCGTACACATCGGCACCCAAGTAAGCTCAATTCTTATTTAGTACAGTGAGGCTTTTGGTATTCCAGTCTGTTTAGAAATAATTTATGCTTTTAGGAAGCCGGTTCTACTCTTCACTACGGACCTTATCCCGAACTCAACGGGTGGGAAAGAGCTCACTGGCTGAGAAGAAACACTAATGGATACAACTCCGCATTCCATCGCTATCAGCTTGAATGGACTCCTGGTAAATATCAAAATATTCAGCCCGTAACTGAAGAAAACTTTTCTTAGGAAAGTTTTCTTCAGTTACGGGCTGAATATTGTTACATAATTACATACATTGTTTGTTACATAATTATTTACTATAATTTTAGATTTTATCCGGTTCAGTATTGACGACGTTGAATTGGGTCGTGTCACTCCTGGAAACGGTGGCTTTTGGGAGCACGGTGGGTTTAACAGCAACCCTAACATCTTGAACCCATGGCGCTACGGCACCAAGATGGCACCTTTCGACCAGAAGGTATGTACTCGTACCAATGATCTTCTACTCCTATAAATACAGAGGTACAAAGAATAAGCGTTTTTGTGAATTTGACAACCATGAACCAAAACCTACTAATTGTGCTCGACTCTACAAGACCCATAGGTTAGGTAGGTATGCGCGTAGCGGACGTAGCGGTTCGTAGCAGTGCTTCTACGAGCACTACAAATGCTACGCCGCTAAGCCAAACGAATATTGTGCGTGCACTGTTTCGCGATATTTTAATTTAATTCTAATAGGAAACCAATAATTTTAATGAATACCTTTCAAGATATAACAACGTTCATTGCCTATTAATTTCTAAGACAGGGTTTATAGCACTAAATTCTGTAAACATTTTGAGATTCGTTATAAATGTTTATGTCTAGGTCTATGTTTATGTCTAGGTTTATGTATGTTTATTATAAATATTTAATAATATATTATGTATTAGTTTATGTAGGTATCACTATGTACTTTTTGATTATATTTATTAATTTATTTTATTTTAATAATACAAATTATTTTATTGACCGAGCGAGCGAAGCGAGCGAAGCGTCTTAGTTTCCATATTGGCCAAAAATGCGTTTGTCCGGATGTCTGTCTGTCTGTCTGTCTGTCTGTCTGTCTGTCTGTTCTCCTCTACAGGTCGCATTTTTCAACCGATCTGGACGAAACTTGGTACACAGGTTATATGACTTATTAGAATCTTTTTGTCGTCGGGGATTTTTGATTGGAGGGGTACTTCCCTCAAAAAAAGGGCAAAAAGGGGGCTATTTGATATACTGGATATCTCCACCAAATGAGATCCGATTTCGATTATTCTTTTTTTATTTGAAAGGTAGTAACTGTAAGTTGGTTTCATAAAAGTTTGGCGAAGATCTGATAAGGATCTTCAGCATGATGAACAGGATAGCTCATCAAACAATCGATGGTTTTCAATCAAATTTGAGAGAAACACAAAGGACTTCATTCTACACAAGATGATGCAAAAAAAATCAAAAAGATCAAAAAAATCACAAAACGGAAAATGCACTTGCACAGTGGGGGTTGCGGGTGAGGGATGGGTATTTTCTACTTCTCTTCAACATTGATAGGTTTCTTTCAAAACTCTGAAATAGCTTTTGCTAAGGCAGTAAATAGCTCACTTTTAGTATGCTCACGAGGTCTAAAGCTCCCAGAGCCACTAGTTTATGTACCGTCCGTGTTTTGTGTATTAGATCCTGTCCATCCAAAGGTTGCCTGGAAGAGATCGCTTTAAGCAATAAGGCCGCCCATTGTACCTACCTCCTAAAACTTTGATCGTATTACCAGTTATGGTATTTTTTTTTGTTATTTTGTTTACATATAAGTGGTGTACAATAAAGAATATTCTATCTATTCTATCTATCTATCTATAAATGTTTCGACTTTCAGTTCTACCTGATCATAAACTTGGCTGTTGGTGGCACAAACGGATTCTTCCCTGATGGTGTCAGCAACCCTTCTCCTAAGCCTTGGTGGAATGGATCTCCAACTGTGAGTTATACAGTGTTTCACAGAAACAGTAAAATGTTGATTGTTTGTCTCCATATTATGTAGCCTTTTTCTTTTACTACAAGCAGTCCACGTCTTGTAGTAAAAGAAAAAGAAAAAGGTGGTCGGTACTTTATGTCTGAAGATCGTGATCATTAATGCATGCCTTCGTTGCCGTTGAGTGGACGGTTTGTCCCCAGCACTTTCTGTTTGTGAGCATTGGAATAGAACTTGCCCCTACCTTCCTTCAGCTGGTCCGTACATCCTGTTGGGGATCTACTTCAAAATCGCTTCCAATAAACGTTACCAATGATGACCAGCTTTTCTAGACTTTGGTCGCCGCGTCTTGCTATATGACCGAAGTAGGAAAATATACGGCGGTGACAGATCGATAGCATGTGTCTTGACTTTCAGTTGTGTAAGGATTGATACGTTGGTGCGTTTAGCATTACCACTGTATCTGCAGCATTCGCCTCCAACACCACATCTCGAACACATCAATTCTAATTTTTCCTCTAACACCACATAAACGTACGCCTTTCCACTGGGCGGTCTGCGAGGAAAACACCAAGAGTAGGTACCTATCTATTCACGTGACACATGAAGTGATACCATTGACACAGAATAGATAATAATAGTCTATTGGTTGATTTTTTGTTTCGTAAACCGATCATCTGCCTCGCACATTCTTGGTGGAATGGTAAAAAGCAGTAGTACTCTTAGCACAGTAATAAAACGTAATTTTTTTCAGGCCCCTCTTGATTTCTGGAACGCACAATCCGCCTGGCTGCCTACCTGGAACCTGAACGTCAACGATGGACAGGACGCCTCTCTACAGGTTGACTATGTACGCGTTTGGGCTTTATAATATCAATCCCTAAGCCAGATTCACATCATTTGAAAAAAAATAAAAAATATTTAACCCTGTACTTGTCTAGCACGTCGAAATTGATGAAATTTCAAATATTATAATCCTCAAATTGTACACACGAGAGAAACTGGTAAAATAATAAATAATCATATTTTAGTAACTTTGATAATATTTATTTTCTTCTTTCCACCTTCATCATAAACCTAAAATGTAAAAAAGTAGCAGTTGAATATGACGTCATGTGTTTGTAGCACTGGCATGAAGAATATTTATAATCTACCCACTTAAGTACTTATATCTAAAAAAAAAATGCCCCAGGCACTAGTTTCCCGGTTCATCGGGTATGGGTAAAAAGTAAGCCCTGACGCTTTAGAAATCATCTATAAGGTTTTTTTCTACCGATACACTTTATGTCCACGCGTTTTGAGTTAGATTCAGAGATTCAGAAAACGCTCAGATAATCTGAGCTCGGATCAGTGATAGGTACGGGCCTATTTTTATACATGGTGAGCATTATGATCGGTACTCGGAATATTCTTATTTACCTGTATTTTATACTGGAATGAAATAACTAGTCCATATGATAGAACCTCGGGCTCATGTATTGGCTGCCGGGTCGATTGCTGGAAATCGGAGTGGACGTCGCCATTATGTATGGTGGAATGCGCCTCTTATCGGAGAATGGACTCACCCGCGAATAGTATCGTCGCTCTATTACCTGGAAGGATATTAATTCTCATATTTAACTAAATACCTACTTTTTGTATAGACATACACGCCCTTTGAAACAGGCCTCAGTGTACGATATAGGTTGGTAATAGGTGCTATACTTTACTTGCTTAGTAGGCAATGTAATTTCTTTAAGTGGTTAATTTGATAGACTTTGCTATATATCTAAGGCCCGTATACCGATACAGGAATAGATTTGAGTAGATATTTTTATACAAAAATCTATGCTTCAGTCTTGAGCAGTAAATCAGCATATGGGCCTAAGTTTAACTTTCTCTACGTTTTGGTACAGTAGCGTAATCAAGTGATGCCATGGTACAGTGTACAATTTTTTTACGGATACTGATGTAACAATTTGCACATTAATTATGGCATTTACTGATATACAAGCGCTAATATTTTCTGAAGCTTAAAAAAATGATTGTAAAACCATTTACCTTATCAAAAAACCTAGTCAACTTGACGGAGTTACTGGCGCCTGGCGCTAAAGACCTCGCCTGGTGGGAGTTCACAAAAATCTCGTCAGCGCCGCATTGCTCCGCTATACTACTCGCCAACCGCCGATACTGGTTCTTTCTCTGCTTCTCTTCAGCTAAATCGAATTTGGTGCCGATGACCAGGATTGGTATCTACAATTAAATCAATTAATACTTACATAAGTATTTAGATTGTATGAAGTATGCGCTCGAAACATAGGTAGCCTAACTATAGTATACTATCTATAGTATTTTGTAAAATACATACCTACCTTACTTATAACACCCAGACATAAGTATAACAAAATCTTGCCATCACACAAATATTCTCAATCAAACCCACAACTCAGTGTTTAGAAATAAATCAAACATCTAGTACATGTAAAAAATTCTTCCATTCCATTCCGTTAAAAGATGAACAATGTGCAACAATGTGCAATTCTAGTAAATTCATAAAATAATAATAAAATACAGTCCATTTGCAAATTATCGACGCCTTTTAATAAACACACAGGAAGGCAGAGCAGAGCTATTACCGACTGACGCTTGACTTTGATTGGACCAGTGATTATTTGTATGCAATTTTTAACTAATCAATATTTCTACAAACCTGAGTGGATCCTAGAAATTGCTCTGGGTCGACATCAACATGTTGTAAAGTTGGATTATCTTGATTCAATATCTCGGTAAGCCACTTCTGTAAGTTCACTTGACTTTTTCGGTTTGTGAGGTCATGAACTAAAATGATACCTGTAACAGTTATTATTATTAATAAGAGCCTGTAGTGTCCCATTGCAGGGCAATGGCCTTCCTTCCTTAGTCTTTTATAGTCAGTCTTTTATATTTTGGGCAACTGTGGACCAGTCCTATAAGTAGGCATCTATCTCATCCCTCCATTTTCACCATCTTCGCCATAATAGGTACCTAATAAAATTATACCATAACTATACCATACTTAAGACCGACAACCCTTTCGCTCGCACATTTCAACATTTTTGAAGATATAATATAACTAAATGTAATTATGTAAAATTGCAGAGCTTCAGGGTCGAGCGAATAACAATGAAAAGGTTCACTAAAAATATCACATTGATCCAAACAAGTTTTCTAACCAAAAAATTTATACCAATGCAAATTTTGATCAATTTTATATTTTTACTGAACATTTGCATTGTTATTCTCTCGACCCTGAAGCTCTGCAATTTTACATAATTACATTTAGTTACCTATATTATATCTTCAAAAATGTTGAAATGTGCGAGCGAGAGGGTTGTCTGCCTTATACATACGCCACGCCTAACTTAACCACGCCACTAGATTCTAGTGCATGTAGACCGGTGCGCCACACCTGCCTCAGCCTAGTTTTGGTAATCGCCTTATTAGCCGTTATTGGATCCTCACCGTGAGTAGGCTGATAAAACACATTCCTGGTATTCCTATGTCCATTTGAACCTCCGACATCCCAGAGTTCTACAAAGAATGTGTTTTGCGCCTGAGTACCCTCTTTGTATCTGTGCAGTTTCACTTCTACAGAGCACCCGACGGTCCATCCTGGTGAAACTAATGGCTTGTTGTGGGTAATCAAATAGGTAAGTGATGTTTTACCAACACCTGAAAATATAATCAATAATTTTATTGAAAATCACATTTATAATATTAGTTATAAATAAGTAGGTATGTGCCTAACTAACTACCTACCTACATAATTATGATGTTGATGGGTGAGTTGATATTTTTAAATTCAGTGCTTATTTTAGTCAAAATCGGGCTCCTTACATTTTTTCCATAACGATTTTCCATTTCCTCTCAGATAGAGAGCGGTCAAGAGAACTCACCCTCGTCTTGTATAATATTTTATAGGTAACTTTAATTTCAAAAATTGCCGCGAATGTTTTTCTTGTGATGGCACTATCGTTGGTTGACAAAAACTAAAATATGTAAACTGTCATGGCCGCAAGTCATGTTGGTTGTTAGAAGGAGTTTTGTTTACAAAAAATAGTGGCACTACATATTGGTATAGCATTTTGTGATTTCTGAAAATGTGCTACATTTGTGTATTAACAAATTAATTAAGTACCGGAATCCCCAAGAACTACAACTTTCACTTTCTCAATCGCAGCCATTCGCGGTTATCGGTAAGCAAAGCACTTTTATTTTGACAGACATTTGTTTGTTGACTAGACTCTAGACTGAAGTTGGTTGGGTTTGATTGATTGTTACGCATGCGTACCAACCTACAAAACAATAACATAGAGAGATGGGACAGAATCCCATCATGGCATCATTGTTCATTTCATGGATACAATACGACAGACTTGTGACTTGTGACACAAGGGTTTGCAACGGAATAAAATAGATAATCCCCGGTAGCCGCCAAAAGGATTTTGTAGATTAGGATTTTGATTATTTGAGTCATTAAAAGCTATGCGTCGGGTTGCGTCCATTGCATTGGAATCGGAGCGTACGGAGCGGAGCGTCAGAATGTTTGCTATTGTATTGATTTCTATGGGACTGCATTGCAGAGGCATTTTAGTGTCAGCGACCGGTATTTATGTCATCCACAGTAAATATGCCATTCCGCGCCATCCAAATTTCAAGCACTTCGAGTGCTGACATGCTTGCGAAGCATTGTGTCTGACATACTCAGATTACCAAATAGTGCAGAAGTAGGTACCTACCTACCTATGGCGGTTTAGCTGTAAAAGCAAAAGGTATTCTGTAGCAGAATACTGAATGTGGCCAATGTGGCCATTGTCATTTACAATTATGAATATTTCGTCTCACTGTAGAGCAAAGGCCTCCCTATCCCCTTCCATTTCGTACGATCGATTCATTTGAAAAAGTTTTGTTCACCTGATGCACATGCACAATTTTCCATCAAATTTTTTTTTCTGACCATGCCAGCATGTGATTTTACAAAACAAGTAACAACACTAATGCTGCTTGACATCTTGAATATGTCATTCTGCTAGTGTCAACTGTCAATTCAAGGTGTAGCTCTAATAGTTTAGTCCATGGTGATGCCAACTTAGCTACTTTATAGCTAGATCTAGCAATTTTTTGGTGTCATACAATACAACTATAATTTTATGAAACTTGTAGCTTTTCAGCAACTTCTAGCAACAAATCACATAGAATTTGAATGTTATTTGCGTCAATAGCTTTCGAATGATTCATTGACTTTATCGACAGGTTTGTATGGAAAGCCACAGAATTAGCCATTCATAAATTGAATTTTGCGACATCGTTTTGAAGGTGGGTGAATGACCTGTATTGCGGTGTTATTTGGCACCTACTAAAGGTACTTGTTTTCCATTCTGCCAAGCAACAACCATCCAAGTGAGTTATACTTTTAAAAGACGATTTATAGTATACCTAGTTTAAGTACTTAATAATATTATTTAGTATTCCTGACAAAACAAGCGCAAACATATTATATTTTTAGTTTTTTTAGCGTAGTCTAGTTTGTTCAATTCAATTTTAGCGACATGGCGCGGCGGCGCGGCTTGCGGGACGGCGGCGGTCGGCGGTATAATTTGAAAAAATGTACTGGCAGCCCTGCTCGGCTTGGTTGGCTCGGCTTTGCTTCTATCTCTATCTTCTATCTATGCTCGCTCGCTCCTTTCCTTTGCTCACACTTGTATAATTTTTACAAAATCTAAAATCAATAAAAACACTTTGTCTTGTCCGCCATTGTCCAATTACCTACCATAGGTACCTATTGCATTTATATCATGCGTGAGTCTCCAAAGTAAAATGCAACGATTTAGTGCTAAATACATCGAATCACTCTCTCCAAAGTAGAACAATGGACATCATCTTCAGAGTAATTATTCTGCTTCTGCTCACAAAATCAGTTCGTCTTTATTGTGGTCCATACAATGGGCAAATATGTAAAAGTTATTCATCGGGATATGTTTGGTATAACGACACGGGAGGCCTGGACAATGAAAAAATTGCAACTGGTCTATGGAAAGAATTGATATCAACTCTCAAGGAACCATGTAGAAGCAAAGCAGAGAAATTACTTTGTGCGTATGCTTTTCCTAAATGTATAAATAAAGATGGACTGGGGCATTCGCCTCTTACACTCTGCTATGAAGATTGTATGGCTGTTAAAATGCAATTCTGTTACAACGATTGGATTGTTATCGAAGAACAAAAGCGACGCGGAGTCTTCTTTGAGTCAAGAGGACACTTTCGGTTTCCTGATTGTGAAAACCTGCCAAAGTTTGCTGGAAAAGGATCACAGGTGACATGCTATAATACAGGGATAACTGATATGGATCCTAGCCAAATAACTACAACATGTGTGAGAGATAATGGACGGTACTATCAGGGCACCATGAATGTGACTGAATCAGGGTTAGCTTGTCAGGCTTGGGAATCACAGTACCCCCATCAACATGCAAGACCTCCGCTGGTGTTTCCTGAAGTTCAAAACTCAATAAATTATTGTAGAAATGCAGGGGGAGAAGAACAGTCCCCTTGGTGCTACACTGAAAATCCAAATGTTCGATGGGAACGCTGTGAGATACCTTTATGTGCCAATGCAAGTGAAGAATTTGACAATATTGTTGGACCAAGTATAATTATGGAAAATTATTTTACACCTACTTTTGTCTTGATGCTTTCTGTAGGAGGCCTTGGGTGTATTTTAGGTATAGCTTCTGTAGCACTGCTATGTCATTATTTTGTTAAGAACCATTATTCCAAGTGTAATCCATCAAATCGCAGAAATGGTCAAAATATGGATATTGATCTTGATAAGCTACCAAGTAATATGGCTTATCATACAACTGGAGCGCAACTCAACCCCAAGTTAGAAAAGCTGGAATTCCCTAGAAATAATATTATTTACATCCGCGATCTGGGACAAGGTGCATTCGGAAGAGTATTTCAAGCGAAAGCCCCTGGACTTGTACCGGAAGAAGAATTTACACTTGTTGCAGTCAAAATGCTTAAAGATGAAGCTTCGCATGATTTGCAATTGGATTTTGAAAGGGAGGCTTGTTTACTAGCTGACTTTGACCATCCCAATATTGTCAAATTATTAGGTGTCTGTGCCATAGGAAGACCAATGTGCTTGTTATTTGAATTCATGGGAAAAGGAGACCTGAATGAATATCTGAGGGCTTGCAGCACAGCTCCAAACTTCCCACCAGTGTCAGAATACAGAGAAGATCTAAGGCTTCTCGCCACTCCTTTGGGTCACTTGGACCTATTGCATATAGCTAGACAAATTGCATCTGGTATGGTTTATCTCTCTGACAGAAAGTTTGTGCACCGTGATTTGGCAACTAGAAATTGTTTAATCAATGATGACATGGTAGTTAAAATTGCAGATTTTGGACTGTCACATAAAATTTATTTACAAGATTATTATAAAGGTGATGAGCATGATGCTATACCTGTGAGGTGGATGCCTTTGGAGAGTATATTGTATAACAAATACACATTAGAATCTGATGTTTGGGCATATGGAGTATGTCTTTGGGAGATATTTTCATTTGCTTTACAACCATACTTTGGCATGACACATGAAGAAGTTGTCAGATTCTTGAAAGATGGAAATGTACTAGCATGCCCAGATAATACACCTCGCTGTGTGTATGATCTTATGAGGCAGTGTTGGAATCACCACCCTAGTGATAGACCAAATTTCAGAGTCATTTACCAAGCCATTGACAATATCCAACTGATACTTGAAAGAACTCATGTTGAATAGCAAATCTGGAGATAATAATTAAGAAATGTATAATATTTTTGTAACTAGATAACATACTTGCATTGATCTGCGGTGTCTGAAAAATCCACAATATAATTTTGAAATTGTCATGCCAAAAATGGTAGCTACTGATAAGAATTAGTGTTCATTCAAATTATTTTTACATTAAAATAGGTTGAGACAACCTTTGTTACCTTTAAAAAACAGCACTGTGCTGTTGCTACACTTCTTATTTAAGAGCAGAGATGGTGAACTCCAATCCAAAGGGAGATTCTCATAGGCTTAGGTATTTATTTTCTATGATGTTACGTTCTTAGCTCTCGTACTGACAGCTATAGACTTAGATATGCTCTTTATTTATATTAAGCTAGTGTTTAGGTGGAATATTTGTTGATTTAGATTTTTGATATGTCAATTTGTACATGTATCAACTTGAGTTAATACAGCTCTGGCAGGATTTTTGACTAATTTACATGTTTAGATTATATTTTACTGATGGACTTGTATTTGCAACTTTATTTATTAGTTTGATTTCTAAGGGATGCATGAGTAGGTAACTCACCTTAGTTGTTTATTGCAAAACAAGACTGATTTTCTTGCTGCTAACATGCACAATTATTGTAAATTTATTATTTACTTTATTGGTGATGTTTTGTGCTGTGTTCAAGTATTAAATTCAATAATGAATGCTACAAATTAATCTACAATCAAATTGCTTTAAATATTTATTTAACTAGGTACCTAACTAAATTACACAGGTACTTTATATGGACATTTAATAAACAGTGCACTAGACATTTCATTCAAAAAAATCTCACTGCCAATTTCTAAACTGTACCTACCTAATGCTAATTTGTGCAAAAATTTGTCTAAACTGTCTTTTGTTAAAACAGACTGAGTTACATATTTCTTTTAAATTAGGCTCATGGGAGTACTAATTACTATTTTGGTGAATAGTTTTAATGTAATTATTTTTACTTGAATTGCAACTATACCTGATAATCTGTATTTTCAATTAATTAATTAATAAAAATGTTTTTGTATAAAAATCTATTTGTTTACTTTTTTATTAGTTAATTTTGTTTATTCATTTAAAACTTGATTAGGTACCTATGCATTTCAGAAGATTCTAGAATATTTTACCTGTAACGCTTATGATGACGATATTATTGTATTGATATGTTTGGCAGATAAGCATATAAGTAGGTGCACTACCTCACCGGATGTAGCTGTTATCACAACACTATCTCTTTTTACCAGGAACTGAAACTAATATCCTGACTCCGCTGTTACAATGACGGAAGAGAGACTCGTCACGGAGGTGCCCAGCAGTTTGAAACAGCTAGCCCGGCTGGTCGTGCGGGGATTCTATACAATAGAAGATGCCCTTATTGTTGATATGCTTGTTAGAAATCCATGTATGTACCTACCTACTTATCATTTTACTTACTAAACATGACTTGGTAAGGTACATCGAATCAATGAAATGGTTGTATGTTTCAGGTATGAAGGAAGATGATATTTGTGAGCTCTTGAAATTCGAGAGAAAAATGCTTAGGGCTAGAATATCCACTTTGAAAAATGACAAATTTATTCAAGTTAGATTGAAGATGGAAACAGGTTAGTGTTCGATATAGGCACCTATCTAAAAACTTATCTAATCGTTCAACTGGCGACGACGACGATGACGGCTGCGGTGACGGCGCAGTGCGGCGCTATCGTCGTTTACTTGCGCGTATTAAAATGACCTCGATATGTAGTGCCTCTACCCACCTAGTAGGTAGTGTAGGTAGGTACCTACCTGTACCTATCTGTGATGTAGCCCAAGATTATGGCCACAAAAGCGTTTATTTCTCATAGTTTGAAAAATATAATAGAATGTTGCTATATAATAAAACGCGGAAACATATTTGTTATTACTTTCAGGTCTCGACGGCAAAGCACAGAAAGTTAACTACTACTTCATAAACTACAAGACGTTTGTAAACGTAGTCAAATACAAACTGGATCTGATGCGGAAACGGATGGAGACTGAGGAACGTGACGCGACGAGCCGCGCGAGCTTCAAGTGCCCATCTTGTGGGAAGACTTTCACTGATCTAGAAGTAAGAAACGTTGAAATCAATAGATACCTATACATTTTAAAAGTATATCGGTACCTATTAATTTGTTCTATATTTTTTTCTAACACATACCTAGGTACCCTAGTTTTGACTTATAATAAGAACAATATTCAAAACATTACCGTTAGTGTAGCGAATTTTTTTTAATAGATGTGTACCTAGGTGCATACTTACCTATACTTATAGAAAATAAATATCGGTCTTTTTTATTTAATGGATAAAGTAATTTAATACCAAAATACCGTGTTCTCGTATTTAGGTACACTAGGTACGTAACTTTTTATACCTACCTTTTTCAGGCAGATCAGCTGTACGATATGATGACGCAGGAATTCCGCTGCACATTTTGCAACCAAGTGGTCGAAGAGGACCAATCAGCGCTGCCGAAGAAAGACTCGAGGTTGCTATTGGCTAAGTTCAACGAACAACTCGAAACTTTGTATATTCTGTTGCGGGAGGTGGAAGGCATCAAGTTGTCACCGGAGATATTGGAACCGGAACCCGTGGACATCAATACAATACGAGGGTGAATTAACTTTCTTTTGATATTAGGTAGAGAGGTTTGGAAGACTTCAAAATAACAAGATGATAAAAACGAAGTAAAACTTTCATTAGATTGCACTTGTAGACCATCTACTCATTTCCTCACTTTTTCTCATAGAATAACTCAAACGCACTAGCGGGTAACCGCGGGGGCGGCTAGCCGCATTTCCGGTTTTTAATATGCAACCGCTTGTACGTGTACGCACTTAACCGCCACAAGCGGTTCATATTAAACTGGAAATGCGCGGCTTACCGCTGCCCCCGCGGTTGGCCGCTAGTGCGTTTGAGCCGTAGGCCAGATACCTAGCAAGAGTCGAGTTAAACTACCTACCTAGCAAGGGTCGAGTTAAACTATTACTGATTGATGATTAACTTTCAGATTGACAAATAAAATGCAAGGTCTCCGGCCGGCCGGCGAGCAGTGGTCGGGCGAGGCGACGCGCAACCAAGGCATGCTTGTGGAGGAAACCCGCGTCGACGTCACCATCGGCGAAGCGGACCACTCGGCCGACGCCGCGCAACGCAAGGAACGACCCGTATGGATGGTGGAGAGCACCATCGTTACCAACGACCAGGTAAACTATGTACCTACAGAGAAAGGGTCTAACAAAATACAGAAATCGATTATAACTTTATGTATGTACACGGACCTACCTCTATAGTCACCTCTCTCTCTAGCCTCAAAGGTTTGCTGTAAGAAAACTCTTTTTAGGGATAAGCTCGCCTTTGGGCATGTTATCTATTTCTGTCTTTTATGTGTTATTTTAGTGTACATTATAGAATAAAGAATTAAAGAAAATAGAGGAAAACCGCGGCGACGAAACCAACGAGGCACGCTTTCCAGCAATTTTTCTAGGCAGAGTTACCTAAGTTATATTATAAACTAGCTTCCGCTCGCGACTTCGTTCGCGTCGTTGATTGCCGTTGATTTTCCGGGATAAAAATGTGTTAATCCAGGTCACGGACAATATATATTCCAAGTTTCATTCAAATCGGATCAGTACTTTTTGAGCCAATTCGTTACAAACATACTTACAAACAAATCTTTCCTCTTTATAATATTACCTAGTATTAAGTATTATAAATAACAGATATAACGCAGAGGTATACCTAGGTATATTATAAATAATAGTTCGAATCAACTGGATAATGTTTTGATAGGTCAGAGTCATTATAGCAGTCGCCACAGTTTTGTTTTATTTCAGAGCGAAAGTGCTCACTCGACCGACGCTGCACTCGAAAAAGCGGCCAGTAACGCGAGCAACGCCAAATCCTCCGGGAAAGAAAAGAACGACGACATTATGTCTGTTCTACTTGCCCACGAGAAGCAGAGTTCGACAGGTAAGTTTAACCACCCAACTTTAACCCCGACCCCCTTCTCTAAATTTATTCAAATCCTCTCCATCCAAAGGTTGCCTGGAAGAGATCGCTATTGAGCGATAAGGCCGCCCATTGTACATTTAATGTTTTGTTAATATCATATAATGTTTATATCATAGGAATATGTTTCGGTGTTATTTATGTACAATAAAGCGTTTTCATTCATTCATTCATTTAAGAACCACTCAAACTTTTCATCAAGCTTTGATCAAGTTATTTATTCCACTATAGAATGTGGGAGTAAGTTTAGAAGTTCAGTGACGATACGGTTCAGACGAATAATTATTGTGGTTTTTATTTAATTTCTCGAATTCAGGATTCAGAATCTAAATATTAACTGAATTCGAGAGTTTCTTATGGTTTCCTTCCATGAAAATATAGTGATACAGGTTTCCAGAAAAAAAACACCCATTATTAGCGGGTTTTACAGTTTTTCAAATAAAAAATCGTAAAGATCTCTTTTAGTCACTAAAAAACATAGTTCAAAAGTATTTAATCTTACTCTGGTATTATTTTCTAGGAAATGCAACTGCAAATGCATTGAAAGGAATCGAACCTGAAAGTTCGGACTCTAGCGACAACGAATCTAAAGATCCGTACAAACTCAAACACGAAATGGCTGCTGTTGGTAAGAACATTTTTAGATGTGATATTAATTTAGATTTTTTTTTTAAGTATTCAAATGTAGTTTTTGCTTGGTACGGCCAAGTTAACAAGTTAAATTTTACGTATAAAAATAGCTCTGAAAGTGGGGTTCCGATTTGAATGCGGTTTTAATAAGAAAAGTGATTTTTCTGGGATGATTCTTAGCCATGTTTGATAAAAATTTGTGAAGGATTTAAGTTACAAAGATCTTCATCAGCTCTGAAAACCAGTCTTGAGGAATCTCAGGCATAATGCATTCTAAAACATTTGGTTTATTTCAATTCAAAGCATTTTGATTTGACAAAATGGCGTAAAGAAGTTCTATTCACGATCGCTTTATCAAAAACCAATCAGTATTCTTGTTTTCAGCCGAAATGGATAGCGGTGAAGATTCAGATTCCGATGATAACGCGCCCACGGTCATGGTTAATGGAAAAGCAGTACCTCTGACGAGCATCGACGATGACGTCATAGCACAAATGACCCCCACAGAGAAGGAAACCTACATTCAAGTGTACCAAGAGTACTACAGCCACATGTACGATTAATGTAGGTACTAGATTGTAAGTTTACTTATTTCATTGAATAAACCTTCCAACATTTTTGACTATTTTATACTACACTAAAAGGTCAAACCAAAACAACAAAATTTTGAAAGATGATCTTTATTACTTACTCATGTAACTAAAAAGGTTATGTAAATAAATTATATGGGACATTTTAAATACCTCTTTGTAAAAAGTCAGTAGCAAAATAAATTATTTATAAACACTTCTACCTAAATAATTATAATACGACAATTATTATAGAATGTATGCATGGTATGATAATACTGATCATTGTGTTTGTAGTTTATTACAATTAGAACAATCACGATTAACTAATGCTTTGCTAGAAGTATAGTTGGTTTATGGAATAAGCAAGTGTTTAAGAACTAAACACAATTCTCTATAGTAGAGAATTACGCGTAACAAGCACAGCTCAGACCAGTTAGCGGCACTAACTATAGCATTCAGTTAGAAAAATTAGGCCCATTGTAATTAAAATGTCATTGACCCAGACGCGCCGCCGTATGTCAGGGCACTGCTAATAGTTACTATGGTACCTACTACATTGTAGGTATCTAGAGTAGTACCGCTTTTTAACATCTTTCATTTCAAGCTGCCTGTTAGTGGGATGTGGTATTATTACAGGTTAATGGCACAACTATGACACAAAATCTAGGTTCCTATTATGTGAGCTCCATATTACTATTATTGTACTGTTGTTGTCGCGATAAAGTGGGGGTTCAAGTCGTTTAGACTCAGAACTCGCTTGACTAATTGATATGTTTGCCCCATTTCTCCCAGTACTCTTCGGTCTGCATTTCGACTAATCTAGAAAGGCACCGTTCGCACGCAAACATTTCTTCTTCACCCGTAAAAAGAGCCGCTTTTGCGTCTTCCTGCAATATGAAAAAAGAACATTGGTGATAGCTCTGCTTTCCGCGATGTGGGTCGTCGTGGGTTTGATCCCTATTGTAAACAAACATTTGTGTGTGGCAAATATAGATTTATGTTAAGCTTTGCAGCTTTTTTTTGATAAGCCGTGAAAACCTGTGTCTGTCTATTAGTGAATACCTAAGCATAATCTGATCAGAAGTACTTTCTTATACTCACAGAATCTTTAGTAATCTCTAGGTCATCCATAAGTGCTCTGTCAGCATCAGCAAATACTGTTTCATCTAAATTCATGAGATCTCTTAGTTCACAATCTGCAGCAATGACAACCTACAAAACAAAACATTTTACACGACGAATAGACTTAATGAAATCTTAAGTGGACTACCGGATTCGTAATAGTACAATGCCCAAGCTAAAGGTACATAACATACCCTAACCCTATTGTCATATAGGGTGTCCATTAATGTGATAAATCTTCTCAACTGGGATCTATGCTTTGAAATAGACAGTTGCGGCAGTTCCCTTATGAACACAGTGTGAAAGGTTTTTGATATCACAAGGTAGTCACTAGCACCCAAAGGCTGAAATTCAATAAAAACAGTTAATTACTAATTCTTTCATTGCTTAAATAATAATAAATTGAATGACAAAACTTACTCTATCACACAACTCTTCAAAAGTAGAATCTAAAACTCTACCACAAGATTTTGAAAACTTGACATTTCTTCCTAAAATATTAATAACACGAGGCTTAACTGTATCAGTCTCTTGTGATACTAAAAATTTAAATAAATTGTCTACTCCATTATTGTCAGGTGTTATTTCACTATTTCTGCAATTTGAAAACCAGAATTGTAAAATAAAAGTAGATCCCATCTAAAAGACTTAGGTTAAAAAAAGTCACATCAACCGACCTGACGTCGGGGTCGCCGATAAAAGAAATGAAATCAGAACGGAGGCCAAGTTCTAGCTATTCCTTAAAAAAAAGATTATCTTCACTGATATTGAACTAACAGCTTGGCAAGTTTATTTAACTAATAATTTATGTTAAATATAAAACTTTCATTTTTCAGACCCCTATCTCAAGAACTATCTATTACCTAAGGTAGTTATATTCATGAAAATATTCTAGACTAGCTTCCGCCCGCGACTTCGTTCGCGTCCCGTTGGATCCCGTTGATTTTCCGGGATAAAAAGTAGCCTATGTGTTAATCCAGGTCACGGACAATATATATTCCAAGTTTCATCCAAATCAGTAGTTTTTGCGTGAACAAGTAACAAACATCCATGCATACAAACTTTCGCGTTTATAACATTAGTAGGATAGTAGGATATCCATGGGCAGTCTCAAAGGCATCCAAAATGGAAAGTGAGTAGGCCTGATAGTTTTTGAGATAAGGTGGTGTCAAAAGTGGTGCAGAATGGTAAATATACCGAACTTGTGGACACATCCCCGTGCATCTAGATTTAAAAGGGCACTTAAGTACACAAATGTAATATGTACTTACAAAAAATATTTACTGTATTTATTACCACTTCCTCGTAACCTATAGTCAATTCCCGAGTCCAACTGTAGAACACCACAGTGGGCTTTTAGTATTGGTATGAAAGGTATGAAGTTGGATCTCTGCAGCCCATTTTTATATAGATCATCAGGTTGTCTATTGCTAGTGGCTACAACCACACATCCATTATCAAAAAGCTGTGTAAACAAACGTTTTAGAATCATCGCATCACCAATGTCTGTTACCTAAAACAAAACACATTTCATCATTCCCCTGCCCTTATCCCACGCTAGATGGGGTCGGCACAACATGTTTTCTTCTTCCACTCACTCCTATCGTTCGTCAATTCTGAATCTACTCCTCTCACATTCATATATTCTTTCACACAATCCAACCACTTCTTCTTCGGTCTTCCTCTACTTGCATACCCAGCCACACTCATGTCACATTTGTTATAAATAAATAAATAAACAGTTATCTCAACTAAGGTCAACCAATGTAAATAAAACTTATACTTGAAATTCATCAAAGCAAATCAGCCATGATTCCTGGGTAATGTCTGCAGCTACTGGTGGTATAGGGTCAAAAGGTTTGCCTTCATCACGGAATGAGCTGGCACCTTTTCCAGATTTGATTTTTAACTCGTGGATCCTGGCATGGATATTCAGCATAAATGAGTTGAAATGAACTCTTAGTTTTTCTTGTATCTGTAAAGTTTAAAACAGTTGTTAATCACGAAAATAAACAAATTATGTACTTTTATTTTCCACTCACTGGTACACTTTCATAGAACAAATCCATTAGCATGGTTTTTCCACCACCAACACTTCCATAGATGTAAAGCCCTTTCGGCGCAATAATTTTCTGGGGCTTTGACTTTCTGAGGAAACTAAATAGGGATCCAGAATTACTGGTGATGATTGGTCTTTGAAATGAGATTACTTCTTTGTATAGATCTTGAAGATGCTGTACAACAGTTTCCTGGTGTTCATCTTTGCTTAGGGCGCCGTCGGACACTTTTCGTGAATATAATTTTAGAGGTCCTTCCATTGTCTGGTCTCTTGCTTGTGAGGATAGCAATTTCATGCATTGATTGCATCGTTTCCAGTGATACTTCATTAGAGAAGATACGTAGAAACGTGTATTTATTTCAAACATATTGTTCATGTTAGTTGATGATGATCAGCTGCAGTATATTTAAATAAATGTACTTGTGGTCAGCTGGTTAGCGATTGTTTATTGCAGTTTATTGCGTAACGTAGGTAAGTAACTTTCAGGGTTACATTTATTTTCTTTGTTTTGTTGAGCTTGATTGATGGTCTCGAATATAGGTAATCAGACTTTATAGTTCTTTATTACAGGTCGGTAGTACATAGCATTGTATTAAATAAATTAATTTACACACTGGAAAAAACTACTCTAACAATATTTACATTCAACGTTTGACACAAAGTTTGACAGTTCACTTCATACACACGCGCACTGCCAGCCTTATTTCTAAGTACAAAATGGCGGACACCTATGTGTGCGTCTTTTATATTCTTCTTCTCTACGTCGTATCGCGGTGAGGTCCATGGGACCGAATGGGACGTTTCACGACGGCGCTGCATCCCGATTCCCGGCGCTTCCTCGTCCGTGGTCGGACGCACGAACAGAGACGCGTACTTAGAGTCTTGTCCATGAAAGAAGTCCCGCAGACGCGGCGCTGTAGTCGACCTTATTTCTCGGGCAGCACTTTTAACAACTTTAGGCATTGAAAACAAGACTTTGATCACAGAAACCAAATAAAAACGCACTAGCATCCGAACACATTAACAGCACCTGACATCTAATTTAAAATTTAGTTTTAAAGTTTAGTTCCGGAAATTTCCGCGTGACTTCTTTCATGAAAAGGACTCTATGTGCACACAGTCTGAAATTAATTATTTATGCATAGAATACTAATTTCTAAATACCTACTCCAAACCTACCATACTCGTACTGTCAAAACTCAAGATAATGTTACCACATTCAGTCTACTAGTGCTGTTAGCTGTTACACTTCATATTGTAGAGTTTTATTTAAGTATGTACTTAGGTACTTATTTATTTACAAAGACGTTGTTTATTATTTATTTTTAATTTTCTTTTAATTTAACTGTTAAGCAACAATATTTTATGATCATGTCCTCGTACCAAAATTATTATAAAAAAAAATACACGGTGTTACGTTAATTACCCTATAAGTACGAAGGGTGGGTATTTTACAAGTCACAGCGAACAATGTTTGTTCTAAGACTTTTGCGATTTTAAAGTTTTTTATTCATAAAATGCACTCGGTAACTTTTCGGCGCTGCTATACAGAACAACATTTTATGGATTAAAAAAAGTTATTAAGTATAATATTAAAAAAACTTCAGTCTAGGTATGATGTTAGCAAACATTTTTTCTCCGGATGCTGAAATCTACGGGGTTTTAGTCTATGAAAAAGTGAGTGTTAAATGAATTATTTTGAACTACAGATGCGCTACTAGTTACTATTACACTTGTCTTACATTTTGCGTAACAGATTATCTAAAAGCTAGCTTCCCGAGGTGCTTCTAGTGACACAGATTCAAGTATAGTTACAATTGACTACCTAAGTAGAATGTTTATTTTACTTAAAAGATTTTATACTTACCTATCTACTTACTGCATTGCATAGCGTACGTTATACCTACCTACCTGATGGAGTCTGAAGCTGTTCAATGTAAGATAAGTTTCCTAGGTAGGTAGGCTTACCTATAGGATACTAGATGGGTGAAGCTGTTCAATAGAACTCCTCATTGAATGGCGGTGGTGTGCAGTGCATTTATAGGTAGGTACATATAAAGACGTAGAGTATTCTTGATAGGTACCTACCTACCCGTGTGGCTCGAATCAAATACATACATACATACATAGGTACCTAACTTTTAGGTAGGTAGCCTACGTACCTACTAAAAAGCTTAGGCACATAACCTTGCTTACCTATTTAGGTAGCTGGCTTTAAAAATACTTTTTCAACTTATATAGGTTAGGTACCTACCTAAGAGTAGTTACACATGTTATAAAATAGCATGCTAAAAAGCGTACTACCTGTACGCGCGCGATCTGAGTGCAGTCGGGGTATGAGGTGCAGAGCGGGCGCTCCCCCCGCCCATCAACACCTCGCTGCGGCCGCCTGTAGTTTAGTGCCGTGCTTGATGTCTCTCGCTCGCGCGCGCTATCGATAGCGTTTTACTCCAGTTGCGAACTCGTGTTATTTTTTAATGATGATGATGAAAATTACAATATATGTTTTTTCCAATAATAAACTTGTTTGATTAAGATTCCCGGCTTTTCCACACAGTTTTCTTATAGTAGGGAATATAATGCATGATATTTTTTTTTTGTACCATAACTTGTAATACAAATATCTAGCGCAAATGTTATAAATAAAATGTTTTAAAATACAGATACAAGCACTTTGAACGTCCACTTTTAAGGTGTCAAAAAAAAATATCGAACTCCGTTCATTGTCACTAATTAGGTCACATCACTAGCGCATTCCTCAGAACTGCACTCAAATCGCGCGCCTACAGTACCTATGTACCCAACATAATTGCAATCAGAAGCAAGCAGCTCATAGACTCATAGATTATGAAACAGCTATATCAGCTTTTTGACACTTGAAATGTGTTCACGCACACAAGTGCATGTATACATTGTCATACATAAAACGCACACATAGGTGTCCACCATTTTTATAGTTTGAACACTTGCCGTAACTTTTATTTAAAATGTACCTACACACAACATGCGTGTGCGTGCGATGCGGTAGGAAGGTACCTACGTGCGCATGTGTGTGTACGGGTCCACGCAATTATAGTAACGAATACAGGGTTGTCGCAAATTTCTAAAATAATAAAAGTTGTGCTTTTGTATGGTTTCAAATACGATTTATTGACCCTTTGCACACGTCCAAGTACTCAAGTGTTCGGTCTAATTAGGCCTTCTTCGGGCTTATAGGGTAATTATGTAACACCTTGTATATTAGCGCTGACGTTTTCTTTCTTAATTTCGTTCTTGCATCCTCACATTATTAAACAAAGTGAGTCTGTTCATATTTTTATAACTTACTAAGTAGGTATATGTACATGCTATGATTTGATTTGGTGCCTAGGTACTTTTAAAGATAACAGTTACTAAATGGGTCACTATCTTAATTTACGCAGTTAATTGATAACACTATAAACTGTGGCATGAGCGCACACAGTTCAATTTAGGTAATAAAAGAGCTCTATCTTTAAAATAATGGTAGGTTTTTAAATGAGTTAAAGAAAATTTAACAGTATTTGTGTTAACCCCTCTCTTTAACAATAAATAACAAGAATATTCCGTGAAAGCAGGATGTGCTCAAATTGAAATCGACGTCCTGTCCTTAGTGAATTGATGCAAAGTAACTGCTTATTGCAATCAACGGCCATACATCATCGTAATACCCTCTGTTTCTTGACCTAAATTAGGGATGTCACAGATATTTTTGTGGTTAGATTTAACCGTAAGTAGGTAACTAAGTTATTAAATTTATTATTATTATAAATTTAATTATTTATAATTTAATATAAAATATATAACATTTGTTAACTAGGTAACTAACGCCATGATATGATATTGTTTGACCTACGTATTTCAATTTTAAACTCTAGATACCTACCTACCTAACCAAAAACATTCTTGTATTTAGGTTTATGATTTTATGTAAAAAAAAAACTGATCTAATTTAACAACATAATTTCGATTCTTAAAAAGTGGAGGATAAAAATTCTTGGCATTTATTGTTTCGTTTTATGCCTCCCTGAAATTCGTCGCAAGTCGCAACACAACGCAGGTTGCAGACGTCTGTCTCATTGCTATTTTCAACCCGTCCTATGTTTATCGTGACAGAGATAATAATAGTATGTACAGAGAGAGGAGGCAGAGGTTTACTACGATATTCGTTATTGATATTTTGTCTTTGTAAATTATACCTACTTATTAAAATTGCGTTTTGTTTCTGATATTTTTTAATCTACTTTAGGTTCTCAATTCGGTTGTATATTTGTTACCTCAGAACACCGTCATTTACAAACCTATTTCGAAAAAAACCTTTTTATCTAAAATGGATAGATAAGTACCTATCTAATTGTTACCTAGGTAGAATTAGGAGGTAGGTAGGTACTACTTAGTGATTGTTTATGATATCATAAGGATGAAATAATTAAGGCGGGTATTCTGGCCCATTTTGTTTAGGTTGATGTGCAGAGTTATTTTGTATCTATTAGTTCAAGCAAAAACCTAGTTAGAACTATTGTAGTCAATGTCAAGGTTACCTTCGGCGAACTGACCTACGGAACCTAAATTGCTCTTGAACTCGCTCACACACTGGCCTCAATTGTGCCCCATCTAATGCACCGGTTAACAACCTCTAGTGTCAAGGTGCCTGCTGTTGTTTGCATTGAGAAGAAGTCTCAAACCAATCTAAAATACTACCTTAGTATTATTTTGGAGGGTCAAAAAGTTCCAGAAATCTCCTACGCAGGGGACTTAGTTAGGGGAAAATTGGAATGAGCCAAACCCTCCTTGGTTACCTACGATGAGCATACATTATTAAGTATACTTTGTTGATCGTCTTCCTTTCTTTTTGTTCTAATACACTATCCGATCATTATCATAACCCAACAATACTACCTATCGAGAGCATAACATAAAAAGTGTTTTCATCCCACCATCTCGGAAAGAGTATTTTTGCTCTTCAATATCTGAGTGCAAAAGCCGTTTTTATTCTCTAGAGGATAAAGTAAATTGAATTTAGGACATCGTGTGCACTAAGTTTGTGAATTTAAAAAAACATTAAACCTATTTACTGCTACCTCTATGGTGCCGAATATATCATACAACTTTTTTTTAATATGTTATAAACTCAGACTCGGAACCTTCTTGGTGTTCTTTTTTCAATTTTCTTTGTACGCGGTTCTTTCATGAACCTAGGAATGGTTCTTTACGCGGCTTTGTTCACGTCATTGTTAAACCGTATATTAAAAACAAAAAACTTCAAAACAAGTGAAAAAACTAAAATGAGTGATTCTAGCGACGAGGAAGTTTGTTTGACGCCAACAGAATTGACTGAAACTGTTCAAATGAGCAACGCAATTACTTTCAAATTTTCTTAATTATACCTTAGTATTATTTTGTTATAATTTAAAGATTATTCTGTAATACTTACCTGTCATAATGTAGTAGTTAATACCTAAACTGAAATAAAAGTACCTATCTTGTGATTGTAAACTTTTTTTTTTTCATTTAGTCATTTCCTCGCTGAGGTGGAATGAAAAGTTACGTGTTGCACTCGAGTGCAAAGATTTTTCACCTCGTGCTCTTTTGATTCCCTCGCTATTCAATTTTAGAATCCTTCGCTTGCTCGGTCATCAAAATTGAACACGCGGTTAAAAAGCAACTTTGGACTCTTGTATAACAAATAACTATTCATCGTCAGATATAGGTATTATCCTATATTGTTACGTTCTTACACGGGTTAGTACATTATGATTGATCCAGTGAGCGAAGCGAACGAAAATCTTAGTGTCAACTTGAGCAAATCGGCGTTGTAGGTATGTTTGCTAGAGCATAGTTTTCGAACCGCTTTTATACGATCTTTACAGAATTTGGTAGGTAGATCTTCGGATAGTACTCTTAAATTTTACTGATATGATAGGGCTTCGTTTCAATTAGATATTCTAAATCCGCTTTTATTTTGGTTCTAGGTTAAATAGATTTGAGCTATAGTAAAAATTATAATGTTGGTAAAACCAGTATAACGTGAGCTACCATTTCTTAAAGCTTCAATGACTTTGTAGATGGTAAGACCTACATTGCAGTATCGCTGCAATTTGCATAGTTTTTGTCAACCATTGTTAAAAAAACCGAAAAAAGGAATGGGTGTTATAAGTTATTATGTCTGTCTGTGCCTTCGTAGCTCTGAAAGTAGGGCTCTAATTTGAATCCAGTTTTTTTTAAGAGAGTTGATTCTGTCGTTTGGTCTTAACTTAAAAAAGCCATGTTTGGTGAAAATTGGTGGATCGGTTCAAGACGTAATGAGTCATCAACTCTGAAAACGAGTTTTGAGAAATTTGGGGTATAATTTGAAACATTAAGTTCATCTCAAAGTATTGAGATTAGCTGAACTGGTGTCCATACTCCAAGGTCTGATGATGACCAGCAATAATGAAGTGGATCTAGGGAGATTTTCAGGGTCAAGGGTTTTTAAATTTTAGTAAAATTAACATATTAATTTTTGGGAACATCGAGATCTCAGTTCGAGGCGAACTATACTAGGTAGTTTTATTATGTTCTGTATGTAGTTGTGGTTGCAATAACTCAGGGGTGGTCTGTTTATGCGGGCTCAGCTGCTCCAAGTTTCGCATGTTTCCTAAATAGGTAGTTAAGTTTTCTACCTACCTAGTACGGACGGATGCGCTTACTTAAGATATCCGTTGTCCGCAATTCAATTCATATAGGTAAGCATAGAAAAAATCTTAACATTAATTACCTACTGCGTTATACATACTTATAGGTATAAATACCTACTACATTTGATACCTATCATAGGTCTATACTATACTTTCATCTTTTTAACAACCGCAAAAAACTCTTCTTAGATTGGTTTTGTAGTGTTCCGATCCAGTTTTCGAAAACGAAACACTTACCGCCAGATTATGTTTCCAGATTTATCTTGGATCTAACAAAAACCGCCAAAAACCGAGTCTGTTTTGGACTTAACTAGGTTTTTTCATATTATTACGAAACATATAAATCTGACAGCTTTGACAGGGGTTAAGTCCAAAACAGACGCGGTTTTTAGCGGTTTTTGTTAGATCCAAGATAAATCTGGAAACATAAATTAGCGGTTATGGTCTCACTCTGGTGTTCGTCTGTTTGTCTGTCTGTCACTTCCACTCCACCAGAGCTGAACCGTAGAAGCTAGAGAGTTATGATTTGAAATAGTTTGTTACAATCTTCGATGTTACAACCCTATTGACTGGGGGCATCGAATGAAAACTTAGAACTTGACTAATTAACTATTATTTAAGTTCTAACATTATACATTATATCACAGATATAATGTATAATGTTACGCTACGCTATTTTAGAAGGTTGTCAGGGTTAAAAATTATATTACAAGATTATACAACCTGTTTTTTCACTGATCATTTTACACATAAAACGCTTGAGTCTCGAGTCATCTTGATTCGTGACTTCGTGAGCAATTAAGGTGACTGCCAGCAGCCAAAACAATCGATTTTGCAAATGGTCGTCGTTGACTCGTTACACGCACTTGGAGACCTGCGTCGCGTCGCGTACGCGCTCAATTTGGCAATCTTGACTGTTTAATTTTAAGCTTAACTTTTTTTAGGTAGGTACCTAGCTAATAGCTAAAATAATAGTAGGTTATAGGTTATATTTAGTTTAACTCTCCCACGTTAGAAAAACTACGCAAGTAACTACTCAAGTTGCTTTGCCAAAATAAATATATTCATTTAGGTCTGTCTGTACGAGTTTACTGTTTGTCCTATAGCGTGGCGTGTCTGACTGACTACGCATCGAAGCAATTTCATTGTGGTAGAGATAAGAAATAAAATTTAATGTCAATTTATGTTCCGTCTGATGTCATTTGCCATAAATCTTAATTTTGTAACAAACTGGTTTCTATTAGCTTTAATAAGGAAGGGTTGCTCGACAAATAAATAATTTATTGGATTATTCCAAAATGTCGTTCAATTCAGATTTACCTACTTGAAACATTACTTTATATTTTTGAGTTCTTTTTCCACACCACCCTAGAGGTAAGAACTTGAGGCGCGTTTTTTTTAAAGAGGTATCCCCATTAGGCATAGTCCTCCTCATGAATACTTGCTGTATTATCCTGAAAGTATAGGTAATTAATAATACCTATATTAGGTAACATACGGGAAAGTAAAGTTGCGTGGTGTGGATAATGCAAAGTAGGTAGGTACCTAAAATATGACCTGTGATCTGCTAAAGTACCTATGATAGCATCTAATGCTATGCAACAATGCTATCCTACCGAAACTGCGATAGCGTACGAGATTAGGTAATGTGTCAGGAATTGTGTCATTCAGTTAAACGGAGGCGGTGCGTTTGCACATTCGATCATTATGAGTCGAGAGAGACTCAAGAGTAGCGTTCCATAAAGCGAATAGTAGACATCGAGTCGGGGCTGACGCCTACTCATTTTTTTATAGTGCTGCCGGAACCACTAACAGGGTTAACCTAGAACACTAATAAAATTGCTACTAAGCAATTTTATTCATAGCGCATCTAGATAGATATCTACTGTTACTATGTTTAATTTTACCTAATTGTAACATCTAAGAATCACAAACAAAATTTCTGCATTGGTATCTAGCGTTTAATACAAATATGATACAAGAGAATAAGTAAGTAGGTAGGTACGTTATTTAATTGTAAAAATATTATATAATTTGATGTCACAATAATCAATTGCTTTATTTAACAGTTTTATATGCGACCAAGCAAAAAGTTTTGTGTTGGCGGCCACGCACTTTTCGAGCTCAATCGATATGTTGTAAATAAACCATGCATGCGTCGTACTTACCTACCTACTTATTACTTTCGCGCATCTTGTAATAGTCGTACACTGATAAATAAGTTAGTAAATATAGGTATCTAGGTAGGTTAGGTAATCTAGTAAGAATTATTGCACCTTCTTAACACTGGTGTACCTACGTATACAGCAGACTAAGTAGTGATATTTTATCAACTTTGATATGCTAAAAATAACAAACTGACGTGGGTCACGCTCATAACACAGCACTCGTGAGAATATAATATAATTATGCCCTACAGTAAATAATACTTTCATTACAAATGAAATGTTATACAGGGAGTTCTTTGTACTGTCCTCTGAGGGTAAAATCTAAACGGCTATATTTATAGAAAAATGGTGTTAGACGAGTTCCGAGTCACGGTTTCGATTTTGATAAAAATAAAAACTAGGTAAGTACGTACCTATATAAATATCAATTTCCAGAATTTGTTTGTTATCACTATCAGGTAGAGGATCGAATTAAGCATACAACATCGTATTTATTAGGTACAACGTACCTACAAACGTTAAAATAAGTTGTTACTTGTTATGCTGACTTCTAGGTTGTTATGTTAAAGCTTATATCTAGTACCAATAATTCGTAGATATGAAACTTTAATATGTAGGTAAGTAGTGTAAGTACCTATGACAAGTACCTACCTACTTTACTTATAAAATACTGGTCAGTATTAATTATTAGTAGGTTATATATTTTTGTATACTTATAACAAAACTACCTATATAGTAAATAATTTTTTATCATTTAATGAGTTCAAGTTATTACTATTTACCTGCACTTACTTATCTACATGATTGTTTTTGATACGTAGCAGGAGGGTACGGAAAATGATTCATTTAGTTTGCTTCTTTTCCTAGTTTTTTAAATTGGGTAGGTTGGTACTTGTGAATTCAATAACCGTTGCAAATTATTATTCAAAAGCTGTCGAAGTCAGTAGCGATAGCAATTTTAACGTATGCCGCCGCATAGACATTGAAAAATCATATAGGACTACCTACCTACAAGTTATAGTTAAAGCAATCATTGGCTAATTAAAATTTGCTGTGCGTGACGCGACCACGAAGTGCCTTACCCACTTATAGGCTGCCGCTGCACACGTGCCTGTCAATGAACTTCGCACACCATGCCAACAGCAACTCTTGTGCGATATTCCGAAAAGATCTATTCATGTCACGTTTATTTTTCGAACATTTTATTTATGAAAGCCATCACGAGAAAATTTAAATGCTGATAACATTTTTATTTAAGAATTTGGAAGTGACTAATAGTAGTAGGGGAGTAGTTAGTAGCTATAATTACCTATGTACTTTCTAGCTATAATGAATGCCCGAACTTTTCAGCCACCTTTTAAACAAGATAAAATTTTCATATTTACCTATACAGTATAGTATTATATAATCTGTGCCTATACGAATTAAAAAGAAGAGGCATCGAACTTCAAAACTGTCCCTATTTAGCTAGGTAGGTACGTATTGTATACTAGTTGTAGTATACTGTGGACATTATATATAGTAGGTAATACTAACGAGCAAAAATGAGGACGTTATCAGTCCGTGCTAGGAAGTCGTCTTGCTCAATATGAGTTACGAAGGTCCGGGTTGAAGCTGGTGCATCTGCTTGCACACCCGGTGCTGGCTTCCGTCGCTCGAACCGTTCCATGACTTCTGGTGGCACGTGAGGCAATTCCCGTCCAGTGGTGTTAGGCGCTTGTGAGAAACCGAGTTTTGCCAGAATAATTTCGCGAATCACTCTCAAGTTATGTTCGCGCGCGTTATCGTGTGAACGGCAGGAGGCACACGCAATCTGAGCTACAGCTGGCTCTTCAGGACAAGCTGGCTCGGCAAAAACGGCTGCCAGCCCCAAGGCCAGCAGCAGCAGGCTCGCGGGCCTGGCCCGCGGCCCGCTCGACGCGCCCAGCGGACGCGTGGTGCGGCAGAGCGGGGAGGCGGCGGCGTAGCGCGATTAGCGATGTGAGGCCGCGGACGGCGCGTGCTACACTGCACACGAGTTAGTGCGATCGCGCGGCTCGCGCTCGCTATGCCGCCGCCGCCGCCGCCGCCAACCGCCACGCGGCATGCCTTGCCTGCAGCCGCCCCGCACCACCACCGCACCTCACCCCAACAGCTGACTCACAATCACAAAAAGCTGAAGTAGGTAACTTAAGGGTAATCTATGTTGGTTAGGTAGGTACCTACTACCTACCTACAACCAACATAGAGCACCCATTAAGTTGCCTCCCGCTTCAAGCTTGTAGCACTTGTAGGCACCCCTAGAAGAAAGTATGTAGGTTAGGTACCTACCTAACCTACATACTTTCCTCTGGGGATGTAAGGTAAGGTACCTTACCTACCTTATACTTATGTAGTAGGGTGGATCGCTCTTGTAGGTATGGAATTATTTTTTTTGTTATCGTTTCGGGGTATTGCGCTGTAGATGTTCCTATAGCCATAGGTTAACCATGCCAAATATCCTACCTACCTACTGCCCCAAGACGGATCAAGTTTACAAAAAAACTAAAAAATTAATAATTTCCAGCTGCCTCTTACAAGTTGAAAAATAATACAATTAGGATATTTTTTTCACTAAATCTATTACTTTTGAATGCATTTTTTATAAATAATGTCTGTATTTAAAATGATTTAAGTAAGGAAAAACGGCTGCAATATTTTTTTTGCCCTTTGAACCTATCGATTTTCTAAGTTTTTTGGATAATATGATTGTAAACTCGGCTTCAGTGAAAAATATAAAGCATGTTTCAAAAGCTGTTACGATAGGTAAGCACAATATTTTTTCTATAGCTTAACTCCTTGACTGTCGATCGGCCAGGAGCTTTCAGTGCATTAAATTAAAAAAACAAAGCTTAGAGCTCCATCGCAAATCAAAAGTGGTTCTTGCCGTAGAAAACATGGCAAACCCATGATTCGTGGTTTTTGAGTTGTTGAAAGTAGAATGCTGTTATTATAATTTAAATGGATTGTTATATTTACTACCACTAGTAATTTTGAATTCAAAATACACAATTTTGACAAAAACAGTCTACAAGGTGAAATTCGGCTTCTAAAAAGCACAAACTCAGCCTAAATCTAATAAATTGAGATGGAAGCCAACCCACATGAAGTTCCTCTTAAAAAATTTATAACACTAGACTACATGATATTGTAAGTAATATGTAAAATCAAACCAAAATCAAATCAATCATACCCAAAATTAAAATAATTACTTTTAAAGTGATGTTAGGATGGTCTAAAAGCTTCGACCAAAAAATATACACCATATCCGTAAAAATATTATATTTTGTAACTGGAAATCCTATCAATACCATAGTCTTTGATAAAATATGAGCTATATTAACTGTATTGAAGTAATAATGGTGATAAATTAATGTTTTACTAGGTTTTTACCTCAAATAGTGGTCAAAAAATAAAAATTATTGGTTATTTCTTACAAAATCTATGCTGGAACTAGTTGAGCTCAACCTGACGTCCGAAGACCTTTATTTTCAAAAGATTTGGCTTTAAAACCAATAACTAACTATCCAGTAATAATATAACTCATTACTTCTGAAGCTAGGTTAAGATTTCTTCAAAATCGGTACATTTTTGGGTATTTCAAAAGCAATAAAAAAAATACTTTAGTTTTGACAAGGTCTGACCATAGAATATCTAAGCTAAGGTTACTGCTAATATAAATAAATCACAATAACAAAACAATATAGAAATTAGAATCAAAAAGTCAACCATGGACTCCATTTTTTAACTTTTTCAAAACTTAAGGGCCTTTGGGGCAGTAGGTACTTGTAAATCAAATAAAATTAAAGTAAATATACAGTTATAATCGCACAACCACACACTACCCCAAGTCGAAATTCGAAAAATCGATACTATGTAGGTAATGTAAGTTACATTACCTACATAGTATCGATTTTTCGATTTTTCATTAAAACGTTGTGTTACATTATGTAACACAACGTTTTAATGTAAATTATTGAACTGGCTATGCGCATCATTGGGATATAAATAGAAGTGTTTATTATATAAAGCGCATGTGTTAAAACATACAAGTTTACTTATAAAAATATTTAGACGGTTCCCAAAATATCTATCCAGAAACGCAGTTTACGCCTGTCTTAAAGTCTGTTAGCACTATTCTTAGACGATATAATGTAATGAGTAGGTGGTGGCTAGTTGCCTACCTAGGTTGATCGAGCGAGCGAAGCGAACGAGATCTTAGTGACAACTTGGGCAAAAATGCTTTGTATGTTTGTTCGTCGAGATCTTTTGAACGGCTTATCCGATCTTTACAGAATTTGGTGATTATCCGGATATTACTCTTAACGCGGATGTATAAGGCAGACAACCCTCTCGCTCGCACATTTCAACATTTTTGATGATATAATTTATATAAATGTAATTCGTGAAATTGCAGAGCTTCAGGGTCGAGAGAATATAAGAATGCAAAGGTTCGGTAAAAATATCACATTGATCCAAACAAGGACTGATTTTATCATGAAAAATTCAGTTATGTACTAGGTACCTATACATAATTTGTGGCAAATGGGAGCTCATGTTAAATTGGGTTTGTCCCGGAACGGAAAACTATATGCGCGCAAGATAAACTTGTGCTTTGTCCAATTTATTTATGTAGAATGAGAGTCCCGCTTCTCGTTACCTACGCAGTCTGGGAAAACAACCATGGAATTTTCCCAGACTGTGCATTCCATGGTTGTACAATAATCATCCGAAGCAAGTAGCTATTCCTGTTTTTGATACTTGACAGGTTAGCATCCTAGTAATCTGTGCTTGACAGTTTACGTCCGCTATTTTGTGTGTAGAATTAAGGCTGGCCGAAAAAACACAACTTTGTAAACAAACAACATCATGGTGAAATGCAGGATTTGTTTAAAACTTCCAAAAATAATGCGTTCTCTGCATGATAACTTTAAAGAAGGCAATAACACTACTTATGCGGATATAATGACATCAATTTCAAATGTAATGGTAAGTAGGTAGGTAGGTACTTATAGCTATTATCTAGTCTAGTTACCTACTTCACTAGGGTAGGAGTCGTAGAGGAAGATGATCAAAGTCACCGCCGCCGTAGGTAGGTATATAGGTACCTACTACTACCTACTTAACTACCTGAAATTGTTTACCCACCAACATCATACTCACTTTTACCAATAAAAGATAGATAAGTTAAATACAAACTTTGATGTTTATTATGATATAGGCACAGAAATAATTAGAAAATGCTAAGGTTTTACAAAAGAAATCCCATCTCTTGTCTCCACAATTCGACAAGCCTCCCATAATTAATGGCTGCCGCCGGCCAGTCCTATTTTTACTCACAACTCATAGAGACGCGACATTTTTATTTTAGTGATGTCCAACATCAAATACAGATTATATTAACAATAAAGATTCAATCAATAACTTCAGTCAGGCAATGCACTCTTTACATTGAATGGCCAAATCAAGCATAAAATAGGTATATTATTGATAAGCAATTATTGTTCAAAACACACTCCAAAAGTATTAAAATAAGGGAAACGCTAACAGTCGGCCGTCCTACCAATGGAATGTCCCTATTCCATCCCCGGCCATTCGATAGTGGTGCATGTCTCTGACACAATGAAATGTAACAGTATTTTAAACTTAGCTTAAGTGTAACCAAGCAATACCTAATCTATAAATTTCAAGAATAAAGTGTATGGCAGGTACTCATAATCAATACAACAAAAATATAAAACCTGTAAGCCATATTCACGGTACAATTAGAAAATTTTAACCAGAGGCTTGGTACAAGCTTATATTTCTTCAAACATCAGCTTACTGTATAGTTTATACATAATTAAGTTATAAGTTTATTCACAAAGAAAACAACAACTAATACAGTATTTACAACATTCACAAAATACACATGAAACAGTTGAGCTCTCTACAACCAATATACTACCACAAGTTATATAATTATGTACTCTTTATCTGCTAAAATTCTACACCCTACATGATAGAGTGGTACAAAGATATCAACACATGGCTTTTGTTGAAGTGTTTACACGTTCAATACATGGCTTTTGTTGAAGTGTTTACACGTTAAACGTGAACATAACTATTATAATTAAACTGCTAAATATTAGGTAGTACAAGTAGTTGAACCAAATTTAACTATAGAATAATATACAACAAGAGTTAATAATTTTATGGTGTATCTCATCTTGAACTAGGTGACCCAACCGTGTCTTGGTTCTATGGATAATAAAATTACATACATACTGCAAAACTATCTTATTAATTTCTATGCTAATCTACTTCAGTAGCTTCACAAAATAATGACCTAAGAACATAGGGAAAATGTTTCAATTACTAGTATATTACATGAGTTTTAACTATATTTTAACAGTAATTGTATTTAATCATCAAAACATCCATTGTTATGTGTGATTAATTATAGTCAATTTATTTAAATGATGTAGCAGTAAGTCAAGTTCAGTTTTCTATCTTATGAAATCATCTACTAGGTTCTGACAATACCGAATTCATGATTTAAGAATATAACTAAATACAAACATTATTACAATTATTAGGTACTGTTATTTAGAGTTATTTATAACAACATCTTATTGAATAGGTAGCGTGAAATATACTTTCCAGTTAAGTTTAAGTACCCAGATAGTTATAGCATTGTTGAATGTAAATCCTATTGACTATACATACATAAAGAGCCATGCTCATAAAAGCCAAATAGTTAGACAGGTTGATTATTATAATCTAGCTCTGTGACTATTTCACATTACATGTTAGTAATAAAAACAATCATTCCGACAGCTGACTAAAGTTCTGCAACGTTTATAAGTAGCAGGTAAGTTTATTTAATCTAATAACATAAGGTTATACAATAGACGAATACCTAACTCATAGGTATTCATTATACCAGCATGAAACAATAAATGCATCTAATCTATGATTGTTGGCGCTGCACATATACGGAAGATAAGTGGAAGGTCATCTGTAAAAAATAATAGAATATTAATCATAAGCTTTAATTTTGATTTTGTTTTAATGTAAGTCGTAACTTCGGTTGTGAGTGCTTGACTCTTATTTCGAAACTATTTTTAGTTTTCGCATTAAAGAACATCTTTGTCGTTACCAAATATGATGAATAGCTGGAATATCTGTAAAAATAAATAAAATATAATTATGGGAATCTTCCACTTCATTTGCAAATAATCTTGAATTGTTTTAAACTGTTGTATATCTTTATTAAGAAGATATATCTACAGTGAAGCTCGTCTGAATGTGACTAATAAATATTTACAAATTGAGTAAGGTTTCTTTCACTCATTATTTTTATTTGGTTTTGAGTCAACCAAATAAATAAATGCATGTTATCAAAGTCATTAGTTGATTATTATTTTTGCATTATTAAATAAGAATGAAATAAATACTACAAGTTTTGATGGTACATACAAAATAAATGATCACCGCAATATGTTTCATTTATTTAGTTTACCTGAAAAAAATATTATAAACATACACACTGATCATTGCAATAATAGCAGCAAGTCTCACCTTTATTGTCTCGATGATGATCAGTGATCACTGCAATATAGCAGCATGTTTCACATATAGAACATCGACGATGATGACCAGTGATCACTGCAATATAGCAGCATGTTTCACATATAGAACATTGACGATGATGATCAGTGATCACTGCAATATAGCAGCATGTTTCACATATAGAACATCGACGATGATGACCAGTGATCACTGCAATATAGCAGCATGTTTCACATATTATTATTATTATTTATTCTTTATTTCAGACAACAGCAATCCATACAAGATTAAAATTAAACTTAAGTTAAAATTACACAATTATGTGAGAGCCTCATTTGGCTCTTCTAGGAAAATACAACATAAGCAACGAAATATAATTATGTAGGTACTTTAAAATAAACGAAATCGAAGAGAAATAATTATGTAGGTATAACTAACTCAATTCATTAAGAGAAAATTGGACAGTCAACCTGGTCCGCAATTAATTTCAAAAACATCGACGATGATGATCAGTGATCACTGCAATATAGCGGCATGTTTCACATATAGAACATCGACGATGATGATTCGTGATCACTGCAATATAGCAGCATGTTTCACTTATACTTTACGATTTTGATAATTAGTGATCACTGCAATTTAGCGGCATGTTTCACTTATACTTTACGATTTTGATAATTAGTGATCACTGCAATATAGCAGCATGTTTCACTTGTACCATTACGATGTTAATAATTAGTGATCACTGCAATATAACAGCATGTTTCACTTATACTTAACGATTTTGATAATTAGTGATCACTGCAATATAGCAGCATGTTTCACTTGTACCATTACGATGTTGATGTTTAGTGATCACTGCAATATAACAGCATGTTTCACTTATACTTTACGATTTTGATAATTAGTGATCACTGCAATATAGCAGCATGTTTCACTTGTACCATTACGATGTTGAAGATTAGTGATCACTGCAATATAACAGCATGTTTCACTTATACTTTACGATTTTGATAATTAGTGATCACTGCAATATACAGCATGTTTCACTTGTACCATTACGATATTGATGATTAGTGATCACTGCAATATAACAGCATGTTTCACTTATACTTTACTGTGTTAATAATTAGTGATCACTGCAATATCGCAGCATGTTTCACCTTTAACAGATAAATATTATGATTATACCCACACTTACGAGATAGTAATCACTACCATTATGGTAGCATATTTCTTTATACAATTATATAATGGCAAGTATCAAAATAAGTGATTATTTTATCATTAAATACTTTCAAGAAACTCGTACCAATTCGTCTGTTGTACTACAATACATACAATCAGTGAAACACAACATGCACAAAGACAAGACAAAATAGACACTCTTGTCGTTTAATCTGTTTGTCATAACAATAATATAGTAACACATATTTATTCACATAAAAACGTGTATAAAATGTTGTGTGATGTTATTTTAAGTGTGATAAATAGAATTGGAATTAAAAGTCACCAGCCATATCAAATAATTATTAAGTAGGTATAGGTATTAATATAAAAATATTAAGCAACTTTCTGTAGGTATAGACTTAACAGTCGATCAACATAAGAAATAAATGAAATAGATACTAATGACTACCTTCATCTTTATTATTTGTATCTATTCTTGACTGAAGATACGTAATAAAACAATGACATTAAATAAAAGAAGGTTGCTCAGAAAAAATGCCTCCACTCAGTAGGTATGACCAAAGTGGCCCAATGGCTCCTATTAGGCACATTTACCGCAGTGGTTTAATTACCTGGCTGGTTCCAGTATGTGGTAAATGCAGGTATTGATTACCTACATCAAACTCACTTAATACATAAAGTGCCATGCGACCCTTCGTCTATGTTTTTGACGTTTCCAAGAATATCAAATGCAGCAGTCAATGAGCTGAAGAAGTTTTGACATAGGCCTTATTTTAAATCTACAGCAGATACTTCAATGGCAGGTACTTATGCGTCATTGATATCATTGACTAATTTGTTTATACTTCGCTCGTGTCCTGACCAAAAAACTATGTTATGCTCATTCCAGATTACTATGATTTTCAACCAAATTGGTCCAGTCACTCATTTCCAACAATAAGGCTTAAATGTATTTCAGTAATCACACATATATCTCATACTTTATTGGTAGCAATTAGAATATTTTAACAATTTTAGTTTCAGTCAACAAAATAATAGAAAATATTTGATATTCAACATTTTTATAATAGTAAAATTATTGATTAAATAGCTAAAAAAATTGTTTAAATACCATTGTAAGGTCAGACTAACATAAGGATAACTCTCTAAAGAATCGCAAGTAGGTACTTATTGAATGTTTTGGTTATTTTTTTCGGCAGTTTTACTACAACCCTCAGTAAAGGGCTTGCTTAGACATAAATCAGGTGAAATGCTATAAATTACATCAGTTGATGTACCTTATAATTTTATTTAATCTACCATTCAATTACAGTGCTTTACACCACGTACACTGCAGACTTACTGCGGTCAGACTATTAACTTGAACTAACCAATCCAAGAAAATCTGTAGGTATCTGTATAAACACTTATTGTGCACGCAAATACATAATAAAGTAATGTATTTCACCAGTACCATATAATTTAGTAAGTAAATAATTAGTAAGGGTAAATTTCTAACATTAGAAGGTTGTATACAATTATAAGTTGGATTTGTAAGTAGGTAATGTAAGGTACCTACCAATATCAATTTACACAAGTTTTATTGTAGGTAATAAACATTACTTAAGGTACTTATACTAAAGTTAAAATGCAGTTTTGAATTAAAAAGAAACACTTAGGTGTATAGATACATTAATTGGTGTCTTCAAACTACTATATACTTTGTAACAATAACTATATACTTAGTATAGTACCAAACCTAAGTGGGTAATCAGTTTCATTCAATGATATTTATTCTATAATGAATCCATGTTATCACAATGTGGTCACATCACGTGGCCTGTTTAGATATTTAATGCCATAAACATAAAGTCACCTATTTAAAGGACTTTAATGTGTTTGTAACATTGATATGACAAAAAAAATAAGAAGACACCATATAAACTAAACAAGTAAGTATATAAGCACTTGTCACTTTTAGCCACCTGGCAGTTAATACTATTCGTGACCTACCAGGGTTCATTATTCGTAGCCGTCATCTACTTATTAAAACTCCTTTGTAGGTAGGTACAATATAAATGTAACAAAGAACTTGCATAAGAACTTTGAATAAGTACCTGAGCATCACTATGCCAATCTCACTGCATCAAGAAAAATATGCAAATATTGTTATCCCTACTACTAGGTAAGTATTTCTTTAAGTTATTAAATAGTTCATGATTTATTAAACCAAAATGACTGTTCTGTCCTGACTGTTTCCTACTGAGCAGTCGATCCATATGATACTCAACATTCGTGTTCACCACAACAGTAACCACAAACACTGCTAAACAGTGGGTATCTAAACATTAGTATGGTACAGAAGTAACTCTAATTCTTCTGCCTTTCATTGTTTTTCGAGACTTCTTAATGTTGCAGTTAGTAATAAATTGAAGAATACTTATAGGTATTAAGTTTTGCAAAGCTTATTGTGCTTATTCCACATATACCGTGGAATGAGTTTAAAATAACTCAAGTATAAACAATAAAATTAATATCAAACTTTAACAAAATTAACCATTTTAACAACCTGCACCGCTAAGAATATTCGGCCAAAGTCAAACATGGTTGATATAGCGTCTGGCCAATAGACGCGCAAACATTGTGTTCGGAATAGCAGTTGCATGGAGAAGATTTTTTTTTTTTTTATCGTTTTAATACACCATATCTATTTTAGTATCGGAACTTTAAAATTGGTTATGAAACTTGTGAAATTTGTGTCATCTAACAATAGACTCGCTAATTCGTCAGCCGCCGACATTACACATTTGAAAAGCAACAAGCGTAGATATCTATCTTTTTACTCATGCTTTACAGATAAACATAAACAAACATAGATGCCCAAAACTTAGATAATCTTTAAAACTTTTATGTACTTATTATTTATTATTTTAGAGTTCAACGCGACTCCATACCTCCTGCAGTAAAACTTAAAGAAGCAAACATACTTAAGCCTTCAAATCTATTGAAGATGATTAAAAATAAAAACAATATAGCTCGAAGACAATAACAGGAAAAAGTACTTTATCTCTTGCTACTTAGGATTGATTTCAGGATTTGTGACAAGGTGCTGTGGTTGTGATAATACTTTGTTCAACCACACCAAACAAGTAATATTTTATTATTACCTTTGTATGATAGGTACCAAAGAACGCACACTTGTTCACAAAGAGTCAACAATACTACTTCATAGAAGGTGATACCATTTGAACCAATCTTTTATAACATCCCTTCTTACTACTCGGTTCAAATCATAAAAAAATAAGTGATGAACATGGAAATAAATTGATTTGTGCTAGTTTACCTTCATAGGTAGTAGACATGCACAAAACAGTGCCTTATGTAGTAGGCAATAAGATAATATGGTATCATATTTTGTAGGTACAGAGAAACATCACATCACATCATCACCCCCAAACATTACCTGAGATGTAACTGCCGGACGCACTAAAACTTGTTGTGTGATACTTAGCATAATGTAACGCTCAGGTGCAACTCAATAGTAATTATTGTCAAGCATAACATGAGATGATGCGAATTATGTAATATAACATCTAACCTTATGTAGTCGACAACACGGTTCTAAATTAAAATTTTAAACTAATAAATGACAGGCGCAAGTGCAATTGAGCCCGCACTCCTACTCGCACGGATTGAGCGAAACAAACTGACTCATTGCATAATTATATATGTAGGTAAGTACAAGATGACTAACGGAATGTGATGTTACAGTACGCGGTTGGGTATCACTGCGCGTAATGCATCACTCGACTGACTTACACCTGTCTAGTAGATAGATAGGTACCACATTGACTAATGCTCAAAACAATACACTGGCATTACTTACTATATTTCGGTACCTATCTACAGATCCAGTTAAAACACACTACAGTACAATGTGAGAGTCGAACTCACGAGTTTAATATTGTTCTGGATACCCAGGTGCTAAGTATCTATCACATATAGCGCCAGACACATTTTACATACTGATTTTACATTAAGGATGGTCTACAATAAAATCCAGGTGTGGGTCTAAGTAAAATGATAAAAGTACATACCATCGTGAGCTGGTTATCCCGGTTCTGAATTATTAACATACTCACTTTTACCAATAAAAGATAGATAAGTTAAATACAAACTTTGATGTTTATTATGATATAGGCACAGAAATAATTAGAAAATGCTAAGGTTTTACAAAAGAAATCCCATCTCTTGTCTCCACAATTCGACAAGCCTCCCATAATTAATGGCTGCCGCCGGCCAGTCCTATTTTTACTCACAACTCATAGAGACGCGACATTTTTATTTTAGTGATGTCCAACATCAAATACAGATTATATTAACAATAAAGATTCAATCAATAACTTCAGTCAGGCAATGCACTCTTTACATTGAATGGCCAAATCAAGCATAAAATAGGTATATTATTGATAAGCAATTATTGTTCAAAACACACTCCAAAAGTATTAAAATAAGGGAAACGCTAACAATCAATAGGTAGGTACCTACCTAAACATAATTTGCTTTTACAAAAATAACCCTAATGTAAGTTTTCACACGCAAGCTTTTTTATGTTTATGTACCTACCTACTACCTAGGGTCTTTTATTTCTACTTATAAGGATTTTGTAGATAGATGATATCAATGAAACGCTTGTGAGGTCAAATCCCACTATATAGGTACCTATTTTATTCTACTCTCTTGTTCATAACAGCTAAAATATTTTTCCTAGGTCTCAAAAAATGATGGAATGCCAGTTGAAATATGTTTTGCATGCTGCAAAAGACTAACAGATATTTATGAGTATGGATGTCTTATAGTAAGGTAAGAAATTTTGAATACCTAACCTACCTACCTCAGTTTAAAATAACTATCTTTCTGTTTAAATGGAAATATTGATAGAGTAGGTAGTTACAAGTATTTTATTTACCTATATGATTACGCTTGCTAAATCTATTAAATACATCTATTAACTTTACTAATACAGGGTGCTCCAAACAGTAATGTTCAAAAAAAAAATTAACTACACTGGGGGTGTCTCCGAAAATATATCACCTATGTTCCTTATTTATTGTGTTTTTCGACTTATGATTTTTTGAGAAATTCTGTAGGGAATAATGCAAAAAACGGTAACAAACATATTAATAGGTATTTATATAGCATATTTTCAGGTATACCCTATGTACCTACCTACCTTGAGTTTGCGGAATCAACTAAGATGATATAGGTACTTACCTAACCTAAGAAATTGTGATAATTTGATTTTGTAGTTACTAAGGAATCTAAAGAATCCAACCTAAATGATACTACCTACGATTATTGTGATTTATGTTTAAAGTTTTTCCTAGGTCTGCTATAGAACTTCAGAAAACTTGCCAGATAAAAAAAAAATATTTACGGACATTGAAGATATCAAATGCAAAATAGAATTAGACAAAAATTACAGCCAATATGAAATACCTTTGCAAACTTATATTACTGAGAGATTTATTTAAAGTTCCAAAAAGTCCTTAAAATACAAGGACACAAAATTATAAACAGACTGGGAACATACGAGTCAATTCAACAAGATCCTGATGAAAACCATCATAATATTGTAAGTAGAAAATAAGACCCTTTACTTAATTCTTATACCTACCTGCTTTCGCCTACGACTTCGTCCGCGTCCTGTCTGATCCTCTTGATTTTCTGGGCTTATTTCGGTGGCCGTTCGAAGGGGTTGAAAATATAAAAAAAAACATTTCAAACATTCGGAATTTGGATCAAACAAAATCAGTCCTATAGAAAAAGATTCTGATGGCACTCTTTCGTGAACGCAGGGCTTGCTTAGGGTATAAATTTTTACATATAAATTTCGGTAAGTAGGTATCGGTATTTTCTCATTTCGTTACCTACACGACTAACAATTTTCTCTTCGACGTAAAGGTGCAACAAGTATGCTGCCCTGCCGCGCCGGCATCTTCGATGCCCGCCTGTTATTCTTTCTCTCGCTTGCACTTTTGCAAGTTTGAACACTAAAGGTACCTACACCGAATTTATACTGCAGAGAAACGTTATTATATAAAGAAAGAATCCTACTATGGAAAGAATCAGTTTCGATCGGTAAGATCACTACCACAAATAAATCCGGCTCTATAAAGAATCGCTATTATTTTCACCGGTACTAAAAAAGTATCGATAGCTAATATCAGTAGAACCGAATCTAAAACGTAGCGGTAATCAAGCCTTGGGTGTACGTCAATAATCCCATCGAAGAATTAATTCACCCTTATTATTTACTCGCTTGCTTGTAATACTAAACAAAGACCCCATCATTTATAAATAGCGCTAACAATAGATGTCTAAGCACAGATTGAGTTTCCTTGCTAATGGATTCTTTTATCTAGCACACCATATAAAGGTGAAAAGCGCGCCATCAAACGCATTCTTGAGTGAGTAATAAGCGGAGTAGTACGAAGGGAAACACCATGGTAAGGTTGCCGAAATCTGTTTTTCCTTTTATTGATCGAGTTAGCAGAGCGCACAAATAATGTTTATTGTGTAAGTAATTAATCTTCTTGTTGATAATTTCTAGGTATCGAAGCCTGTATTTATAGCTGTAATATGCGTCGGTTTCTTTCTGATTCTCCAAGCGTTGATACCAAAAGCAATGGCACTAAGAAACCCATCACACGTAGACAGATTTATGATGGAAGGCCACAAAACTCACAAGAGGAAAAATAATCTGGGGCAGAGAGAAAAAGCTGATGAAGTTATGGGAAGCATCGAGAATGGAATTGCGTATGAGGTCGAACCCTACGGTTCAGACAAGAACTCCGAAAAACTATCAGCGTTTATAGTTGACTACGCTAACATGATAAGAAACGATGTTATTTTACTAGACAAATCTATCGAAACCAGAACTCGAAAAAGAGGCAATATTAAGGTTGAAAAGTACAGCGTAAGTTTTAAATCAACCTGTTTCGATCTCGTAGGGTTTCGGAACGCTTTTGGCGCGACTGTGTCCGTCCGTTTGTTACAAATCTTATTAGCGCAGAAACTATTAAAGCTATTGAGTTGAAGTTTGGAATCGTTTTAGATCTTATTTGTCAGCAGTATGGAAAACGAGAGACATCATTTTTTGTTCGAACTTGGCCTTGCTTTTATTAGATGTCAAGATATTCGCGATTCGATTACTCTACGTTACTCACGAGTCTTGTTCATATTTCATTTTATTTGCAGCAAATGATACCTGACCCGCCTTGCAGATGTGACCATAAAGCAAGTATATCTACCTACTTATTTATATAAGCTAAAACTATGTGCAATTATTTTTATACCTACTTTAGGTTAATACATTATTTAAATGTCTTGTAACTTTTAAATTACAGAATGTCTCAGAGAATTTCGGAGAGGATATATTTCCTCAAATAATAGAAACTCGAAAATGCAGTAAAAAAAACTCTTGCAAGCCACCGTATGTCTGCATGGAAAACTTGTATAACGTAAGTAGACCCTGTTTTATTTTTATTCTATTACTAACCGATGCGAAAGTTTAGATAAGTACCTATTTGGATGTTTGTGTTTTAATCACGCCAAAACTAATGAACCATTAAACTACTGTACCGTCACTGGAAGCTTTATATTGAGAAGGCGTATCCGGTTCCGTCGTATTTCCATTCGTTTTAGTACTTTTTACCCGTGTGTATCCGGTCAAGTGGCGCCACCTGGCGGGTGCGATTCATTTTTGCTTCGTAAAATGAAACACGCCATATTGAATTCATTGGCGTTTTGTATTCCGTCGAAGCAACTTGTGCCCAGAGCTCTCTCTGTCACAACCGTTGCAAAAATAGTTTAAATATTATATTAGTATTATTTTATATCATATAAAGTAAGGATTATTTCAAATAGTGAAATTCTCCATACCTTTGTTCAGTAAAACTGTGCAAGTAAACTAAGATTAGCATGGCCCTGCAAGGACACGCAAAAGAGGAATAAACTGTAAGTACTACCCTCTATTTTTAATGATTGTACGTGATCAATTCTTTTAACGGTTTTCCGTTCGGATCATGTACCCACATAAGTTATTATTTTAGAAAAGTTTAGTATCCGGTATAATTTATTGTGCAAAAAATTTATTATTTATTTAGAATGGATAGTATGAGTCCGCTTTGGCTGGTAAGCCACAAGTTGTGGCTGATCCTAAGCGAGTTCAAAGCTGCTCCAGCAGCAACTCCTCCAGCAAATAAAGATTTATCTTATCTTATCCCTTACAGCAGTAGCTCATCGAGCTCATTTTCTTAGGTACTTTAATATTTTAGTTTTAATAAGCTTACCTTTTCAGCAATTTTTCTTTATGGTGGTTTGAATAAATGTTTATCTACCCTATCTATGGACTGTGAGCCACCAGCCTGGCAGAAACTAGTCCAGAATATGGGTGAGTTACAAAACATTTTTACCAATTTTATTACCAGCTATTCTGATAATGTGAATACAACTTGTCTTTATGAGGCTTCTATTTACTCCGAAGTTAGTGGAGAGCTTTATGAAAACCACAGACCACATCGTTACCTACGGACGAACTGTAGTAATTTAGTACCTAGTGGTGGGTAGTTATAAAACTGTTTGTAGATGACCTCTACCTACGAATGTGAATAAACTAGTGTTCAATCAGCAAGCTGTGTTTCACTACACGGTGGTAGCGATGGAACTGTGATGACGGTCAAAATCAACATCAACTTCTTGGTTTATGGCTTTGCAACTTGTTTTTACAATTATGCATTGTCGGTTCAGTAGGACAAAGCTGAAGAACCGAGAGTTTCTAAAGCTACTAGAGGTCCAGTGTTTAGGTAGTACCTCTTGGTCCGAGGTTAGATAAGCTGAGGTGTTTAACCATACTCCAGGTTTCATAGACTTGGTAACAAACGAAAGGGGGTAAAACGTATGACACCTTACGTCATCTGGCACACACGGCTCTAATTAAATTAATTAAATATAATTAAATTAATTTAATTAAATTATATACCGTAAACTTTGACAATCTGGTTTATTTATTTTATTTAAAGTAAAGTTGATTTGCTTATTATAGATGAACATACCTAATACTTCATCAGATCTTTTGTGATTAGTTTGCGGCCACTGAGCCGAAAGTATCGAAATGCGCATAGAGCCTTTTAGTGGAAGCGTCACTAAATAGATTACCCGTCTGCCACTTACATATTTGAGTCAGAGCCTTTCACCGCTGCCCTGGAAAAGCAGGGGGTGTCCCGCAAAGCCACTCAAATCTGATGGTTTCTCACAGGAGAAATCTAATCCGTGCAACAGTCGCCCCTCGCGGGGGCAAGGCGTTCAGTCAAAAGTCTATAGTCTATAGAAATGTTTACCCATGATGAGCCTGGTCTCCTAATGCATATGCATGGTTATAGCAACACACCCTCGCGGGGTGGATGTTATCAGTGCAACAGCCGCCCCTCCCGGGGGCAAGGCGTTGATGGTCTATAGTGCCGTCGCGAGGAACATGCACCCATAAGCCTGGTCTCCCAATGCATATGCATGGTTGTAGCAACCCACCCTCGCGGGGTGGATGTTATCAGTCCAACAGCCGCCCCTCGCGGGCGGAAGGCGTTCGATTCGAAAGTCTATAGTTCCATCGCGTGGAACATGTACCTACCAATAACGAGCCTAGTCTCCCTTTGTATAATAATATGCTCTGTTGTAGCAAGCAACCCAACCCACCCTCGCGGGGTGGATGTTTCCATAACAACTTTCAGTACAGGAGTCAGTTGTCCAATGTTCAATACTAGAACTATAACTATGTACAATCATGGGAGAGGTTCATTTCACAACAGGGCTCGCGGCCCGACCGTGAAAACAGCTGAGATGAGGACGCTCGAATGCTCCGAGAGGAAACCAGAAAGGTAAGTACAATGAATAAGAAAGCAAGCTCGTATGAGTTAGTGACCAATTCTGGTGACGGAGTTTTTAGGCCGCCTTAAGGCCTCCGTCGTCTCTCAACGACTGCTCTAGAGTCGCGACCGACAGTTTAACGTGCTCTCCGAAGCACGTAAGCGCTCAGATGTTAATGCTACTAACTGCCACCCATCCAAATAGTGACCGCACAGAACGTTGTTTAACTTAGATAATCGGTGAAGATTGGCTAAGCAAGTTATGCCACGAGCGCTTCTTACAAGGACAATGAATGACTCAATGTTTTCGAGCAGGTCAGTTAGCGCACTACCACTCACAGTGGAAGAAAAGATACACTGTTATCAAAAACCATTTTTTCGAAAATATAAACATCTTTTCACACGTCTGGTTGCAGAAATGTCTGCCAAAGAGCTGCCAGAAATGACTTCAGCCCCCAAAATATTTTCTATACTAAGAAAATTAGGTGACTCAGGCATTGCGATAAAATTGGAATGACATAATCGTTGTATATCTTGAAGATTACCTGATAGTATACCAAAAAGCAGACTTACTTCACGAACATGTCAAGGTCGCAGTCCAAACGTTAAATGGGTAGTCAATGTCGAGAAATCAGTCCTCAACAAAAGAGCATAATATATCTCGGCATTTGTACTTGGAGTCCCTGGGACAACCTAAAATCTCTACCCAAAGAAAAATCTATAAAAATATTTCAGAAAGTTGATCAAGTTCTCAAACAAACAAAGGTAACCGTAAAAGATTTGCAGATAATAATTTAATAATTAATTTTGCCAGCCTTGTTGTTCCTCGAGAACGACTCAACCATCGTCAATGATAATGTTCATGAACAGATTTCCAGATCTGTCGACAATGACCTACCTACTGGTTTGGTGGACTGAATTGTCTTTTATCATACCCGCATCCGGCGAACTTTTTGACAACAGATGCCCTATCGGGCAATTGGTCACAGGAAGAGCAAGGTCTACACTGCAACCGGAATGAGATGCTGGCTATTCTATATGCCCTTCAAAGTCAAATCAATCTTGCAAACCATCTGGCACGTCATCGTCGCCTCCTCATCGAGTGGCATCTACTACCGGCCTGTGTGGACGTAGTGTTTGCAAAGTAAGAAACATAGTAAGTACAAGACCGGAGACATGTATGTCAACAATTATATTATGTCCCGAGACCTAACAGACCGCCAAACTTTGTTTCATGACGTGTTCAGTGTTCTATGGAATTACCAACTTGCGTGGCTGTTCCCACCACGGTTTCTAGTCCTCAGAGTCTTTGCTCACCTAAATCAGTCAACGGGAATATTTCTCGTAGTAGTTCCCCGGTGGGCAATGGTATTTTGGCGAGCCGACTTCAAAGCTCAAGCTTTGGCAGCACCATTGACACTGAAAAATCTCCAAAAACGCATCGACAGGGCTTCCACCTCCGCTGGTTGACAACATAACTCTCGATGTGTGGAAATATAGGGTGGTCAGAAGCAATAACAACATGGAACACTGAACAGTTATCGTTGCTTAAAAATTCCTGGCGGAAGCCTACTCTAAAAACATATGAGGTGGCTTGAATCGTTGGATTTCTTGCTGTAAATCTAATAAAGTTGACGTAAAAATGCCTACGGGGTCACAAATAGATTTACTTTTGATTAACAAGTAATCATACAATACTATTATTTTACATCAATTTGTAGTCTCTACATCTACATTATGTAACGCTAGCACTTTGCTTTCATTTTTTGGTTAAGCACACTCTAAAATCAATAGCTCTATTAGCTAGAAATCCGAAAACTTTCAAGCCACCGGTCTAGGAAATTAGTGAACTAACTTCGCTTTTTAATGGACTATACAGTAGACAGTAGTAATTTGTTTCAAGTATCGCGTCACACTAGTATAGCACTAGTATTACTTTGCTCAGGAATTCGCATCCACGACCTGAACTTATTCTTAAATATCGTTATCACTGCGTTAGATCAAATAGCAGTATCACATTTTGGCCGATAATCCGTTCAAAAACCGACTGCAGGTAGTTATAGACAGTCTGGCTGGGCTGATCATACTAACTTAACCTTGTTCACAGATCATATAATACTTTACTAGCACTCCGTTAGTATGGGTTGAAATAACTATTAATCATTACATGAAAGACGTTGCACAACCAAATCATTTAATTTGTTTTTTACGGTAAGAAGTATCGCTAAACCTACATCATGCACTGTCATAGCAGTCTAGGTTAAAACGTTGTTTGAACAAGCAGGTATTACAGCACTTTCACGAAGCGTTCGATCTGCGGTTTCTCGGAAGAGTTGGTTGGAGAATCGTTCTCTTGACGAAATCTTGGCTGAGAAAATTAGCGATCAGCTAATACGTTCCAGCATTTTTACAGGCGAGAGATATGAGCAGCAGTCAATCTGAAAGTAGGTGTAACACAAATATTTAAAGCATTAAATAAGCTTGGTTAAATAAACAAATGTATGACATGTGTGAAATAAGATTATGATCATTACATTACTTATGATTTTTGATTGTAGCAAAATGATTAAGCTTATTATTACATAAGTAATTAAAAATAGTAAATGAATATTTTACACTTACAGGTTCAATTTTGGTTGATTCGTAAATCACTTTTACCACAGATTATATAATACTATACTAGTCTTTTACTAAGAGTTAAATTGTATTATTGTATACTTGTTGCTATAATATTTAAATGTCACATTGGCGCTAGGTTACCTAATTATACAAGTGGCGACACCAGGCGATAACAAACAGGTCTCAATATAAAGCTTCCAGTGACGGTACAGTAGTTTAATAGCAGCGTTTTACCTGAAATAAAACGCATATTAAAATACTTACCTCACTGGAAGCTTTCACTTTAATCTCTGCCTGGTGAAATTAAGCCAATGAATTCAATATGGCGTGTTTCATTTTACGAAGCAAAAATGAATCGCACCCGCCAGGTGGCGCCACTTGACCGGATACACACGGGTAAAAAGTACTAAAACGAATGGAAATACGACGGAACCGGATACGCCTTCTCAATATAAAGCTTCCAGTGAGGTAAGTATTTTAATATGCGTTTTATTTCAGGTAAAACGCTGCTAATTTGGATGAAACTTAGAATATATTATAGTTCGTAACCTGGAATAATACATAGGCTATTTTTATCCCGAAAAAATAACAGGACCTACATGTTTAAATAAGTAGGCAGGATTAGTGAGGCCACACAAGACATGAGAGGGCGACATTATGTTAGTTGCTTCAAGCGTAGACCTGCGTTTGCAAATGAACGAATTATTTTTAGAACTTGACATATTCCGAAAAATATCGGTACACGTGTAGGTACGAAGTCGCGGGAAACAGCTAGTTATCAATATTTATTCTTTTACAGGTAACAGTATTGAAAAAGAGGACGCCTGGTGCAACGTCTGAAGGCAAAAAGATCATGATACACGACGATCCCAATTGGAATTGGTACACGGTATCACTATTAGAAATTAGTGTTGGATGTAGGTGCACTGCAGAATACGTAAAAACAAGTGACGACATGTCAGAAATGTAACCTGCTATGTAATAAAACTAATTGATTATGTATGTATAGGTACAGACTGTATACATACATAATCAATTATACAGTACCCACTTACCTAGATGTGAATCTGTTATATAAAATTGAATTGGAACTTTAGGTAGGTATACACCTATTTTGATATAGGTAGTTAAATAATATTACGTTTAGGAACACATAGGTTCGATAAATAAAACGAGACTCGCATTACCTTACCTACTACAAGGAAAATAATAAATTTAAATAACGCACTTTCTGATATTTTTCTTTCACTTACCTACTTAATATGGTTTAATTTTTTCTACCTAAAAAAAAGGCGTCTAAAGCACATTTTCATAATTAAACATAGCAAGTAGGTACTACAAAATCAATATAATTAGGTTCATTAAAAATATTTTACATCTAAGTTACCTACTTAACATACAAAAAAGAATGCATTACCTACATTGGCATATTTTTAGATATGTAAAAAGAATACTAAAACATGATTGAAGTGAGCTTAGGGCCCCTGAAGTCATATGGTTGAATATCTTCTGAAATAGGACTCTTAGGGGAACTATAAAACCCTAGCAATACAATTCCTTTCGGTCACCGAAACATAGAGACCCTATACCACAGAATAATAGTAGGTAGGTACCTACGAGAAAAAAAAGCGAAACCAGTTCAAACTGTTCTGCCTAAGACAGACAGACATACGGACATCAAGAAATTAAGAGTGCCTCATTAGATTTCGGAATTCTAAAACCTCTGTCCATATAAAAAAAAATATAGGTACAAGTAGGTATAACTTCAGCGAACTTGAAGTTAGATGAGAATAGAGTTCAATTTGTAAGTTCAATTTGCGCTGATAAACTGCTAATTTTAGATCCATAAGTTTCTTAGGTTAGGTAGCACTCAATTGAAATAAAAACGAAATGATTACCATGACGGCACTGAGATCGCAGCGAGTGGTAGCTAATTAGAAAGTAAAACATAATTTACTTAGCTTATGAACATTATTTACTAAAATTGTTGTAACGTTACATCCTTTTTTAAATTTAATTTTATTAAAATGCCTTAATGTCTTCGTTTAATTGCTAACGAGAGTGGCTTACATTCAGAAAACATGGAATATGTTTCGTTTTGCTAAATTTTGATGAGTTGAACAATTGAAGTTTACATATACAAAGATAGATGTAACTTATCTGTGAAGTGGCAGGTGGGTACAACAGCTTTTATTTCGCTCCATTTTATGGTGAAAACTTCAACTGACCTCGATCCACGACATCTAGTTGGTAGGTCACTTAGCCAAAGTTTATACGGGTATGGAGGTTAGTACTCTGAATGGTGTGACACTGTTTCATGAGCGGCTGGCGCCGGTGTAGGGTCCTCGCCTAACTGCGGCATGATATGGGCAATGGCGGCTCGCGTCTCACTGATCATTCCCATCTCTCTTCGCAAGATGTCCTCAGTCACCGTGTGAATCGACTTGAACTTCAGGTTGATACCATGGACTTTAAACACATGGTTGTTCAAGTTCACTTTGTAACTGAATGCCACATTGCAAACCTGCGAATTAACATGCAGTTAGAAATTTATCATACAGAACTGCAATCTGCAAGTAGGTACCTAAGTAAGTATAATAAGTTAGTGGGTAAGCACAATGCTATGGGACACTTTCTTCTCACATGTCATGTGATAAAATCGGTTTAACAAGAGTTTAAACAAAGCCTACTGACCTCACAATGGAAAGGTTTATCACCAGTGTGAACCAACATATGAGTGCGTAGGTGATTGCTTTGTGTGAACTTTTTAAAGCATACGTCACATTCAAATGATTTCTCTCCCGTGTGAATTCGCATGTGCACCCGTAGGGATGTCATCTGTAAAGTAATAAAATGTGATAAATACCTGACACGTGTAGGGACGTTCCCCGGTATGCATTCTCTCATGATTTTGCAACTGATGTTTCGCATTGAACGACATTGTGCACGTCGCGCACTTGTAAGGTTTGTAACCGGAATGAATGCGCAGATGCCGGTTCAAATCACAACGCTGAAATACATAATTAACTTTATTTGAATCAATTGAATTCTCTAAAAACAGACTTCAATATAATAACTTACACTGTCTTGCAATATATAATACTAAAATGAAGTTTTCTTTTTTTGGTTGTAGGGATAAAAATTAGTTTTCAGTTTATTCAGATTCAAGTCGGAGAAATCACGAGTTTTAGCTTTAACGATATGCGCATATAATACAAAAATGTTCGACAGTAGGTACAACATCTACTTATTTACTATTATAAACCAGACCGGTCAAGTGCGAATGGTCTCGCCCACCGAGGCTTCCGACCCAAAACGGCATAGGTAGGTACCTACATATTTGGTTTTTTAATCTTTTTTCAAAAACTATGCAAGACTTTTTTTAACACATTTTAATTATTTCACATTTCTCTAATTTTGCAATCCCATTTTTATAAAAAAAACTAGCTGATACCCGCGACTTCGTACGCGTGGAAAACTTTCCACCAAAATATCTGTCAACCAACATACGATGAACCTCGTGTCAAAGGCTTTTGGTTTGGGGAGGTCAAGCTGTATCTAAGGATCTACGTCTTTAATTTCAATAAAATATAGCCTATGTTTCAATCCGGAAAAAGGGCTTCTGAATGGTATAAGTTTCATTGAAATTGGTCCAGAAGTTTAGGCGTGATCCACGAACAAACAAATAAACAGACAAACTCGATTTTTGAAATCAGAATCGTTTATTTAGTAGAACTGTATATTTAGTTTATCTTAAATCTTTAATTTTATTACTTGGCTTTTTTACAGTTTTATAATAGTATAGATGGGCATTAACAACTCTGTATACTTTCAACTACTTCAATCCTATAGTGAACTAAAATACTATCTCAAAAACATAATAGTACATTGTTCACCGAGAGGAGAAAGTGACCGATTACCGTCGAGGGTGTCGTTTGAAGCCCGAGGCGTAGGCGAGTGCTTTAAAACACCCGAGATCGGGAATAGCACTTTCTCTCGAGAGATACATAGTGCTTTATACTACACCTACGAGGAAAATAAAAAACTAAAACTGAATCCTCAAACAACACACAAATTGAAAATGGCGCCAATGGCGTCTGCAATTTTCAAATGTTCTTTTTTTCAAATTGTTTATCCTGCCGCCGCAGGGTCGCACTGCCCGCGGCGGAGGACACGGCGCAGCACACCCTCGAGGTGTGCGCGTCGTGGTCAGAGCCGCGTCGCGGCCTGATAGCGGCAATCGGGCCGGACCTTTCGCTTCCTAGCGTGGTCAACTCCATGCTGGGAAGCGAAGAGGCCTGGGCAGCGGTCGCCTCCTTTTGTGAGGACGTGATGTCCCACAAGGAGGCGGCGGAACGTGCACGGGAGGAAGACCCCCTCGCGCCGCCGCATAGGCGGAAAAGCGCGCGGAGAGGGCGAAGACATTAGTCGCCCTCCCTCCCTCCATGGTGGTGGATAGCGGGTTACAGGCGCGGGGGCGCCAGCTCCTGCATTGCACTTCACCACCTGCGGTCGTTCCACGGCCCTTCCTGTATGGAGGGGCGTGAAGGGCCTGCTGCAAGCAGGCGGTCGTCGGCGGGGGACTGGACGTAAAGGCTCTGCCGGTTTCCCAGTCCCCCTCCACGTAGATGACGCCGGAATAACTGGTGGTTTTAGTGGGTAAACCGGTCCGGGAGTCCCACATAACCCTCCCCATCCCCCATGGGGATGGGGAGGGTTATGTGGGTATGCGTAACGCATTTCCCCAGTGCAAAAAAAAAAGCCCGACACCATCCAACACACAGCTAGTGGCCAGTGTCATTTTGCGAACTTAGAGATAAAAACTCGCTGTAAAAACTTTTTGGCTTTTGATATTTAGGTTACCGGCACATAGTCTTACCCAAAATTAAAAAAGAAAAACCACGTAAGAAATGGATTTTCATACACTTTTCTCTCCCGCTCAGATGCGTTTTCTCCCCGCATATTTGTTCGATATGCAATGACGTACTTTCTACCGTAAATTTGATAAAGTATCAAGGTACTTTTCAAGCAGTTGTAGTATAAAAAAGTATTTTATGTTTACTTACAGCAATAAATCTCTTGTTACACAAATTACATGGGTATGGCCTTTCTCCTTTGTGAATCAAATTGTGCCTGAAAAATTTATAAAATCAATTAAATATACACAGTTCCATTGTCAATATTTTTATTTTCAGTGATTAAATAGACATCGGAATCACATACCTGACCAAAGACTTCTGGCTATAGAAACCGGCTCCACATATCTCGCAAATATGATCTTTTACTCCAGTGTGTTGTTTTGAGTGAACCAACAAGTTGCTCTTCTGAGTAAAAGTTTTCGGACATTCACTACAAGTGTACTTCTTCTTCTCTAGAAAGTTAACAGTTATATAGTTTTAAAATCTACCTAAATTGATTTGTCTCTAATCTCTGCATTTGTCTCTCTGAAACATCTCTACAAAGTTCCTACAAAGTAGGTAATAATTAATTTTCCCAAACTAAGACTATTTTGTTACCTTCATGAGTGGTCATGTGATTTCCAAGTGTAAAAGTAAGTATTCCACACACAGGACACACAAGTTTCTCTCTTTGTTTGGGAGGTGCACCTCTTACCACTCTGGGCATAGGTTTCTCTCGCTTTAAAACCCTGGTTGCATCAGATTTTCTTTTGTAATTGCCAGACTTGAAAGCACCTGGCTGTACTTTAAGTATTGTTGAATCTTTAGGTCTCTTTAAAAGTATTGGAGCACCACGAGTTCCATTTTTCAAAATAGGGACTGGAAAATATTTGTTTTTTAAAACATGTTTGTGTGATTTAGGATAATTTATAAATACATTACTTATATGGAAAATGTGTAGAACTTTTATAATAATTAACAGCATGTACTGTACAGGCAATACTTGTTACATTGGAAAGAAGTATTTAATGAAACTTACAGCAGGTGATAGTGGTAGCCTTCTTACCGTCTTGGGAATCAAAATCATCTTTAAACCTTCTCAAAACCTTTATTTTTCTAACGATAGGTCTACCCTTATAGGTAGTTGACTCTACCTGTCTAACTTTTTTGTATTTTTTTGGTTTTTCTTTAACAGGTGGCACATAGTCATCATCATCATCATCATGATATGGATCATCAATAAACTCTACCTGAAAGTTTTAATATATTTACTATGTATGTATAATTGTAATTAAGGCCTAAGTGCTGGCCCAATATTTTTGTGTATTTTGCGTAAATGGCTTGAACTTACATCAGAATCAGAGTTTTTGCAAACAGGGAGTTTTGTCCAAGTGAGGTCAACAGTTTCAGTGTTGTCATTAACTTTGACCTCATCCAAATTTGGGTCTACTTTTCTAATAACCGTGTTAGCAATGACAAGATCCTTCCCATCCGGAACAGAATCATTCTGTTTAACATTATTCAAATCTATTTCTACTTCCCATTTTGGCTCTGGTTTGACACTGAATGGTATCTCGCTTTTAACATCCGTAAATGAATCAAAAGCTATCTTCTTAGTGGGTATACTTAATTTTCCTTTTGCTAGTAATTTCCTTAGTTTTTTATCTGATCTGGAAAAACCATTATATCAGATTAGATCCCAGTGTTAAGGGCCGCCGTACACGGACTGCTTGAAGCAGTTGAAACCGACTGCTTGAAGCCGAGACCCCTCGGTGAACTATAGTAACTGTTAACTGCTCGAGCAGTCCGTGTACGGCCGCCCTATAGTTCATCGCGCGGTCGCGGCTTCAAGCAGTCGGTCTCAACTGCTTGAAGCAGTCTGTGTACAGCTGCTTTAAGGTACTCCATTGATAGAGACACTGTCATTCTCAACATCTAATCAGACAAAACAGCTGAAAAAGATGTATGTTATTATTCAGGGGCTTCTATTGATAAGATTTACACTTGCAAGGTGAAATTCAATAGGTACTTGAACTCCAGGGTAAAATTTGACTTAAATGGTTTTTTTAAAACTCAGGTTTTGTTTAATTTTTTAGAAGCTTTAGTACGTTCTACCTAGAAGCAATGAATTATAAACTGAATTAAAGGTAGGAGAAGGGCTCATCATTTCCCTGCCCTTATCCCACGCTAGTTGGAGTCGGTACAACGGTTTTCACTATGAGATAATACAATTTACACACTTGTGTAAAGACAAGGTCATCAGATGATACCTATTTATTTACATGGTACGTACTACATGGTATCTAACCTTTCAGCAACAGTTTTGAGTAAATAAGCTTTTTCTAAGGTACCGCAACATTTGCTGCATATTTTTTCTGGCAAGCCATCATTTACTGCTATCTGAAATGAAACATAACATTATAGGTAGGTAGGTATAACTTATCATGAACCTAACTTGGTAGATAAAACAACTCTGGTGTACATAATATTTCTTTTTCTGTAGCGAAGCACGTAGCTAAGTACCTATCTACATCTTCTCATTCCTGAGGAAGAGGAAAAACTTTTCATCAAGCACTAGGCTATGTAGGTGTACCTACCTACCTACGTATTTGTATTTAGAAACGAACCTTGACATCCGCGATAGCAGTGAGCATTTCAGCGTAGTTACCAGGTAATTTGTATCTGAATAAAGGGTACAAGGCTTTTTTTGATAAACATATTCTACAAGAGTTTTTATTCGCGGCATCAGCACCATCAGTCATTTTGAAGTTTGTTGAATGAATTCCTCAATAAATAAACACACACATAAAACACGTACAATACAATATCATGAAAGCACTAGAAAAATAACCAAGGATGGTTAGAATCGATGAATTTGAATCTATCTAAACCCAATCATCAACCATTTTCACATCACTATGTAGGGTACGGTACGGTACGCAACCAACGCGCTAGATGCGCGGCTACGGTCGTAAAAATAGCAAGCAAAATGGAAGACGGAAATGGAGACGGCAATCGGCAAATTCGGCAATAGTGTACAACATATTACACTGCATGTTAATGTAAAGCTGAAAACTTACGACATGATAATCCGTGTTACCAGTTTGAGTCATTGGGCTGCTTATTATCATGTGGCGCATTAAGTAGCGCAGTGGTACATAAACGGTCACCAGTGGCTCGTTTGCACTAAACGCACTAAACAAATTCATCAATCGCTAAAGTTAAAAAAAAATAAGTGTGATCCAAGTCTAAGCGTGATGGCATTTGTTATAGGCATCAGATGGGCCATCGGCTTGTTCCATCATTTGGTTGCATGAAAACAAATGCATCCCATGCAATTCCCAGGCCGTGTATTTCATTATTATATATTTCAAGATGGCATCAAGGATATGTATGTTTGTCTATTTAGTTAAGTTATACCTCTAATGCGACTTCCAACAACGTTGCGTTACGCGGTTGACATAGTCTAATACGCTACAAATGCTACAATCAAATATAGATGGCAGTGTTCAGCAATTCAGCATTTGACCACCCGTGTTTTTGAAGTTATACGAGTTCCAACTGACAGCGGGCGAAATAGAAAGAGACTATAATACGCTACAATCAAAATATAATAGATGGCAGTGTTCATGCAACTTTTTACTTTTTATTTTGAAGTAAAAATTTAGTACTGCATATTGGTTAAGTAAGTACATAAAAATAAATACTAAATTAATTTCCCATTAAACACAGAGCGAGAGTGAATGCGTGGCACTCGAAGTATAACTTCTCCCGCGAGTAGGGACTGCACGCACAGGTTTTTTTTATTATAGAAATCCTTAAAGTGTGTCTACTCCTACATTTGGTGTATGTATTTGCTAACGAAGCTTGAAACCAAAAGTTTCTGAAAATAAAAGTGCCGACAAATAATAGTACGATGCCTTGGCTTGGCTTAGCTGTTGCGAGTTAGCGACCCATACCGATCATCCTAAACATGGTATTGCACCGCAAATAATGTACATCACAATAATTCAAAACAATGGAAACCACTTTTTACTTGATGCGCCACGTCTAAGAAGAGACAAATTAGATTGTCTATGCGTCATAATACAAGAAGTTGAAGTATTGTATTGTCAAAGTCATGCATGTCAAAGTGTTGTGGTGTGGTGTGGTGTTGTGTTGTGTTGCGTGCGAGGAAAACTCGAAACGGGCTGAATTACAAAATATAATAGAGGGCTTGCTGCGTGTCTTATAGAAATTTCTAAAGTGTTCTAGCCTTCTATGAAACAGATTGTAGATCTTTATAGAAAAAAATAATTTACGCTGGTATTACCAAAAAGATGCTACTCTGATGGCGTATTACGAGAATTTAGGAAATCGAAGAAAAGGTATGAGTGTGTACACATACCTGCATCTTCAATGTATTTACAATGCTTGATTTTCATATCTTCCATCACTATTTTTATCAACACTAAATATATTATTATTTTGGACTACGTCGTAAATTTCGATGCAACCTCTTTAATTTACATGTAGGTATGACAATGTGTTTGAAAATATAATTTTTGTTTTAGGTAAACATGGTGGAGATTTATTTAAACTGGACACTAAAAATAAAACAACTGAAGAAAATATCAAGGATATTATACAAGGTCTCTACGTTAAGAAACCATTTCAAAATGAAACCTCACCCACCAACAAAAGCTATAGTTTCGAGACAAAGTTTGGACTGCGAGGCATGCAAAAAAGTGGTTCTGACAGTCGCAGACTTTCCTACCTTAATGCTTTAGTTACATTATTAGCTAAAGAAGAGAGGAATAGTTTGGGCTTTACTCCTGATGAATTAATGACCTGGTAATTATTTAATTTAATTGTAATTTGGTATTTTCGTGTTTGTTCCTGCATGATACAATAATATAGTGTATTTATTCACATTATGACACATCTACACAATAATTTTTATCTGCCTTAACACAGATTTGTCTAAAGTTCTATATGTAGTTTTTAATTCAGTGTGATTATGCATCTTTACAAGACTGTTTGAATATTATATTTTTTCAGTATAAGAATAAGTCTTGTGGATGATTCTATGGTAGTGAGAGCAGCTGCATTGAGAGTATTACGCTACCTGATTAAAACGGAAAGTGATGTTGCCACTTTCAATAACTTGAAACTACCATACCTCATTATAAGGTAAATTGTACTTTTATTTATTCATATAAAAACTCGCATGCAATCATATCTCACGGAGCTCTTGTTTTTTTATATCCAGTACTTCCTAAAGATTGTACCCTAATAGGATTACAATTGAGCCACAACTTAAGCTAAACTAAAAAACGAAGTTGGGTATAATTTTAGCACTGTTAAATTATATCTGTTTAGGTTATGTAACAGAAACTGCACCAATGAGTTTTTTAAAACGAACTTTAAATTACTACATCATTTAATTTATCTTCTGAAATATTGTTAAAATGAAATAAATCATTCATTAGAAAGAAACATTATCTAGGGCTCATAAGCTAATCGTGCTGTACTATATAGTGTTAATTTCTTGTAGGTCAATAGATTTAATGCTTCGTAATGAGGAAGAAAGGGCTCAAGCGCTGCGGGTGGTTAGACGCGTGGTCGCAGTGGTGGGGGCAGCGGGACAAGTGAGACGGCATCGAGCTGCGTATGTGCATTCCGGATTGCTGAGGTGTTTGACAGCGGTGGCTCGCGCGGGGAGTGCCGGCGACGGTCCAGCCGATCGACTATCGAAGCCCGCTATCGCTACACTCGCTGAGATCTGTATGTTAATGTTTCTTGATATCTCACTGCTGAGTCTCTCGTAGATAAGTCGAGAAACCCAAGAATCCCTTCCTAAGCATGGGCCTTTCCATGAACAATGGCAAGCCCCAAGAAATGTTATGGTTATTTGACGGAACAGTTAGGTATGATGGCTGAATGTTACATACTTTTCCTGTGACCATCAATATTTTCACATCTAAGGATTCTTTGAAGATAAATCCTACTATAATATTATTATAAACGCGAAAGTTACATGGATGGATAGATGGATGTTTGTAATTCTTTCACGTAAAAACTACTGATCCAATTTGGATGAAACTTGGAATATATATTGTGCGTGACCTGGATTAACACATAGACTACTTTGTATCCCGAAAAATCAACGGGATCCAACGGGACGCGAACGAAGTCGCGTCTGGCACCTAGTAAATAATATTATTATGATAAACAAACAACAATATGTTAGGTGTAAAGAGAAACAATGTTTTTGCGTTTCAGGTGTTTTAAACCCAGATATGTTCATATCATGCGGTGGTGTGAATGCCGTGACGCGTCAGTTGGCCGAGTGCGCCACACCTCGAATGGCCGAAGCTCTATGTGGCGTGCTACTTCACGCACTAAACGACCCAGCCTCGAGGCGCTCTGCGAGAATAGACCTTATGTGCCTCAGTTCGCCGTACTGCGACTTCCATTTCCGTCCAGCTGGCACTGAAAGTAGCAGGTAACATATAAGTTTTAAACTAAATATATCACGAGTGAAGTAAACAAGCTTTTTTCTGAAAAACGGTCTTGTCTGCTTTGTTGCAGGGATGAACGAGAAATGCGGTTCACGTGCAGCCGCCTGGCCTTACTTTGCGTGTTACGAAGTTGGCCGGGCTTGCTCCACTTCTGCCATCCTTACAGTGCGAGCGGTCTGCGCGCTTTAGTAGCAGCATTGTATCTCCCGAGATTGGAAGTACGAGTGAGTGACTATCACAGAGACCATATTTGCATGCTGCGAAGTTATGCGATAACAGAAAAATACTGTAAAATAATAATGCGTCTAATGTTGTCGGAACACTTAAAAATGTTTGGTTGAGTTTTCAAAGAAAATGACCTGAATAAACCTCACCAAGAAATGGTACAATTTTTGATGCTTTATGTACAATAACATTAATTCGGCTTAGTAGGTACTTTAGGTTAAATTGTATTAGTAATTGTTTTTTAGTTGATAAAGGTAATAGGAGACATTTTGTTGCAGAAAGCGATACTAGATCTTCTGTATGAGCTGGTTGGATTGCCACAACCGGAATGGACTGATGAAATATCAGTCGCGTTAGGTGCTGTTGATCCGTCTGATTTCCACGTGAGTTACCGATTGAATCAATATGAGTATGCGTCTGCAGATTTAAAAACAATAAAAAGAAAGAAAACTTTCAAACGTAATAATAGTCTTTCTTGACACCAAAATAATGGTATGCTATGCACGCCAAAAAAACATTGTACTAGATTGTACATTGTTTATTTTAATTTCAGGACACGTGGCGACTGAATGAAGGTTTTGTTGCGGAAGAAGGTATAGCCATATTACCTCATCTGGGCGCTACAGGACCCGACATAACTGAGATCCATCTTGCTCTGTTACTTCAGTGTTTCTTAGAGGTGATCTTGCATGTTATTTGTAATGATTCATTTATTTGCAAGTCACTTGAATCGCAAGGGAGCTGAAACATGATAGTTTTATCAGTTAGTTTAGTAGTAGGCAACTAATTGTGACATCACCAAACCGATAGCTTTGATAAAGAGCATTTACGAATCTGTTAAGTTAATGTAAGCTTAACACTTTTCTCTCGTATCATTTTCAGGCCGGACTGCTGGATGGGCTAGCTGAAGTGATAGTAACAAGTGACACATTTATATCGGTCCGGGCGACTGTATTATTGGGTCAACTATTGCATTTAGTACACTTATTTCTACCTCCTCAAATCTGTAGTATAACCCCAGCGCTTTCTTCACTGATGTCTCAAGCTTCGGCGGGAAAGCCCCAGGCGCTCGCTGCGGTCGCAGCTTTACGCAGATTACATTCTATGCTCGAAGCAAGACCGGCCACAAGCAGTTTGTTCCTAGACCATATTATACAGTATTGTAGCGGTGCATTTAGAGAGAAAGTGGGAGACAACATTAAAAGTAAAAAGGAGAAGGATAACGCCAGTATGGCGAAGCCTAAGCTTGACCTACACAAAGACAACAGCATTGAGTTTTTAAACGAATCTGATAACGAGAGCGAACCGGTGAGACATAATAGCGTTGGGTCGCGTGACTTTTCGCGGAAAAACGTGAATGCGCTACCGAAGAGTAAAAGTATGAGCGCTGCGGCGGCGAAGTTATTGAACTGGTTTGAGCGAGATAGTGACAGTTTGATACGTTCAACATTAGTGATGGCAAACAAGGACGGCAATACATGGAATTGGGAGATCATTCGCACTATTTTGAAGGTATGATTATGCTAATGTGTTAATAACGGGCACTAGTCTAGTATGATATCAAAATAGGATGGCATAAAATGAACTTATTGCTGCTCAAGGTGCACATGTGCTCAACTTAGTAAACTGGCGCCCAACGTGGTACTTTGCGTTGGGCGCCAATTTACCAAGTTACATAAATCACACATCTTTTTACTTAAATCTTATTTTTTTTAGGAGAACGACAACGCCCCTCTTCTTAACTTAAAGGACAGTAATCACAAAGCGTGGGTGGCTCGCATAGTCAGTTACCTAAAGCCGTCTTCCAACAAGTATTCGCATACGGATCTATCGAGCACGGGTCACGGCCATTCCGCGACCCGAACCGGCTGCCAACTGATTAGGCATCTGTTGAGGCATAATGATGTAAGTTCATAACAAACCTCTTTACATCAAAAGGCCATAAGCCGTGAGTGTGTGCTTTTATAAAATGTATGAAAACAACGAGTTGTGATCACCTCGGATCAGTCCAAAATCGTGTTTTGGTAGTAATTTTGACAACTTAAATTACCTCGAAATCATTTTCGAGGTCGAGTCCAAGTGAGGATTATTCGAGGTAACGTCTACATGGGCCTTAGAATTCCGCAGGAAATACGAAAAAAAAAGTAGAAAGCAAGAATTGACGATCCCGTACACATGTCAGCTTGTGATAAGCACCCGATAATAACCAACATTTACCTACTACTACTTCCTTTCTTTCAGTCTGACTCTCAAAAATTGTTGGAAGACTTGTTTAGCGACGTGAGCCGCCAGATTGAAGCTATAGAAACGGGTTTGAAGGCCCACGAGTGTCTCTTTAGTCCGCAGCATATGTGCAACACAATGTGTCAGATGTATTTCTTGTTTATTGGCCAGTTGTGTCACTCGCAGACCGGACTCACGCTGTTCAAACAAACGAGGTTGTATGAAAAGTAAGTAGAATAGACGCTCCATAGCTTATAGACAGCCCTTGTAGGTTTGGTATGGATTAAGATTATTGTTGCTTTTCTAAGCTGATAGGTAACCGTCAGCAAGTCATTGGGTAAGTTGGGTATCTTTCTATCTACTTTGTTTTTGTTTTCTCCCAAACATGATTTTCTTTTTTCAGTTTAATGGAACTTTCTACAAAGACACACCATAGCTGTTATGTAAAACTTGTTATATCTAGTCTAGACTACACACTAGACTCCTTCCCTCGAGAAATACTTGCAAAAACCCTCACATGCAATATTCAAGCGTCACGAGTCTACACAACACAGTTTCTGAACGTGTTACTGCGGGCGTCGAGAAAGTCCCGCGAAATGGTGCGGAGAAAATCAAAAATGAAAAAGAATTTTGAGTACGCCAAAACTACGAAAGAGGATACTGATCCATTGGGCGTTGATATGGAAACATGGACCCTGCAAATGTTAGTTGGACAGATCAAGGATGAGTGTAAAGAAGTGGTCAAAGCAGCTCTTGCTATCCTTGAAGAGGCGTTTACTGTACCGGTAAGCAGTTTGTTTCTGTAGTTTTCAACCTACCTCATCATTTTTTTACATTAATATCGCTTATCGCGTCTTGGCATATTGTCATCTAGCTATCGATAGAGATTTTATAACTTGGTATACTAAAAGGCATTTTGATTCTTCTCTTCTCTAAAATGATGAGTATGGACACTAAAAGAAAAATACCTAAGAACAAATATAATACATAATAATATTATAATTTCTTTTACTTAGGCTTACGTTGAAAAGATGATGTCACTAAAAAGCACGCTATGCCAAAACTGCCGACTCGACAAGAACGCTGAGCCTTCAGCACTCGACTTCAGTGCGGTGGGCGATAGAGGGTACCTACTCTGGCTGACTTTAGAAGTGGCGTCCGCAGCTCAGTCTACTGACGCGAAATCTATTGCGTTCCTCAAGAAACACTTAGATTTCTGGACCAAAAGTTATAACTACAGGTGAGTTTTTCTTATATTTATTTATACATCTATTTTGATTGCTCAACAAACGGCCAGATTAACAATATTTCGAGTCTCGAGTCTGTGTTTTATTTGATCGATTTGCAAAACTGATAAAAGTTCATCGTGAAATACCAGTGCATTTATATCTATACTTCGTTCGCGGTCACAGCCTAATAGGAAAATCGTCTCGTCCTGTTCATTTTCATACAATAGTGCAAGAGAGCGCGCGCTCTATCAAGGCTCTATCCTGTTCATTTTCATATAATTAGAGCAAGAGAGCGCGCGCTCTATCCTGTTCATTTTCATACAATAGTGCAAGAGAGCGTGCGCTCTATTATCTTGTCTCCGCGAACGGAGTATAGGTTAAATTCACCAGCAGCGCATGAAACTTGCTCCAAACGAACCTCGTTCCAAATGTCTGTCCGTGATTTTTATAATATTATAATTGTCAGGTACGTTCGCGTGGTGGAGGCGTGCGTCCACGAGGCGCTGACGCTCGGCGAGAGCGGGGGCAGGGGCGCGCCGCGGTGGCGCCGCACGGCGCGCCCCACGCCCCACCTGCACGCCACCCTCGCACGCGCAACCACGCCCCGCGCGCGCGCCCTGCTCGCACCCACCCTGCCGCACCATTACAAGGTAACATACCAGAACACATTCATAATCGATTTTCTAATTACTAATAACAGTTCATACCCCATCACTAGACGGTAATTTATCCTTGGTGCGCTAAAGTGGAATAGTATTAAATATTAGCTGATACCCGCGACTTCGTACACGTGCGAAACTTTCCATCAAAATATTTGTTAACCAGCATACGATGAACCTCGTCCCAAAGGCGGCTTTTGGTTTAGAGAGGTCAAGCTGTATCTAAGAATCCACATCTTTCATTTCAATAAAATATAGCATATGTTTCAATCTGGAAAAAGGGCTTCTGAATGGTATAAGTTTCATTGAAATTGGTCCAGTAGTTTTCGGAATCAGAATCGTTTATTTAGTAGATCTGTATATTTAGTTTATAACATATCTTTAATTTTAGTTTTTGGCTTTTTTACAGTTTTATAATAGTATAGATTTAAAACTAAAACTTAACTTAAAACTTTAATTTTTAAGCTTAAAATCGATTGGTGCACAAAAGTGCATTAGCATCTTTTTGGTGGGCAAAAGTGGAATGCTTCGCATTACCCACCTTTATACAGTGTGTAGTGTAGTTAGCGTGCGTGTTGAACAATATGTCACTCCAACTCTTTCCCTTCTGGCAATAGCCAAAGCCAAGGTCTGTGAGTTGACATTTGTGCTCGTGTCGTTTGTCGTTTGAACAAGAAATGATTTGTATGGTACAGCGCCTTCTGCGCTTGTCAATAGCCTGGTATCACTGTCGGTTTGTCTTTCGCAGGTCTTGCAACGGAATAAATGCACAACAGACCAAGAGATCGGTGACCTGAAAGCATCTCTCTGGGCTGTTGGGAATACCGCCGTAACGCCTCAAGGGTTACAATTGCTAATGAATCTAAGCAACGGCTTCTTGGAAGACTCGGTGTTGGTGCATATTGTTCGCTTGACTAAATACAGTCCAGTGTATGCGGTCAGAGCGACCGCCTTTTACGTGCTGGGGTTGATTGGAAGCACTTATGATGGCGCAAACTTCCTGTCAGAGTTAGGTAAAGATTTCTACAGATTCTTATTAGGTCCTACACTTACCCACTAATAAATAGGTTTGAGTTTTGTAGGTAATTTTTGCTCTGCTGTAAACTCTAAGTAAATACTGTTTAACGAGCTTCCATAGTGCTCCGCTTTCAGTCCAAATACTCTTATTTTTGATTAAGCTGCAATATTTTACCAGAATGTTTTGTTTTCTTGTTATTGTCAAACACCGTAAACGGCGAAACACTTTGTATAATATGACTATGTGGTCTCATTCTCTCGTAGGTTGGCTTTGCGTCAGGCATACAAGGCACGATCAATTCCCAGTGATCCCAGACGAAGCCTTCTCTTTATTTGATAGCAATCTACACACCTTCGTCACTTCCCCGAATCAGTTTCACACTTACGATGCAGCGAGCGACCACTCGGACCATACAGACCAAAGCGTTGCAGAGAGCTTACCCTCTGATAACACTAAAGTTAGCAAGATTGGACTAGCAGATAACTTGACTATTGACCACGACGTAGTAGACGCGAAGCTTGGTTTGCTAGAAAAAAAAGAAAACGACAAGAGAAAATCCCAGACGTTACCGCTTCAAGGATGCTCTACGTCTCACGACCGTCCAATGCTCTCGGAATCTAGAACAGTGGATATTCTTCGTGATTGTTCTAACTACGAACGCTCGCATCGAATGCCGATGGAAAACAGACTGCTTATTGGCAGAATTAACTCCTTAGATCATACTCACGAAGGCAGAGTGAGGAATACGAGTGAATCGAGTACTAGTGGAGTTAGCAGTTGCGATTCCTTTCTTGGCAAATATGCTATTCCGTAAGTATATAAATATTAATTACTGATTAACGAATTCGTATAATCCTATTATCCTAGTACCTACCTATATGGTACTAGGATAATAGGATTATACGAATTCGTTAATCAGGATGACAGGATTATACGATTTGCGAGGAATTTGTGAAGCCGAAGGTGGATGCTAGTTTTATATAAGTACTAAGATAGAGCGCGTATGTCTTTGTTCTATTTACATACATTTTTGTACAATTATGTCTTAAATAAATGTGTTGTTTTTCATTATTTGCAGTGACAGAGTGTTGACTCTCAGCCCGATTCCTAGTTCGTCAAGTTTGTACGGTATGAAAAGTAGTAACAGTTCTTACAGACCGAAAATAACAGAATTACAACGGCGAATATCTACCTCCAGTGAGATTTTATACTAATAAATCTTTATTGTTTTAAAATTCAGCTAAAATGATTAACCTTTTCAAATGTAATAGGTTTTGCAGGTCACGAAACGGGCAGCTCGCCACCTTCTCAAATGGATATGACGGGTTACGCAACTCTAAAATCCCTGAACAGACGGTAATTTATACCTTCTCTTTATGTTCTTAAACTAAGCAAACCGTCATTGATCCCTTTATTGCGTACCGCACTGGCAGCGATAGTGGCAAGCATTGCTGTCATATTACTCGTATTATAAGTCTGTGTTAGTACACCTAAACATATCGCTTAGAAGTTAAAAAATACCTCACTACAATTTGTATTGATTTTTTCTCAGGCCACATTTATCCGAGAGCGCTGCGACAGGTTCCAGTGAAGCAGCTGACCTAAGTTGGTTACTAACGGACACGAATCGGAGGCAAAAGGCCTTTTCATCGCTACGGGACCGAGCCAAGACTACTAGGGAAAGAATGAACAAAATGAGGTATACCTTTACCCTGTTCGCTGAAACGAACTGCTAAGAAAGAAAGCAAGCGCACGTCATTGGGCTAACTAAACGTTACGTCATTATTATTTTCGTTACGTTATTGTTTGTCACGCCCGCTATATAACCCTGGCCAATTGCGATAATGTGCGTCACTTTTACACAACTTAGAATACCCTTAGAGATACTGAGGGACCTACAGTATACCTACTGGTCATTATCTGTTCTGTTTTATATTTCAAAATAAATAATAATAATCGTGTTATTTGCATTCCGCGCGTATTATGTTGTCCACGAAGAGCTCGTGGCGTAGCTTGCTTACTCAGTCTTCGCTGGTTATCTAAGTTAAGCAACGTTCTGCGCGGTCACTGTTTGGATGGGTGACCACTAGTGGCATGGCATTAGCATCTGAGCGCTTCTGTGCTTCGGAGGGCACGTTAAACTGTCGGTCCCGGCTCTAGCAGTCGTTAAGGCGGCCTGAAAACTCCGTCACAAGATTTGGCCACTAACTCAGACGAGCTTGCTTGCTGGGTAGGTCCCATTTGTTCTATAGAACATGACGTAATAGAACAATTTGAGAAAATATTGTCCCTATTTGTACTATAGAACTACATACTAGCTTTTGCTCCTGTTTTTATTTGTCTGTGAATGCACAGAACTAAATGGGAATCGCTTTTCCCAAATTCTTCCATTATGAGATATATACATGTAAGACGTGAATAACATTAATCACTGACGTTAATACCATGTACAGTTAACTATCAAAAAATGAAACTACTCGCTAATTAAAATTTTTATTTTGCTAAATAAAAGCAAAACAGCAGTTTAACATGTACTTAGATTGTTCTATGGAACAATTTGAGACAAAAAGTACAAACTGTTCTATAGTACAAATAGGGAAAATATTTTCTCAAATTGTTCTATTACGTCATGTTGTATAGAACAAATGGGATGTACCCTGCTTGCTTATGTTGTCCACAATGATGATGCGGCTAGTAAAAGCAACGTTGTCCTGCAGCCTCCTGCAGTACGATTGGAAGCCGGTCTCGTTCAGCGAAGGCGTCCGTCAGTGGCGAGGTTCAGTGCGGCGATGTGAAGCGACGCCGGCGGCGCGGCCCGCGCCCTGCCCCGCCTACCTCGGCGTCTGTCTGCCGAGAGACCTCATGGACCTCTTCCCTACGTAAATATAAATAAACTAGCCGCCGCGCGCGGCCCGCGCCGTTGCTCGCCTACTAGATAGACCCTTTAGAGTGTGACTTTTCAAAATTCCTTTTCTCAAACATGCTTGGAAATTAAAGCATTATTTTGACAACCTTCTTCGAGGTAAATCGAAAATGCAATACTGGCCAAACATATGCGAGCAGCGGCCGGCAATAAATGTATGAAAATCCATTGCCGGCGTGTTTAGCGGCCATATCAATTACATACAAAACTCATTACTGTCGTGTTATTTAAAAATGGAACGATCTTTTACTCCATAACATGGCAACCAAAGAGGTAACTTATCAAAGGTTTTATTCAAATTTCGAACAGGCTTTCAAATAAAAATTATTAAAAAAAAAAAAAGAACACTGCAACTTCGTTGTTCATTATTGGTTTTGAAAAGTAATTGTATTTTCAACTAAAAAGTTTTGCCTAGGTACTTAATTTTAATTTCCGCGCATTATTTGAGAAACGTACTATACAAGCCTTGGCCACAACTAGGCAATAAGGAACTTACGTTCTTTCCTCATTGCCTCTGTTGCGGGCCGCTGCAGTAATGTACTAATTCTATTGTATTATATACCTACAGAGATGAAGATCGAAAAGAAGAAGATATCGATAAATGTGACGCATTAAAACGCGGCAGACTGCCTTCCTTCCTCGCCGACACAAGTATCGCCAGTATTGATAAATCGCGAGCCACGCCTGACAGCCAGAAAATGTCCTATAAAAGTACGTAAACCCTGCCCTCTATAACCCAGCCGAACTGAGTTTCGTACCCTTACCAAACTCATCGCCATTCAAATAATCAAATAATAAATGTGTAATGTTTATTGAACGCTATAAATGAGTACAAAAACATGCCTAGCAACAATCCGTTAATTAAATCGCGATGTACTTAGCCTAGTAAGCAAGTCAGCACAGTAGTTACTGAGGGTACCTACCTAAACTGCTGACTTACTTATTAACATTTACTTGACCTTACCTCTCACTTTCATATAATCTTTTACAAATCCAACCAATTCTTCTGCCTCTACTTGTGTATCCAGCCACACTCATTAGGCGCCACTTTCAAGCTTCCCGTAGGGGAAGCTTGAAAGTGGAATGAGTAAGGAATGAGTAGTCATTCCTTATTTTATCCAACCTCGCTACCCCACACATTATAACATTCGCCAGTGTGTGCTTACAATACTTTTCATCCGGAGTTAATATTTTTTTACACAACCAACCTACCGATCAAACTATATAAAATCTCTAGGTGTATATTCTATGGAATTATGCAATATTTAAGTATATCAATAAAAACGTATTTTTTTGACCAGCCTCAGCCAGTCAGAACGTGCGAGGTACCTTCGCTGTTTCAAGTACACCCACCGCCACACCAAACGCTAAATCAAAACACGCGACCACTGGCTCAAAAACCGAACTCAACATAGACATAACAAAACAAAAAGAGATCGAACAAACGAACGAGAAAATCGATACAGATAACGTCACGAAGACGGAAGAGTTGAAAGAAATTGCGGAAGAAAAAGATAGACCAATGGAAGAAAAGATTCTAAGTGCGATAGCGGAGTCCGTTACTACGGGCAGGAGTAAAGTGTGGAGGCACGCTTCAGTGGATTGTTTAGCTTGTACGCGCACTCGCCCTCCTTCGAGCCATGAGTTGCGAGAAGCATTCTTCGCTGGTTAGTACTTTTTACTAATAATATAAATACAAATCCTACGCGAAAGTTTGTAAGTATGGATGGATGGATGGAAGTTTGTTACTCTTTCACGTAAAAACTACTGATCCGATTTGTATGAAACTTGGAATATATATTGTCCGTGACCTGGATTAACACATAGGCTACTTTTTATCCCGAAAAATCAACGGCATCCAACGGGACGCGAACGAAGTCGAGGGTGGCACCTAGTTTTGTTTATAACATCCTAAAGTTTTTTCACCTCGGAAGATCTGTGAAAAGAGCACACGCACATTTACGGATTAGGGCAATAATGCTCAAAATGTTGTGTTATTACCACGTTCATTATCTCTAATATTTTTCTAAACTGGTTTACTTGGTCAGATATCACAAGCATGGAGGCCAGTGGTAGCGCAGAGCACCGCAGTCCGCCAACCACTCCTCTTCCAGAAAAGGGAACTCCGCAAGCGCAGTTGCTGCATCAAGTGCACTTTATGTCTAATCCTATACATTTGAGACAGGTGAGTTCATTCATTTAAACCGTAACAATAAAAAACATATGGTTGCTAACAATATGTATGCTATGGAGTTTTCACTTTAGCGAAAACTGACTGCGAAACTACCCCAACCTAACGGGATAAATAAGCCGGGTGTCTACATTTTAATTTTTGAACGATATTTGCGCTTAACTCTTTTGATGTCGAGTAACCTTTACACGAGACACGCAGTATTTTTATATGAATCTGGCGTGTAGATAACGTCGGACTCTCGAGTAAAGTTTACCTAAAGTTAGGGAATTATTTGTAAACATTGCTGACAATATAGAAACATCGCTTCGCTCTATAAAAACATTCTACAACCCTTATGCAATCTACTATCATTTTCCAGACGCGCTCAGTACTGCTGTCGTTAAAACAGCGTCACCCGGACATATTCCGCAGTCCATGCGTTTTCTCTGATGTGTGCGCTCTACTTTCCCGCGATACATACATGCTGATCGCACGTCGTTTCCTCCAAGAGATGTTCCTCGATACAAACTTCGATTGCTTCGCCGCAGAGCCCGCGGCGATTCTCACGAGACACGGCGCGATTGTAACCTCACCCACTGTCACTGCCATCATTGAGACGCACCAATAGTATTCGTAACATAGCCACCACCTTTACATGCGGCGACTTTTATCGCACCACCGTATTGTTATCAATGTGTCCGATAGATGCTTTACAGATTGCCCGTCTGTGTTCCGGGTAATTTGTTCACAGAATAATAAGGCTACGTGCAAAGGTCGATCGAAATGGTTTGAGTTGAAGTGTCCGCGTGTAAAGGCGCCGCGTACTGTGATATACCGATCGTGATAATTATATGCTGTTTAATAATACAAAAGTTTAATAAGATTAAATACATAGTCCCCAGTGTTCGCTTTTGTTTGGTGGGTTTAGATACGTGGCGTAGATCAGTACGCGGCCTGCAGTATCCGTCATCGTTGGTTGATGTCCAATAAATGGGCGGGGAAATGAATTACTATGTTGGTATTCGTTCGCATAATGAACAAACACAACATTTTTTCAAAGAACTATAGGTACCGGATATTATAATAATGTAGTGTTGTGTAATGGCACAAATCGAAAAATGTCTCTATAGCAAGTTACTCGTATAATACTGGAAGCTAGATAGAGTGAACATAAATAGTTGTAGATTTATGAGAAGGCTAATTAATTATAATGAATACCTACGAGTTTTGCCATTACACGCAGCTTTGGAAAGTTTATCTATGATTATGGTATATTCCTCATAATAATTATAAATAACGCTGTAACTGCCTGTTAGCCTTGTTAATTAATCTCCTATATAATTTAATGTTTTATTAAACGTGTTTTATGTTAAATAGCAGTGGTATAGAAACTACCAAAATCCTACTGACGTATAAAATGTAAACAACAGATATATTCCTATTTAATATAATCTTGATAATTTATATTGTTTTGTATCTTAAGTTTTAATTTATATTGTGTCTGATGATTATGATATCGTTAGATGCTGAGTATGAATAATAGTGTGGTTTATTTTAAATATTTGGTTCCTTACTAACGAAGACTAGCGGTAGTTTGTGTGTCCCACAGAAATGTAGCAGCTGCATTTACGTTATTTAATGTTATGGAATAGAAAATCACCACGTGACTCCGGTCCTTCTCATACACTTTTAAAATGACAATAGCTCTAATCTGCTGACTGATTTTGCACCATTCCCACTGACTCCAATACTTAGTTATTATTCTACTGATCCCACCTTATAGAACGCTGTACTGTTCCCTATTCTCATGCATTACCGTCGCATAGTTGTAACTTAAACATTGTGTTCAATATAACCTGTATAGTAAAATAGTGTCCTATGACTCGCATTTACTTGTTCCCTCCCTTGATAGTGTTTTAATTCGAACAGCAATTCGGTTTTGATATTATGTTAAGTATTATTTAATACCTAATAGCGCACTGGATGTTACATTGTATATTATAATACTGTTTGTTATAAATCAAATTGTTACTGTTCAATAAATAAAATTAAGTAGGATAAGTGCTTTTTTCACCTAATGTTTTTTTATGATAACACATTTTTGTTTCAATGAGGTTTGTTCCAAGCAGTATTCCTATCAGTATATTACTTTCATTGTATATTTATTTGTCGGTAAATAATTCTAACAACTATCAGGCTTGTATGCCGATACAGAAATCGCTATTCAAGCATAGATTTGAGTAGAGATTTTCATACAAAAATCTAAGCTTGAGTTTGGATCAGTGCTTGAACAGTAAATCAGCATACGGGCCTCAAACACCCGCATTTATGAGTATTCTGTTCAATATGTTTGTTTATGTAAGTTTTCAAACTTTTATGTACCAAATGCAATACAAATAAATACTAGATACAGTTGGATTGCAGAACCTCATTTGCTATATTCCTTAGATAATAATGTTCTCAAACATGTTTGTTTACTATAAAATTATATTAAAAGTTAATAACAATATAATAAAGTGCCATCTTGCTGGTTCCTTACAATTGCATACATTGCAGTATGATTGTTGCATTTCTACATTTATAAATACACCGAATTTCGAATATGTATGTCACATCGCATCGATATAAATACATTATTTTGTACGATACCTAACCTATTTTTTATTAGTTTTAGCAAGTATAACTCATAATCTAATCCCTTGTACTCATAATCTGCTCTCATTTTAGCGCGGCTTTAAAAATGCTCTATCATGTTACGTGCATGCATGACAAGGTTTAGCACAAATTGGTTGAAAACTAAAATGAATAAAGTCATTACATTATAATTTGGATAAGAATATTATGTTGAAGTCACTAGGAAGGTATACTTATACAGAAGCTTGTTCATAGTAGTTATTTCTATTTCATTCTCAGTATCCGATAGTGTGGATTCCCTACTTACGAGTTGAGCCACTCAACGAATCTGCTAAACAGTTTAAGTGCTACTTTCACTACTCTATCCCAAAAGCCAGGTTCCTCTTGGGCTTCTTGATTAGCTGTTGGTGCATAATCTTCGTCGAAGTTTTCCACCTGTCTCTTTTCTCTTATAATAGGCCCCGCTACGTTTTGTTTGTCTAGAAACGAAGTACATAATGTTTAGAATTTGAATAAGTAGATGTCTTAGTAGGAACGCACTAGAACACTTATATACTTACATGTTAAATCTGAACTTTCGCCGGAGACCTGTAACCGAAGGAAATTAAATAAATAAATATTCACGGACCCTTAACACAACGCCTTCTAGTCCCAAACTAAGCAAAGCTTGTACGATGGAAACTAGATGGCTGATACATACATGCATTTTTTTTTGTAAATACATACTTATAATACATAGAAACACCCAGACACACAAACGTTTGTTCTCGGTGGGGATCGAACCCACGACCCACAGCACGGAAGGCAGAGCTACTACCGACTGAGCCATGACGCCTGTCAAATATTTATATTTTGTGCCATTTTTTTATAATCAATTGCCACCTAAAACACTACTAGGTACCTACTGTCTTCTTATTGGTTCTTAAGTTCCGAAGCATAAAAAAGCATCAGTACCGTAATTCGTTTTTGAATAAATCCATGAAGGAAGGTAGGTAGGTAGGTACTTACATAATATTCGTGAGAAGGTGCGGCCAAAATCGCTAATAACGCGACAATTACACATAAGCACAGACTGATTGGTCTCATGTCTCCGTTCGGAATAGCTTTGGGCCTCTGTGACTGTGAACTTGCGTTTTATACGAGGGCGTGGTCGCAACCGACCGACAATAGCGGAAAATTATGCTTTGTAATGTAATCACAGGCAGACCAACAAGTGTTTGTATAGGGTTTTGTAGGTAAGTACTATTCTAGGTACAACCTAGGTAGGTACCCCAACATTGTAGGTAACAGTAGGCAGGGGCGCAGCGCAGGCGGGGCAGTGCGGATAAGCAAATATTTTGTCAGGGTGGGTGACGGTAGAATACGGTAGTGTTTGAACCACAGGTGTGAACTAACTTTTGTTAGGAGGTGAAGAGAAGGTAGGTAGATAGATAATGCTTGAAGGGTAAAAGGTTTGTGCGTTGTCAGTTAACTCCTGTTTTCGGGCTTATGCAGCGGGGTTCCGTAATGGTCGACTTCGTTGGGGTCACGTCGGGGTGAACACGCTGCCTATAGGTACCTAAGTGTCCTACGTAAATGGACGATCTTCGACTGATCGACATTTGATTCGCGCCCTGACTATTAAAAAAAAAGTCCGCCTTTCAGATATTGCGTCTAACATTTTTGTAAGCTATTGTACCTCTAGCTAGATCATACAAAGACATACCTCATACAGTCATGCATGTCCCATCGTCGTTATTAGCTGAACAGAACAGGTGACCTTGTCGATTCAGTTACATGTTCCGCATGAAAGCTTGCGTACAAAGGTAGGAACCGTCGTGTTTACCATGTGCAGAGTCATCATCACGAGAACACATTCATTAGATCTGCTGAGGTACCTAAGACAAAGAAATAACTTTTTGAACTTCTTTTGACTAAAAACAGTGATTTATTTTACCAAACCTTTATCTTAAGAGCACCGTAGGTCTATAGTGGCTCTTTCGTGCACAACATCTATGTGCGCAATGCAACGGTGAAGGAAAACATCGAGGAAACCCGCGGCTTAGCTCCGCACATATTGGCCTTGTCTTTCTTGGGGATAAAGTCAGCTAGGCGGAGAGGGTGGCAAGTATAGATACTGGCCAAGCCTACTCCTAAAACCTGTCCCAGGCACTGCAGCGTCCTGTCCCGACACTGTATAAATAAATTTAAAAAAAACTATTGAGGACAGGTACACATCGTCATCGATATAGGTTGATGATGATGATGATGATGACACATCGTCCTTGGGTACAACTTACACTTACGTAAGGACAGGCAAAAGTCCTGCAAACGGCGGTCTTATCGCTTAATACGATTTCTTCCAGACGACCTTTACTTATTATCTAATCTAATCTAACTAAAAACCAAAGCTACTTAAGAAATAGCAGCATCAAATTTTTAAGAAGAGCATTTCAGCCCACAACGACATGGTCGAGCGGGTATATTCCGGCTCCCGAACTAGTTTAAATCATAGACTATAAATTTATACCAAAGTGTCAAGACTGCCGAAAAACTCCTCTGGGCTGTGATTTAGTTCACTAGAGATCAGGGGCCGACAGCTTTTGAACCAACCAATGCCAGCACAGGTTTTTATATATATTTTATTACACTCGTTAGAGTAGTAATGTTCTCTGCTAGAGATCGTGATGATTAAAAGGCAAACGTGTTTTTATTGCCTTCCCAAAAGTTTGCCTCGAGGTTCTGATGATGATGAGAAGTCTGTACTGACAGACTTCTCATCATTTTTAAGTTGCGTTTTAGGTTTTTTTTGAGCCCATAATTGATGTCTAAGGAAGAAGGCAAATAAAACCAGTTTAATTTGTGAATATTGTCTATTGGTAAAAATAAAACTATGTATCCTTGTTATTTCTTAGATGCTCCAAACCCTGAGAAACCCATTATTTCAGCCAGTTCATTTTGTGCTGCAGGTGTTTCTTCTGGATCATCATCGTTGAGCTTGCGTTTCTTGTCACGGCGTCTTTCACGACGGAGCTCCTTCACCCTGGCCTCTTCCTCAGCTGCTTCTCGCAGTCTACTGTCAAGTTCATATTCTCGCTTCTTTTCTTCTAGCTTGCGTTTGTTCAGTGCAAATCTTGCTTTTACCTAAAAATATTTTTAGTCGTTAGTGTAAAAATATCTTAGCTTCCAAATTCTAAACAAAGTTGTCTTATTTATTTAATAGGCAACGGTAACAGCACACATATTATAGTCGTCATCATCAACCAATATTGGTCCACAACTGGACGTAGGTCTCTAGTCTACTAAGACCCGCCTTTGAGCCAGGTCTTTGGTTCTTCTCATGCAGTGCTTGCTAGCCACATTTTGCAGATCGTCGTCGCCCCATCTACCCGGAGGTTGTCCTACACTACTCTTGCCTAGACATAGTGCCATCATTGGATAAGCATCTCAGCACTGATGTATCGCCAATCCACCTGACATTGTTGCAAGGTCTGTAAAACAGATAATGCAATAGTCCAGAAACTGGTACAAAATGCTTACATTTTGACAGAACGACATGACAAATATCTCGCGGTGTGCATCTTAGGCTCGCAGGTTTCATTTCAACAGAGTTAAAAGGCCTTATAATTCACAAATGCTAACCACAAAAACTGATCTGTCGCATTGTATAAATGTGGTGCCAAATCCACTGTTAAACCCAGCCTGTGCTGGTGTTTGAAATTTGTCAAGTCTTTTGGGTTGGTAGTTCTATTCACAAAATATTGATTGTTATGGACTTTTAAGTGGAATACCTAAGGTGCTTCCCCTTGAGAGTTTGCCCACTAATTCTCTAAAGAATATAGTTGAAAATAGATACATATTCATGCACTAAGGGTCTAAAGGAGATAAAGATTTATTTTTATTTTAGTGATTTTTCATGGAATCATGGATACCTAGGCGCTCACTTATAAAGAAACAGGTTTAAACTTGATGTTTCTATCTTTGACTAAACTAGTTAGACATTCTTAGAAAGATCTCATCAAGGAAGAGAGATTTCATAGTGAATACAGATAAGTAGTAATACTTTGTAAAGTCAAACCTGGTCTAATGAGCTTCTTTCAATTTTCATTGACATTCCCAGGTTTCTTTGATGTTTTTTTCCATTGATGTGGTCCAAAAAGTTGATGGAATCTTTGACAACACAATCACAAACATTGCAGTAGTAACCTCCAGATTGTGAGGTTGGTGTGTTTTTATTGATGACTATACTCTTCCCCAACTTGGAGTCAAGATCAACTTTGTAATCTCGTTGTTTTAGAAGTTCTCTCTTTACGGGTGCCACTGGATTGAAAGGAAAACAATATTATCAAAGTGACTAGAAGCAAAGCATTGAATAGCTAGGTACTACCTAAAGCTGATATAATGCAAATGAATAACGTGGATTCTATTCATATTTTACCTTTCTTCTTGGATTTCTCATCTTCGTCTAGTTCAGCTTGCAATCTCTCAGCAGCGATTTTTTCAAACTCATCTTTGTCCCATTTTCGACGGTGATCATCTGGTCTCATGCTCATTTTGAGAAGTTATTTGGTTCGCCTGTTTCATTCAAAAACTCAACCTAGGCTAGCAGCCTATTATTTTGTTTTATTTCAACAAAATGAAAATGAAAACAGACAAGCAGACAGACAGAATAGACACCTATAGGGATGTTAAAAAATAATCGATTTTTATTAAAATCGATTATTATTTTCTTATAATCTTTTTTACTGTCGATTTTTATTTTATTATTAAAAGATTTTTAATAAATCGATTATATAAATTGCATGTTTAAATCCATTTTGAGAAACAGCTCGTTCTTATGCGATGAATGAAAAAATCTTGCAAAATAGGACTGGACATTTGTGTATTTGGTTTCCTAATTCCTTACTTTGAAATTTTAAAGGAACATTGTCTTTGATTTTTAGTTTTGAATTGGTTATTTTTTTTATTCGTATAGTTTTATTTTATTTTTATATCTGATAAATTGTTAATATATATTTCTTAGGTTTATTATTGGAATATGAAAATCAGGTACATTTAAATAATACAAAAAAATCGTTTTATTCGCAAAAATCGATTTATTTTTATTAATGTCGATTTTTGACAAATCGATTAGTTATGAATAAAGAAAAATAGATTTTTAATTAATCGATTCTTTTCCATTAATCTCACATCCCTAGACACATGCACAACAGACACGCCACCAGCCAGACACAAACATGACACAATGACAGACAGTTGACTTGACACCTATTTTTTTCTATGCTTGACACAAACCAACAAAGGCCAGCCTTATTCCTACAAACAAAAACGGCGGATGCCTAAGCGTACTTTTCCACTTGCTTTTCCACCAAAGCTAAGCTAAGCTACGTTTGGATGTGTTTGAAATCCACCACTAAGGATTGTTGGTTTTCACGTTGGTTCAAAAGCACCCATAATGGTTGCGTAATAGGTACACTTAATACCATGATAAGATGATGATTATGATTAAACGGGCATCCATTTGGGTGCATACCTACTTCTTCTTCTTCTTTTCTTGTGGCTGTTCGGTGGCTAGGGCTGCCACGAATTTGTCAGTGTTTGTTGGCGTTTACTGGATTACTAATCTTTAACAAAGGCGGAGATCTGAGTAGGTAAGTTAAGAAAAATGACCGGTGGAGAAGAGTGACTCTAAAAAGTTGATTTGTATGGTCCTTTCCATGAAAGAAGTCCCGCAGACGCGTCGCTGTAGTCGACCTTAAGTATTATTTCTCGGGCAGCACTTTTAACAACTCTAAGCATTGAAAACAAGACTTTGATCACAGAAACCAAATAAAAACGCACTAGCATCCGAACAAATTAACAGCACCTGACAACTAATTTAAAATTTAGTTCCGGAAATTTCCGCGGGACTTCTTTTATGAAAAGGACTCTACCTACTTCCAAGCACCATACTCTCAAATCTGACATTTTAATTTTAATGTCAAAACTCAGATTTCATACTCTCAAGTATCAAAAAGCGGATTAGCTCATTCAATTCATGGAACTGGATTAGCTGCTTGCTTCGGATGGTTATTGTACAACCATGGAATACATACACTCGAGAGCATAGAAATCGCACATAGAGGCATTTTCCTACATTTTAATATCGACCCTTATTTTTTTTTAAATTAATGTGATGTTGCAAATATAACTTAAATTAAATTGAAGTACACACTGTTAGCTTCCTAAAAACACAAAATGTCTAGCCTTGACCTTCGAAATCATAACAGTGGCAACTAAACAATAGAATGGCCTAAATTAGCTCGTTTCAGGTAGCGCGGTTTGTGGGACTTTGAGCAGGTATAAAAGGTTAAAAAAACAATAAATTTGTGAATGCATCGATTTATTAATACGAGGTATTGCCTCCCCTAGCCTGAATAACAGCTTCCATTCGGTGTTTCATTGAAGAAATCATTTTTTTGACGAAATCCTGCGGTATGCTGTCCCATTCTTCCTTGATCGCGGTTTGGAGCTCTCTGAGACTCGTAGGCGCTGCGTTTCTGGATCTTACTCGTTTCTTTAGTTCGTCCCATAAGTGCTCAATGGGATTGAGATCTGGGCTTCGAGCAGGCCACGCCATAACGAGTACTTCAACCTCCTCCAAGTACTGGCGTACTATAGCAGCGGTGTGTGGTCTAGCGTTATCCTGCATCAAAACGAAGTTTTCGCCGATAAATCCAGAAAAGGGCACAACATGTTCTTCCAGGATCTCCTCGACGTAACGTTGGGAAGTCAATCTACCCGATCGACGCTCGGTATCGGGCCCTGTGATGAAGACAAGTTCGGTTTTCGCTTCCAGAGAAATGCCTCCCCAGAACATACACGAACCACCGCCGTATGCGACCCGTTCGGAGATGCAACATTGAGCAAAACGCTCACCGGATCTTCGGTAGACTCTACCTCGTCCGTCGTTACCATGAAGGCACATCCTGCACTCGTCGGAGAAGAGGACTGCCTGCCATTGATCCATAGTCCAATTAACGTGATTTCGAGCAAACTGAAGGCGTGCTTGTCTGTGCGCTGGGGTCAATTTTGGGCCAGTTGCTGGTCTGTGCGCTGTCAGACCTCCTTCGGCTAGTCTTCTTCTAACAGTCCACCGACTGACTTCCACTTCTCTAACTTCCTGGAGCTGCTGTCCGAGTTGAACTGCATTCAACCGGCGATTTCTTAGTGATGTATTCACAAGGAAACGGTCATCGCGCTGTGTTGTCGCACGTTTTCGGCCTGTTCCTGGTCGCCCGGTATAGCCACCAGTTTGCTGATATCGCTGGTATACACGTCCAACAGCATATCTGCTCAAATTTAATTGACGAGCCACTTGACTTTGGTTCTGTCCAGCTTCGATAAGTGCAACCACTTGAGACGCTGCTTCTGGTGTGGTATCCATTTTCTTGTTTAGAGAGATGACGTATTCGTTAAAGGACCTTTCTGACTGGGAGTTGGTATGCAAATGATGTCATTTCAATCATCCCTTACCGTTTTATACCTGCTCAAAGTCCCACAAACTGCGCTACCTGAAACGAGCTAATTTAGGCCATTCTATTGTTTAGTTGCCACTGTTATGATTTCGAAGGTCAAGGCTAGACATTTTGTGTTTTTAGGAAGCTAACAGTGTGTACTTCAATTTAATTTAAGTTATATTTGCAACATCACATTAATTTAAAAAAAAAATAAGGGTCGAAATTAAAATGTAGGAAAATGCCTCTATGTGCGATTTCTATGCTCTCGAGTGTAGTTTGAAAAACAGAGCCTGAAAACGTCTTCATCAGAAAATGACAAGGCACGAAGTTCGTGCCTTGAACACTTGGAAAAATGATTTTATCCTTGAATACATAAGTAGGTACCTACTTATTTCAGACCCTTTTCAAAGAATATGTTATTACATATTCTTACGTAGTTTCTACGTAAGAAGAAGCGGGACTCTCATTTGATTCTACCAAAATGACACACTGAAAATCTCTTTTTATTTATTTAATACTTTATTGCACAAAATTATAAATTTGTTACAAAGGGTGGACTTAATGCTAATAGCATTGTCTGCCAGCCAACACAAACGTGGTGGTGTAATAAGGAGGTTGGCGTGCGACATCGCAGAGAATAATATTTATCTGAAATAAAAATTAAGAGCTATTTATGTAGGTTAGGTACCTACTACATAATTTAATATATAAATATATATATATATATATAATATAACATAACAAATCAATCTTTTTGTATGACACAAGATTCTAAATTCACAGGCCCGCATCGCACGCATCGGACGAATCGCACGCAACGGATTTAGTTTGCCTTGTATAAAAACTCATACAACTGCGTCCACTGATCCGCACCGTACGGACGAGTTTTTATACAAGGCAAACTAAAATCCGTTGCGTGCGATGCGTCCGATGTGGACGCTAGCCATTAGACTCCCGTTTCATCGGTTTCATACATTGTTAGTTTTTCGAAAGCACGAGTCTAGTTCGAGAGTTTCGCCGTCTGCCCTTTTAGCTAGCACACAGAAATAGTAAAAATAAATAAAACAATCTTTTTTATTTTAAATTATAACTAGTGGCTCGCCCCGGCTTCGCACGGGTATTTAACAAAAATTACAAACCCTTAAAAACTCCTACAAACCCCTAAAAACAATCTTCAAATTAAACTAGCACTTATGTAGGTACCTACCTAGGACATTATAAATAACTCTAGTAAAAACCTACCAGTGATGGTTATGATCGGTATTCGCTGATATCTTGCTGATATTGATAGATATTTTCTCTATCAAGTTCTTACTATCACATTCCAATAAAACATATTGAAAACCATTCGGGATAGAATTTTCCCGTCGTCAAAGAAAATTCACCCCAAATGGCAACTAACAGCAGCAGTTCTGTTAGTTGCCATCTGGGGTGAATTTCCTCTTTATTACCATCTACATTTATCGATGAGCTCTACTATATTTAAACATAATAGATGATAGGTATGTTTCTGAACCTTCGTCATAACATAACACATTATAATCAATAATGAACTAACGGTTTAATCGGTAAATGAGCAGTAGACATAATTCTTGTTGTTTTTGGGAATGCGTACCTAACCATTTGGGCAGGCTAGAAGAATAAAATAACGCTTTCAACTCCAGTTTAAAAAAATAATGCAAAGTGGTTCAATTCTATGATTTAAACTAGCTCACCCGGCAGACTTCCTACTGACTCAATCGATAAGTAAAAGACCTGAACTTTTGTATAAAATAAATCTGTTATTCACCCTTTAAATCTTCTCTGGACTTCCACAAATAATTCAAGACCAAAATTAGCCAAATCGGTCCAGCCGTTCTCGAGTTTTAGCGAGACTAACGAACAGCAATTCATTTTTATAAGAGAAGATTAGTTATAACGTCATAGCTCAGTCGGTAATAGCTCCGCCTTCCGTGCATTAAAGGTATAAGTAGATACAAAAAAAAGTATATAAGGTGCCTAGGTACCTAGGTAAGTAGGTATTCAATAAGCAATCTAGTTCCCATAGTTACAAGCTTTGCTTAGTTTGGGACTGGAGGGCGTGGTGTAAAATGTTCAACAGTATTTTTATTTATTTACTTAGCAAAATCCTATAAAAATAAATGAGGAACGGGTGAATAATAAAATTCAAACGAAAATGTTTACAGAAACTCCCTGTTTCTGCTCCGGGAGAAAGCCCAAATTATGGAACGGACCAATTTGTATTTACAGACAGTAAAAATTAATGTGTGTATTTTTTGTGGAGTTATTACTACAGAAAAGAATGATGTGATGTGCTCCCAATTCCCAAAAGCTACCTACCTAGGTACATGTATCTACGTTATGTTTTTTTAAAAATATTACCTAGATAGCTTTTACTAGACAGATGAAAATGTTGGTAGGTACATAGCCTATCTCACTAGAAACTTTAATTGTTCGTACCTGTAATTTAATAGTACCTACCTATTTTAGGCTTTCTTTCGTATTGATTGCTATGATGTGACCAGAACAGAAACAAGTGGGTACCTACTTACATACTTATTGTGTAATATTTTATAAGAACTAATTAAAATAATAACATTGAACTTGGGAGGTATACGAAGCAAAAGCTCTTCGATTAAGGTAGTATACGAAGGTAATTTATGGAAGTTTCTAAATGAATGCCGCACGCACTTTGAGAAATGGGTTTTTTCTATTAATCAATGTCTGCTTGATGCGAGGCAAGCGAGTACCTAGCTATAAAATAAACGCTTTAAATAAACAGGTAATCTCCAATTTCAAATATCTAAAGGAGCATCCTTGACAGGCGTCATGGCTCAGTCGGTATTAGCTCTGCCTTCCGTGCTGTGGGTCGTGGGTTCGATTCCCACCGAGAACAAACATTTGTGTGTGGCCAAACATAGATGTTTGTTCTATGTCTGGGAAGTATGTATTTACAAAAAAAAAGTAAATAGGTATGTATTCTATCAGCCATCTAGATCACATAGTACAAGCTTTGCTTAGTTTGGGACTAGAAGGCGTTGTGTTAAATGTCCGTGAATATTTATTTATTTATTTTATCCACACGTAGGAGTACCTATGGGTTTTTGAAAATAGCAATTTACGATATATTCCGGATATCCCCACTAACAAATCCCTACCAGTGGTTACTTGTGGTTGGCTCAAAAACACATCCAATTCTAAATTCTTCTAAAGCCTATAATTAATAGAAATAGCATATTATCATTAATTGGAAAGAAGTTTTCTTTTGAGATTTTGGAGATTGTTTTCTATTTAGAAATCGAGTAAGTATAAGAAGATAAATTGTTTCCACCAGTTAAATCCGAACTTCAACGTAAACATTAGTTTTAAGCACAGATCATATAATACTATACTAGTAGTTTTAAAAGCAACGAAACTAACACAAACAATGAAAGGCAGAGATTACGGACTGTATAGCTCTGTTCTTGTTATTTCCAAATAATTTTAGGTACGCAAGCGATGCTTTTATGTAGAGTGCGCAGAAATATGACAGATGCCTTTGGGAAATAAGCTGGATAATTTCGCCAATGTCAGTCGGTGTAGCGTTGACTTCCAGCTTTATCTTATCTAGAAAAATCTAGATGTCGGGTACAAACGAAAGAATCAACCCAATCCAGTTTTTCGTGCAGACTGTGTTTTTCAAATTTTAGAAGCAAAACGTAATTAACCGTACCTTCTCCATAATTATTTGAAAGCCTGGAAAATTCTTCTACATGTCTACGTAGCATAAAGACACATCTACTACGCCATAGACCGTAGCCAAGATGGATTATATAGCTTATTTAAACAAATACCACTTTTAGTACCTATACTCTACGTCTACGGCGCGGCGTACAATCTCTGCTACGCCGTAGACCGTACAAAGTTACTAACTATTGTTTACATAAGTCTACGCATAGTACGCATTCTACTAAGAGATATAGAGGGAGTATGTATCTACCTAGGTAGGTACTAATATTTTTACGTGGCTAAGCGTTCCGTACGTCTAAAGAAAAATGTCTGTGTCTGCCTGCATATCAGACCGTCAAAAATTAACTTAGGTATTACAGTATTATATAATATGTGGTATTACCTACTTAGTTGCAAATAAACTATTTGATTCGGATTTGATTTGATGTGAAAAACCCTTTGAATTAGTTAATATTTTTTTATCATACATTGTGTTTTGGAAAGGTAGGTAATAGGTATGTAAAGGTAGATGTTTTCCTAAGTCTCATAAATAAAACCACCAATGCAATACATTTTAAAGTAGAAATAAAACTTTAATCTAGGTTCACCAGAGAATTCAAACAACGGAACGGTTGAAAATACCTCGTGCAGAGCTGTTTACAAATTCTGAAGAGAAACTAACAGCAGAATAAGACGCTGCCTGTAATTCCCTCGCGATTCAAGTTAATTCTCGGCCCGCACGAGGTGCGGCTGAGTTATTGTTTGTCCATCGTAGAGGCTGCCTCCGCAGCCAGCCTCCGTACACCAAACAGGATTATGGCTTGTCCACACTAAGCCTTCATTGTTCCGGTACGCCGTCGTCGACCGAGCTTAAGCCCAGTTGAACAATCTGTACTCGGGGTTCGAACGTGCATTGTACGCCAATTACCTATTTATAGCTTTATTGGATTGTGTACCAATAAAATTAAGGACCGTTTCTCTTTGTGGTCGACCGATGAAGCGTAATCATTGTAAATTATCCTTGGTAAGGAATTCTTCAGTATCAGAAAAAAATCTTGTTGAGAAAACCATTTCTAACAGCCTTCTCTGGCGTGATTGAACGCAAATCGGGTTTTGTCTTTTATTAGTGAAGGTTGCAGTTCACCGGTTCAAGCCCTAATGCAATGCAATTGATCCACATGCGAGTTACTTTACACATAATATTTGGCTTATCTCCATTGAAAATAACTTGAGCACAATTCGGAAAGGTTTTATTTGGCAGCGTTCGTAACAAGATTTAATTTAAGTAATTTGTTTACACAAACATTTTATTTTATTTCAGCGTTTCCTTTTACGAAAGTGCGAATGAATGCTTACTGTTATTATTCTCAAGACTTCTGTTTGCCTAACGTATTCAGCAGCAAAATAGTATTTGTAACATAACAATATGCATAAAATATTATTTTACGTTAGTACCTACGCCCTTTGTTTTGTTTGCAGCGGGCACTGTCAACTCAGCGATTGTGTGCTCGATATTCTGAGCTGGAATGGTTTGCTGAATATCTAGTAATAAATCGTGAATAGTTTGAAATATTTTGTTTCTGTTTGTGCGGCTCGCAGTAATGTAAAAGCGTGCGAGAGAGGCGGCGCGAGCTGTCCATATATCGCGAGCTTTCTGTTATGGATTACCGTTGCATTACTGAGGTTTTAATGTACATTACTTACAATAAACAAGTTTATACTTACAATTTTATTATTATCTAATAAATTGAAAATCTTATCAGAATAGAATCAAATTGTAGATTATCTACTGGGCTAAATAAGTACGTACCTACCTACTTACATGGAGCAACCAAACCAACTTTCAGATTTTTCGGAAAATTTTCAGAATTTCAGAGATCCACAGTGATATCTTTTGATAACTGTGTCTATAGACTGTCTAGGCAGGTCACAACCATCAGAATCGTATCTGTAATGTGGTCTTGCATGTTGCACATACAAATCAAATACAAATAGTAATTATCTAGATAATAAGTGTGCGGGGTATCCTAAGATTTTTTTCAAACAATGACCATTGCCAGATAGAAAAATTGCGTCTCAAAAAAATACTTACTTCTAATATAAAAGAGATCAGTGACCTCCACACAGCGATTTTAAATAAATTCTCTTTGGATTTGGATAAAAGTTTTCATATGAATTTGGACGTTCCAAATTTAATCTCAATATTTACTCCCTAATAAACGTCAGACAGGGAGTGTGAAAAACATAAGTGCAAAAATAAGTAATCTTTGTATGTTTATTCATCATCTTTTCCGCGTGTAAAACAAGGCAATCATAAGTTTGTAGCAAAACAGAGAAAAGTGTCCGTGAGTCTGTAGCAAATTGACTACATTGTGTTACCGCCAACAAAGAATTCATGTCACCACAGAATGAAAATATGATGCTAATTTACTGCAAAGGCAACATCTTTTTCTCCAAGCATTTCAACAATTACGAAAAAAGATCAACGGAGAGCTTATAAAACTTAAAAGGAGGAAAGGAACCGTGCTGCTGTTTAAGTGCTCTCTCAGCCGTAAATTGTCAATAAATGTTACTTCAATAATTTTTGTGAAAAGAAGTGTGTAAACCATACCATCTGGCAGAAAAAAATCACTCGCTGAAAAGGTTGAAAAAAATTCCTTCCCTAATTAGATACGCATTTTATTTTTCAAAGCTCGAATGTTCAGTCAAGTCTGGAATCTGATGAAGTGTTATTTCATTCAACACTGGTAAAGTACCTAATGAATGATAGAATATTCATAATAAGCCCCCCAATATTTATTATTACCTATTTTCCCTAGTAGGTTCATAAAAAAAAGGAAACTGAGGATTACTACACTCTTATCAATATAATTAATTCTATGTTATCAATTCTAGGAAAATAACAAAAAGGCCATATCACACAAGGAACAAATCCAAATGTTTATGCCTTAAAGTAATATATAGCTCTGCCTTCCGTGCTGTGGGTCGTGGGTTCAATCCCCACCGAGAACAAACATTTGTGTTGGCAAACACAGATGTTTGTTCTGTGTCTGGGTGTTTCTATGTATTATAAGTATGTATTTACAAAAAAAATGTATGTATGTATTCTATCAGCCATCTAGTTTCCATCGTACAAGCTTTGCTTAGTTTGGGACTAAAAGGCGTTGTGTTAAGTGTCCGTGAATATTTATTTATTTATTTATTTATATAAAAAACGGCAAACAAGAGTAAATAAATAACACAATAATAATGTTTTTTTTGCGCTATTTTTATTGCTGTGCAGCAACTGTGCAGATGCCTTTTGCATAATTTTTAATTATGTATAGGAGCAAGCGGCTTCCGGACCGGACGTATCTCTTTTGCTCTATTTTACAACATATCAGTAAATTTCGAGAACGCTACAATGTACTAATAGAAAAAATGGAGGAAAAAAAATGATTGCGAGTTGGGAACATTATTATTTAATAGTGAAACTAATGAGGCTTGATTTTTAAATTCAGAAGCTTCGAATCAAAATTGGATTGGCTTGTATTACCTATAAGGTAAATTGTATGCAACGGGCACGGGCGTTATTGCCAGTCGGGTGGAAAATTGAATGAAAAGAGCTTAACACTTTTTAAGTTATTTACTCAGATTATAGGTTATTTATAAGTAACTGTACTGTAAGGTCCAACAGTAGAAATCTCTTAGTTAATCAGCGAAATAAGTCAAACAGTCATTATCTTAAAAACAAGTGAAAATTTTAAATAAAATTGTTCATCAACTTTATGTTGCTAACTGTATCACATTTTCATCGGCAGTTAGTGTTATGTAATTTAATTCATCCGCAACGTTAGAGCCCGTTATTCATACGCGAATACTTAGCTTGGCTCTGAGTAAGCCGCGGTGGTATATCGAATTTATTAGTGTTCTATTGGCTGAGCTCTCTCGTAGAATGCGCGGTATGCGATCCAATAAACGTTCAATGTTCCACTGGGATTGTCTCAGGGAGTTGTTTAAAACAATGCTTTGTCACCAGCATTACAGTTATATTATATTTACTTGGTAATACAATAAGCATGTTATTCGACATAAACGTCCAATGTATAGACGCATACCACCGAAGTAAGTTTATGTCAAGCATTTTACTGAAACATAAGCAACTTATCGCATTATATTTCCTTAGTAGGTAATAAATCCAGTGTATCACACATTGTATGAAAGTAGTTTTTAAAATACCTACCTAATGTCGCAAGCCTTACGGTTCGCGGCAGTCGGAGAAAAACACATTTTATGATAGTCATAAAGAGAAATCTAGCGATTGTGGGACGTTAGTGCGATCGTGGCATGGAATAAGAATTTGTTTGAAATGTCGCTGAAATCACATTTGAGGAACATCACGTACCTTCAATATTACACACGTCGCGTCGGCGTCGTCTCAGTGGCGCTGCAGAAGTGTGCGATAGTTTGATTATTGTGGTTATTTCCAATATTACCTACCTGGTATAATATGATTGTTCGAATATAGTTTCAAGTGGCAAGACGGATTTCGCTAACATTTGATAAATACACGAAACCATGTATAGTATTCACTAAAAATACCAGCAGCGTGGGGGAATTTTTGCTTTATAACCTAGGGTCTTAATTAACAGTACCAAGAGTGTGAACTCTCTTTTCAGCTTTCCTTTGAGACACCGCAGAGTAGGTATTAATTGACGAGAGCGAGCTCACAGTGACCGCGGCGTATCATAGTTTGATTAGCTATTGTGTGCTTTGTGAGGTTCCTATTCTGTTGGGTGCTTCCACAAATGTTTGTGATCCGGACGACGATAGCCTGATGTTAACCATTAAGTACAATATTTATCCTTGTAAAATGGCTTCAAATAGTAAACTTTATTTTCATGAATAAAATAGCTGAACTTTAGAAGATTGGATAACAAAAATGAATGCTGGGAAAAACACGGATTCGGGAGAAATAACAGACATCATTTACGCGAATATCAAAGCTTCGCAAAACTTGCAAACTGAGTAAACCAGAATAAGAAAGCTAGTATTTTCTGTATTTTGCTATGAATTGGGACTTAGGTACTTACATTAATAAAGCCTTGCCAAGTAATATTAATTTTATATTTAGATGAAACTTTACAATCCGTGAAGTAACATCCGTATAAAATAAATAAAACAGTGTGAAAATAACAATATCGTGTGAAACTCATAGCAATTTTTCACCCGACTGTCAAATGCTCGTAAAAGATATTGGAAACAATTTGAGCGATATTCTGGCCCCTGTGGATTCGGTGAACCGGATGGCATTTGTAAAAATATATATACAAAATGTCAGCTGTGCCTGTGTAAGGTTATTTTTGTCCGTCGTGAAATCCAGAGGTATACATAGGTACAAGGCTAGTTCTTTGTACTGTACCCATGTTAGAACAGATTGTATAATCAGTCTGCAGGCTCTCTATAGTAGGTACATTGCAGTGTGGTATAAAATGACATTGTACTTGTTCAGGCCTAAGTATCTTCCCTACAATTTAACTGGAAGGGTAGGATTGCTGATGAAATCTGACACTAATGAATGATAAGATCTTTTTTGTGACGGCTGTAATACGGGTCACAAACGCTAACTAATAAAAATATACACAGTGGGCTTTAGGGTACTAAAGACAAAAGACAAATGCGAAACCCTAGTTCCGTTATGACTGTATTTCGGTCTTTATGAAACTTGTACCTATGTTTGTTTGTGTACCTATACCACGCCACCACATCACCACATTTAAGTAATTTGAGGTTCCAGTCTTGCGCCTTTGCTGAGTGCTAAAAGCTTTCAATGAAAATTATGTTTTCAAATCCCAATCAACGACAATTTTTGGAAAAACAAAGCTTTCTTTTGTTGAGTATGCTTTGTTCTGTGGTATTTTTTGAAACCATAGTAGACATCAAATAAAACTGTTCTGTTATATAGCGATAATTTTGGGCTTTTATAAGCTACATTTTTATTTCATCCCGAGAAAACTTATAAAAGGAAAGTAAACCGCCACCGTCCGCAATCACAAACTGGCCTGGCCGAAAGAAAGAGAGCGAGAGAGAGAAACGGCGGTGCTTATTTATGTAACTGCAGGGGTAAAAACACTAATTTTACCCTCGCTAGTTGCGTTAATTCTTGAATTAGAATTGCTTTACTATGGACAGACATGCTCTGTATTTTGTAAATGTGGCACCTTTTCCGGTAGAGCGTTTTTCCGTGTTTGTATTGGAATGTAAGTAATGCGGTTGGTCAGGTCAGTCGCCGTGAGGGCAATCGCAGGGCGGCGACTGCGGCTGGCGGCACGTCGAGCCCTCATTAATTCTCTCGGCCAGCACACAATTCGGTTGGCGCTGTGTGAGAATGACAGTACTCGTTTGTTAACCCCTGTTGTTATGACTCCGACACTATCTACCAACAGCCGTTGATAGTGTGATTGATGATCTCGCTGACTGCGTCGTTCTGTTACACTATTTTAGATTACTCTCTGGAGGTTATAGTTACATACACCGAACAAAGTACCTACCAAATGCTGCAGGCGTAATAAAACTAAACATAAACTAAGTACGTGTAGTGAGTGTGCTCACGAACAGTTTAACGACGCTATCAGTTAGAAGTGTTATTTGAGCCATCTAGCAGATGTAAAGTGCAATGCCGAGGCTCGCTGGTATCACGCGTTAGTCTCGTACTGAAGGTGCTGGGAGCCGCCGAGCTCTTACCACGACTGCATTCACTGCGCTCTTTATGTCTTTTCCCTGTTGACTGCATAGAGTTCCAATAAATTTTGTATACGTACATCTTAGGTTTTTAAGGTTCCTTTAAGTTCAGAAGAGTACTTTAACTAAAATAGAAACCTGATATCCGTACCTAAGTGAAAATCAATAAACAACCCTTGACCATAAAAATATGGTTTTGGTTCTGAGTAAGTAGGTATTTTAAATTACCAATTTTTTTTGGGATCTTTGAAATTGCCTATTTATATTTTCCTCAACCACATAGTAGGGGCTTCAAAGCCATTTTGTGGATATGAAGGCTGATCTTCAAACTCTATTATAGGGTGTCCCAGTTGCATTTATTTCAGCAACTCCGGGCGAATATTATACTAAACTGAGAAATAAATCAATACAACATAATAATTTGTGAATTCGCACAATACCTACTAACACTTACTAGGTATACCTACTACTACCAGTGACTGAACATACTATTAAGATATTTTGCAGAAAATCTTAAAATGAAGTAGGTACAAGCATAGGTAGAGGTTGCGAAAATAAAAATATCCGCTGGTGTTGTACTCTATAATCCCGAGATAAAACATCACTATAAAATAAGAATGTTTTAGCAATACACCCTATATAATGAAAGCTCTTTGACTAGCTAAGCCTGACCCAAAAGTTAGCCGAACTGCAAATATAACAACCGGTTTAGTCGTTTGCCTACTTATGTTGTAGGTACCTACCTACCCGAAGTATTTTAAGGTTCGCTTGAAATTCTATACTTTTGGGATATGTCCTTAAGTATGTACTTAACTCACGTAAGTAAAGGTAAGAGGTCTGTCGGCACCAATGTTTATGTAGAGAAAACATGTCAAGTGCTGGTCGTAAAAGTGTGACTTATAAGTAAAAGTAAAATAAGTATTTATTTGTATATACTTATTAAGTCTAAAAAGTGTTGGTTTTTTAAAAAGAATGACTTGTTTCCAAAAACCCCTAGGTATACTTACACATTTCATTATTTTTTCTGATCATACCTAAATAAATAGTTTTTACTCAAAAACGGAAGGCATGCACTAATTGCACAATGGTGATGTTTTTGTATTTGTACGAAAACCTTACAGCAACATCACAAAATGGTGTTTTCTATAATAAAAAGTTGAACCCACACTGGAATAGGTACAGTGTAGGTTCAGCTTTTTAAAAACAAAATAATGCCATCCAATTAATTAGAGATACGGATACGCGACAAAGATCATTCGCTTTTATTTGGCGCTACACATTGATCTTCAGAAATAACCGAACCAAACCAACAAGAATGGTCTAAATTACCGAGAAAGGTAATTAGATAATGGCAAGGCTCCCAAAACACGATTAACGTTTGCCTTTACCGACAGCGCACACTATGCGACATGCGACAGCTGAATGGAACACTATGGACGCAACGACGACAGGCTGTGGATCGCAGCCGACTTTTTTATGGAAATACATTAATATTTTGTTCAAAGCTCCGCGAAATTGACGTCGCTTGACGCAGATGAAAACAAAGACTACTTACTAGACAAAAATCGTACCGTGTGCGCTGGCTTTAAAGGTACGAGTAGGTATTGCAATGTTGTGGTATTGGAAGACATATCCCGTTTGATAGCCCGATCGTTACGGGCAATTGCCGTTTAGTACCGTGTAGCGGTCGGCATTACCGTGATTTAGGCTACGGGTGCACCGAGTACTGTTCAATTTATTTTGCTAATACGTTAAAAGTATCATTTTTAGAATGTTTACTAAAACTGTCTAATTTAGCATAATTTTATTGAAAATTACGCTAGTATTTGTTACCTACTATCAAAGGGTGAGCAGTTTCTTACTTTTACGGAGTAAAGTAGGTAAACGTAATGAACTATTTGCAAATGTATTTATAGTCGTTTTACGCATTATTTCATGCATTTTATAATAGTGTTAGTAAACAGGAGGCTCAGTATTGTACCTACTTAGTTTTTACTTCTCAGCCTATAAAATATAGGTCAATAAACGTATTCGCTGAATATGGAATATTTAGCAAATAGCGTGGACGTGACTGGTAGGTAGGTATACAATTTCCAGATCCCTTTTTGAAATTGAAATAGAAAACACATGGGCACGATTTAGTTGATCCAACATGAGTACATAAAACACAGCATGTCCGGTAGGTTTCAGTGTATTTGGGATTTCAAAGCAATTACAACGGTAGCCACCATCAGGGACGGGCTGGATATCTAAGTAGGTAAATTATTAACGAGCAACGCGTGAATTAGGAGCCTACTCTCCCTTGTAGACCCCTGTTCATTTTATGTTTATAGAGACAAATATGGACCTTCAGACTTGATATTAAACACTACTCGGTTCACTTGGATTCGTATGGAAAATGGTCCGTTCAGAAAAAAAAATATTATACCTAGGTACTCCCATTAGCATCTTGCTCTACACGTGCAATAATGGTTGCAAATAAACCGAATACCTTTTGAACCAAATGACAATAAGGTGAGGGTTAGAGGTTACAAAAAAATTTTTTTAACTATAAAATGCAATTTCGGTTCTTCAAGCAAATATAAAAAATAGTCGTTTTATACAGACAAGTCGTATATTTGGTTTTATATTCGTTGAGATTATATAATGCGTACGCATAAGTTTATGGTAGAAGGGACGAAAACAATTTACTCATTAGTTATTCATTCATGGCGCAACTAAATACATGTGTTGAATAGGGCGTAAGTAGGCAGCTTGCAATGGAGCTTGTTTTTTTATTTATAATTACGAAAACTTGTGTTTCAGCTTAGCTATACAATAAATACTGTGTACTCGTGTGAGATTAGCTAACTCAAATTATTCATAGCCATTTAGCCTTGTATTTTATTGCTAAATTGTGATTATACATATTAAAAAGATTTTGATAATAGTCTATACTCGAAGTTCTGTTACGAGATGCGTTCTCTCTAAGGATATTTATTTAGATGGCAATTTCCCTAATAACCTCCGGTGCTCACTAAGGAAATTGGTGATCCACCTCGAGGACACTTTGAACTTGTCGGCATACGCCCCATGGGCAAAGTCTTTTAGCTTGCAGTTTTAAATTGTGAAAATTAAGACATTGTGAGAATTTAGTATCGTTTTAAATAAATATTTGTAAAACCTCTATTATAAGTACCTACTTACAGGGATAATAATCGACGGGACTTATCTACGTTAGCTGTTGCACTGAAACAACCATTATAAAAATACAAAGATGCAAAGCGCCCTTTTCAAGCAGTCTCATGAAAACAGTAATCCTATTCCTACTCCCTGATATTTCCAAAACCGATCTTATTTCTTAGCAAATGAATACCATTCGTCTTCGCACCAACTACAATCACATCTAGTTAATTCGTTTCAGAAAGGAAATAAAGATCTTTGACACAATAGAGTGGATCTTGAGTAATATGTAATCAGCGTAGTAAAATCTAAAGCGGGTCTGTTCAAACAACGTCATCCTTTTGTTCTCGTAATAAACTGTCAGCGTACAAAAGAAATCTACCGACATCGGATGTCGCTTGCTAAAATTTAGCGCTTCGCTCACACTGCTCACACGCTATTCTATTCGCTCAAAGGAGGTTTATGAAATGAGTTGGCAACACGTTACCTTCTGCCCTTTTGCACACATGTCTTTTGTTTAAAGTTATGTAATTACTTTAATTTAGGTATACGGATGTACACGTTGCTATAGTTCTGAAATAACACGTCTGTCTGTAACAGCTGCTGTTGAAATATTCAATCTTTTTGGAAAATCGAGAATTGTCAATAATATTTATTGGATTCGACGAAACTATCAATCGTCCGTCCGTTTGTATTGATCCTACGAGTTCAGGACCCTAAAAATAAAAAATAGGGTATTATTAAAAAGTTCGTGATAGTTTATATGTAAATAAATAAAAATAATACGGATTTGTTCATCTTTGTATTATTATAAGCTGTCACATAGTCACGTAAAACATTTTACGTAAAGTATGTAAGTTAATGACGCGGTGATCCAAAGTTGGCAAATCGTTGGCTGTATCCGATGGGTCCCTCCGGAAAGGCGGAAATTGGGAAATATCCAGCGGTATTCTACGTCAAGGAATCTTGATCAAGGAAAAAGGTCACTGGTGTCTTATCTTTTTGTACGTTTAATAATTATCTCCTTTTCCTAATACAAGAAAAGTTTATATTCAATTTTATTTCAGGCAAACTTAATAACAAGGGTCCATATAAAATAAATGCCTTGCAGACTGACATACATAAAAAAAAAAACAATAGCATACACTTCTCCCGTGTGAAGCCTTGGGGTTTCGTTGGTGATGCCAGAATTACTAATGCGTTTCTGTAAAATATACCAGCATAATAATAGAAACTTATATAGCAGTAAACATTTATTTGGAATGCTCTGAAAATTTTTAATTATCCGATCCGATTCGAAGTTATTAAATATATCAAGTATTTATGTTTGAAATTGGTTTGAAAACAGGAATCCTCCGGGGAGTGCAAATGTTGGCTTCATGATTTTTTGTAGAAATTGCTTTCGGTAAAGTTTGGGTCCGATCAGGTGTTCCCAGAGGTGCCGGAGTTCGAGAGTGACTAATGAGCGGTCAGAGCGCCGACTGAGGCCCCCAGGGCCCCCTCGGCTTAAATACTTTACACCAAAACACACACGAATTCACATTTATTTGAACGAGATACTGAAATAACCGATCCCAGTCCGCGACTGTGTAACATTCCACGTGTTTGCGTAAACGTTTCGATTGATTTTTGGAGTGGGTTTATAAATCGCCAATTTCCGAACATTTGTTTTGGTGACTCTACGGGATGTGAAAAACGTCAGCGCATATGATAGATGGGATTGGCCTGCGCCGTACGAAATGGAAATGTGTGCAAAATACCTGCAACAGTTTACGAGAGATGTAGTAGTAGGTAGTATCCATAGTGTACGATTGACTGTCGCCTAGAGAGGGCGGCTTGTTTATAGCGGCTCCTAGGATTTATAACCACTTGGTCGGTGCTTGTAATAAACCAGATAACTCAATTTATGGCACTAAAACGGAGGCTATGTCCTCTTCCATGATTCTCTATTTATATCAAACAGAGTTATAGTGATCACCTCGGGTGTGGTTTATTACATTACTGCCCACTAATTTTGCCATTCCCTCATGAGCACGAAGTTACTACAGTTTGCCTAAGTTTCAGTTAATCTTTCTCACGCATACACTTACTCATGTGTCCAAATTCTATGTATTATGTGCAGTATTATAAGGCTTTTGGTTTAGGAAAATAATTTACAATATAACATTTAAAGACAGAAGATTTTTAAAAAGTATTAGGTGAACAAACACCTCGCTATAAGATTTGCAGAACCAACACCAAAAAGCACACGCGTAGGTTATTCTTATTACTATAAGATAAAGAGATGAAACCTTAAAGAGAGTTCTCTTTGAACTTGACCTTATTCAATAGCGAATAAGAATAGAAAACTTTTAACAACAAACCATTGAAAAGGATCAAAGTTCTGAAATTGTGTTTAATTGAAAAGACTTTCGCCTTTCTGTTTTTACTTTTAAATAACCAAGGAACGGCTGAGATTTCAATTTTCACCAAAGTTTGATACGGGAACCTGAAGTTTTTAATTGTTATTCATAAAAACCTAACGAGGAAAATGCTTTTGAATGAAGGCAATAACTTTATTATTTTTGCATTTAGGACAAAATCAAATTTATGGACTACCATAATGGGCGAGTATTGAGTTATCAAAATGAAAAAGTTCATGGAGTTTCTCTTATATTACTTCTGCATTTACTGACGATAAAAAATTATTCGTATAACTTTAAATTCATAGGTAGGTGTTTAGCCTCTAATGGATGTACTTGTACGTATACATGTTATTATTATGCTGGGCGAGAAGCGTAATGATCCCTCTAAAATAAGTTAGGTTGAGTACTTTGTCACAACAGTCTCGTACAAACCCGAAATCTTTATTTCATGATTATAATTTCAGAAATACAAAAAGCAAAACGACAAAGAAAATGTGGCCAAAGTTACTCACTAGATTTAAGTTTTGGTCTTGAGTTGACAGCTTCCAAAATTGTATCGCATTATTCTGCAAGTAAATTGTCCGGCCCAGCACAGCGGTTGGGGACTACTCTGAAAGACCAAAACTGGGTACCTAATAAGGTTACTATTTAATATATTCCAGAAACACTAGCTTCTTTATTACTATCATGTAATTTTTTTGTCACTTTGCCTATTTAAAGTTTATGAGTAGTAGATTAATGTGGTAATAATACACTGCAGGCACATTCTGGCACATAATAAAAAAAGTTATTATATTCTCGATGGGGAGTGTACCCATAACCGCACAGAAAGCCAACTGAGCTATGAGACCGATCATAACAAAACATTGTGCGTCAATCAATCTTGCTCTTTTAATACTTTTAATGAAATGAAATTAATAAGAACCGGCAGAATGTAATAAAGTAAAATCTGATTTATTCCATTTAAAAAGACACGCCACCGAGGGATTTAAATCTCGTTTTAAATTTGAGTATAATTTTTAAACTTTATTATCGTTTTAATGTTCTCCTGAAATGCTGCTGGAAGGTATCTAAGTACTTAAACTGTTAGTCAGCCAAAAGCTTCAAAGTAGCTACTGTAAAAATGATTCCTCTGACGTATTTTCTAGTCGTATTTTAGGACTATAAAAATCACAAGTTTTGTTTTATAGAAGAATGTAGTGCTGTATAAAGCACAGTTTCACAAGAACAATAAACTGTCAGTCAGTCAAAAGCTTAATAAAGCAGCTCTGAAAATGATGTTGGTTAGGTTGGCAGTAGCTCATGGCACGGAACAATAGAACGTGACGTAGAAATATCGCGGGCAGTGGGCACCACTCGCTCCCCTCGCGTCCTTCTCTGTGGGGGCATTCCGATAACAAATTGGAAACTGGGTAAACGAGGTAATAGTAAATAAAATATAAGGTCCATTTTCATTATTGACAGTTCATGAGAAAGATGGATAGTGCTATATCTTGCCGCGTGCTCAATCACGATGTGGTGAGATTTTTGAACTGACTTTACTCTTGTGCATAACGTGTCAATAAAGTAGAAGAAAGTGCTATAAAAATGTGGTGCCGTCGACTTAATTCACCAGGGCTAATTCACCGTATACTAAGTTGATAGACTGTGAACATAAAGTGTTTATAAAAAACATTTATTGAATCCTAATAACACGTTTACAACAGTTTTAATTGTTTTGAGATGTAAAATAGATATTTTCAAATCAAATTTCGTCTACAGTTTCGAGCTACGAAATGCTACGCAGTTACTACGCCGTAGACATCCACGTAGACCCTACGCAAACGAAGCTACACACGGATTGTTAGTTTTTCTGAACTGTAGGTATTAATTTATTTTATAGGTAAGTACAATGGATATAGTAAGAGTCATGTCATTTCATCATTCAATTAGGTAGATGAAAGTTTACCTGATTGGTAAAGACTTAAAGTTTTTCTTTGGCAATCTTATTCATAACCACTAATTTATCGTACAACGTACATCTTAAAGATACTTTGCATAAAATACACATGTCAGAGATAGTAAACCCGAGTAAACCTAAAATTCATGATGTGGAAAACAGAAACCGCAGGTAATGAGAAGACAGTAAGACGAGCCGCGTTACGCTCCATTATATCATCGCGCAGGCTGCGGAAGTTATTACGTGTAATGTACCGCCCGGGCCCGGTGGCTAAGGATGTAGCTAGAAATGGTCTACATAGTTTAGAATACAAAGAACATCCGAACAACTTCCAAAAAGAACTACAAGTAAGTGTTCTTTTCTACGAAATTTGCAAACTTTTCAGAAGTTCGCTTTTTGAATGTGCGTTTAAAAAATATGAGCAAAAGTTTCCTTTATCACTGGGCTCGTTAAGGCTTTTAGAGCTTTGCAGACTGTCTCTCAGCTTTGTTTTTAAGTTTAAGACCTTCAAAAGAAAGCTGACATGAATACTAATTAAACTATGTCGACGTCTACCTACAGTGTCTTTTTTATTTTATTGTTCCTTAAAATCTTGTCTGAACTTATATTTTTTTACAACCGAATGATGGAACAAGCTGACGGTCCACGTCATGTTAAGTGGTAACAAGCCTGTAACTTATACTGATACTTGTCAATATTTACCAGAACTTTTTTCATTTCCGAAACACAGCATTACCTACACCGCAAACTACCCACATCACTAATCCATGCTGAACACTTTTTGTTGCAACGACAAAGAGACCCTTACATAGATAGTTTCTTACGAACAAACAACGAACGCTCCCCACAGCTTCCTGGATCCAACTTTATTTTGTGTTGTTTGGAACATACCTATGTAAATGTGCAACTCACAACTCTCATATGCAACGTGTCTTGCTAGTTGTTGCAGTAGTTGCTGGTCTGACAAATCACACAGAAGTAAGTATTCTTGAAATAACTTCGTATAAGTGAACAAACGGCCACATACAATAGGACCATGCACATAGTATAGGCATAATGCCATGACAGAATAATTTATAGCTTCGATTACTTACTGGATGTAGATAAAATAGTTTACTTATTATGGTGAAATGTCTACATTGTCCAGAAACAGCGAGGAATTGTAGTAAAGACGAAGCACGTGCACTTTCAGAACGGAGATAAATCAATAGAGCAGATAGCTAAGTAATCAATTTCCCTATGTTACCACAGTGTGTTTGCACTTCGTGGTACAAACCACGACTTTAGTCATATTAGTTCACGTTTCCAAGTTTCGTGATAGCGTGGCAGGATAATGGTTTTTACTTCTAATGATTTTGCGCGTTCTCATAATTAGAAAACCTAAAACATTTTTTTTTATAATTATTTATTATTGTGCAAAGTTATTAAAATATCCAATGATCTTTTACATAAAATAACATTGCTAAAATCACCAAAAAACTATCTATAGACGATAAAATAAATCAATTTCGACAGCAGTATACCTGACAGAATTCGACATTTCTGTAAACATTTAGTACACCGACGCGACGCAAATTAGTTTGCCTAAATTTATGATAGAAGGTTTTATTTCAGGCCTGACATGACCTTTAAACAACCTATAAAAGAAAATGTTTGTTATAGGTAGTATGATCAAACTCCTATTTTGGTTAGGTACCTATATTCAATCAATGTTACTAACTACGTAATGTCCGGTATCGACCTGCCTTAGTTCTATCAGTAGGTATGTGTCTGCGTAATATACACTCGAGAGCAATGATTCCGGGTCACTTAAAGAATGTTAAAAATCTCGGAAACTAAAAATGATAGGTTAATGCAATAAATTGTATTTAATAGACAATGTAATACTCCTTAAATGAAAGTAAAAAAATATGAGTCACCGCATACATTTTATTAACACAAAATTACATAAAGAAAAAAACTGCTGATCTCTCCTTAAAACAAAAATAGGAAACATGAAATTTTTGAACTTTATTACGATTTTCTTGAATTTTAATACTTCGTATTGCCTCCTCGTGCTTCCATTACTGCGTTTACGCGGTTTGGCATGCTGTACACCAAGTTCCTTATACGATTTTGGGGAATATTCTCCCATTCCTCTGTGAGAGCAATTTTGAGCTCACGAAGCGTGATTGGGGGAGGGTTTCGTTGTTTTACGCATCTGCCTAGCTCGTCCCAAGCATGCTCGATCGGGTTGATATCCGGGCTGCGCGCTGGCCACTCCATACGAGTAATGTTCATCTCTTGAAGGTAGTCATTCACAATCCTACCTGTATGAGGTCGGGCATTGTCATGCATAAATATAGCATCCTCACCTAAATTGACCATAAATGGACCAACATGATCATTGAGGATTTCTTCCACATATCTTACGCTAGTTAAAGAGCCGTTTTCTATGATCACCAGCTCTGTGCGACTTTCAGAAGAAATTCCGGCCCACACAAGTACAGACCCACCACCGTAGGCTACTTTTTCTTCGATGCATGCTTGCTTGAATCTTTCCCCTGGTCTTCGATACACTCTGTGTCTTCCATCGTGCTTGTAGAGCATAAATTTTGATTCGTCGGAGAACATAACTTTTGACCAATCTTCAATACTCCAATTTACGTGGCTCTGGGCATATCTTAGTCTTGAAATACGATGCCCACGCTCCAGTTTAGGGCCGTTTGCAGGTCTAAGGGGTTTTAAGTTAGATTCAGCAAGCCGACGTCTTACTGTCCATGCACTTGGGTTACTTCCTCCGAGGCGTCGAAACTGATTTGTGAGTTCAGTTCCTGTGAGAAAGCGATTTCGAAGCATGGTGTTCACCAAGTATCGGTCTTCTCGTGCTGTGGTACACCTGGTTCTGCCCGTTCCTGGTCTGCGTAGGTTAGAACCAGTTTCTTCGTAACGTCGGAGAACTCTTTGTACTGTTGACAGCGACACACCGACAGTCCTGGCTGTATCGCGCTGACTCCGGCCGGTTTCCAGCATTGTAAGTATTCTGGTGCATTCTTCAGGCGTAAGCGACATAATTTCAGCTTGAATAATGAATATAGAGCACTATCAACATGGTTTATATACCCACATAAATGACAGATTACAAACAAAAGCAAAACCAAATGCTGTAATTTCGTAGTTCCATCTTCGAAAGTGGCCCTTTTTCAAATTTGATTTTTTTAAGATATAACTTTACAATAACTAAGAAGTTTTAATACCTTCATTTAAGGAGTATTACATTGTCTATTAAATACAATTTATTGCATTAACCTATCATTTTTAGTTTCCGAGATTTTTAACATTCTTTAAGTGACCCGGAATCATTGCTCTCGCGTGTATTTATAAGTTTTTATCGTTCATCAGTAAAAATGATGCACGATTTCTAGGTATCCATATGGAATTAGAAGCACGCAAGCGTTCACATCTATAACGATATACGTGTACATACATGCATAGAAGTTTCATGAGTTTATTTTATCACAGGGAGTGAAGATAAATTACATACGCGTAAAATAAAAACGACTGTGTGAATTCATACCTATACTGCGAAAGATACGTAGGTATCATACATAAGATTACTGTGAGCGAAGCGCGATGAGATTTTGAATGGTCCCATGAAATGAAGAAACCTTGTACCGCCTCGGAGCTACGGCTTGCAATGATATACGACAATTTTATATGCCTTGTATAGCCATGATAGCACTCATTAAATCTCTACATTTACCCACGTTAAAGTCTCGAATTTTGTTTAAAAAGGTACTCTGTCATTTTGCGCTGAAATTTTCAATTTACATACTTATGAAAGGTTTTATACGAAAAATCCGGGTGTAAAAACTGGTCGCTCGGGAAAATGCCTTTTGTGTTCGCTACTGTGAGCTGTGGAAAACCATTGTAGGTACTTGAAAGAAAGCAAGTAAACTGACATGTCTGTTTATATTTAATTAACATAGGTACATTAGGTACCCGAGAACTTAGTGGTAGGTCCACAGTCTCTAGTCTAAATATACAACATTGTTAGCAGTGTTGTATTTCTAGTTCTTAATAACGAGGCACTAAAAAGGTGCCATGTCTTGCGTAATCGTTTTTCGTTTGCGTAAATGCCATTATCTATGTGGTCTGCCAATAACACTTTTTATCACAAAATAAAGGATCATTTGCGATTTTATAAAATCCAGTATTTCTAAACCAAAGCTTTGAGCATGGATACCTAAATTAGTTTCTGACATATTTCGGGACGAGCTACAGGGCCCCCCTGTTTGTGTTTTAAAAAGAAAAGAAAAGTATGTTTCAAGTTTGGAAACAACTTTTGCTGGTACCGAGAAACTCACGGGTCTTGTTGGGTTGGATGAATTGGAATGGATTAACCAGGGTGGAGAAAATATCCTTATTTATTTATTAGAACATCATCTCTTATTATTTTTCTTGTACCTACCTACTACACTTAATTTTCAGCTTCACCGAGTCTTCACAATAGAGATACTTTATCATAGGAGAGGCTTATGTGTCAATAGTAGCCAGCTCAATAAACTTGGCAGAAATATTATTTCTATTGTTGCCAATGTTCGTAAAAATGTATTATGTATGTGAATGTGTATTTCCTAGTTTATGAACTTTTGTGTCATTTTACAACATAAATATGTAATGCGTCTATTATTATCAGCTCGAGGCTAAACACTCCTTTCTAAGAATATTTGGGTACGTTCTTGAGGTACTTTTAGGTGCTTTACTTAATATGACATACTAGATGTGCCCGCGACTTCGTCCGGGTGGAATAGTGTCTTTGGGTACCGCGTTTTTTCGCATTAAAAATTAGCCTATGTCTTTTCACAGGCTCTAAACTATCTGTGTACCAAATTTCATTTAAATCGGTTCAATAGTTTTGGCGTGTAAGCGCGACAGAGAGACAGAGTTACTTTCGCATTTATAATATTAGTTAGGACACAGATTATATAATAGTTAGGATAATTTTGCGTGTGAATGCTGTGAATACAAGACCCATTTTCTGTAAAAATCTGCTTTCAGTAGCTTTACTTGACGTAAAGAGTGCCTTGATTATTGATTTGGTTCATTTTGCAAATTCCCAGTCAACTCACTGCTGGTGTAAAAGAGTCACCAGAGTGTATAAAATTACTTACTAAGAGTCCGAGTTCAGTATCGTATGAAAGTGTAGATTCTATGTGTAGGTAAACCGCTGGTCCCTTGGGTCGGATTTCTGCAAACTTGCAGAGTAGGTATGTCTCATTCATTATTTTCGACTCACTCGATCTCATGGGGAATCGGGAATACGATAACTTTTCCCTAACTCGATGTCTCGTTATGGTAATCTCCTGCGGGAGAGCGGTCATTAAAATTATCACTGTGGTGACCGGGCCGTCCGCTGACCTCTAAGCAACTTGTTAATCGAATGCTATGCTTGTTTCACAGCATGTTAACCAGTATACGAACATCAAAGTAGTTATTAAACCCACTCATTACATTATACTCGCTTTGTAAAGCGGATCTTAACTTTTGATTTGACTTGAGTGAGGTGGTTGAGATACTGAGTCAGTAAAAAAATGTAAAATCTTCGGTCAACTGTGATAGGGAAATGCTTGACTATTCATATTCATAGCTATGAAAAGCTAGCCTAGGTAGAGCTATAGCAGTCTATTCTGCTAGAATAACTTGGCACGGAGCAAAAACGATTTTCTTGCAAAAGGTTTTGTACCAAACATATTTTTACCCGCGTTCTGTAAACAAAGCTCGACAACTTGTGTTATTTTTTCATTACGATCCACGAATTTTTTATTCCCATTAATGTGAATAAAAAATATGGTAACATTGGAACCAACAACGTCAACAAAGATCTCTTCAAGCGTATTTTCTGGTACAAAAGACAGTTACTTCGGCATAGAAGTGCGTGATCCACCATGTAGGTTAATACAGATTGATTACAAAAGAAAATGTCAGAAAATTGATTCAAACTTCAGCCAACACTGCTTCAGATAAGCATAAATATTGTCTTGAAATAAGCATTACAAAATACAATTCACAACATACAAAACAACTCCGCTCTCACCTCCTAATAAATGTAGATTATTGTAAATGTAGTCTCGTATAGAAAAAATGGGACTCCGTTAAATACATTGTGATGTTTATTTATTCAGGGTGAAGAGGTGCGGAAAGGTCTCCACGATGTTTGACTGTGGCGATTTATTTAACGAGTAGCTTTATTTGTTTGTGACGGGGCGTCCCCCACTAATGCTATGCCATTAACTCCATTCCCACAGAATAGCTACAATTTCAACTTTATTATGAGGAGCACAGAGTACAGAATGGTTGATGGTGCTTCTATGTAGCGCCGTTGTTTAATTAATGACTTAATAGTGGCCACGTCATGTGTTTGCGATGTGATGTATAGTGTTCTCTTGTTAACCTCACCATCACTTTAGATTTTATTACACTAATTTCACAAACTATGAAAGTAAGATATAGGACTGGTAGAACAAATCTTACGGAAAGTTTATACCTAACATAAGTATTATATCAGCAATCTAGTTCCCATAGTACAAGCTCTGCTTAGTTTGGGACTAGAGAGCGTTGTGTGTAATGTCCAAGAATATTTATTTATTTATTTAACATTTTACTATAGAGAGTGGATAATCGAAATAAATAATATAATAGGCCCATACAGAAAATAAATAATAAATCAAATTGATCACAACCGTAATGTTTACAGTGTGGTTTCAATATTTGAAATAACTGAGTATGAGTACCATACACACGGCATTATTTATAAGTATCAAGCAGAAATAATTAAATTAAATGAATTTCCTATATTATTATGTACTTAAACCTCAAAATTGTAACAACTATGGTCACTCAAAGGAGGGTACGGTGCTATATATATTTTAAAATGCAATGTTTTCTAAGAAAACCTCTCTTAGAAAAGCCTGCGATTTTCTAAGAGAACTTCTCTTAGGAAACACGGTAAAGCACGGTAATATAAAAAGAAACACGGTGTCATGGTTGTGCCACGAAAAAGATTATTTCTCAGAAAAACCAACTAAGATGTACCATGACAGCAAGGGTTTTTTTTTGTAAAAACTTCACCAAGAGCCCCTTAAAATACAATTTTTTACAACATGAAAATTCTCGAAGGGTCTGGTAGATAGATGTAGATAAAGAACAAAGCGATTCTATAAACGACCCTTAATTCTGTTTAAAAGCGTTAATCCTCAGTGTTCGGAATTCTGTAATTCTCTTTTCCAGAATTAGATTTTAAATGCATCTACATGAAACTGGTGTAAACTTTGAACAAGGTATTTAAACACCTAATTTTAGGAAATAGCAATTATTGCTAGTTATATGCCTAACGTAGGTCACAAAAATAGTATTAGATTCAAACGTGGCTTTGTGGATTAAAACAAAACAAAAATTGTTCATTTTGAACTATGAAAGAATAAACACTGTAGTAAACATGTAATACCTATTGTACAGATTGTCTTCATATATATTTATTTGTCAAATCATATCATAATAATACAGATACTTCTTAGATAAGTAGGTGCATATTTTCACTAATTATTATTAATATCAGCGTTCAATATACGAAGGTGTTGTATATCTTCCTTAGATGAAAGATTTTCATCATAATCTTTTTCAAGCCGTGCAATTTTTGCATCTGATTTGTGAGTTCAGCGAGCTGGTACCGACAGTAAAGTCCATCTCCCCAACACTTGGTTCTGGTTCTGACACATTGGAAACGAATTTTCGTGCTTTAACAGACAAATACTTACTTTGTTTTCTGTATTTGCTGTTCACAATGGCTACAGCTCTAAGGTTTTAAACGAAAACCATTAAATATTCACTTAATAAGTACTTGTGTTTAGTCTTCAGGCCAAAACAAGGTTTTACGTATTCTAAACATACCACCAAAATGTTACGTACTAAATAATAATCGAAAAACCTTACGTGCGGTATAAATTACGACCTTTACGTGACGCTTATCTTAAAACACGGGTAACACCAGAAAAAGCTTAAGTTATTTGTTTTTATTCGGAAAGTAAATGAGTTTTTATTCATTACTTTCAGTAGGAATTGGATAATGTTAAGTTTTAATAGCTTTATTTCATCGAGGTCCTTTACACAGTTCCGATACGACCACATCAATTGTTTTATTTTGTTTTTCAATAATCGTATCATTGAGTAACTTCGTCAATTAAATTGCTTTGCAGTTTATCAATAGTTTTTTTATGAATTCTTTCATATTGGTATCTGCATCTACGATATGAAAGATTTCATACCTACGCCGTAATTGAATTTATTGAATATCTACGATATGAATTTTCAAATGTAGAGACTTCGAAAACTCTAGTATCAAATTCCTGGTTACAAAGCAAAATCTATTCAAGTTTATGATTATGCCTGATGAATTTAATTTATTATTGTATTTAGACATATTCTCTTGGCAGATATTTTATAGTCCCTTACATAACGTTAAAAGCTATTGAGTGTAATGGTAATTTTCAGAGCAAGCTCGATGTTGGTAAACTGATTTGTTTGCTCAGCCCAGCGGTATAGGAACCTACTCGGGGCGTAAAAGTTGGGGCGCTGCAAAAGTTAATCATCATACAAATAAAGTTGTTTCTCTCATACCTTATTAAGCTTGTATTCGATTTATAGCCCAGCTTATTACGTCTTATTTATTCGTTGAAACGGGAGTGCGGCGATAAAATCCCCCACCTGCGTAGGTATTGTGAGTGATGAGTACATGTTACCGCTTTAATTCAATTATCCGTCGAGGCCCTGGGGGGAGATACCCCTAGCATGAATATTTTCTTCCAATACCGACCACGCTGCGTAAAACCGATCCCATAAAACCCGGCAGGTACAGTCACCTGCTATAACATATATCTACAATTACGTAATATTTCGTCGTAATTTTAATGTCATTTTGAATGCTGTTCCGGTCAGATTTTGTGACGAACAAAAATCAGCTTCCGCAGAAAATCAGGACCAGTTTAATAGTATGGGATTATTTTGGTATGGACGTATATACGTACAGTACAAACAGGTAGTGTATACGTGTACAATTATGTAGGCGACTGTTAACCAGCTAAGCAAACGCGAATTCATGTGTTTAGATGTTTCACGCAACCGTATCGGTTTGTTTATGTGTCACCGCGATATTAGCAAAAAAGCTTAGAACAAAATAAAATTCAGAGATTTTTGGGACGTAATACATTTACACATCTATTTACGTATGTATGCTAGGCGTTTGATCATTTCTAAAACACTAGACTTATTTTATTATAGCAGAAAACTAACCACTGTATCGCTATCGGGAAAAAAATGTTAGGAAATACCCATTTACTGCGGGACCTTTACAAGCCCTTTGTGTGCGCCGTTTGTGCCGCTTGGCTCGTTGATTCCATCCACTACCAACTATTTATCTTGACTGTGTGCTCCATTACGTTAACGACGGCGCGAATAGTTCCGGAAGGAATAACCAGAACTCACTGAGAATTAGCCAACACTTTTTTTTCACAAAACTGATCTGAATTGGGTGTGAAGAGATTTATCTGAAAAACGGGAACTTCGATACTTATCTCTACAGACCTGTTCAGTACCTAGTAGGTACGAGTTAAGGTTGGATAAAGGTTATCTGAAGTTATTTTGTATGTCAGGCAGGAGCAGGACCCGCTCAAGGCCGAATCGTTCACTTCTGATTGTTTTTTTTTATTTTTGTATAATAATTCCAGTAGTTACCCTTTTACACCCCATCTATTGCGTTAATAACTCATTGTCAGAAAGTTTAGACACATTGTATCAAACAATGCGGATTATTAGATTCCCGAACTGCTCGAAGCGAAGATTCTCAGAAATTGGAATTTCTTCTTTGGCTAATAAAGAAAGATGGTTTATCTTGAGGAATAACATATTAAATAGCGATCCGTTTCAACAGCTGTCATGTTACGACTACTTTATTTTACCTACACACAACGCAACTAGATAAATTGCCAGAGCAAAAGATAATCGGAACTTTTACCGAGATGTTACGACTTACGACTCGACACGATATCATCGGAGAGATAGTACTAGACGCTTTCATACACCGTTCACAAAAATATCATTATCGTGTAGGTGTTGGTATTACTTCTTCTATTAATATTCTGTAGTACTTACTGCTTTGTCTGCTACGAGTACTTTGCTAGGTACTTTGGTCTTTTTAGTCCTCGTATGGCATTAATACCCAGCTGGTCCAGCTGTTGTAGTACTATCATTAAAATCCGTGAGAAAGGACCGCAGTGTAATGAATCCCCTTCACATAAATACCAAGTAGAACATTTTATTGTTAAAACACACTTCGCTTCTATTCTCGGCGAAGCAACATGGGTGGCTCTGCTCGTAAATCAAAGCAATTTGTTCCTAGAATTTTGATCTCCGCGGTTAACCACCGCTTAATGTATTTATCATGGAAATAATTAAAATAATAGCCCTGAGAATTTTATTCCGGATGTGGCTTTTGATTCCACTTGGATAATTTATATAAATTTAAAATCGTTTTTTTGTCAATAGATAATTTCCTTTAACATAATGATTTATTTTAGTCACCTATTCATTAGTGTATATTATTATCGTTGTTTTAGTATTCTCTTTAAAAAAACATAATTGAATCTTATTTACAAAAGAGGTTTTAATAAACTCGTATTTTTTTATAATATTCACTAGACGCTTTATTTGAAACAATAACAATGAGCATTTTACGGACGTGAGTTTGCTAACTTTATTATGCCGTTCATTTTCTTGATTTCACTCTGCTTTTATTTTGTTTTCAGCGAGTATAAAATTAATATTTCGTTTCACACGCTCTTTAAGAATAGATTATTTCGATTTATCAACCATCCATCAACATACTCAAGTAAACACAAACGTTCCTACAGGCTATATAAATTCAGAATACGTAATTACGGGGCTAAAAGCTGTTTTATTATTTACTCGGACCAGTGTATTGTATAGTACGTATAATATAGAATCTTAAAGTAATAAGACAAACAGTGTCCCTGATGGGTAAGTTATTATGGTATTCGCTCTATGTGAGCACAAAATATAGATCTTCCACAACACACATAATAGCAAGAAGCTGCTAAGCGGATACATCAAATATTTAAAGGAGAGTAAGCCGAGTCCACCTGTGTCCTCACATTCAGATAAGGGAGCAGGGTATAAACTAAGTTATGCTTTTTAAGGGGTTATAACCCTCCCTTCTAGGAGATATTTAACTCAGTAAAACCACCCTTACTTTCTTATCTAATGTCGAGAACTTTTACCTTTTATCTTTCGTAAAATCTCATCCCGTGCGGTCTTAACGGTCGTAAAGTTAACTGCGCGTGTCAACATTGAGCTTTTTGTAAATAAGAAAGAAAAAACACATTGTACTTAGTTACTTAAGTAAAATAATTGCACACATTAATTATTTAGATGAGCAGGGCGTGACCCGCAGGTATAGAGAGGACAATTTTAACAATAAAGGTACCCACGTAACCCTAAGCACTTTACAATAAAAGTTGTGTTGTTTAGGGTTAAATGGGTCCCTGTCTCAGCTATATACAGCATTGAACATGATGTAGGTACAATACTTGGGTCATGAGTAGTTAGTTGGCTTTTTGCGTGAAAGGGCTAACAACGCCTTCCCGTGTATAGTTGCGTGTCCATTACAATTTCTAACTAAAGTAACGCAACCCATAATAAAGCTAAATAAAATAATTACCTATACTATAACTTTATTAATGCTCGAACGATAAATCAGGGTAAATTGACACAGCCGCAATCCAATTATAAAGTACTTTTTGACAAGCTAGTTTAATAACGTTCGTAAATAATGATTGAGGCTCTTGTTTAACTTTGCTTTGTTTTGGCAATTGAGGGTTTTTCAATATATTTTGAGATTAAAAGCCTTCTTTATATCCTGCAGAAAACCCTTTCGATTAGTGAGAGCAAAAGGCAATTTTAGGATCAATTGATTTTACGAGCCGTGAAACCTTTTTCCATACTTATGAGCGCGGTATCAAACATGCGGAGTTTTTACGTCATTACTCTAACATTGCATCCCTGAAAAAAGTTGATGATTTTCGTTTTCCTGATTTATACTTATGCTTTTTTTGCGTTTTGGTTTTTAACTTTACTTACTATCGTACCGTATAAGACAATTTGTGTATGAAACCGAGATATCTATAGCCAAGGATGATGTTAATTTATGATAGTGTTAGGTATATACAACATTAGTAAATGAACACAGCATAATCGTCTTGTATTTAAACGTTTGTTATAGTTCTGTTTTCGATCTCCACAACCAATAAATTATGTACAAAAATATACAGCAATAATAAAGCACATCTCTATATAAACACGCATATGAATACTAGCTGACCCGACAGACGTTGTCCTGTCATTCAAACTCTTACTGTCAAACAACTAACAGTTATTTCAAATGTGACATTCAAAAAGGTTTCATGAAAAAGGTTAAGGAACTTTCACCCCCCCCACCCTTTCAACCCCTTGCAATCTTTTTTTCTCATTCAAAAGTAGCCTATGTCCTTTCTCAGGCTTCAGACTATCTGTGTACCAAATTTCATTCAAATTGGTTCAGTAGTTGGACTATTATGGATTGTCATCAAACTCAGAATCAATGTTTACTGAATGTTTTCCTTTTATCCAAATGTTCAATCGATGTGTTGATATGCTAATGAAATACAAGAGCCATAAGTACTTACATACAATCGTTTTATTTAGTGAAGAACGTTGGCGGCATTGTATTCTAACCCTTTTCACGGTGTCTGCCACTTTCTGCGTGCTAGTACGAGTTGGGTGGCGTGCCCCCCATAAATCAGAGCCGTTTTGTTCAGGCACATTACGTCGTTTTACCGCCTTCCTACTGAGACAAAATTAGATCATACAGAGAGAAAACCCGTCTTAACCCATACATAACTTCTGCTGTAAAACCTTTAATAGTTACTGCGCAATGCCGACATGTTTAGTGTCGACCCGCACCCTTACGGTGCCATCGTTGCTCCGTACATTCCCATTTTGTGAAAAAAGTACTAGTAGGTGCACGCTCAAATAGGTGCTTCACAAGCTTCTCCAATCTCTTTATTACGAAGGTAAAAAAATAAATCAGCTTCTTTCAGTTAAACTTATTTAATCTATATTACAAAAACCGTTGCGAAGATAAAAACTTTTAAATTGTAGTATTTGCATAAGAAAATTACCTCATTAGAATGTGTTAACTGCCAAGTTATGCTCGTGGTTATGAGATGGAAAAGTTTGTCTGCGTTTTATTGAAAAAATTCAGAGTTCATAATTTTCTTTCATGATAAAATTACCCGTACCAAAGGTGCACTATTTATGTGATTCAGTTTAAGCAGGCATTCGTCGCGGTACATTTTGGAAACAGTCATGCAAGGGGTGTTCTAAACGAAGTGCTTTCTATACTCATTTATTAAGAAGCGCTGAATAATATTCCAAGGCGATGATTCATTTAGAAGGAAGATAATTAATTTAGGCTAGTGAAACAGAAGAACCAGGGGTGAGTGATAGCCAACTAGCGTAGGGTTGTCAATGGTATTTAGCTAATTTATTAAAAAGACACATTTTGCTTTCTGAATATTACATAGTCTTTAAAGAATTTTAAATACTGCAAGGAGAAGAGCAAAAGTTCCGGGTCATTGTAAAAACTTAAATATCGTGGAAACCATGACTGCTAGTAAGTGAAATAAATTGTGTTTGACAGACGGTTTATTACTTCTTAATAAAATAAACTATGTATATTGTTTAATTGCATTATTAGCTTGCATAATTTTTCCAGCCTAGCATTCATGGTTTCCAAGATATTAATTTTTTTTATAGATGACTCAGACTTTTTGCTCTTGAGTGTATTTAAGATTCTCGCTATTTAACTAAGTATGTTAATTTTATTAATTTTCTATAGCAATTCATACATAAATTAAAAAATTTATGATTTTTATAACCAAATGCGATGTTCGACGTACGAGTCGTGTACATTTTCGTGTACAGTTTCAGTTTCACTAGTGAAAAGCTTTTTCCCGCTAGTGAGTTAAATTACGAGCTGGTAATTACGTATGAATTGTTTTACTTATCAATAGCAGCAGCCAACCACTATGAAAATTAACGTTCAAATTGTTTAGTGAATGGCACCAATTTCTGATAGGTACTTTATTATTTTATGTTATAGTTAAGTTATCATATTTAACTGGCTGTTATTTTATTTAGCACAGTAGTTTAGCTACCTAGTACTAGTAATACTTATTTTATATCAACCTTTTTATAAAAATTTGATTCTTAAAAGTTTAGTTTGGGGCGTATATTGTGTATTGTTATGTAAATAGCTATAAGATAATCAGCCGAATACTCAAACGCAACTCAAACCTCACTCAATTTAAGTCCCGCTCAAAGTATTGCCATCTCTTACAAATGAGTAATGTCAAACAGAGGCAGAGCAATCTTAAGTGGTGCTCAAATTTGAATGACGTTTGATTCGAGTATTGGGCTGAATGTCATATTATTCTCCACTTGTATTCTTGTGTAAGAAAAATAAACATATTATTATTATTATTAATTATGATATCGTAAGTGTTAATTATGAAAACGAATGACACCAAATTGCAGAAAGACTTCTAATACAGCTTTGGTAGTAGGAACCCTACGAGCGTAGGCGAAGCATGAATTTTTCATACAATGTTCGATGTTTTTTTATTTTATTTTTATTAGAAAACCAACAGCAATTACAATAAGCAATTATAAGTTATATTAAAACTAATTATCTATGTTAAAACTAATTGATATGTTCCATGTCTTTTATTTAGTCGTAATACGGTTCATAATCTAAGTCTATTATTTAAGCTGAATACGCTCTAAGGTCCAAGCTACTGTTTTGAAATAGGTTTGGTAGACCTGCCCGCGTCGTCCTTGCGCACTCTGCGTAACGCGGCAACCTTAACTACTAATATTAATACGACGAGAGTGGCTCGCAAAGAGCAATCATAAATCCCCTCCATGGGCGCTAAATTACAATGAAAAAAATTGTTAAATTTTATAGCTTAATGCCCCCGTATTTTGATGCCAGCGATAAAAAGAGAATGTCTTTATTTTTCGTTAGAAGGAAGCAAATAGGCCGTATGATGTTCAGACAAGGCTAAGTTATTATTCTTCTTATCACTTTTACCTACTTTTAAAATACATAAATAGGTGTATAGGTTTTGGAAAGATTTATTTTTTTAAATCATTACCTGTCTTATTCATCAGTACTAAACCAACACTGGACAAAGATTCTGGAAGCGGTCAGCATCTGTTACGTGTGCTTGGTGATACGTTGACCGGGTTTTGTTGGTGAGAAACGCTCAACAAATCTTCATGCAGCAGGTGTAGATTGTGATTGAAGGGCAGCAAGGATGATAATCAATTAAGATGTTATCAAGGCCGACCCATCGTGGGTTAAGGCGTATGTAAAAGGCAGACAACCCTCTCGCTCGCACATTTCAACATTTTTGAAGATATCTATTTGTAATTATGTGAAATTGCAGAGCTTCAGGATCGAGAGAATAACAATGCGAAGGTTCAGTAAAAATATCACATTGATCCAAACAAGTTTTCTAACCAAAAAATGTGCACTTTAATTTATCGCATTGGTATAAGTTTTTTGGTCGGAAAACTTGTTTGTATCAATGTGATATTTTTACTGAACCTTTGCACTGTTATTCTCTCGAACCTGAAGCTCTGCAATTTCACATAATTACATTTAGTTATATTATATCTTCAAAAATGTTGAAATATGCGAGCGAGAGGGTAGTCTGCCTTTTACATACGCCTTAAATAACAGTGATTGAAAAAGGGAACAATGGAAGTTTACATAGGACACAACAATAGAAGTCGATAATATTGAAAGAAAATTGCTTTTTTGGTAACTGAAAAATCGGACAACTGCGAATCATCATTCGGTGTTTATGTAGAGCCTTTCTAATGGACCCTTCTAGCCATGTCAACATTCTGTAGTAACTAAAATATAGCAAACTTTGATCATAAACTAATAAAATTAACCTTCATAATGCTTCCATATGCCTTCTTAATCAATCACTGAAGAAAAACACTTTGATTTGTTTCTTCCTGTTCCACCCTTTTATTGCATGTGGATGTGGATAAATAATAAATGTCAACGGCGCTATTTTTGTTGGAAAAGCGTTATTCCCAGTATTGTTCATTCAGCTACAATATAATCAGAGTTAGAAACCCGTTTTAAACAATATCATATGAGTGTGTACTTACATATACCATTTTTAAGAAAATTGTAAAAAAAGTGATTGCGTTTTGCTGGAAAATTTCGTAGCATTATTATAATTTTAGAAACTTTTTGAGACTACTTTGACATTACCATAAGTTTTTGTCAAAGTGTATTATTTGTCTGTTTAGCCATCACTTGAATACTAGTACTAAAGTGTACTTTACTGAAAGGAGACGACAGCGACGGCCTGAAGTTTATTTAACGAGCTCAAAGCTGTATGTAACCTAGCAGCCGTTTCGAAGTCTAAGTACTCAGACTGAAAGAAGATTAAGTGGGATACCTTACTGTATTTAGATAAAGCGAGCAAATATCGTAGTATAGGAACTTCGCTGGAAAGATTACTAAGTAGAGCAGCTGTAGAGCAAATTCAAAGTCATCAAATGTTTAACCACTAAAATAACAAGGATCGTTTAAAATTGTTATAACCTAGTTTATAGGTAGAGCTTACTTAGAGAAACTAAGATGGTCTAACTATTTTTTTATAGCTGCTATAAAAATGATTATAAGTATTTTTATAGCTACTATTATAGATATAGCTTGCTATAATAGGAGTTATACTTATTATTATTTATTTAATATATACAGCGTTCTTTTAAATTTTGATAGTAAGTTGAAAGCATTAACACACAGTAAAATGATTCAGTTATAATACCATACAAGCAATGTGTAAATTATACTTGTAAGACAGTTAGCCATTTAGATCTCGCTTGAAAGATCCTGTCTATGAATAGAGGGTTGTCAGAATCTAGTCCAAACATTACATTGTGTCTAAGTACTTTGTATTAAAAATCTATAAATGGTAAATGGTATGGTGGCCATTGCCACTGTTAAAATATCAAACTTATTGCCACTGTTCGGCCAAAATACTTCGGTTCAAATATTTTAACATACAAATATTTCATAAAAAGCTGTTGCTAAATTGGGTCAAGCAGATTACAGTGAAATTTTATTTTGCAGGTATTTAGCACTAATTGGTAATGTGATAAACTATTAATACTATTGTTTTATTTCAATGTTTGAGCAGTTTGATCTGAAAGACAACGGTAACATAATTTATCACAGAAGCAATAGAAATCACTCGAGACCAATAATTTCGGCTCATCTATAAGTACTTGAATATGTTGGTGACCATGAATGTTTATTGAAATTATGCAAGCTAATAATGCAATCAAATAATTACTTTTGAAGTAATATCAGTAATATACAGTTTATATCACTAAGCTAGTATTCATGGTTTCTAAGATATTCAAGTTTTTATATTTTTTTTCTCATGACTGTTACCTACGTATTCCTTTTGTTTTTTCACAGCTAGACAAGAAATTGTGGCAATGGATTTAAGTAGATAAGAAAAAAAACCTTCGGATAGTACCTAAGCCCAGTCATTTATTAAGTAAAGCTCCACAGTTTTGAACACAAACTAAAACTTTTACCTGCTTAACACATTCTTTCTTAGCTAGCAGTAGGTACTACTTTGGAAACTAGACTAAAGATGTTAAGTTTAAGTTTAGCTATCTAAGTTCAATGTGGTTCAAGCTATTGAACTGCTATTAAAACGTGATTGTGCAGTTGAACTCTTTACTCTGGGGCATGTCTGGGATTTCAACATTGTACCTACGTTTCAGATGTAGTTCCGGAGCTAGGTAATACTTTTTTGACTACTTAGATTGAACACTGCAAAAAGTATACAAAGTTATTTTTTTACACTAAATAGGTTTATTTATTATTCACACACTTTTTTGCTAAACGAAAAATACGTAGTTTACCAATTCTCTACCATCGTTTAGAGTTCCTATAAATAAGTTTTGTAATATTGCTTTATCTTATGAGTTTAATGACCATGGTCTACTCTTCCAAAGCGGTATGTTTGTTTAACAGCCAGTCATGGAGCTGTCATCGTATGATGTATGTTATGTGCAAGCCCGTCCTATCAGACATTTTCTATTTTTGTCACGACGCGGGTGGCGCACCGTAAATCCTACCATATTTTTGTTAAGGTATACTATCCACATCTTTTTTCATTAGTTGAATGTGACCGAGGCTTGATAAATGCCCTCACTAAACTTCATATTTATCTGGCTCTTGCGTAAGATGGGGACGCATAAAGATACAAACTTAAACCCAGCGTGGCCTAATTTTAGGGGCCAAAACTGTGGTTATTGTTACCGAGTTGAATCAATACTTCCTGAAATAAGATAAGCTATCGATCTATTAAGGTTGCTTGCGCATTTGGCGGACCTAGAAGCGACCGCTCTGTACTCTATAATAAGGCAATTAAATTTTTCGCTTGGCAGATTCCATCATGCCATCATGATAAAGTTGCGTTGTGACGGCAAATCAATGTATACGCACCATAGTTGGGATAGAGGTTTGGATTGGATACTGCAACCACAGTCGCCTCACGTTCAAGCTTTGTGCCTAATTCCCCGTGGCGGGCCAACTGGTTCTATTTAGACTTAACTGGATGTGAGTGCTATTTATTGAAGCTGTTGTGTTAGCTTATTTAGAGCGCTCGCGGCATAGCTTACTTGCTTGTTCCTAATAGATTAGGTAAGCTGTGTGCGCGGTCCATTATAATGCTTACGTGCTTTGGAGGGCATACGCTAAGTTATTCAGTGTGCACTTTGAATGAGCATCAAAATAGTAACTAAGTAATAAAATATGAGGATCTGTTCAAAATAATATGAAGTAGGTATACAAAGTCAACTACGACATTTTTTTACCCCGCTGCAAAAACTAGTTATTTCTAAATATAAACGATCCGCCGTCGTGGTTAGTAAAACAGTCATACTAAATGGTATAAGTGATGCCCAAGACTATCCTAGCTTTTAGGGTAAGATTGAAAGGATCAACCCCAAGGGAAGGTTAGCACCCTGAAGCATTTGGATGCCAAAATTAAACTGTTTCAAACGTTACACTGTTTAGAGCTGTACATTTCCTTGAATCTTCCACGCAAATTAGATTTCCGTGTTTAAGTTATGGTTACATTAACTTTATGCTACCTAACTGTTCGCCCCACACAATACGAATATATTATGTTTATGTTTAGGTGTTTTTCAGTAGGTGTGTGCGTGTAGTCGTGTAGTGATACTAAAAATAATAATTTTTTCTTAAAAACGCTAGTGGCATAAGTAAGACAAATGATATGACCTTATAATTATTTTTTTCAACTAGTGTAGTTTTTGAAAAATTAAGTAGAAAAAATTTATCTTTCGAGTTTAGCCTAAAGGATTTCATAGAATTAGCATTAGGCTTATTCCAAAAATTCCCTGCGAGAACCTTTTACCTTGCTGCCATGAGGTATCTCACTTCATAAGGGGTTGATACCTACAGCACATTATTTGTTTTATAGAGATCGCATGTTGTAAGGTTGTAAGAATAGTCTTAATCAACACACGCGTGTTTTACACGTTGAGACAGATGTTTCAAAAATTATATTTTTAAAGTATATTATTAGTACAGTATTAGTCAAATTTTATTTTGAATGACTGAAATAGTGGAACAAAAACAAAACTAAATCTATTATATATATGAATATATAATAGATTTAGTTTTGTTTTTGTTTACTTTTCGTACCATAAGTTTATATTTTTTTTAAGAAATCTTTTCTGGATATGTTACCTAAGGTATTATTGTAACCGCTTATGCTATATATAACTACAAGTAACCATAATATGTAATATAGAGACCGAGGCGAGTCGCTGTTAGCCCGCCATACAGGCTCGATAGAGACCTAGTGCGGGGAACTAAACTCATCAAGGTACACTATAGTATATTTATGAACTGTACACTCATTTATATAAAACATAATGTTACCAACTATTGTACCAGAACACTAGTTTATTTACCAAATAAAATTTACTTTACTTTACTTTACTCATAATACGCTTTTCTCCTCATTTACTAATTAATCAACAAACCAACACCACCTTGCCTTCATTTCGTTTGAATCTACAATTTATATGACGCGCACTTATTTTCAAGTTTGTATACTCTACACTTGCTCTACATCGTACATTGGAATAATTGCAAAATTAAACAGTCACTGCAATATTTGACTACGCTATTGTAATGAGCTGGAAACGTGTTGTTTAATTACCTGGTTGCTTATTCAACTAATTTGTTTGGCAAATATTTTGTCAAACTGACAATTGCATTTATGCTAAACAAATCTGTAAGTTAAAATAAGCTAAAGTAGAATCTTTTCATGTACATAATTTAATTTATGGTTTTTATTAGTATTTACTATACTATAGTACTCAAATTATCATCAGAGATCTGTTAGTAATTGGTAATAATTATTTGCTAATAACTTTATTATTACAATACAAGTGTTTTGCGTGCGTGTTCCTCGGTTATTCCCATGATCATATATTTAGAATACCTAACTGCACACTGAGTAACTATGACGCAAGCAAACTAGTAAAACGTATCGAGTGCAGATGTGAAAGATCGTTGAAGTTGGACTCCGGGCAACCCTTGTAACAAACTTGCAGCCCAACTTAAACAAGAACATGATAGCAGGAACTCATGCCATGGCAACTTTATGCTAAAGAACTAGTGACCAAGGGGGAAGACTATTATGTCCAAAATTCACCATGGTAGTGAAAAGCTATAAAATAAATAATAAGTTGAAATGCTAGGTTTATTTTTTTCTTAATAAGCCCAATAAATGTCATAGTGACGGACAAAAAGCCTACCTAGAAAAGATTTTTTATAAGCATCGTAATTTTCTCAAAAATCTCATTCTACAAACAGTAAGATTAATAGTTACAAGGATGATAAAGCTAAAGCATTATTCTAATAAAATAGATATAACGCCGCACAACAAAAGTTGTGGAAATGTTGTATATTTTAGATAGAAAATACAGGAGATTTGGCGGCTTGGGCTTTCTTGGGCTTCACCGGATCCGCGGATGTAACTAACTACACGACTCCAAATGTGTTTTGCAACAGATATATCCGAGGTCTCCTTGTGTATTTACATTCCACAGTAACATCTTTAAAAAGGATACAATCTCGTACTACATTGTACCGTTGCTCGTAGAATAGGATACCTACTTACGTACGAAAATAGAGAGGTAAGTTGGTAGTCATCCATGCGATTTTTCAATAAGTCATAATTTGGGAAGGTTTAGCGGTTATATTGGCGTCACCCAAGGGACCGCCTGCGATTCGCCTACAAAGTCTTATATCGCATGAAACCTCCTTATTCGGTAGGTATATTACGCTAAGTCGAGGTATTCCTTTCACTCGCAGCCTATTCTCGGGTTGGTCGACAGAAAAGGCTCATATTCTTATTCCAGTAGACGTTTACGGCTACTGCCATAACAATTCTTACAAATTGGATTTGAACCTACGAGAAACTTTCATATAATTCATGAATTTTTCTGTGCTCGTCATGACAAGAAACCTTTTGTTCAGTGGGAAATTGTTGGGCTTTCTTTTTATCAAGATTAAAAAAATAACGTAACATGTCTGGATAAATAAAAACACCTGTTAGATCACCTTTCAACAACCACACAATTTGTTATCATTGAAGTAAAGTTAATCAATGAATGTTAACCTCGGCATAACTGCATTCGCCAATACCCGGTAGGTACGTAGATAAGTCATGTTATCAAAAGGCATATTTTTTTTTGTTTATTAATAATAATAAAAGTTTATTCAGGAAACAATAAATCTAGTTCACAAAGTAGGTAATTAATTAATAATTCAATGATGTTAATCTAGGTATAAGTGAAATCAGGTAGGTAGGTTTGTACTTCTATGTATAGCTAAGTTTTAGCATGGGCACTTCTGTGGTATGAGTAAGTTTAGACGTGTGTATCACTTCCTCTAAGGATTTAGCAATAAGCTGAACTAAAGTTAAATATAGCGAGTGGCCACGGGGACCATCCGGTGTGGCGCACGCGTCAAGAATGAATATCATTATCTGTTGTAGCTTCCTCTTTTGGAACGCGTCACCACGCCTAAATGCGTTCAATAATTTATACAATTATCACCGGACGACCTTTATTTATGAAGCGCCTTTTCTCACTTCATATTCGATTTTTTTATTTGATGACCTGTACCGTCCCAATGCTGATTTAATAATGAACGAGTCCCTTCATCCAATGTAATGTCATCGAGCGATGTAATCTCATATTATTTATGAGCACACTATAGAACCGTTTATCAATATCAAGCGAGAAGGCTTTGTGGCATTAAAACTTGGCCTAACTTGAGATAGTGCAAGCAGTAGTGCTTACCAAGTTGCGTACCCACTCAAGAGAGATATTAACGTAGTTTTAGCTACAGAGTTTGCAGAATTAAATCATTCATTTATTTATTACTTTCGCTAGAAACCCCTATTAAAAATAACATACTTTATAATAGTGTGAAGTAATTAAAAGAAGCACACGAAACTAAAGTCGTTATGCTGGTAGCTTAGTAGCTTATATTTGGTGAAGAAAGAGCTGTAAACTGAACCGCTAGACGTGTCTCCTTATTTTTCTTTTTAGATACTCGAACGCTGAAGAGATGACACTTAAATTATATTTCCAAATATTGGTTGTAAGTGGCAGCATGGCAGCGAGGAGGGGCTGTCGTCATATTAACGCGGTGGACAGCTGGGAGTCGCCGGATGCTCTCGAAATAAACTAACCGCTTCCATCTCCGCCCCGCGCGCCCTCGTTCCGCTCACAGGTGCCACTCTCAGCATGCATCATACTTCACATGTAATTAAGGCGTGAAAGATGCTGCCTACACGGAACACCAGTGACTCCGACAACTACTAATAATAAACATAGTTTGTCATTGCATGCTTCTTTTATTAATTAAACAGTTTAGTTGAAAGTTGTGGCCGGCTATCGATGCATGGTTAGAAATAATAACCCCACAATGCTACGTGCCAATTAACCGTCCGTTAATGAGTATATGGCACGAATCGACTCAGGCCTTTTGATTTTGAAATTGTTAAAGAAAAGCTAGATCGCCTGCACCGTGTTGGTTTATGAATTCACTTTGTTGGAATAAATCCCTACCTTTACGAGCTGCTGTAAAAGTAAGTCGTATACCTTGGGTTTTTTATATTTTTATTCAGTTGGTATAATTTTACTAAGAGAAATCCAGTAAATCTATGAGCAGAGGTGGGTCTAGTTCAGATAGGTAATCCTCGCGTCGCGAATGTTCTCGACATTTCTTGAGATGGTATGATTTAGGACATCATACTTTTCCGATCGAGGATCGGAATGTTTTCACATGCGACCGGTGTCGATGAAACCTCGTTGCTGATTCTGACTTATATCTTTTAATAAAGTGCCTCTATCTTTTTACTGCCGAATGATGATAACAAAGAATTTCCTAAAATTGTTACATAATAAAGTCTTACCGTTCGTGCTCATAAATTATGTAGCATTTCAAAATATGAATGCATTTATGTTTATAACTGATTATCAACCCAAATATTTAAAATGGTTACTAGACAGCAAAGAACTACCTTTCACAAACGGATTATTTACTATTACATAATATTATTTATTTAAAGTTATTAGTATTAACGTAACTATAGTAGGTGTTTAATCTTATACCTGTTATAAAATACGCTGTATATTTTAAACTACAATAAAATTTTAAACAAATGGTTAAGTACCTTTACCGTATCATGCAGAACGATGTCATAAAGGAGTATTAGAATTTTATTCTTCTCTTATCATAAGAGCACTAGATAGTCTAGCTAGAGTTTACAATATTCGAGACTACCTGTCTGTAGAACCAAACTGAAAGTTTTTCTTTTTCATTTCGAAACTATTTTTTTTTTCAATAATATTTTTTTCAATGTAATCGATCAAGAACCTTTCCAAACACTATTCATTTTAACATCCTGTATTTTATGTAGGCAAACCATAACATGCAGCCAGTGTCTTGAGTATGCTTCTGATTGGTACCTACCGATTGGGATTTTCCCTGACGGTAGTCGCCGTGGTAGCTAAGCGTCAAACTACATCAGAAGACAAGACGTCGCGTCATGTAGTTAGGGAGAGAAAAGAAATATTTTTTTGAAAATCCGGCTTTTTTTAGAGGATTACGTCACAATATTATGATTTTCCTTGAAAGCTGTTTCAGTTATAACGAAACCAAAAGCAAATGAGCTCAACTTTCCTTTAGTGGCGGCTAGCTAGGGCGTTGAGTTCATTTGATATGTGTAGATCTTCTTAAAAGAAGACCCTAAATGGTGATAAAAAGTTGCGGAAACTTCAGGTTTCGGAGAAACTAATATTTTAAAATCTCGCAAATCTCTCCTGAATCTAAGTCAGTCGTCAACTAAACACAAATGAACTCGGCCTACGTAGGACAAGTTACCCCGTTCATAACTAGTAGCTCGCCCCGAACTGAGATCTCGTGACAACTTGGGCAAAAATGGTTTATATGTTTCTTCATCGATATCTTTTGAACCACTTATCCGATCTTCACAGAATTTGGTAGGTATACGGATAGTAGGTACTCTTAAGTTTTACTGTTGTTATATTGTGACGTAATCCGGCTCTAAAAAAAGCCGGATTTTCAAAAAAAAACTCTTTTCTCTCCCTAACTACACGACACGACGTCTTGTCTTCTGATGTAGTTTGACGCTAAGGGGATTTTTGGACAAAAGTTCCAGAAATCCCCCACGCAGTCACGGATTTAGTCAGGGGAAAAGTGGAATGAGCCCAGTTGAGCTCTCTGTAAATTGTTCGCAACAGTTTGCTGATAGCTCAACTGTTTCATGTGTATTTTGTAAATATTGCAAATAGGTACTGTATTAGTCGTTATTTTATTTGGGAATAAACAATAATCAACTATATATTTTTACCATAGTTTTACGTATGAATTGGTTTCGATACATCTGTCCGCTTTTTTATAAAAAAAGTTTCTTTAATACCAAACGGGCTGTAATTTAACCTAAGACCCAAAGCCTTATTTCGTAGCAAGAAGGCTACATAGCAATTTTCTGAATCACCTCTGTGTTCTAAACTCTGTTTTGCGTGTCAGTAAAATTCAGAAAAACGATTTGTCTTGTTGCTTGTGTTGTTCAGGATATGTTTGGATATCTTGTTAGTTAGGTGAGTGCAAATAAATGAATGACGAACAAAAAATTTACGAGTATGTCCGTACCATGAATAGTTCCTACGAAGAAAAATCACAAACGACGCAGTCAGGCAATCATAATATGCGGTTTGCGTTGGAATATTTTATTAATTCGTAGATTACGACCATAATGTGATGGCACCACTTCTTTAGGGATCTTCCTTATTAGAACACATTATTAGTTTGAAAGTTTAGGTTCTATTCACACCCACCAGGGGGCTGCTAGCCTGCTACGGATGTCGCCGCCCTATATAAATTTTACCAGACCTTGCAACTTTGATATTTCGACCCACCGTGGTTTGGCTCCAGCCTGCATTGTTTATAATGGGATGTGTTTACGCAAAACGACGCGACTCCGCTCCTAAATAGGTGAACTTTCTATTTCGCTTACACGCTATGCCATGTGCCTAAATAAACAGCCAGTTGCTTTAACCATGACGATTTGTGTTCTACAACGCTAAAATGCAAATCCCGAATGATTATGTAAGTGCTGAGTCATAAAACCCCACGTAGACGCATCTCAGTTTTTATTTACAAAAAGATTCAAACGTCTGTTTTATAAATATAATCAAAGAGCCCAAATATGTTGAATATTTTTGAGGTGCTACCGCCAAGCTGGCTGGAATACAGCAATCCCGCATTGATCGCCTTCATTTTACGGACCAAACGAAACTTACCGATTACCATAAGACATATCCTTTATGAATAATGTATAGAGAAAGTAGTAACGTCAAAATTTTTATGTCCGTCAACAAGTTCTGAAAGGAAAGCAATAAAATTCGTGACGCATATACATGTGCGGTCGGCCAAATAAAAGGACTCGAAATGTGTGTGGTTACTCGAACAATAAATTACCTAGATTTACTGACTGACTGATGCACCTCATTTGTATGATCTTATTATGCCCATACTTCTAACAATATAGTGGAAAATTAAGCCAGAAAAGCTTATTAGCAGCTGTAAAAATGTGACACTTTACTGAAAAAGAGAGAATCTTCTCAGGTTGCTCGGTCGTTTCATAATCGACAATACCTGATATCCAAAAAAAAATTCTTCACATTATTACTTATATTGTACGGGTGAATTCGTAGGCAAAAGTAAGTAATATTATATCAATAAACTAAACATGTAGGACGCCCTGGCACGTTGTCCGCTTTCGGACCATTAATCTCATCTTTATTATAAACACGAGGTACTTAATCAATCATAAACACGTTTAAATGTGCTCATCCACGCCCCATCTCCTTTTTAACCCTAAATATGTTTATAAAATGGTTCGTTACTACTACTCATAAGTTAGTTTTATGAGGACGTTGGTAATAAAGTAAGTAATTTGGTGTCTTACAGTATTGTAATGATATCTAGATCATTTTATCTATTTTTTAATGAAACAAATAAAGGAATTACCTCATTTCGTAAAGAAGTATGGATATAATTTAGGTAGGTATTCAACATAATTATCGATATCGGTAAAAAAAACAAATATAAAATACCATCGATGTATTTTATGTATTCAATGAAAAATAAAATACCTCATAAAATACCGGTATATGGATTTTGACAGCATATTTATTTTGAAATACGTTGGTGCGAACACGTAAATTCTGTCGCTGTAGTGAGTGGGATAAATGTCATTGTCTCAATGTTTGGTCCGGCATCAAGCTGGAGATTTATGTGCACATAATAAATCGGACTAATTTCAGCACAACATTGGAATTTCAACCAAAGCTAAAGGAGTGTGAAATGTAAACATGACTCCATTGCTTGATAACATATCGCTCTAGCAAATAAAATGCAAATCTTCAAGTTCTTTGACCATGTGACTCACACAGAAGACTCAATGGACCACCTAGTAGTACAAGGCAGGATGAAAGGCAAGAGTTCCCATGATCGCTCTCCGATAAGGTGATCGGACCTGATCAAATCAATCACAGACTCCATCAAGAGAGACGCATCGCTAAAGCCACTATTACTACGAACACTTCATAGGGACCACTCTATCAGGCAGGAGTGTCCGACTAGAAAGAAAATCTGACTAATTTTACAAAAAAATAAGAACCTCCGTACTTAAAAATCTACTTAGATCCGTTTTATCATTGCTGTACATCATTACCTTGGAGTATGGACTTCAGTTCGTCTTAACTCAATATTTTGAGATAATCTGACTGTTTCATCATAACTAGTTTTTAGAGTTAATGAATATCCCCATAACTCGGAAACCATTCTTACAAAAAAAAACGTATTCTAATCGGAGCCCTACTTTCAGAGCTTCAGGGGGTACAGACAAACCAGCAGACAAACACAACGTCGAGGCGTATCATATAATACCCCTCCGTTTTTCAGTCAGGGTTTAACAGACACATTTATTAAAAAAAAATTGTCACCTAAATAAAGTGTTTTGAATTCAATTTATATAAAGTTAAATGTGTTTTGATAAACGTTAAAAATGCCAAAAGGGAGTAAAACTGTCTAGTTATTACATGTAGGTATGTTTTGTACGTTGTCTGATGAAAAATTGTATTGGGATTGGGACTGCGAAGAGTTATGTGCTTTGGAAAAATAACTCATTTTGCAACACGTGCTAACAATGGCCCAGCGAGGGCTACTTTGTTGTGCCTACAGGATATTTTATTCTTTGTAATTATTTTATGAAACCAAAGTTTTAACCTTGTTAATAATTCATGAAGTTATCGTCTTCTGGTTTTGAACTAAGTCTTTTGAGCCTACTAACGAAATTAAATTACAAGGAATTTTCATAATATTTACTAACGATTTCTAAATACACGCAAATTTCTGAAAAAAGAACATTATCAATATGTTTTGCTTATTAGTTAATTAATTTATGACTAATTAATTTTCAGAAAGTAAAAAGCATTTCACATTTTAATTTCAGATAAGGAAGAAAGTTCTACTTAGTAACAAGATACTATACTTACCTAGTAGCAAGTATAGTATCATGTAACATTTGAAAGTCGTACACGTAAACAAAGTAGTCACAGTTTTTACCTACACTTGCAAAGGATATAAATTTTCCCTCCATTGATAGCTTACACGACGCAAATATAAGGTATAAATGCATCGAAAGTTGTAATACGGTCTCTAGTTCTGGCTTCGAATCATACAGGATAGTTTTATCATTCCAATCATAATAAAATATGCTTCTTTTACTCTTTTAGCAGTACTGAACAACGTTCAGTTTTAAAAAATTAAGATTATCAAAGACTAAAAAAAAAACTCTGACAAAATGTTTTATCTATAGTTTTAGTTGCTCAACGGCATCGCCATAAGTATAGTTGTCAAGGTTTTTGCTAGAGGCGCTAAAGTACTTGTACGTGTAAAGTAATACATTTTAACGGGGGGATCACTACGTGACCGTTTCGGGACTCGATGAATCGCACAAAACACCGTTAAAAGTTTGTAAATAAGTTTAATTGTAAAAAAGGACACGAACAAAACAAGAACACAGAGTAGACAGGAGAGTTACAGTTACACAACACAGGGAAAACAGTTTACAATAGTACCTACGAATTACGCTACGATTGAGTCGAGTGCGCGAAGGGATTCACAAGAACGCGATTGCATTGGCATGTGGCCTAGGACCGACTGTCGTAGCTTTCTCTAGTTGTCATGCACCCGTCCAGTGCAGCGTCGCTTGACCGGGCCATCTGGCTGCCAGATGCTTGCGAGCATTAGCGGGACTCCAGTCCGCGCTGAGCACTGATTGGCCGTCGCCCGAGGTGATGCTTCTAACTAATAGCGTCCTGACGCTATTCCAAGAGCGCGAATTGTACGAACCTAATTTCCCGCGTTACATCCTCCCCCTATAGCCCTACTTAGCGCCCACGCAGTAGGAGCTATTATAAAACCTATGCCTACGCGGTTTCCTACCTACGCTTCGGTTCGATAGGAGGCCTCACCGGTTCGGTGATACGCGCGAAGGGCGACCGATACGTTTCTACCCCCGTGGTCACACTTACCGTGTCTTCCCCTAACTCATTCGAGCGCGGCGTTAAGTGCGCGGTGGGCCCGGTGCGCGGGAAAAACCTCACTTCGCGCAACCGTACTTGACCTCTCGCGGGCGAATATGGGACCGAGGTCTCCCCCTAGAGGGTCCGTCGGGTTGCTCCTCAACGACTCTCCTCTGGGTGTCGGTTGGTTTCTCGCCAGGGTCTACCCTTCGTACGAGAACCACACCGACAGAGACGTCTTTCTCCATACTCACCTCGCGGCTCTTCTCGTCCAGTGATAGCTCGGCGTCGGTACCTCTCGACTCCGAGTCAACTGATGGGATGGAAGGACTCTCACGCACGAAATCAAACTCCCGTGCGGGGCCGTGGTGAAATTTCCACTTACCTCGTTTGACGTCGAGCACCATTCCCACCTTCGACATGAAACTGACACCCAATAGCGTTCTGGTTTCTGCGCCGGGAACCACCATGAAGTCTGTGGCAAACTCACGGCCTCCAATGGTGACGGGTATATTCGCCGTCACAACGGTTTTCGACAGCTCAGAGCCGTCGGCAAGACGTATACTTACCGGGGCCGGGGTAAATCTAACCCCACCATCCGGTACAATGCTGGGCTAGCAATGCTGTGTGTAGCGCCGGTATCTACCAACGCCACACCGTGCCTGCCTAAAATGCTTAGATTAACCAAAGGAAGCGAACACCGTTTATCACTTTCGGTCACGACTACACTGTTGAAAGCAACCCCCTTTGGTTCCGTACCCCTCTCACCCCTGCACGTATCGCAATTAGATTTTACAACCCCCTGCTTACCGCACCCGTAGCAACGAATGTTTCCGTTATTCTGCGAACTGGCTAGCCTACTACCTACCAAATCACCGGGACTACCTGTGGCGTTCAGTCTAACGGTTTCGGGCCTACCTAACTCGCGGCTACGGCACTCGTCAGACACGTGGCCGTAGTTTCTACAAAACCCGCATCTCTTTCTACTAGGATTGCGCTTTGTGTTACTCGGCTCAGGCGACGGCGACAACGATGGGGCGGGCGCAATCAAACTTGATTGGCCGACAATCGGACTCGCGCTAACGGTAATAGATGCCGATCCGTTTCCAGATGCAGCTGCGCACTCGTTCATGGAATCCTCCGCGACCCTAGCCCTCTCAATCAGATGGTCCATGTCAATCACGGACTCACGCGGGATGCGCTTACGGATTCGGCGGTCGAGAAGTCCGTACGTAATGTCCACTTGGACTTCCTCGGCCAACGTATATGGTAAGCGAGCCAAGAGAGCTCGCTTCTCACTTAAAAACTTATCACTCCGCTCGGCGTTTTGCTCGCAGGCGAACACTTCGCGAAACACTTTGTAAGGCGGCCGCGGGGCACCGTACATGGCGCGCAGCCGCAGCTTCGCGTCTTCCCACGTAGCGACGTTGCCGCGCACGCCGCGCCACCACACGGCGGCGTCGTCGGTCAGCAACATCGGGAGGCCGCGCAGCGCGTGCGTATGCGACACGCCAGCGCACTCCCTGTACACGTCGACAGCGTCCAGAAATGCCTCTAGCACTTCCGCGTCGTGCGACTTTCCGTCGAACCGCGCGGTACATCTAGTGAAGTTACCGGCTGATAATGACGTGGCACCGCCGTTCACGATCGGCGGGATCGCGCCTGTTGTTGGCGCGGATAGGGAGGACGCCCCGGAGCTATGATCTCTACGGGGCGCCGCCAGGAGCGCGCTGATGAGAGCCTTGTTAGACTCTGCCTGGGCCCTGGTGATGGTCTCCATGAGCGACGTAAGGAACTGTTCCGTCGGTAGAGGAGACGCGTACGACTGTGCTGGCGTAGTGCCTACAGCGGCCGTTGGCTCAACGACGGCGTTTCCGTCGGAGCGGGCGTCCTCTTCCGTCAGTGTACCGCCACCTTGTTCACACTCTGATACCTGGAGGCGATGTTGTTGCCGGAGCGCTTCCTGTCTCGTCATCGGCATTTTCGCGTCGGCTTCGAGCAAAGCACGACGAGCGAAAACAGGGACGTCCTTGCTTTTCAACTGTTCTTGTTGCTTGGGCACGTGGTTCGGCCACTTAGTTGGGCGCCAATTTAACGGGGGGATCACTACGTGACCGTTTCGGGACTCGATGAATCGCACAAAACACCGTTAAAAGTTTGTAAATAAGTTTAATTGTAAAAAAGGACACGAACAAAACAAGAACACAGAGTAGACAGGAGAGTTACAGTTACACAACACAGGGAAAACAGTTTACAATAGTACCTACGAATTACGCTACGATTGAGTCGAGTGCGCGAAGGGATTCACAAGAACGCGATTGCATTGGCATGTGGCCTAGGACCGACTGTCGTAGCTTTCTCTAGTTGTCATGCACCCGTCCAGTGCAGCGTCGCTTGACCGGGCCATCTGGCTGCCAGATGCTTGCGAGCATTAGCGGGACTCCAGTCCGCGCTGAGCACTGATTGGCCGTCGCCCGAGGTGATGCTTCTAACTAATAGCGTCCTGACGCTATTCCAAGAGCGCGAATTGTACGAACCTAATTTCCCGCGTTACAACATGAATTTCTCATCAATTGTAGCACTTCTTTTATTTCTTTCATTCCTTTCATACCACTCGGAAATTTGGAAAAAGTCAATTACATTCGCTCGCGTCGTCGGTCGTCGAGTACTTTTATTATGTTTTGTGAAGAAATCTGCTGGCTCACTGGCTGATTTTAAAATTGTAACTAAGTAAGTTGTAAATAGTACCTTCCACTTATGCAAAAGATTTCAAGTAGGTAAGTATTCCTAAGTAAGTAATCCTTTACCCGGCAAGTAATTGATATTGACATAGTTTGCGACCGTTCTGCAGACCACTCTTAGCTTGACAAAGCTAAAAGCTTTTAGCTGTGGCATTACTGTGGGTGCATTTTTGTCAAACTGTAACAATTACCATGAAAAAATGACAAACTGCAACTCCCGTTGCCCATTTGACGCGATTGTAAGGCATAGAGCGCACGAGCAACTTTTGTCCCCGCAACTAATTTGTCTCTCACATCAAGTCCATGGGCTTGTATCAAAGTGCATGAATATAACAAAGCGACAACCGTTAAAAAAACCAAAAGTTCAAAAATAAAACAAACACCGGCTCTGATTCAATCGCTAGAGAATAGACAATGTCAACTATTTTGGTCACGTGAGTTATCGTTCATTAATGTCGTTCATTTCTATAATTTTTGATTAGTTTTCTATTTTCTAGCGATTGTAGAGTCTACTTGGCTGTTGGAGGCAGTCTTAACTTCTAGGTGGCCTTATGACTCATAGATCTAGAATAAGGCACTAAAAACTTCGTCATTAATTATTATGTTAAGGTATATAATCAGCAAACTGTTTATTGTATAGGTCTAGGTACCTATACAATACACAGTTCGTTTGTTACAACATACAATGTAATAGAATAAAATAATAATTCAAGTAATTATCAAAGTTATTTCAAAGAAACCCAAATACATTTAGAATATGGAAAATAACGTAATTGTAAAAGTAATTACATTTTTCATAAAATAAAATTCGTGGACAAATTAATTATTATTTTAATGAAAGGATAAGTCCTACGCTAACTTTAACATTAAGGAGATACATTTATTATACTATACCACAGATCAAATAATACTATACACTATACTAAAAACTGATATTAATAAACTAGATGTAAGCTTGGATTAGGTACACTGTGTTTTGTCTCTTTTGATTTCGAATTTGCTTGCAACAGAAACACACGATGTAAATATTCCAAGCTTTGATCGAGTTAACTAATAACTGAAAAGAGTTTATTTTTACAAGGAATCTCCAAAGACTGTGAGTACCTATCCCGTCGTTTAATTATTGTTGTATTGTAGAGGTTGTAGGCCTCTTTACATAATCGAAAAGGTACTTTACCTACATTAATTTTTCCCTTTTATATCGTTTCAATACTAAGCAATAATTTAACGACCATTCCATCGTCTAAAGCAAAATGTTCATCTATTTGCTTTTAAATGATTGAATGAGGGAAAATCGAAGGCTTGAACTAGCAAAAACCATGTAAGTATTCAAAAAGAGGGAATTTATCTAAGTAGATACCATTTTCAAGCAATGAGGCAATTTTTATTATCACGTGGCAAGCCACTTAACAGAAACAATCCTGGATTAAGCGCTTATTCAGTAAAGAGCCGAGAAAGCCCGATTTATACCTGAAACTGGGTTTCGCATTTTTTACTTTGCTGCCCGCTCTGAGCGCAGGATTACTAGATTTTAATTCAATCTTTACAACGTTCGAAATACTTCACATTGGGTATTGTTATTTTAATAATGTCGCTCTAGCCCGATGAATAACAGACATCCTCCGCTTAAGCTGCAGTTTCCTGCTTAGAAGAGATTAATATGCCAGCGAAATTAACAATTATTTGCAATGCCTTACGTAATCTAATGGATGGTAAAGTAATACGCATTACTCGTACCTATTGCGTGCTTTTATCAAAACTGTGATATTTTAATCTAACTTCAGTTTCTTTCATAGTTTACTAGGTACATCGCTGGGCATAGTCAGTAAAATCATGACTCGTTTTGTACGAAAACGGTTAGATTGCCTTTACTGTAACTATTGCTGCAAAGTTTTATGCATAGAGAGGCATAAATAACCCGGGACATGAATCAGTTTCATCTCCCTGATTACTTTGAATGTTTACTTATATGTTTATATTAATTGAAACGACACAGGTACTAACATACTTATTAAATGAATTTATACTAAAAGATTCTTTGAAATAAAAAAAGCCATATTCCTGTTATTTTACGGACACTTTTTGAACGAGGCTTTACAAAATATAATTTTGATCAAAATTTTGTAATTAATCTTCGGTTCCTAAAGGTACCTACTTGTTATTGTTTGTTTTCTGAATTAATAGATTTGCAAGTTTGAGTGATTTTCCACCAAAGCTAAAACTAAGCTATGTAGCTAAGGATATGTTTGATATCCACTAATAGGGATCGTTTATTTTCATACTTTAGTTTCGCTTACTACTGCTGGATACAGATTTAACAAAGCTATGTTTTTTGTATAGAGAGATGCGTATGGCAGCTACGGATGGAATCGTTCTCGTAACTCACGCAGCTTCATAGCTCATCATACTAGTTTTAGTGGAAACGGTAACAGTTTCGTAGCTTTGATTTCGCACACCTCTTATCAACGTAGCACGTCTCTGGTGGAAAATCAGCCTTAATTCCTAGTTAAAGGAAAGCTGGATATTTATTATTTATTATAAGTCCTGAGCTTTTGCAAAGGTCAATTTCGAGATCTAGCACTTGTATTGGTTTGGAAGCTACGCCTCAAGTCCTTTAATATTTTATAATTTTAGTAATGCCTTCTGTAGTATTCTGTACATAAAGTAAGCAGATGATATGATTAGGTACTTAACTTTAAGCTAATTAAACCAAGTAGCAACTACTTACGCAAAAATAACCAACTACCTAGTTACTTATTATTGTTAATCTGATGATGATGTCACAGATATAATAGAAAACCATTATGTTTATGCTGTGTAATATAAGATAATTAGTAAATGGTCTTGAAAAACCGCTTTGAAACCTTGATACGAAATACATAGAGCATACTATGTACCTATGTGATCTGTTACTGTCATGAAAGCTTTAGTACAGGAAGTGGAAATTTTCAAAGCCTTTTTTCGCACCAGGATAGGATTACCATCTACTTACTCACGGGTAAAGGTATACCTTTACAAGTTAGGCTTAAGTAAGCTGATACATTTGGTACCTTTTACCAGGAACGAACTACAAGTACGTATCCAATAACAAATTACCCACTTATTTAGAGTAATCCGTAATGGGTGTTAACCAAAAAAACAGCCAATAAGCAAAAAAAAATTACACATGATTAACTTAAAATTTTTTCAATAATTAATCAATAACCAAAGATACTTATCTCAAATTACCCTCCATGAGTGTCAGCAATATAAATATAAGTTAAAAGTTAATTTTGTCAATCCGGATAATTCCTCAAGGTTTAATCAGACTAAGTTGGGTGTAATTAATGTTCACTAAGGCCATACAATCTAGGAAAGCTTCGGCTTAGCTACGAGAATCAGAGTAAACTGGTAGGACCGGGAGGCGCGCGGCGGCGGCGGCGGCGGTGACGGCGGCGGACCGGGCGGCTTCAGTGCTGTGGGGGCGCGCGTCCGTACGCTACGCACAGCGCCCGGTTACAACCAACCCCTCATACAAAATTCACGTCTCTCGCCTGTCAAAACTCAGTCAACAAACCCGCGTCGGACCTAATTAGTGGACGTGTATACTTGCAAAGTTTGAATATCTTTCAAGGAGAGCAAGGAAGTGATTTTGTTGGCCGCGTTGTTGTTGTGTTATTAAATTGGCAACTCCAGAGGGCTAATGGTAAAATTATTATTCAAATAATTCTGATTACATTTTGTAATTAATGTTTATTTAACTTTTAACTATAAATTCTTGTTAATTAGGTATCTAATCAGATAGTAGGCATTATAACCGTTTAAAAGCGATTCTAATTATAGTAATAAAAAAAGCAGCAAACCATAAAAATGTTGAGAACTTCTGATGATTTATGTCATTAGTATCTAATGATAGATAAACAAATAATTCAGGCGTAAAGTAGGTTAATGCGTGTTTTATTACGTTGGGTGTATTGATACCTTTACGTAAATGATGAAGCCCTACTTGGACCAAAATAAATAAAAGAACAATACGTGCCGCACCCCTGCATTTCAAATTAGCTATTTGATGAACAAGTATCTAATGTGAAATAGTAGCAAAAAGTATGGCCTACTTAATCGTATGCTGTTCTAATATAAAAGCGTTTTATAAAAAATATCTTCTTGTCTTCTTCTTGTGAGTATTTCAATTTAGTGTTGAATAGGTTTTACTTTTATGAATCTTTCATATTAATTAAAATCATAAAAACAGTCATGTTCAAGTTCGGTCATGAGTAAAAAATGCCTTTAGAACCGGGCGAAGCAAGAACACTTCAGCGGAAATCATGTCATACGAAGTAAAATTTCCCGATAAACCTCAGTTTTTGACTAATGTAGTAGAACTCAATAGACGCTACAGTTAAAACTTATTTACTAAGCGACCATGGTGGCTTAGTACTTAGTAAGATGGACCATTAGTTTAACCCTACAAAGATGGAAGCACACGCGTATTCATCATTGCATAATGTCGTAAAAAATAATTAATAATTGTAATTGAATTTGACAAAACCAACCATTATAATAGGCACCTACAAAACAGCCACATGATTTTATAACCGTCTATTGCGCATGTAGTCTCATGCTTTTGCAATTGACTATACTATATTATAGGTAAAGCTTTGATCTTTGATGGTAAAAGATTATCGGGTAAGGCCGTGCTCACTTTGGACACGAATTTGCTTGTACGCAGCTAAACGTACGAGTAATGTTCGTACGAATTGAGTGCTCACACTAAATACGTTTTTCTCCGTCAAAAAGTACGACTGCGTGATAAATCCCAACAAGTTCGGATTGTATTCGGACGTCGTAAGTAAACGTACGTATACGTACCACTGATCGCATGCAGTGTGAGCGCTCCCATAGTTCTTGGAAGGTGGGTATCATTCGTGCGTAGAGGTACGAATCAAATTCGGATGAAATCGTATCCAAAGTGAGCACGGCCTAATAAAGCATAGTCAGCTGTGGCTCATGCTAAATTGCTGACAATACCTTCCAACATATTATTATATTATGTCGATTCAGAACATAAAAACATTTTTAGTCAGAAAACGTAGAAAGGCTGTGTGTTTGTATAACTAGGAAGTACGCAAACAACATGATTTTTACGAATTGTCACAGTCGTAAAATTGTTGATTTGGCCCGCTGCCATAAAATATCACGATGTTTATTTACGACATACATTTTCCAAAACATTCGTTCATATTTTATTCCGAATATAAAATTTAGACATTAAAAAACAACGGTTATTTTAGCAATCATAGCAAACGGAACAACAATAAAATGAGCCATATTATTATGTACTCAGTATTCATTTAAATATAACATTTACCTGCAATGACAATTAAACCAGACTCATATTTTGGCGGTCTAGGCATACACTAAGTGGCCCCGTGTACATAGACGACTTATTTACGGTATAGAGAAGAGTTCCAACTTTTAGGATAAAAATTAAGACATAGTGGGCCTAGAAAGGATGCTGAATATTGGGTACGGTAATAGCATAGTGGATACAAAGTTAAAGTGGAAATAATAAGACATCAGCCATATAGAATCGCATAGCATCGCATCGTTCATCTACAACAGTCCATTTGCTTCATGGGTTGCCAGGTACGACTTTTGATCCATTAAGCCCAGTTATTCAGATAAACCATGAATATAAATAACACTCTATACAATCGGAGTTGGCAACCAAAATAATAATTTATTATTCTAACAGCTATTATTATAATGGTTGTCCTGGCGTGAATAAAAAGGGAATTACTTTTGTAGTCATTGAAACAAAATTACTGGTCATCAGGGTGTCCAAATTACTAATTGTGAAGAAATGTTCTGATAATGTCTACGGGTTAACGACTCTCGATGATTGCTTTCCATTTTCTACCTCTCATGTTGTTTATTATGATGGAGTGGGTCACATGAATAGAAGAGTTTATGGATCCGTTCCTTATAAAATGAATATATTTGAATATATGATGAATATATGACAGGCGTCATGGCTCAGTCGGTAGTAGCTCTGCCTTCCGTGCTGTGGGTCGTGGGTTCGATCCCCACCGAGAACAAACATTTGTGTGTTGTACGCATAGATGTTTGTTCTGTGTCTGGGTGTTTCTATGTATTTATAAGAATGTATTAACAAAAAAAATGTATGTATGTATTCTATCAGCCATCTAGTTTCCATAGTACAAGCTTTGCTTAGTTTGGAACTAGAAGGAGCTGCGTTAAGAGTCAAAAAAAAAATTGTTGTCCAACCGCAGCTCTTCCTATCCAGTTAACTGAGTTAGCGTTAGGTCCAGTCTGGTTAGAAGGAACAATAAGGCCGTACTTTTCTAATACTATGTTCGCGTTGGTTAAGCTGAGGCTTCCACGGACGGTCCGGACACGCTTGTAACACGCAGCAGTACAGTACCTTTAATTAAATTAAATGGACTACTGATACCTTAATAAATCGACTATTGTCACAAAAAACACAAAACATCACAGTTCTAATTCAATATTTGTTTTGATCAATCGGAAAATGAATGAAAAATATTTGATTTTCACTTGAGCTCACAAAGTTTACTTTTCTCATTACCGTTGTTGAAATAGCACGAACCCACCCTGTAAGTTGTTAATATTCTGTAATGTTCATGAATAAAATTTTACGAAGGAGTCACATCGTGTCCTTATTACAATGCTAAAACATTTCCTTTACAAAATGTTTGCCTTATCTTGTCTAACGGTTTAATAGAACTCCATTATAGGTCGAGGTCCCTATTCGACATAAGTTCTATAAGTACTCATCGTTTTCTTCGTCTTGGCACACAATTTTATCGGGTGTCATCAATAATTTCACTCATGATTGCGCGTACTCTATTAAATCATCGACACGGAGGTACTTTTTATAAAAAACCTTTATTTTCACGCTTGCTTTGGCATAAGGCAATTTCGCACATTATTATTCTTATTTCGTAACTTATAGATACCCAAGACTATGAGGTAGATTGGGTAGATCTATCCACGCCTACTTAGCCATGTGTTGTGACTTATAAATATAATCAAGTTTTTATAGAAGCCCGGAATTTTGCTCTCGAGTGTATTTACCTGTGTCTTCTTCTTCTCCTCTTCTTCTATATAATAATGGCCTCTGTCCGTCATTTTGACAGATAATTTTGACAGTGTCAAGTGAAATATTTGAAATAATATCAGTCAAGTCATTCGTCAAGTCGGCTGTCGTTTATTTTGAAGGCAAAATGGTGGGACACGAGTATTGACATTTTTTGAAACGACACATAGCACTTTTATTTTAATAGTTTTTCTTGTGAGTATTGTTGTTTAATTTTGATGGAATTTTAACCAATAATACTTAGGTCGTAACATAAAGTGTAAGCCATTGGAATAAATGTGTGTAAAGTGGTTTTTCTGAATGTGAAAATTCGTGTTAGGTTTTGAAGAGAAAATCCACCATTTTCTTTTCAAAACAAACGACAGCCGACTTGACGAACGACTTGACTTGACTTTTATTACTACAATTATATCACTTGACATTGGCAAAATTGTCTGTCGAAATGACGGACAGAGGCCACTATTGAAGAAAAGAAGAAGGCAAAATGGTGGGTATTTTTCTTTCAAAACTTGGAGACGAATTTTCACATTCAGAGAAACCACTTTACAAACCAAAATTAAATCAGAAAAAATATTATCATAAAAGTGCTAGGTGTTGTTTCAAAAATATCCTAAAATAGAATCCTACTCGTGTCTTATTTAGAATAAAAAGCGCACTTCAAATATCTGATAGCTAACACGACGTTGTCAAGCGATTAAACCTACATAAGGAAGTTCTTACAGAAAGGTTATGTCTTAATATTATATGATTGATTTCACGTATGTGTCGAGCCCGATTACTGGCACTTATCGAAGTCAAGTTTTATGGTTGAATATGATCCAAAGCTTCGTTTCACATGAAAAGCCCTTTGAGCGGCAAAGCCTGCTGTGAAAGCAACCTAAAAAACCGCTTGTAAGTGCTTTTTACTGTAAAATATTTCACACTGCGTCTCACAGCCAACTCGCTATCGATTTCATTCGATTGACATTTTGTGTCGGTGCTTTGTCTTTCACAGCGTTGTTTATTACACTCGTTTTACGCTGAGACAACTTTTAAATAAAGATTGATGTTTGGCACAACATAAAATTCCCAACATGTGCCGAGAGATTGCGAGTGTCGTCGTTTCAGTAAACGCTTTATCTGTTATGTTTGCATAACATTTAGGGCAAAGTTCAATATCTAACTAAAATATAAATATAAAATACTTACACTTACAGCCTGACCATAGGTACAGGACTCTAAATTGTCAAGTCGAGGTGTAATATAAAATTCCATAAAAGTCACTGCAACGAAGGTTAAAATGAAATAAAAAAACAATGCCACGTAAATTAAGTCAGCGAATTCCACTAGTCTGACAAAATAAAATACAAAATACCTTATACTAGCGAACAAATTGAAATAGCTGGATTATCTCTCCATTAATTATTGGGAATTAATAACATCTGTAGAAAGCTGGTAGGCGAAATGTTAAATGGCGTGATCATAAACACCTTACAAGCAACATTGAGGGCATCGATACATTCTGAAACTTTCATGCTTGAAAGTTCTACTAGTCACGAGATAGTTACCAACAAAAGTAAGTTGTTAAGAAACTCGCAGTTTGGTTTATATACGTTATCCACCAAACTTTCTTTTAAAAAAAAACAAAAGCCCTGACAGGACACAGGGTTTGTTATGGTTCCGCTGTGAGTAACGTTTTTTATCTTAATTTGAAAGCTCCGGGTGAGATATTAAAACACGCCAATCCCCCTCCATACACAATTTGCTTTTTCCAAATGCCAAAGAATAAATTCATTTCCATTTTAATTAAAAGATTCAAAATCTGTGGAACAGACTAAGAGAAGACAGATTTATTTTGCAAAATGCATTAGTACAAATTCATATGAAGCATGGAGAATAAACGTTGGCATATCATCTCGTTAGAAAATATGGAGCACAGTGCGGCGTTACGTGCTCAGCAAAATGTGTTCCATTGCTCTTTGTGTAGCTTTCTTTTGTTCAGTGATCTACCGGCATGCAGGGGAGGTGTAGTGGGCTTTCAATAGGATGCCTATCCTGGGACTAATTAGAGGGAAGTTTTAAGACGCCGCCGCGGATTGAAAGCGTACTTTGCGTAGGCATTTCTTTAGACAATGATAAGTGTGGATGATAAGTAAGTTTTGCTTTCTATTTTTGTCATTATTCAGATTTACGTAGAAGTGCTAAATGCATATTTATAAAAAAAATAAAATTCATAAGTATTCTATCTTTCCACACACTCCGATCTTGGGCTACCCTTTGCCAGTCGGTCAAAAAGTGGTCAAGTGGAGGGAGGCCTTTGCTCAGCAGTGGGACTCAGAGGGCTGAATATAATAATAATAATAATAAGTATTCTATCAGCAATCTAGGCCCCATAGTACTAGCTTTGCTTAGTTTGGGACTAGAGAGCATTGTGTGATATGTCCAAGAATATTTATTCGTTATATTTTAGTGCTCTACTAAAACATAAACTTCGGAAGACCGTTTTTAGCAATCCTTGAGCTAAGCACTAAAATATTCCCTTATTACGAAAATTGTATTTTCAATTGATCGCAAAATATAAAATCGGTTGGGATAAATTGGATGATTAAACTCTGTCTGTGCCAACATGATAAGAGCTGTGAAAGGGCCGACTGAATAAATGTAAAATGGAGGCTGAGGGACAAAGGGCGATGTGATTGTTCCGATGAGATCTGTGATGGTCGCGGACTGCTTGATCCTTTGTACCCAGCTGTTGCTACACTGAACAATTATCGCCGTAAACTAGAGATTGTGTATTATTTGCTCTTATTTAATATCAGTTATCAATAACTCTAGGCATAGTGAATGCCTACTCATCAATGAGCAATATGAATAGTTGAGAATAATTGTTTGATGAAGCATACCTATGTAAACATTATCAAAATAGGGATAATATCAAGACTTATAAGATAACCTCAGTTGTTGTCTAAATAACTTCGAAAAAACAAATCTAAGCAGTCGCAACATTACTTATATTTCTTAACATACACATGTTTTTAGGTATTTTATACGGTAACAAAAATAATCAAAACAACCCGGAACTCTTAACAACTTCCGAAGAAAAACTTGAATTGCGGACAAAACTTTTCCTGGCAAAATACCCTCGCTCAGTTCTATACAATATCACTTGTGTGATTGTAGTCGGTTTTTTTGTTGAATAACAATACATTCAGTAAAACTCAATGCTTTGAAGATATCGGTAAACCTCGATTTCGTAAACAAATATCCAGGGACGATCACGAAAAGAACTGTTAAGTTAACTATTTTTCAAAACGTGTAAAATAAGAGATGCTTATAGATAAAACTGCTTACTTTCCCACAAAAAGTTAGTCTAACTTACATTTATAAAGCGAAATGTCAGCAGCTGTTATTTTGTAAGTCCGTTGTAAAATGTTAGCAGCACTTAAACCCCAACATTGTAATATGAATTAGTAAACTTGCGTAGAATGATTCTACTATAGTACCTCTTTTGCGCTTATATTAAAATGAATACATAATAGGTACATGTTTTAAAATCTAGCAAAGATAGTAAGTAGTTGCCTTTTGGTTTATTCATTTCTTCATTCTTGATGTGTTTTGCTGAACCAATAAAAAATATCGTATGAAGTGCATTTTAACCAGACTCTCTTACAGGCAGTGAACTATTATGTCGTGAAATGTGTGTGTATACGTGGCGAACTAATCACTGTTATCTTGTGTGCGGGACTTATGTACTTTATCAGTGAGTAACTCAGCTAAGTGGAGCAAAGTGTGTGTGCTTCCGACCCGGATATCAGGTGGCATGGAGGTGATTCCTTCTACGGGAAGCCGCGTCATCGTGGCTTTCTTCACTATAGTTTTTTGGGGAATAGGTAAGACTTCGTTCCTTTATATGTAGGTACCTTGTATAGTATATCTCCGATATTTCTGTAAGGTAAATTGGATGGGAGCCAAACACATTCGTGATCAAACCCTTTGCAAACGTTGCTTTAACTTTATCTGGAACCGAATCAGATTCAACGCTCTGAACAAATGACTACGTTGAACATTTTTGAACTTTGTCGTTTGTGCGAGTATGTAAATAATATGCAACATAATTGTAATTTGCAACACCCAATATTGCAACTAGTCATAGGATAGCGCTCATAAATATATATTTTTTAAGTAGGTTCATCCATTGAATACTTACCCTACCAAAATTACCCATACATACCCACGGAGGTTGATAAAGAGTTTGGACTGCGATGAGTGAATGTTCAGTAATGTATAATTTTCGGAATCGAAAAACATATTACTTATAAAATATTATGAACATCTTGGAAGTAGGGGAACCGGCAGTAAGCGAAGATATTCTACGAGTCGGTAAGTATATCAAATCATACTTATGACGATGGAAAATATACAGCCCAGCGATATTGAACAAGATCACGAAATCAATTGCGAAATTTGAGGAGGCACCTGCTAGAATTATTGAGAGATTCGTATTACTTTTATAAATCTTTATTAGAACATTTTCATCTTCAGTTATAAGTGGTAATAGAAACGTTTCGTAACAGTAGATATTGAACTCCTAAATATCATTTCTCTGTAACGAAATCTTTTGATAAAGTATCTGACTTGTAAGTAATCAAAGCGATTCGCTTTTCCGTAAAGAGGCGAATGCTATAACAATGTTCTACTTTAATTTATGGAATTGCTTAGATGCTTTTACATCGAGTTCGCGCCGACATAATGATGTCGATTTGTTGTTTGCCACTTACTAACTATAAATATTTATATACAAAAGTTCTTAATATCTTGATATAAATTAAATGAACATAGCTGATCATAAATGACAATCCTAAAATAATATTTTTTTCATCAAACAACGTTAAATATATAAGTCAGCGCCAAAAGTGATTTCGAGTACCCCCAACTGTCAGTAAGATTGTGATGGAGGTGGTATGGTTATTTGAACCTTAGCAGTAACCTTAGTTTGCCCTTATTCCCTATGACCAATGCAAACGCGTTACACAGCACGACAAGACAGAGGCGTGAAATCGCCTAAAACCGTATTCCCTATGCCATAATGTCATTCCTTACTGTGACGTCACGGCGTTTGGGGCACGATTTGAACTGTCAAATGAACACGCTCGCTGCCTAGCGTGATAAGGTACAGATTAGTGTGTTCCTGATATAGTTAGTATGACACGGCTCGTTTCTTTTGCACATCTTTTGAGGTTATGTCATTGTGACAGTACCTACCTTGAAAGTTGTTTATCAACAAAGAAAATTCAATCTACGTGGTTTAAAATAAAAGGCGTGAAAAATAATATATAAGTAGTGATAAATGGATGTAGTATTAAATTACTCAATCATTCATCACGATAGGCTCGAGGCATTGATTATTCAAAGCCTAGTTATGTTACTTTAGTTGTTATTTCAATTCATTGTGCTGAAGGAAACACACATGTTTTGGCGAAGATGTTGATTGGATTAATTTGCAGAATGCAAGCAAGTACCTGCACAAAGGCCAGCTCAGCCTAGGTAACAGCTTTGGCTGAGCACATGCAGGCCCATCCGACAATGGCTGCGGGGATAAGCAGCACCCTACAAGGCCGCGTAAATTTAGTATTTGTAAATAAATAAAACAATCTTTCTTTTATTTCTGTTTATAATTTATGAATAAAATAAAATCACAATAATTTCCTTCTACCCGATGGACTGACGACACTGTTAGGACCGCGGGAAGTCCATGGACTTCACAGGCATGAGGAGTGACCTGGGGGTTCCTTGGATTTGTTGTCCTTGAGAGGCTACGCCCTCGCATTCCAGGACTACCTACGTGGACAGCTGATTCTTCTTCGGACAGGCAGCCTCTGCAGAGTGGGCTGTCTGTGGCTCCAATGTTGTAGAGATGTTTGTTCAGTGGACAGTGACCTGTTATGGTCTCCACGATGGTTCTAAGGTTTCTATGTAGGTTTAGACACCATCCTGCTTGCAAGGATCCCAAGGAGGAAAGAATATAATTCTTTGCTAACCCTGTAGTAACCTCACAAACAATTTAGGGTCTACTGCAAGAGGGTCCGCAGAATCCCTCAGTAGCTGCCTGCTGATGCTGGTATTTTGTTGGCACCAACGTCTTACGCGTCGTCTTCGCAGAAGAATATCCATTTTATTTTGCTTTTTCAAAGATAATAAGTTCGGCTATGATATGTCAACCAATGTCAACAATGAACAAACAATCAAACAAAATTATTCGTTCCGAAACTAGTCAAACATGACTTGAATGTCATATCATATCAATAGTTTTGGGCTCTTAATTTTTCAAATCACTCTAAAATATTGTAAACTGAACAATTGATGGTGGACAAATCTTATAATTATAGATATTTATTACTTGAGTTGAAAATTGGGAACTAAAAATAATCCTACTAATTTATTATTAAATCGATAATTTTCCGTGTGGAAGATTTTGAACGAATCATGTGAAATAAAACACGAGGCATAGACAACTAGTCTTGTGGCATACAGAATACGATTTTTCGGTTCCACAACCAAGGCGTGTTTAGGTTACGATCACGGTGTGACGTCATACGGTTACGGCAAGGAATCTCCTATGTCATAGAGAAACGTATTTGCCACCCACCAATGACAGACATTGGGGTTAGGTACACTATCGAAAAGATGTCAGCCTATGTCTAAACACCCTAGTATGCTGCAGCCGTACAATATCAAATAATAAATAAAGAATATTTATTTCAGACCCGAGATGTAATAGTAGGTAGATACAATTTAAAAACATACTTTTAATAAAACTAAGAAATACTACTGTAAAATAGCTAGGTAGATGTGCCTAGGATGCTATAGCTGCCCCACAAACAAAACAAGCATTAAATAGTAGATTGTATCATAAGGGAGCAAAATTATATTTTTACGGCGAGGGCGATTTTTTGAATCCAGAGCGAAGTGAAGGATTCTAGAGTAGAATCCCGAGCGTAGCGAGGGATTCTTTAGTAGAATCCTGAACGTAGCGAGGGATTCTTTAGTAGAATCCTGAACGTAGCGAGGGATTCAAAGTACTTCACTCTACTTTTCATCACCAACTTTGAGAAAATAAAAGGCGCCTCATATTTTATTGTAATATTATTATTTAATAAAACATATATAGTAACAACTAAAATAAAAATAAATAGTATCTATAATGAAAACCACTTATTTCTTATGTTTTCTATTCGTTCGTTTTCTTTGGCGCTGAACACTAAGATGTTCCGAATTCAAAAAGTGCGCGGCAAAGTAAATTGCGGCGCACTTATTTAAATAAGTGCGCCGGAATGAACTTTGCCGCGCACTTATTCTTTCTTATAGAAAACACCACCTTTGGGTGCACATAAAGGCGAACCAAGTCGTTCTTTTCGAATAGGTGTGATGAAAATATAATTTCCACTGCATTTATGTATATTTGCCGCATGATATTCAAGCTGTTGCCAATTATTACGAATTCAGCAACAACGTCTGATTTTGTGCGATACAGGCTGATCCTTCATAGTCCGACCTATGCATGCAGTGTTGTATTCAGATTTATTACTGAGTCTGTAGCTGGCGCGATTATTAACAGCAACGGACTGTGAAATGGACTGAATTAAATTATGAGAAGAGCTTAATGGTCACTAAACTTGGAAACAAATTCAAGCAAATATTTTTAAGTCGTTTGTAAAACTTGCTAATTAGAAAACATATTTATTTATGTATGTTATTCAAGTAAACAAAATTGCGTATTTAGTTTTTTGTGACTTATGGCTTTGTGGCTTTAACGATCATGAATATTTCTAGTGAACTGCAATCATCATCATCGTTTGATGATGAAACCGTTAGGTAATCATATTAAAGTCGTTGTCCCTAGTTTTTAAACGTATAAATGATTTAATGTAAAAATATTGGTGAACATGCACCTTCTACGTATTAAAGTACCTACTTTATTTTAAAGCCAATCAATATAATTATAGTTAGTTACCCTCGTTAAAATTTAATGGAACCACGTATTAATTCTGCTGTAGCTATAAATACATATTTGTTTCCTAATTGAGTCAATATCTATAGGTCCAATATAATTTTATTTTAATTTGTATTTAATTCATATCCATACAATATTATATTTAATACGTTATTTATTTTTACATTTCATAACTTTAAATTACTTACTGAAGTTTTATAAAACGTAGGTATATGAAAAAGTTTGTAGAGCCTATAGAACAAAATTACAAACAATAATAAAAAGCATACACTATGATTTTTTGTATTTCAAACTAGAATGGAATATTTTATGGCTCAAATCGTCGTTCAAAACCAAAAAAAACGAGAGAGGTGTCAAGACACCCGGATGGAACGAAGTTCTTTGAGGTGTTGTTTTCTTACAGTTAGTACACAGAAGCACCTAAATTAAAACAAAAACTTCCAACAATACCTACATTCATATGTTTCCTTCCTGCACCAATTTATTCGAATGACGTTGTCAAAGTTTGAAAAAAGTGTCGCTACAACTTTTGGTCTTAATTTTTTCCGTCTAGCCCCCTTTAGCAACGCGCGATAAGGAACTTCGTTCCAATGAATAAAAACGTACTTTACATAGCTACTTAAGATACTTTGCTGTATTACTCTATCATTTAAGTCTTTGAGGGAAAATACTAAGTGAGCAGCCGGGTCTTCGTCTCCTCAAATAAATTAGATTGTCTCACGGAGAGCTATTAGCAACGTTTGTAACTCGCAAGCAGGAAACTACCAATCTGTCTCAGTCAGTGCCAATTGAAACGACTCGCCTTAATTTTCATATGAGCTTACACTTCTTGCTCTTCTATGATTTATGACTGCGCTATTCAAAGCGTAGGCGTAAATGATATTAATAACAAACTGGTTTTATTTATAAAAAAAGTTTCATTTGATTAAATTTATAACGTTGACACATAGATAATAATAATATGCAATTTGAATATTTTTGTCTACAAATTTTGAACACTATTGGTTCATAGGTTCATAAAAACTGTATCAGTGAGATGAAGATTCTGCCACAAAATAACAATAAGTGTCATCATTAGTACCAAAATCTGACGTTAGGCACGACCATGACCACGTACGAATAAATTATCTGATGAATAATAATCGAAAACTATGACTTTGATCGATTTGCAACCTATTAAAAATGGATTTATATAAATAAAAACAACTGAAATTATAATTGATCAATTGTTTTCGTGAGTAAAAATATTCGTCCTAGGTAAAAATGTATGATATTATGATATTTTAAAACATGTTTAATTCGGTACCCTCGACGCGACGTAACTTTTGGTCTAGGTCAAGCTCATAAATTATTACAACGAGCTTTGTGAGCAAAATGTAAAAATATTACCTTCGTGGTTCTGTGTAGTCAACAAACTAGGTGTATAAAACTACTAAGTTTTGTTCACGACTTCATCCACGGGGACTTTATTTTACTGTGGTACAGTCAACGAAAAATATAAATCAACAATTCGCAGCTTAATTAAGAAATAGCATAATGAATGTGTTAGTGATTTAAAATGCAGATATATGCAGATAATCATTTAATCAAAATTCAGCTTCTAAAAAATATTTGGTAGCTAGACACTTTGAGCGTTCACTGTTACTATTCATTTATTTAGTTCTACTGATTTAATTGTCTATACATCTATACAAATATTATAAAGAGGAAAGGTTTGATTTTTTGTTTGTTTGTTTGTTTGTATGAATTGAATAGGCTCCGAAACTACTGGACCGATTAAAAAAATTCTTTTACCATTAGAATCCTACATTATCCCTGATGAACATAGGCTATATTTTATCCCGGAATTCCCACGGGAACGGGAATTACGTGGGTGAAACCGCGAGGCGCTGCTAGTCTATACATCTATACAAATATTATAAAGAGGAAAGGTTTGATTTTTTGTTTGTTTGTTTGTTTGTATGAATTGAATAGGCTCCGAAACTACTGGACCGATTAAAAAAATTCTTTTACCATTAGAATCCTACATTATCCCTGATGAACATAGGCTATATTTTATCCCGGAATTCCCACGGGAACGGGAATTACGCGGGTGAAACCGCGAGGCGCTGCTAGTAACAAATAAACACATTCGTATTTTGTAAGTAGCAGTCAGGCAATGCGCATTTCTTCTGTCAGAAAAATAAAGAAAAAGTAACAGAGTTATATGAAGTCCAAAGAGCGACGACGTAGCAACCTTTCAGCATAGGACTTGATTTAAGTTTTTAAAAGGACCCGCTGAGTTTCACAAAAACTGTCTCAATTTTTGAAACGGAAAGTTGAATTTCATCAATCTTCTTTTATTTTTCTTGCTCGCCGCCCATTACGATAGAATAGTTTCTTGATTGATGAAATTAAAAAATACTAGCTTTGGAAGAGCGTACTATAAACGTTAGAACGATGGGTTCTAACTGGACTGGATGTTATCTAAGAAAACTTACAGAGCTTTATTATAACCTGTATAAGTTACGTATACAATTTTGTGTTTAGTTTTATGCTAACTAATGAAATCATAAACCATGACTGCTAGCTTAGTGAAATTATGCAAGCTCTTATTGCAATTAAACAATAAACTTTATTTAATTGAGGAGTATTTAACTGTCGTTTAAACAAAATGTTTAAACGACAGTTAAATACTCCTCAACAATTTATACTCTGTTCAGTAGCTTGCGGCGATGATGTCGTTTTGGTCTTCCATAAAAATTCTTTTTACAAATGAGATAATATTCCCCTTTACGAAATTACTGAAATAATTAACCAATGTACACGCAGTTGCACTATTTTGTTCCACATAACACGAAGTCATGGTTATCTCGTCAAAGTATCCGCATGATTGATGAATAACTACATAAGTATAGTCTGAGTGAATGCATTCATTAAAACGTCCTAGCGCGAAAATAATTTGCCAGTATAATAGCTATTAGATTAAGTTTCTTGTAAAACAGAGCGCGTGTCGCAGAGGCTGTACGCCACTTCACTCTAGGCACTCCTGAAAACCAGCGCTAAAGGAGCCACCGTGTACCTTTAGCATTTGCTGAGCGAGTACCCTTTTTACGCATCTTTCTTTATAATTTAATGTTTATTTCATTGTATCTTTGTATGTGTTTTTGCGTAAAATAAATAATTTCTATTTCTATTTCTAGTATATTTATCTTTATGTGAGTGATTTGAGCTGAAATTCATAAATATTTCTCCAAGTGATATTTGCGTAATAAATCAAGCTCATGGTAACGTGATACATTTTAGGACGTAACATGAATATTTCGGTATAAATGGCGGTATTAGGACCAAATTTACGTAGGAAGCTCGCTTTCCCCTCTGTCGGCGCCGTTAACCGGAAGCATACCTACGGCTATGCGTAAGTAAGTGCTTTGATGTTTATCGCGAGACCACTGAAAATTTAAGTCACTCTTTGATGCAGTGATACAATTCGGTCAGTACGCGGTAGAGAGACTACTGAAAATTTAAGTCATGCTTACGATACAAATTGATACAGTCAAACAATTCGGTTCAGTACGCGGTAGGTAGGTCCGGAAATTTTAAATAAGCGCTGCTCTGGAAAACTTTTAACCAGCTTTTTACGTGAATTCCTTGAAAAGGGCTGCCATCGTCATACGGCAGCTGAGCCATTAAGCAAGTGGGTGATCCGTTTTTCTGGTGGCTCTAACTAATGGCTTATACTGCGGTAAATGTTTTGCAGAAATGTATGTATCATACTATAAACTACTTTACCTCTAAGGGTTAGCTTAGATTTACTAGCATTTGCTCTCCAGAATAGTCGTGAAATATAATACAATATTCATTTATCCGATATAGTTTTGTGCTTTTTACAGTCTTCATTGAATTGAAAGCTTATCCAATATAAGAGCAGATTTTTTTTACTATTTAGCTACACGATCAGCGGTACAAGGCGTATTTGATACGGATTATACGAGTCAAGGAAAATGAAGTCTCGCAAAGAAGATTCTGTTTGAGTTTCTTTACAAAAGTGCCACGTTTTCATATTTCAAGCTTATTTGAGTATGATCCAGGGATTTCCTAAGATTAAAAAAACGTAATAACATGTAAAGAGTGAGGAGTACTTGCACATAATATATTACTTCGCATAAGTACTCTTAGTCGTAAACTTTTTACTTGTTTGGCGTACTTGTATGTTTATGATGTGCTAAGAACGGCCCACGTTATGGTTATGGTTGCCCACAATATACAACACCGACATCACACATAATAAAAATGTGTACTTACCTAATATTTAGTTGAGTAAATATGCTCTGGGTTTCAAACTTAGAGAGAGCCGCAAGTAATTACTATTTTTCTGAAAAATTTTAATAAACCAACAAGTAAATTTAAACGGACATTTTATTTGTGTTTGGTATGTTTGCCAATTTGTTGAAGCTGAAAAACTCACATAAACGAACCAAACATTTTTAGAGAGTTTACTTTTTTGATAAATATTATCATGACATGTGTAGTACGGACCACGTGACATTGCATACTGCACATTGGGTTTAGATACGTACGGCTTTATAACTGCTGATACAGATATATTTTCAGCAAAGTTTCGATCGTATTATTTGTTTTTAAATTGTTCGTTCTTAATGAAAAAAGAAATAAGAACTACACAATTTGAAAAATTCTAACATGAAGTTATTATAACTAGGAATATATAGTAGGTTTTGATAGCACGAGTTGTTTACCTACCTACATTATAGGTATAAAGTTCACGCTGTACGGCTGCTAAGAAGTCTGATAATATAAAATACTTCTAGCCTGGTTATAAAAACTGATACGATAGCCCGTTTTCAAACTAGGCTCCATTTCTTGGTCTAAATGAGATCTAGACGATTGAAAATAGCTTTTTCTTTATATTGTAAAGGAATTCTATTACTTTAAAGTCGACATCTCATCTAAGATATTAGATTAAAAAAGCAAGTGTTGGGATACTAAAAAGTTTTATTACAATTTATAAATCAAATTATTTCGAGAAATTTGTTACCAAAATGAGATAAAAGGAAATAAAAGCATCTGCTTTCTCACAATATTTCTTTTTTGAGATAAGGTTTTTTTTACCTTTACTTTGATGTTTGTTAGATCACACTCAAGCCTATCGAGATACGGAGGTTACTAATGGCTGAAGATACGGAATTGTTGAAATATAATGTTAGGCACGTCTGGCTTTTATTTATACAAAACAAAGTAAGGGTTTATTTTATTCCACCTTGCTTGGTTAAAGATTTTTTAAGCAAATTATAAGGTAGTTTTTCTATTGTCCCTAGGAGTCAGAGGTCTTCACAACTTAGAAATCAGTGTCCCCAACGCAGTACTAGTCGGGGAGACGGTAACGTTGGAATGCAGCTGGCAGCTGGAGGACGAAGAAGCACTTTACAGTATCAAGTGGTACCGGGGGCGAGAGGAGTTCTACAGATACATCCCCAAGGAACTGCCGCACACACGGGTGTTTCCACTACCTGGAATTGAAGTAGATGTAAGTTAACTACATATAATTTTTAACCCAGGACTGAAAAAGAAGGAGGGATAATCATTTTATGTACGGGACTTTATATAAAGGTGCTGTTATAAATGAAGTATTTTAAACTTTACATAATTCAGTATGGTACTTAGTTAGATTAACACATACTGTATGTGTGTGGACTGAAAGTAGAGCGTTTATAATCTATAGATGTGAACCCGGCATTATAAACAACATATAATCATTAACAATAATTTATCACAACATTAATTCACGTGATGCGAAATTTTTATTATCTATTGATAATAAAATTTAAAATTTTATGCAAAAACGATAAAGATTATAGACAAGCGCATTGAATAAACCTCTACAGGGGGCACCAGTACAAAAATCCAGAAATACCCACTGGCAGGGATTCCCAGCGGGGATTTCTGGGATATACGCTGGTACAGTGAGCGAGATGCAACCCAACCCTCAGGTCGCATATTGATAATTTTAGTATCGTGTTTTGTAGTGAAAGGGAAATACACCACGATGACGTCATCTACTAAAAATTTATGGGACTGTAAAAATGCTCTCTGGTCAAAATATTTCTGTCCCTAATGACAAATTCCTGCAATAATGTTTCACTTGAACGCCTAAACAAAGCATTTCGGCGCCTCATTTTCTTGTCGATTCGTACATTTTGCTATAATGGCATATTTTCACGCCATCTCCTTGCCCGTTTCAAATAGAATACAAAAACTTGCATAGTTACTAAAATACTTTCAAACTTTTGTAATGTTTGCTCATTCTGTTGGTTGGGTCAAAAATATTCTTACAGTAAATAAAAATACTCAGGTACGAAACAAACTAAGTACTATAGAAAACAATGCGATTACGAAGGCAACATTGTTATAAAACTCTGTTAAATTTGATTTTGTAGGTTTACGATACAGTTTATATTTTATTTACAAAAAATATATTTAAATACAAAAGCCATTTCGTATTTCTGTAGTTTAATTTTTCACGTCATTTTTCGGTAGCAAATCTAATATTGTATGATTTTTAATAATGAATTCGTCCGTGATAACGTGATACACACGGATCTAAAAAAATATTTATATAATTATCTCTGAAATCACTCGAATTATTCGTTGGCGGGTGATAAAAAATGATTCATTGGTGTAGAAAACTGCATTGCGACAATTCCCAGATAACCAAATTCTGAGCCCTAAACATATTGAGATTCCAACTTCATTCACATAACACAACCTAAGAAGACATGCTGCTCTGGATAAGTTATATTTTACAGTCGCTAAAGAGTAGTAAACGAACCAAAGTGTGCGAGTAACATCATCTAATCGATAAGTCCCGTGCTGTATAGATATACCAGATATTTTTGGAAGTTTTATATAAATTATAAAACCACAATAACAATCGGTATAAATTACCAATTGTTGAAGGGAAAACCTATTCCAGTGTGTTAGATCAGGTTTCAGATTTCAAAAGCTCAAAAAAGGTGTGGTCCACAGATATCACGGTCTGGAGCTCACCGAGTAGTGCTACAGCAGGCGACACCAGCGATGGCGGGTCGGTTCCGCTGCGAAGTATCGGCAGACGCACCCACTTTCCACACTGAGATACGTTCAGCCCCTTTAGAAGTCGTCGGTAAGTAAAACACAAAAGATAACACCTACATACATACATATAATTTTCTACCTGGAAAAATCTGATAAGGTACCTCAAACTAAAATCTTCTATTTCAATACGATGTTCTTTTATTTGAATACGAAAAGAGAAAATGATAAGAACAACGTTGTGCTTATACTAAAGAAGAATAAGATGTATTACTTCATAACTAAAATAAAATGGAAGTATTGGACACCAATACTTCCATTTTCCACCGGCAAAATAATAATTATGATGAGTCACTAAAATAGCATCAACTAATTTGCAAAAACAAGTGTACTATGTTTAGTATAAATATTCGATAAAACCAGTAAAAACATAACATACTATTAGCACAGATTATATAATACTATACTAGCTATTAGCTAATTGTGCATGACAGGATGTCCTGTATCAGTATCATAATACTGAAGCTTCTGTTCTGTATAACTCAATTTGACAATTTGATAACATGTTTCTCCAACAGAGATACAATTCAATTTTGTATCTCTTTTGGAGAAACATGGCCCCGTATATTTTATGTACACTGCGTTGCGTATGCTGTCGGTACTAAAATATGTGTAAGTATATAAAATAGAATGCTGTTAAAAATAACTTATTGGAACCCTTTTATTTACTCTCTCTTTACGTAAATGATATGGCTATAGGCAGATACAAATATTGAACCATTCTTTTGTTATGGAAATTTTATACGCATAGTAGTCATTACCTTCTTGTTTTCTCTTAAAACTTTGATAGTCCGTCACGCCAATAGGTATACGAAGATCGTTTAAATCATACGTTCCGAGATTGATATGGCGATTCTATTTGTTACTACGAGTATACCTATACTTACATATAGTAACAGCTTGGATCTATGATGAATATGTATCAGCAAGCATACGAAGTCGAATTTTATAACTTTTTGGCTGCGCAAAGGCACCTCTGTCTTCCCTCTACATTTACGGAACCTATACCTATCAAAACCGCATTTGAATTCCATAGAATGTTTGCATCTTTAGCTAACTAGTGACTCTATTAATAATTATGCATGCGCACAATAATACAAGTAAAATTATTCTTTGTTGTCACACACAGTTATTTCATTTTATGTAAATGCATTTGACGGCTCTCACATTACAATAGTATACGAGCACAGAATACATAAAAATATGAGCGTAACAATGCACTGACAACTCTGAATGAGTTATGCTGATATAATTGATCTAGAAATATCGATGGTTGATATACATAGATACCTCTACATTGCATGTTTTTCACATCCACACACAATGTGACGTTGTTTTATACGATTACCTTATCGCTAAAGAACTGTTTATTTGTGAACAACACATGGGCTCAATAAATATCAAAATATACTGAAAAATTCAGAAGTAAAGTTTCTGCAATTACACTTCTGAAAATCTACAATCTTTTAAAAATGTTCTAAACTCCTCGCTCATGCCACCTTCAAAAGTATCTTACACCAGTACCATAAAAATGAATCTTCCAAAAGCGATATATGTCTATTTAAAGAAAATACGGGCATCGCAATTGCATTAACTACGAGACAAATCTAAATGGTTCAAGATGTTGCCCGCAATGTTGGAGAAGCTTGCCAGGAGCGCCTTCCATTTATAGAACTATTTCGCATATACTAATAACTTTTTATAATATAAATTAGATGGGAATGTTTGAGACACAAATGTTAATCAGGTGATTCCACAGTAACATAGATGCTTGGATAATGATTTATATTATTTGGAGCTACTTTTTACCCAATCCTCTATGAACGGGACGCTTAAATGCCTAGGATATGATTTGAGTAGATGAAGTAAACTTGGTGGATAGGCTATCAACTTAGTCGGCCTTATCCACAGGAGGAAAAACAAGGTCAATACGCGTAGCTTACAGGTCAACTAAATGTCCAATGTTGAGAAAATATCATTTAAGTATTGTCGTTTTCGCTTCAAGAGAAGAATTTAATATAATAGATACAAATTACAGTGAAATTCTGTGTCAAGTTGCCGGACACTATAGCGAGCATGTCGCGATCAATACCGATAAATCAAATCTGGACAATGAAGTAACTTGGACGTAACTTAGGTTACCCCTAAGCTAGTGTATATAATCGTAGCAGGAATCTACGCTATGTGCCATAATAACGTTATCGAAACTTGCATCGTAGCAAACTACCTGAGTAATTTTAGTCTAAAGTTGTCTCATTGCATAATGCGAATGAAACAATCTGATGATAGAAGTAGGTACAACCACGTGCAACGAAAAAGTCGAAAGTCGAACGAGTTTTAAGATATCGTTAAAAATAAAGGCAGAAAATAAATGGAAAAAATGATCAATTTACCTGTCTGACATAATTGGTTGACTCTTTTTTCCATAGGTACATAACTGAAGTGATTGGAATTGTCGACTGAAAATTAAATCGCAATGCTTTGTTTGTATTGCTTGTTTATTAAAATAGGTTTTTAATGTGTTATCAAACTAAGATTGATTATAAGAACCTAGATTATAAGATTTGAACAATGATTTTCAATTAGTTATTGTTCAAGGGGCCAATTTCACTAGCGAACTTGTCAGCTGAAACGCACAAACCGTAGCTCTTATTTGTTTTTTAAATAATATATTTCGTATTCTACTATCAACTTTGATAACTAGAACGTAGCTGAACCATAGTTATTTCATCTGTTTTTAGATTATTTTGATCCAGCTGCACGGCGAAGTTTTTGGCTTTGCTGCAGATCGATCCAACCATAGTTGGAACTGAATAAAACGTGAACTATAATAAATTAGTGGAATTGAGCCCCTGGCTTGCAAGGGAGAGCAAACAGACGTGCTTGCAACAGAACTCGCAGCATTATGTGAGCGGCTTTGAGCAAACACCACCTGCAAATAAACAGTGGATTGTTCGTGATTTTTGAGACTAGTTTTAATCTATGTTTACTGTGAGATTCTATTATCAAAACCAATATTTGCTGCAACTAGGGTGAAGATAGTTAGAAAACTGGATTACGATATAAATATAGGTATCTAATTTAATCAACTAGGTTTCTATAAAAATAGTAAAGTAATCTTAGTTTATCTCTAACTTCAATCTCACCCATGGTGTCCACAAGCTTCCATGTCGTGGCATTAGTTTGAACAGCATTGGCGTAGTATGCGCCGTATCCAATAGGTTTACACTGTCAGCTTTACCCATTGCCAGCTTTGGCTGGGGGATTATGGAGATCTTTTTTTAATCTTGTATGTAACTCATCCTTCAGAAACTAGTTTAAAACTGGAATTCCTGCAAAAGATACGAATCGAAAATTTCTACCACTGCATAGAAGCATATCCCTCATTATGCAAGCCAAGTCTTTTGTTCTTTTATTTGTATTCAAAACTCGGCGGATATAATAGCTGCTTTTTTGAACGACTTCAAAAAAAGAGGAGGTTCTCAATTCGGTCGGTTTTTTATGTTTGTTACCTCAGAACTCCGTCATTTATGAACCTTTATGATTTTACAGAAAGTCGAATAAAAAATAATCTTCTCGGAATTAAAAAAGTAAGGAATTTGTTTGTCTAACATAACTATAATAACTAGCTATAATACATGCTGCTCTGACGTTTTTCTAATATACCATAGCGTCAAATGAATCGCATATATTTTATTTCCTAAAGTGTAGGTAACACAACAACACTAATATAATTTTTGCTATGAAACGACCAGTGGCGTACCCAGGATTTTGGTTTGGGAGGGATTTGATCCAGCTGCAAGGGTTTGCTCTGACAAATCCTTGTCGACCCTTGGATAAACCCGGAGCTTTTGAAGGAAACTTGAGCCCCCTAACCCCTCCCTGGATCCGCTGGTAGAAACGACTGTTATTTTTAGTGCGTCTCGAGTCAAGGCTACGCCCAATCGATGTCAGTAGGCACTCAAGTTTAATGTTCGTTGCAGAAGCACCCGAATGGGCTCCAAAGCTGGTGTCAGACCGCTCCTGGTACGGCGTGGGCTCCACGTTGCGAGCTACTTGCGCCTCCCCACCAGCACAGCCTCCTGCTAACCTCACCTTTGCACTCAATGGCAGAGAAGTAAGTATAATACTACTAGAAATTTAAGCACAAACTCTTAAAAACAGTATTGTATAATAAGAGAAACATAAAAGTTAGTTGTGGTTCTCAATTGCCGATTTTAAATAACAGAAATATCTGCTAGCAGTGTAAATATAAAATCTTTGAGAGCTAAAAAAGAAAACATCAAGCCACTTTTTAAAAATCAACTTAAAATGCAAAATCAATAAACAGTGTCTTTACGTACATACCTATCTACTTTTCTAATTGGTATTTGCTACGAGCGTAGAGGACTCTATGCGCATCTACGCTCGTAGCTCGCTACGTAACTTAGATTGACCTTCGTTGATCCAAACTTAAAAACTTCTTATTGGAAATCTAAAAAAATTAGGTACAATAATTAATATTTTTGCTGTATTTTTATTGCACACAAATATTTTATTGAACAATTTATATTGACCGACCAAAACATAATTTTAATGAATATTAAAAAAAACACAAGGAGATCATGTCATAAAATCTGTTTCATTGGTATTTCTACTTAGTGATCCAAATGTAATTCAAACGTACTGAACCACCCAAACCGTGATCAAATGTTTAGAACATCCCATGACACCTTTCGTTGACCACACCGTCCGAAGAAGGCACTACTAAATAGATATAAATCTATATAAAAATAAGATTAATGTGTTTTGTAAATTCGTTTGGGGTAATATCTTTTGTATTTTTACCAACCCTTGCTTGTAGTTGTAGATTTAACGGTTAACAGTCTTAATAATTAAGGTTCTTGTTACATAGGTTTCTTACCTGCCCTAAAGCTGTTAACATCCGAGGCGGTCCCTATACAAGTAAATTAATTAAATGTTCTCAGTAATTTATAGTCAAAATTAAATTCTAGCCATTAAATAAGACTTTTACCGAAAATCAGGGTTTATTCAAATAATAAATGGTGGAGAACCACTGGGAAATATTAAAAACTATAGCTAGATTTTCTGCAGTACCTAATAAAATAATGTTTTATATAATATCAAGGGCCGGCTTCATAGTACAGACGGGGTGCGCACCAAGGTCACCTAGTTTACCGAAAAGGGTTTCTAGAACGTGTGAGAACACAGTTATGAGGCCCACCGTGCGTTTTTCATTCTTTCGAGCGGAATTTAGAGTCACGTCAATCTCTACATTTGCATCGATCCAAGTAAAATTGTCACTGAGAACATGCAATACAGATCGGTAGGTACGAGTGTAATATTCTGTAACATTTTAAATGTTAGATTAGCCACATACTGCGTCCACTAACAGATCTAACAACAATGGGCATTTTTGTTGAGCTAAAAGTTACCTTTCTATTCGGTTCTATTATAGCTGCTGGTGGACATGGGTACACAACGGAACAATAGTATTGTGTGTACTTACTTCACTTTGACGCGACCGTTGTTTTTGCCTGCCAGCGTACCGCCACCGCCGCCGGCCGCCGCTGTGCGAGTTCATTAATCACAAAACAGCTCGAAGCTAGATAGTAGATGAACGAACCCCTTTTATCTCTCCCGCGGCGCATCTGTGCCGCGGTTGCCACTCAATCGAACACCTTATTAAATTGACATCGTTTTGCACAGATCGATATGGAACTGTTCGGGCACGAATTGCCGGTGTGGTTCAAATGGGATCCGCTCCCTAAGCCAGAGACGACGACGACGGAAATACCGGAGGACGATTTGAACTTCAACGTATTCCACGATGAAAATAATATTCAGTATTTGGACGAGTCATATATAAATATAAACAAGGAGGAAATAAGAAGGCGTCCGAAGGACAGTGCGAAGGTGGAGTTTGTGAGAACAGGGCCGGACAACCGGCTGCCGTCGGTAGGCGAGGTGTTGCTCGTGGTGCGACACGACGCGTTCGAGCGCGGCAGCCTCCGGCTGACCTGCATTGCGAGCATATACAACCTGTATGCGGCACGCGCCGAACTCATTTTCGACATGGAGCAGCCAGAAGTTGCCTCCGTGTTAGGCGTCCGTAATAGTGCCGAAGGTAAGTGTAATCGATTTTGGGTTAGGAACAAATATATTGGCGTGTTATTTATAGACCGCCGTGACAAACAAAGCCGGCTCGTAAAACAGACTCGCTACATCGAGTAGGGCCTATTTTATATTCAGTACAATTTTCATTTTGACTGAAATCTCACCAGATGGCAAGTGACTTATTATATTTCACACAAAACATTATTTTACTACGACGCGACATCACGTCTAAACAAATTACTGCAATGTAACGTTTGTGTTATAAGAGGCATGAAGCACGTGTTACTAAATTCTTACTTGTATCTTTAGGCTAAAAGCCATTATGCAAATAGCTACAGAGACATAACGTACGCCACCTTTGTTTCAGATTCCGTTACTGAGACCACCTGGCGAATACTCGTTCCATTGTTATTATTCAGTATCCGGTAGTTATTTCATCTTTACTGTTTTAATTAGGTACAGAACAAGTACATTTGCTGGTAATTGCAATTCCATTTTGTACAAAGTCATTGAACATATCTTACGCTAGTGTGAATTGACCTTTAAAAGGTATGACTTCGTTTTTCATGGACAGTATGAACTCTCATCTTTATAAATTTCTCATCGCCACCACCTGTAGTATCTGCCTTATTTAGTACACAGTATTTAAACAATTTATTTTATCAAATTGTCATAGCAGCGCGCTGGTTTAGTTTTTAGGTCTTACAAAACTGGCAATGAAAGCTACAAGTAAGTAAACAATGAATTAAAGCAATTAATAATAATTTCTATAGCTACTATACGCGGATATTAGGTTATGGACGACGTGTGAATGTTGGTCAGAAAACAGAGAAAAGTATTGTGTGGAACATTCCAAGATTTCTACCAGGAATATAAGTTAGTAAAATTCATATTGTCATTACATTATGTTTGTTTATGGCACACATCCCATACACTACTTCCACTTTTTGTTTTCGCCCGTTTCGGGTAGTTACTGTGAGAAATTGCGGGGACGCGTGTGTGTGATACTTTGAAACTTTCCAATGTGTGGTCAGAAGTTGGTGCAGTTTTTACCAGACTTGTGTTTTATAGCTACTATTTGTAACTCGCACTCGGGAACCGGCCATAAAGGCGAGTGCCTGGTTTCTTCCCATAAGCAGTTTTTCAACGAACTTTGTGGGTTTACTAAGGCACTTTTGAGATTAAATAACTATCATTTACTTTACCAATAGCTAACTTTAGACGCTACGGCATCAGAGTTTTCATTGGTAGTGATGGTTACTGTGTGAACTTCTTTTTGTACAATGGATGTTAATTATCTTTTGAAGATGTTAGTGTTAGATTAAATTGGCCAAAATGCTACGTAAGATGTGAAATGTAAATTTTATGATTAACATAATTTACATTACCTACTAACTTAGAAATTGTAAATAGTAATAAAAGTAAATAACTATATTAACTATGCTTTAATTTTAATGTTATTTGTTTTGATGAACACTGAATACGTTTGTTGTTTTAGTAAGAGAGAGTGTTAATTTAAAAAAGACTGATGAACGAAAGAAATTAAGAAGGAGTCTTTTAAATAAATAAATAAATAAATAAACTTTTAGTACAAATCAACTTCGTAAATATGCCACAATTACATTTTCAGTTTGTTTGTATTTGAATTTTAATAAGAGTACCTAAATATTAAAATGGTGTAAAATAAAATTTAATTGTTCTTATATTTAATTTTGACTGTGTCAACGAAGTTTACTGTTAAAAGGTTTGTAAATAATGAACTAAGTAGAAAAATTGTGTAAAATAATAATGATTTGATTTAATAAACAAATGTTACAACAGGCATCTTTGAATAGTTACGTACCTTACCTACAGAAATCTTCAGTGAATCCATATCGCGTTAATTTTGTTCAGTAGGTAATAGATAAACTTTTCATACAGAAAATGGTATATTGATAAAATATTAGAGAAATAATAACATACTTAAGAGTTATTGATGGAGATCATTCACTGGCGATGTGCTTACAACTATAACGAAGTAATTTCCCCTTGGAAGAGTTCCACGTAAGCCTCAATCAATCATAGCTTGAGTCCACAGTAAACACAGAATCTACCACTATCGTTATGGAGGATATTATTTACTTAGTAGTCATGTTCGGAGAGAATAGATTGTTGGAGATTTATTCACGCTCTGCGAAGTAGCTTTCACAGAGGTTCACAGGTGTATCAATTATAATAGGTGGAATATTAATACGTGTATGTCTGATTCGCCCTGTCATAATCACATTTCATTATTTGGGGGATCATGTGGGATCATGTACTTTATTTTAGCAGAATTTTTATTAACCTACAGAAATGTCTGAATTTCGATTATGTTCATCTTTCCAGTGGGTTATACCCTGCGGCGTAAACGGGTGGTTCTCTCTGTCTTGTGATGTGTACAATACTTAACCTCTAGACTAATTAAGATTGAAAACACAATAGTTTTTTTATTGTTTTTTAAAACGAGTTCTTGACAATGCAGGCGAGAGGTGAAATGTATTAAATTGGGTTCAATGCCGTACGTATCAAAAGTAGTAACACGCATTTTGCCAAGCCGATGTGTAGGGAGAGCTAATTGCGTCCGCGTCTACTGTAACCGATTGGAACAGATTAAGGACTGCTGTGGGTATTGATACTGATACCTATGTATTGAATAGCACTAAAATGGCTATTGTGAAAGCGAAATCTAAATGGAGGCAAACAAAGCATTAAGATTGTGTGAAACGTAAAATAAACCGATTCATCGCCTTAATTGCATAAGGATAGGCGCCTACGCCTCGACCCTTAATTCTGCGGGTGAACCCTCGCTCAACTCCGCCTCAGTGTTGCCACAATGTAACACAGTTATCGGTCGGTCATCAACTTAAAACATTGTCTAACCTCATAGTATCACAACAGTAGACAATGATATATGCAATCGATATTGATCAGCCGAGCTTGCTGTCAAACTCGTTTTACCATTTAACACAGTCTGGTGGTCGTGCAGTAAAAGCAGAACCAATAACAATCTGTTATGCAGCTCTAAGGCCTCGCTCGGCGTCCGTCGCTATTGTCTGCTGTTCGTTAGGTCGCTCTTTTCATTTAGCCAGTCCCGTTGATTGGACAAAATCCATCAAGGTCCGCAGTCTCTGCTCTGCCGTCCATTGATTATTCCCCAAGCTTACTTCAGCCTTGTGAAAATAAAGTTTTCTGAATCAACGATGAAGCTTTTACCGACTCTTTACCGACTCAAAAGCGACTGAATGAAAATTCATATTTTTATTTTCCAAACGTCGTATTCGTTGCTGGAATAAATTTACATGTCTAGGTCGGATCGCGTGAGAAATTGGAAATGATAGAATTGGAAATAAAGGGATCGGTCGCTGAAAGTTTGCTCGTAGATACGGTCTTAAAAGCAAAGTTTGTGTTATCCACGGATCCCTGTTTTGGTCGACTGCGGAGTTTTGTGCGGTTAACATCTGGGGTAAAAAGCCTACACATACCTAAGTATATATGTATACAATCAAGATGGCTAATGGACTAAGTATTTGTAGCATTTTATAATTATTTCTTGCATTAAGACCTACTACATACTTGTAACATTTGCTGTACATGTGTATCTAATCATAATTGTCACTAAGTAATTTTGAAACCATTTTTTATAAATCATTGCAAGTCGAGTAATTAACAAGTCATAGCGGAAGTCATTCTTGTAGACTGGCTTACAAGTTCCCTTTTCATATACAGTAAACAATCACTATGGAACGTGTGGAACATGTACGGATGTTCCACATCTGATTGATTAATCAAACAAGATAATACGATTATCGCCAAGCACATAGTTTGACGTATGTAGATGTAGGAAGAGATATAATATAATGCGGCCAAATAAGTGATGTGATAACAATGAATGCGATCTTATCACTGATATTTGTATTACGCCGGCTAATTGGGAAGTAAATAGCATTTCTTTGGATATAATGAATAACATGATGATTTAGAAAATATAGGCTTATTGCATTTAATATCGAAAAAAATCCTACGTTTCCCAAATACCAAGTGTTGAATGCCAAGGTTCTAGAAACAATATTTTTTTTTATTAATATTTAATAGAACATGCTTATGGCCTACCTGATGATAAGCGGTTACCTCAGCCTATAACAATGCATTACCTAACAATGCAAGTGCATTGAGAGTGTGCCCTGTGAAGCAATGCACTGCTCTCATGTGCCTGTAATTGCAGCGGCCATCGCCCTTCAACACAGAACCAGCAATGTGAGTATTGTGTGAGTATCATGGTTTAGCGGCAGAAGTAAGCATGGTGGTAGTACTTCCCCGGACGACCTCTTTTATAAAAAGTCCTACTACTACTAAAATACATCTCTAGATCTCGATAACCTACGCTCTGGCATACAAGTGGTTAAACATTACTTTACAACTCTAACTTTTATCAAGGCTTTAAATTAAATAATAGTTGTATCTATTTGCCAAGCCACAGATCATATAATACTATACTAGTAATCAAGCTATGGCCATAGATTACAGAACAGAGAATAAATTATATGCAGTAAATCTTTATCTCAGAATCTGTGAAAGTATAACGTGTTTTAAAACATGATGAAAAAAAAATGTCGATACCTATATATATACGACAAAATGTGTGTTTTTTCAAGAAACCTAGGAGTATTTCTTGGTTACGTCTTTTTATTTTTTGATAGGCGGTTTAAATAACTTGTAATTATAAAGGTAAAAACAGTTTCGGCAGGTAAAAACGTTGCGCTATGTACCCCTCACTCACGAGAATACCATCTGGTCATCCCGCTTCACGCTCGACGTTATATGGCATACTCTACGGCCGTTTTACTTTTGGAGCTCTAACTGTTAGGGCGGAAAGATCAAAATTCATAAAAGCCTACTCCCGAAGAGTGACGGCTTCGGGTAAGGGCTCTTAAAGTTAAATGAAAATCTTTAGTAGAAACATATTCATTCACACTATTTTTGTTTGTTTCTTTCTCGATTTATGTGATACTTATTCGCCTGTATTTTGTGTAGCAGTTAGATACTACGTACTTTTCTAACATAATAGAATAGAAAGGTTATTTAGAAGAAATAATATTTGTATCGAAGATTACAAATTCAAAAAAAACATTCTCGGTAGTAAAATAGATAAAACCTACCCATTTTAGCTACGTAGGCAAGGAACCTATCTAGAGAGTGAATAATGGATATCCCTGAAAGATTCAATGCTTCTGTGATATTCAATCTAGGCTAAACCCATGTCAAGAGAGTTTTGTTTCAAAAGCCACAGAACTTATAGCTATTAGGTACATATATTTACCTACTTATTAATGTGTCCATGAATATTTATATTTATTATTAGCTACTTTCATTTATGCATATTTGAACCGTTGGTAACAGTTGTTTTTTGAAAAGCATCGGCAAAAGTACGTGGCAAAAACATAGTAAATAATAACAATATGGGCTACATTTGCTCAACATTCAAATTCATATAAGCTGTCTACAAAGTCATCTAATATTTGAGTAGGTAAGTACCTACTAAAAAAGAAAAAATAGTGGCAGTAGTGTCATCTGGCTGGCATGGCTTCACAAAAACCGAACGAAGCGAGGTCAACTCGCCGCTATTTCCACTAACATCATGGCACGTTTTGGGTGGCAGTCATTTTAAAAATCTGTTGGCCAGTTCTCTTATAAAACTGACTGTTTAATGCAGATTGGAATCTCATAATTTCTCATGAATTAATCTTGCCTTTGATTATTTATTAGATAATTGGTATCAGTATAGCAACAGTGTTAAAGTATAATTCCCTCTAGAAAAAATGTTTATCTACGAGCCGTATTTTGTGTCCGCTGGGAAAACTATGTATTACAGAGTAAGCACAATAAATCTTCATTTCAACAGTAATCTTCCTAATATTCCTCAGTAAATCCTGTGCTGGAATTGAAGACAACCACTTAGTTAGACGGAACATTCTCGGCTCTAGGTCTTTACAATCACATGTGTATCAAACCGCCGCATTACGTGTACCTTAGCCATGACGTTTCACTTATTTTATTTACTTACGTAATATTTCTTGCGTGAACTGAAATGTTGGATGAACAGTATTACAGTATGAACGCCAATACTGTTACTGTAGTGTAAGGTGGCTTCATTATGTAGGTATAGTACCGAATATACATTATTGATCAAGTTATTCTCATCCAATCCGCCTAATTAATGTTTCTGATTTTGAATCTAATAATGTGAGAGCATAATAGAGATTGAATAGGATTTGAGGTGCTTATTTGATTAGCTCCAACCTCGCTCTCCGTGAGGTTTACGATCTGAGTGACATGTTTGTGTGATCATCTCTACCTTACTGTGCGCTTTACACGCGTTCATTTCTAAGATAGTTTGAACCATTTTGCCATGACGGGTTTTTGAAATAACATACGTAGCGAAAACACTTATAGAGCTACAAAAAGTAACCGTAATCGTAAAAATGTCAGTGTATTCACTGCAAAAAGTGCAGTTCTTTTTTTCTATGTTTGTACAGTCAACAGGATCAAACCGGTCGCGGGCGAAGTCGCGGGTGGAAGCTTTTATTAATACTTGTGATAAACGAATAAATCAATAATCACTCATTATTAAGTAAACCTATTTAAAACTATTTTGTTCTAATACTAAGTATAAATGTATAATCAAGATTTAATAAAAAAAATACATTGATTAATAACATGTTTGTCACTTCTAGAATGCCTCAATTGACGCACTTTCAGGTGATATTTTTGATTATTATCTTGATTGAAAATGTAGTTATACAATTGACAATGTTATACAATTACTGCAACAAATAATCACGATTTTCACACAAAGCTTGTGATAATAGCATGATACATGGGTATACGTAATCTTACGACGACGTGAAAGTGTATTGATTAGTAGCCTAAGATCCGCTATACTACAAAGATTTGGACCGAGCTGGTTAATGGATGATAACTATTTTATTATCAATTAAATATATCACAAATGGGTTGTCTACAAAATTTCAATCCAGATTTTATATTATACAAAAAAAAATTAACTGCTTTGGTTAATAGACAAATTCCATACCAATCGAAAGTATGAAGCCCATAGAATATGCAAACGTTAGGTTGACTAGTTTTTTCCCGTCGCAACTCTTGGGTAGGCACTAGGCAGGTATAAACATAAACAGGTCAATCAATACTGTAACTTGCATCGGTCTGCATAATGAATTAAAGTTAAATTAAAATAAAGATTATTTCATTACGAACACGGTGGTATAGGGTTGTCTGCGAAAAATCAGTCCTGAATTCCGGTTGTCGAGGTTTAAAAAGTGAAATTTTTAATTAATCATATTCTGGACTGTAATTTTTTAGACAACCCATTTGCAATATATTTATTGACATATTTAATTGATAATAAAATAGTTTTCATCCATTAACCAGCTCGGTCCAAATCTTTGTATAGCGGGATCCTGTACTATAGTGCCTGACAGATCAAACGGTAGCTATGGAAAGACAATCAGTTACTCATTTAATGTGTACATGTCTTTTACTGACTGACTCGCATTCTTACGTTCAGAAATCACTTGTGACTTGTGATGGATTTCCGTAAAAAAACAACTTCGATCTAATATTAAAGTTTGAAAATTCCGACAGTGCCACATAAAAGTAGCCACTTTTGGTAGTGTTAAAATAGAGGTATATAAATTAATAAGTATTAAGTATTGTGTTTGCTATAATTCTATCCTTAACTTTTAGCTATTCACACAGATGAATCCCATCGGCAGGCAAAAATGTGACGAGGGTTTAGGACTGGTGTCGGTAAATATGTGTTATAGTTGGTGATACTGTGGGAATTATCACAACTATAAACGAACAATTCTTATTAAAATTAAAGCAACATGTACCATTTCTATTGGTTTATAGAGTTCTATCTCGTTACTGTAACGATATTAGTTTGAGCTACAAAGTTAGACTCATAAATACAGAAATGAAACACCACCAGCTGCCACCGTCTTAAAAAAAGATATTATAAACAGGTTCCGCTACGCTGACAAAATACAAAACACCGTTAAAACTTTGTCATCTTCCGGACTAATAAAATAAAGGGTCAAATAAAGTTAAGGAATGTAATATGCTTAGTGATGAAGTACTTTATACATAACGTGACATGTTTCACAATTATGTTCATCGCATTACGCAAATTGTGAAAAATAAAAAATACAAATACTAATTCCTTATTTCATAATGTTAACACGACTTTTTAGTTAGTAACAGACTGTTCTATTGATCGTAAACACCACAGAAAAGCAAAATACGCAATGTCGTGTGCGTGGATGACGTGTTTATTCCAGTTACTCTTATTTAACTACTGAAAAGAAATATAACCAAATTGAGAACCTTCTCCTTTTTGGAAGTTGGTTGACTTATAACAAGAATCTATCTCATGAGCATTTCACAAACCCAAACGGTTGGTGAACTACGGACTGCCTGTGCCTACCTTCCGGTTTTACCATCAGATGATGATGATGCATTGGGAATTGTCGCTTTGCAAATGCTTTTGCATATGCTATAAGTCAAAACAAATGCACAGACTCGGGGCTCTGTGCCTTGATCACGAATAAATGTGACAATCGCCAACCTATCGTAACGCAGGCGAATCCCAGATACACTGCGCGGTGACACTATAACGGTTGGCAGTTGAGTTGGCAGTGACGTGCAATGTAACTCGAATACGCTAACGCAGCGACTGTTAGATTTGTTCGTGATAGAGGTACCTACTTACTGTTCTATTGATCCTAAACGTCACAGAAAAGTCACAAGAAAGCCAAATATGCAATGTCGTGTACGTGTATGACGTGTTTTTTACAGTTATTCTTATTTAACTGCTTAATTACTGAACCGATTATGGTAAAAAAATTATGGGAATAACCTGGAAGTCCCTTTCAGATAAAAAAAGAATTTTTCAAATCGGTTCATAAATGACGGACTTCTGAGGTAACAAACATAAAAAAAAATACAACTGAATTGAGAACCTCCTCCTTTTTTGAAGTCGGTTAACAATGAAAAATAGGTAACATATTGAAGTTTCCCAACAATAAAAGTAAATGTTGCAAAAACGAAGAAAAGCTCTATAGTTACATATTAACAACCCAAAATATTTATTTATTAATTACCAAACATTATCTCGTAAAATTAATGAACAGTATTTACAGTTAATTCACGGATCGCTACTCAGATTAAAATATTAAGTAAAAGGTATTAAATATAATTAATTAAGTCGGTTTTTTGTGAAATAAAACATATTATACTCTTTTGTTATGCGAGAGTAGGATTCCGAAAAAGTGTCCAGAAAATGTCAACCCACATCAGTAACCGTGCCATGGCCAGGAGAGACCCTTTCGGTAAGTCCCTATGTTCATTACTGCACACACACTTATTGTACCCACGTTATTGATTAACGTTTGGAGTCTCATAAAAGAGGTTCTCATTTGTAAGGTTATTTTAAATAATTACCTTATTTTGCTTCACAAGCATAAGCTTTTCCATTATATTTATACGTACGCTACGTAATTTATGAAATGTTATATTAGAACAATTATGTAGTAAGTCAGATTCTGATGGTTGCAAAAGATAGAGAATCGGGCTGCGAGTAATTTATATCAATTGGTTTAAAAACGTCAGTAATTGAAAGATATTTTGAGAACACTATAAATTAAAACCATCGCAGTAAAGTCCAATCTATGCTCGATATGAGATTCCCCATCCACGTGTCGAATCTAGGCAACGATTTTACTTTGAACATTATTTTGTCGTGATTTATTTATAATGTTACTCGCAATTAATGGCACATTATTTATTATTCTGTAAACAAATATTATTGTTACGCTTTACTATAGCACAGATTTTATAATACTACTATAGTAATAAATTTTAGAACATCAATCACTGAAGCTAAGCGTAACCACGTGTAGCAAGCTTCTTTGTGGGAATATCTTTGGAAGCTATAACAACAAGCATTGCTTGCTAATATCACAGATTATATAGCTAATATCGATTACCTGTTATCTTTGAGCTGTCAGTAACGTAAATCCATCCATTCCCATCTTGTTATAATTTTGTAAGGAAGAAGTGTAATATAATACGCTCAAGTATTATATCCCAAGACAAAAGTCTTGGGATGAAATCTGGGATCACTGTGCGAAACACAATGTTTGCTTATTTGTTCAAATAGAAGATAAAACGGGTATGTGTTTATTGCTCCCTATATTTACGTGACTTTTGATACGGGTGTCTACTTAGAGCTGGTTCGCTGAGACCCCGACCCGTCCTCGGAACTCATTTAACATTAATGGAATTTTGGCAAAGTGTTTGTTCAAATGCCAACCTTGCCTACGTACCCACTCTGCTAGCCAATCTAGCTGGATAAAAAAATAACTAGGTAGCTTCGTACTAGGGATGTGTGTGTAATAGTAGATTGTATCATAAGGGAGCAAAATTATATTTTTACGGCGAGGGCGATTTTTTGAATCCAGAGCGAAGTGAAGGATTCTTTAGTAGAATCCTGAACGTAGCGAGGGATTCAAAGTACTTATCCCGAGCCAAAAATATATTTTGCGCCCGAGTGGTACACTCTACTTTTCATCACCAACTATGAGAAAATAAAAGGCGCCTCATATTTTATTGTAATATTATTATTTAATAAAACATATATAGTAACAACTAAAATGAAAATAAATAGTATCTATAATGAAAACTACTTATTTCTTATGTTTTCTATTCGTTCGATTTCTTTGGCGCTGAACACTAAGATGTTCCAAATTCAAAAAGTGCGCGGCAAAGTAAATTGCGGCGCACTTATTTAAATAAGTGCGCCGGAACGAACTTTGCCGCGCACTTATTGTTTCTTATAGAAAACACCACCTTTGGGTGCACATAAAGGCGAACCAAGTCGCTCTTTTCGAATAGGTGTGATGAAAATATGTTTACTAAGTCACTTTGTAAAATTAAAATTATAACATTTGTATCTAGTTCTACACATTAATGTTAATGAAGTGGCTGGTCAGTTATTCATGATGTAAAAAATCATTGACTGAGATAATAGCAAACGTTACATAAATAAATTCAATCTCTAGAACTAGCTAAGTACATTGCGAAATAATATCACGAGTGGTAATGCTAACAATAAAATGAAAACAGTCAACAGATTGGCGACAAAGAAACCACAGGCAGAATATTACGGACTATGACTCCCGGCGGGTATTACACGTGAATGCCACCTTTGTTCTCAACGCGATAAAATTCAAAGCATTCGTGTTAGTAGTGGAATAAACTGAGTAATAAACGGAAAGGTTTATATCCTGTGACTAGAAGGTACACGATGTTGATTTTACTATCTGGTTATTGGTTTTCTGATCATAACTAAAATCATTAATAGCCTCTGGGTACCGTTGAGTGTAGCTATCAGAGTACATCCATCCTATCCTATCCTACTAATATTAAAAACGCGAAGGTTTGTAAGTATGGATGGATGGATGGATGACTGGATGGCTGTTTGTTACTCTTTCACGTTAAAACTACTGATCCGATTTGGATGAAACTTGGAATATATATTGTCCGTGACCTGTTTGAACACATAGGCTACTTTTTATCCCGAAAAATCAATGGGATCCAATGGGACGCGAAAGAAGTCGCGGGCGGCACCTAGTTGAAAATAAAACAAAATAAGTACATAGGTAATTGGAAGACTTATTCGACTAGTTTGGTTTGGCACTGCTAAAATTTTTGTTAAATACTTGCTTTGGCAAGGTTTTTTGCAGACTTCCGTTAGATCTGGTAATTTGAGCACTAGTTTCTAGACAAGTCACTCACGTTACTGAAGATACTAGTATAGTATTATATAATCTGTGCTGAAGATAATGTCCTGGGGTAGGGGCTGAAAAGAGACAGTACATGCTTTATTTTGTAGCCTTGGATTTTCTGAGGTTACGGAAACTCAATGGATGGATAAGGCTCGGTCATATTTGATAAATTCAAGTGATGCTTAATCAAGTCATGGTTGACTAAATCTGTGGTGGATGCCTACGTCCAGAAGTTTTTGTGATGATGATTGGTTTCACGATAGTTTGCAGCTTTTCAGACAGGGGATCTCAGGATTTCAAGCTTGTTTTGCTATTCCGTGGCACAGGCGACAATGCGACATTTCATGGCATGGAAGATCGTTTTATACCCGTTAATGGGTAAAGCATGTTCAGGGAATCGGTTCGAGCAACCAATCGTACACCACGTTTCACTGCGCAGTGTGGATTTGCCGTATGCGGTTATAAACCATGGGCACTTAACTTCTTAATGTTAAAATCTAATCTTCCAATTTAAAATAGCTTTTCAATCTTGCCTAGATTAAAAATGTCAACAAAGCAAGCAAGATATATAGTCGCGAACTCTGGTAATAAAGATTTTAGGTCTCCGTCGTGTCGTCACAAAAAAAATATCAACTATGTACCCATACTGCAGAGCAATGTCTACATGGACAATACCTTTCACACTCCAGTCGCATCAGGGTCGTGTTCGCTCTAAATTCGAATAGTTGTAACCCTCGTATTAAAATGTGAATTGTATATTCCAAAGTGTTACGAACACCTTATCCCACACATTCAAAAGACCACCAATGTCAACACGTCAGCTCCTCTATGTTATTATTCACATTTATGACAGAATATTTATTGTAAAGGAAAGTTTTCTTATGGCACAGAAACGTGGCAGACACAATAACGGGGTAAAAGTGGGTAAATTGGATTCGGACCCTGGGGAGACGGGAGCTGCCGAGCCGACGCGTGGCGTGGGGCGGCGGCATGGCAGCGCGGCGGCTAATCACGTTAGCCGCGCGCGACGGCCCACCACGACTCGCGCCTTCGTCACGCTTCACGTCAAACTACCCACGATGACATTTGCAAAAAAGCTTTACCGAAAATAAGAAGTCACCACCATACCATGTCACCACTCACCGTTGGCATTACACTTTCTTTTATGAAAAACGTCAACTTTAGATACTCACCTGATTTGAATACCCCTACCTCCCTTTGTACATTGACCATATTCTTATCCGCACTCCCCTCATGTTTATGACTCTAGCATTAGCGAACTCGACACTAGCAGAATTGTGACAACTAGCCACAAAAGCCACAAACCATGAAGTTGAAGTTGAAGTTGATTTGAATACCATTGCTGGTGCCAATTGTCGTGCATCTATACCTAGAGCATGTTGAGTGAAGTATTATAGTCATGAGACTACTTATTTGTCTTCTTTTATTTAAATAAATAAAAAAGGAAAAACAATAAATTCAGTATTCAGTAACACTAAAGAAATTTAAAAGATACTGCTGGCTTCATTGGCAACAATATCGTTCTAATTTCCATTAGCGAGGCTCACTTCTGCACAAAATAAAAAGAAATCACTAAGTTTGCAAAACTAAAGTAAAGCTGGGCACCAAGTTGAATGGAGCAGTAGGGCAATTAAAGTAAATCGATTGGTACTTCATTTGTTGAAAACGGTCTGCATGTCCATTAACTGGCGAGCATAGGATTTTATCTTTGTTTTACTTGTGTAACGAAAATTCATGAGGTAAATGAGTTTATTGGTGGTTCTTTTACGCTTTGGTGGCGAGAAGCTGCCACTTACAATGTCATTATATTTGTGATTTTAGTGGATTGGTCTAAAGCAGTTTTAAATCTTTTCGGCGTGGAATTTATCGACAACCTTTTCATAAAATTTTAGGTAGTAGTGCTCATCCTGAAATTATAAAGGTAGTGGGTAGCATTGTTTAGTTTCAACAGTTGTTATTAATAGCAAAAAAAACACTTTTTACTAAGACATGTAGGTACAGTCAGCATCATTAGTAAATGATGATGACTGTACAAAGTTTGAAAAATATTTTATGTTACTAGGAACTTTCCATTTTCTTTTTCTAACTATGATTTAGCAGTAAAAACTTTAGATAAAAATGATGGTTAGAGCCATCTTACACGATATTGAAATAATAAAAAAGGGATCTACTTCTGATGCTGACTTTACTTTGTAACAACACAGTGCCGCGAGACTTTGATGAAAATATACAGGATGAAAATGCTGATTGAGTAATTATTAAAAAGGTCAAAGGTTATATTATGTAAAGATTTTCAAAGATAAATCTGATAACGGCTCAAAGTGGAGGGCATCTTAAGTACAAAAGCAGCTCGCGTGATCTAAGAAAATCCTCAGTTCTCGGTACACCCGTTGATTAAACCAATAAGTGCTAGAACGTCAAACCAATTTCGGATACGATGAGAATAAATTCAACCACAGCTTAAATTGCGGTGCTGCCTAATGAATTTCAAACAGTTCAGCAGCTCAATTTGAGGGTCCATTTGGTGCGGAGATTATTTCCAATTAACCTACTGCAGAAGATAAGAATCTACTGACAGATTCTGTTTGCTTCGAGTAATAAATGGTAGGTGGCGTACTAAATTTTGATTGCGGACTCTCATTTTCTTCCACATAATAAACTATGTAAACCCTGTGATATGTGAATGGTACTTCTCACAAAAAAATTCAGTGGCTTCTCAAGTTTTACAATTTTTTTGCTTTCTTGAAAAACGAAACTTGGTTCTGAAAAACGGAACACTTTAACTATATATTATGTACTTGAACCCTGTGATTGGTTAAAAAGGAAAAACTCGTCCCTTGGCTACAATGACAGCAAAGTTTGACTGGATCACATCCCATCAAAGACTTCGAAAGTATTTTCATTTACAAACAATTTCAAAAGGTCTTCTATATCATGCTCACAAAATAAGCTGTCTTAATTATGATAATATTATTATTATTATGCAATGTTTTCAATATTAAGTTTATCCTTTTATGGTTTTTTATTACTATTATTGTGTTTGTTGCAAATCTGATGCTAAGCAATACATCACGGCAATAGAAAAACATTTATTTTCACTGGTGTCGTACTGATGCGAGAGACCCGCGCTGAGCGGAGTGATAGATGTCCCTTCTCAATCTTTGTCTTCTCAGATTATCGGGAATTTAGGCTTAGGTACATCATGTTGATAAACTGACAAGTGCTTTTTCAGCTTTATTTATCTTAAATCTTCATTGTCTTTGGAACAAAACTAAACTAATTTCATATAAATTCATGTCAAGTTCTATTACTATACACACAGCTTGAGACAGCTGATTATAATAAATCAGGGAATATTACTATGTGAATAGGCGCTTACTGCCATCACAGAAATAGATCACAGAAAAGAGGTCAAAACTACTCCAAAATGTGCAATAGTTTGCAATTATGAAAAATTGGCAAATGACAATGCCCAAAATTTTAATTTCTGTAAGTCTATAGGGATGCCTAATGACTCTGTCTATATAGCAGCCTAGCTAAAGGCTGATGTAATGATGACTAAGATCTTCATTTTGTTTAAAACCGTTTAATATTAGATGAGGTGGCTGCTATTACTCTCAGACTACGTCTTAGCGCATGTTCAACAAAAGCACAGAAATCAATAGGAATGTTCAATAGAATTCATTGGAGCTCAATAATTGTTCATAGTTAGTCGTCCGTTGTCTTTTTCCTTGCCAGCAATTTCTTCATCTGATTGCGGCGATTTAGTTTAAATTACAGTACGTGGAAGATACTACGTGAGGTGAGTTCGGTTTCGCAGTTCGCTATTTATTTTACTACAAAGATTGGTAAACGATACCTACTACAGTATCGTACACATGGACGGATCATTGTTCATATTAAATATATCCTTTCAAAAAGTGACTCACACATCACTCATGCATAATGATATGCAGTGAAAACGAGTCTGTATGTTACCGTGGAGTGGTTCTCAGTGGAAGGCATAGCCTGCGGAAATGTCCGTGTCTGCGCCTCGCTTTCTGTAAAACGAGCTGGCTCTAAGTGCTCTTCAGCCATCCAGTACATCCTCGACATTAATGCATTTCATTACTAGTTATGCTATAATCATGTAAATGAACGTTCCATTCACATCCTTACCGACTATAACATAGTGAATGATTCAGAATTTCTCGAATAATGCCAGCATTGTACAGAATCTCGCGTAATTGAAAACGGAGTTTACTTAGTATTATGTTAACAGGCCTGTCACGTGCTTCATGGACGAACCCTGAATACAAATAACTCGTACATGACGCCTATCATTCTTGTAGCTTCTGTGAATATTTGTGTTTTTCAAGGTACTGGTATTTTTATCCCGATAGCATCAAAAACTTGGGATGTTTCTCGCAGATATTCATGTCAATAAAACGTCCTGACTTTTTCGCAGTTTGATATGAGCATACCTTTATTAGGATACCTTATCATACTAATATTATAAAATGTGGATGTAAGTTTGTTTGGTACGCTTTCACGTGAAAACTACTCAACCCATCATCATGAAACTTGGTACACATATTCTTGGAGGTATTAGAAGTAACATAAGATACTTTTTATCCCACGGGATGTGAACGAAATCGCGGGCGGAAGCTAGTACTTTATAAAGAATTGTGCCTGGAGGATTCACACAAAAAATATTCTAACTTTATTAGAAGTAAAGAAAATATTTTGTATAGGCACGAAGCAGAAAAATTCAATGGTAAGGTTTTATTGTTTACATCGCAATGGCACGTTTTTTCTTTAAACTCTGGAGTAGCACTAATTTGAGTCAGCCACAACCACCATCTCTTAATTGAGCCATTCTTTCGAACAATGGAGTAAACAAAATAAACAGATAAAAATAAAAACAATAAGGCAGATGTAATCGCAGCTTTTTTTACCGAAATAAAGGGTTCCAGTGAAAAATGTATGGAGTCCAGTAATGACTTATTTTGCCGTGAAGACGCCATGTCGCTTTATCGCTAGCCGTACTATATGCTTGTTATATTTCAATAACTAGCTGATACCCGCGACTTCGTACGCGTGCGAAACTTCCTAAAGCAAAATATCTGTCAACCAGCATAAGATGAACCTCGTGCCAGAGGCGGCTTTTGGTTTAGAGAGGTCGAGCTGTATCTAAGAATCCACGCCTTTTTTTTTTCAATAAAATATAGCCTATGTTTCAATCCGGAAAAAGGGCTTCTGGATGGTATAAGTTTCATTGAAATTAGCACAGTAGTTTAGGCGTGATCTGCGAACAAACAAACAGATAAACAGACAAACTCGATTTTCGGAATCAGAATCGTTTATTTAGTAGATCTGCATATTTAGTTTATCCATATCTTTAATTTTAGTTTTTGGCTTATCTTTTATAATAGTATAGATAACACGGCTAAGCTATGAAGCCAGGGGTTTCCTAGGAATTACCATAACTCTACGAGATGAAATGTTTCAGATTAACTTTTAATTAAATACACGTGTAGCAACTCGTAGCACCTCGTAGCACTACTCCATATATTATGTAAAATATAGAGAAGGTGCTATTTTTTTTGTTTAAGTTGCTCCAACCGATTAAAATAAAAATTAAACTCTATTACCTAGCTAACGGTCATTTTCAACAGGGCAAGTTTAATTATGTTCAGCGGACAAGTTGATGTTATGTTATAGGCACACTCAAGTCACAATAACACAACTACATAAGATTTCATCAAATTTATTTATCGTTATTCATTTATTTATTGCTTACATGTATGCTGTAGACTCTTTATTTTAGAGAATTCTACCGTCAGTTATCATAAAATACACTGTTCATTGGGCAAAATTACCTACTAACGCTTGACGTTTAAAATAACCAGAGACATAATTGCAGTCTCGACTATTATTATAGTACCGCTATATCTTGAGGACTGTTATTCTTAACAAAATGCCTTCAAGCCTTGATAGAAGCTTTTTGACACCACGTTTTCTCCACGTTGATGTCCAGTGAAACATTTCCAAATTATCCCGTATAGTATGCAGAGTTATGTGTAAATAAACATTTGAACGACTAGTGGGGAGTGCAATTTCAGATTGGATTTTTTCTACCAGCTTCCCTAGTTAATTGCTACCGTTAGACAGGCAAATTAAGTATGTATGTTTGTGATCAACCAACTCTAGGCTCACGGGAGTAATTACCCTACAAAGTCAACGAGGCTGGGCTTGGTCACTAACATTTTTTATCGCACGGTATCTTTAATAAACTGGCACAATATGACCATTTGCTCGTCTGCGTTACTTTTACCAATTTTATAACACGCATTTCAAAAAAAGTAACCGCCACTCAACCAAATCACTCATTTTTATTGACTGGTTTTCATTACTCGAAGTGTTCATACTCATCCATTTTGGTTCATAGTTCACTGAAGCAGACTCCTACTACAAACAGAAACAGGTGACCGACTATCGACCACCTAAGTTGGACTAAGTAGGTGGACCACGAACAAAGCCTGACTACTCCCTCAAAAACAAATTTCGATCTTTTGGAAATTCGAAAAAAACATTTTAACGTCCTACACGTTTAAATGTTTTTTCGCTAAACCTAAATACGCTTTGCATATTGATGACAAGAAGGTTGACTTTTTGGCACCATGTCAAAGGAGATTAATTAAATGGAAGCAAGTACATCTAAGCTGTTGTATTATCAGACTGGAAATGAAAAATCAACAAAAGGACTAAAGTGAGCGGACACAGATGTGTTTTTTCAAAAAGTAACGTTAAGGACTTTTTTGTGCCATAATAAATAATAAGCCTTTACATCTATTGAAGATGATTTATACAGCGTCAGTAGGCAATCTATGCCTACACTTAACGGGACACTGTAGTGCCTAGGACAATGTTTAGATACACATAAAAGAAAACCAAACGAGCAAAAGAGAAGAAAACATACAAACAAAATAAAAGGAATAAATGTTACCATAAAAAATTTTTGAACATAATATTCATTAGGACCATACGAATTTCACTTGTAAAACGACGTGCTGCGGTTGAAGTGTAAACTGCAAACTACGGAAAACTATGTTAACTGGGTTTTATTTTGCAAATCGAGATTCTATTACATACTTATTAATCGTGTTTAGTGATTTTTACCCTTACCTATACTTTTTCAGTACGTTGCATAAGAGTCAAATCGGGAGCCACCTTCTCATTGGTTTATATAATCGATAGATTCAATAGAACGCAAGAATATAAACTAACTAAAGGAATGACGTTATCTGAACCCTTTCACTATAAAGAACGTTTCGAAGGCAGCATACTAAAGGCTCATTTACAAGTAAAATTCGGCAGGTATTGTAAGAGTGAGAAACTTATAGTTTTTCTGCTTTTATCATGAGCCTGAGCTTACTAAGTTGTGCTTTGTTACACATACAGATAATATGAAAGTTTGTTTCTCAGTATATGTATAAGTAATGTTAGTAACTATGTATGTAGGCACGCCTTGGTCTTTTGACAAAACTTAATAGATAAAGCCTATCTTGAACCATAAAAGTAGCCTATTTAACTAATCTACATAACCGAAATGATGGCTTAATTTAACTAGTTATAGTCAGCATCTGAAGCAGATAGCTTTTTCACAATTGTTTACTGTTGCGCTCTAATCACAATTTTTTTAGCAAAATACTACTTTAAGGCGAGGCTATTTACTGTTAATCTCTAGTTTAAATTCCAGACACAACCGATTTTTTTTTGTCTAGTGCGGATCCGGAATTCTAAAGGTTAATCATAGCATAATATCATAGTTACTGTTAGAAAAAGAAAATGGAAATTTTCTAGTTTTTAGTTATAAAACATTTTTGAAGCTTTGTCTAATGACGCTTTCTATGTTTATAAAGTTTTGCAATTATGCTTGAACTGTAAGTACTCTAAAGTTACAAGAGACACTCTTCTTATTTCAAAACATTCATGTCCAACCACACACACAATTTTACTAATTGCTCTCATTTACGCTAATCTTGTTAGCAATAACAATGCCTTGAAATTAAACCAAACACATCCGTACAAATTAGACACGCATTTGTGGAGAATTAAAATAAACGTTTCCTCTGGGGCGGGACGTGCGACTTGCTTTAAAGAGGGTGATTAGAGCTCACGTACGCCGTGGAATTGCCACAAAACACCGCGACACGCACTCGCGTCAGCAGACGACATGGCTGCCACTCGAGTATGCTACGAGTTTATCTCGGCGAGACAGAATCCAGTGCTGTAAACGTATTGTAGAGAGCCGCACGGTCCTTTTCTGCACAAAATTCTAGTTCTGCCCTAAAAGTGATGACCGATTTAATGTAAAGGCCGGATACTGACAAAAATATCCACCAGAAGCTGAGCAAGGAAGCTATTATTATTATGTGCGTGCGTAGGTGACGTGATTTCGACATGCTACCGTATCAAAATTAGGTATGTATTATATGTATGCATTATATCGTGAAATTTCCAGAAACCAGTGTGATATGACTTTCATATCCGGAAACAAATACCGCTCTACTATGCCGGCCTCGAAGACCACAAGTTGAACGAACGTAGTAAATATATTACAGTACATCATTTGAAATAACACGTAGGTGCATGTATCATTTTTACCGTGGAAAAATATTTTATATGTAACTGAACTAACACTACTTTGCTATTTGCTATTAGTGCTAGTAGTTCAATTGGTTTTAAAAGACGTTTCAAAGTAAGTCATCAGGATCGCTGACTAGAAATCATCTGCAGCGAGTTGTGATACTGCTAGTATTATTAAAGTATCGAATTTCTTGAAATAACTAGCTCAATGTGCGTCTTACCAACGTTATTTATTTTGTACCTGCCTTGAGGCTACTTGAGTTGCCTTTGTTGGTAAGAAATATGGTAGGTTACGGAAAAAAGATGTTTATTTAATGAACTGAGAGAAAAAATTAAGCAGGCGCTACGCTACTTGCGTTCGACGTCAGACTAAGTACCATGGAGGACTCAGTTGGCTGTGTTCATAAAGCCAACGACACGCACGACACCTACACGATATCGTGGGAGAGCTGTCATCCTTTTCGCACCGTGTCGGCGCTGACAACGATACTTTTGTTCAAGTCATTTACATATCGGTATCGTGTAGGTGTCGAACAGTGTATAGGATACCAGTAGCCGTACCACGAATTTATCTGTTCAGATGACCGACCAAAGAGGAACCTAAGGACCATATTTCATAACGTTTCACTGTCAGTTCCTATCTTTCCCTTACAATTTTTGATGGTGGTGTATGTCTCGATAGCATTATAAAGTGTTGAGTGTATAGAAAACACGAAAACTAACACTTTGCCTTTTAGGGTAGGTTCAATATTGAAAATATTAATTTTCTGGCATTAGCTAGGAATAAAATAATAATAAAATAGCCGAGTAATGTGCTCTTGAAATCGAAAAAATCCTAACGAATTACCTCAAGGACTACAAAATGAACTATTTTGTGGTTAACTGGAGCATGTTGTTTAGGTTTGTTATGTTTCGCTTCTATAGTATTTTACTCAGCCAGCATTAAGCCGCCCTTGTAAATCTCTGATAAATGTATCTACTTACTCACCACTTCTGCTAAGCTATGAACACTGTATAATATGTGTATATATGCGTGTTACTATGTGTTATAAGCATGTATTTAAAAAAATAATTAAGTATTAAATCAGCAATCTAGTTCCCATTCTACAAGCTTTGTTTAGTTTGGGACTAGAGAGCATTGTGTAATATGTCCAAGAATATTTATTTTATATACGAGTACCTTCCTACTAAATGAGGAAGCACTTTTTTTGTTATCGACCTTAGTTTTAATTCCAAATTGTTTTTTTTTATTTAAAGTATATATGTACGTTTGTTAAATGCATAATACGAATAGCATCGCTTTTAGCAAGCAAGCTTGTATGAGTTAGTGGTCAACTCTGGTGACGGAGTTTTTAGGCCGCACCGACAGCATTGCTCTGAAACGGTGAAATAAATCATCATAAGGAAACTCACAGCCGTCATAATTAACCATGTCTTTCCTGTGGGTAATATACTACGAGGGTAGTGGTACCTCTAACCGCTGGGGGTATGTTTACTCTATGTAGTCATGTTTACAAAGGGTGTTACTACGTATTATGTATTCTATTTCTCATAGTACAAGTCTTGTTTAGTTTAGGACTAGAAGGCTTTATGTGACATGTCCATAAATATTTATTTTGTACTGCAGGTACTGAAGATAAAAACAGCTGCAACATTTGCTGTATAAATCATATTTATTTTTTATTAATTTTATTCGCCTAGTTATGTACAGTTATGTACAGTGTACTGTGTCTAAAAATAATTGATAATTGTATTGAAAATTAATTTAAACAGGTTTGGTCAATCTTGTGTGACAACTCGCACTGCCCTCGTACTATAATTTGCAGATTCGTGTATTGTACAAATTATTGGAACTTTGTGCTCGAACAGCATTTCAGTGTTACATGAGCAATTTGTAACATTTTACAACGTGCCAACTAGTGCCAAGCTACAATCTTGTAGTCAATATTACGCGATCGAAAAAAAAACGTCCACAAATTCAACATTTCCAATGACCTGAATAAAAGCGGATCGCAAAAACTTTTCACATAAAATAGTGCAATTCTATTGTCGTTGGAGAGGCAAATTTGAAATTGAAAATAGCAGTTGGAGCCTGCACGGTTCCCGGGCCGTTTATTTAGAACCCGCTTTGTTCTAATGTTGCCGCGAGATGCAGGTAAAACTTCTATAATTTACTGTGTCATGCATAACCTACTCTAGGTAGCTAAGTAATGGTAAAATAGTAAATCAACAAAGCACAAAGCAAATATTATACTGCAGAATAACGTACCCCATGAAGCTTATGGACTACTAAAAGTTGAATAGTCTAATTTATTTTATTTAATTTGTATTCCTAACCGACATAATTTTACAATTTCAGGCTCACCACTTAATTGAAGAAGTTTGACCAGATGTATGCATAACAGGGCAACGGTATTTCAGCTGCAGGGAAAATTCGTTGTTAAATCAACACTCCCTAAGACTACTAAAGCGTTTCTGGATTTTACGAAAAATAGAGGTAGGTTTTTTTGTTCACCTACATTTTGTACCTAAAATGGATCTGGGTATGAACATTATTGGATATTTAACAGATTTAAATAAAAATAAAGCACATTATGTACTAAATGTCACTATTTTGTAAGAGTCACAAACGCCACTCCAAAAAACCTATAAAAGCTCCGGCCTTGCACAGCTTGCTTTGACGCGTCGCTGCCAACTGCAAATCATAAAACGCTTTCACTCGAATGAAATACGAAAGGCTAATAAATATTTTTATGCCATTTATTAATGGCAAGGATAAAACATTCTGATTGCGAATCGGAATTTTCCACTTTTATAGATGTTGAACATAAAAATTCGCTACGGAGTTTGTGAACAGTTACAGTAAGTGGCTCGTTAATATTCCGTGGGCAGAGCGTGATAGCATTCATGTGAGCGTTAAAACTGAGGCCACTAAATAAGCTGCTGCAAGACAAATAACACAACAGAAAAGCTTAGATTTCTAATACAAGTTAAAACAGAATTGCAAAATTCCATCCGTTCCTTTGAATTTATATTACGCGATTACATTTTTCTGACTCTTTTCTGACTGATAACATTTTTCTGACTTTTTTTAAGTCACGGTCTTACTGTACGAGTAATACTATACAGTAGGAACGTAATGCTCTGAATATACAAACGAAGAAATAAATCCGACCTCTCATTTTTTATGACAAGCTGATGACTCACCTGGTGTTAAGCTGTTACCGCTGCCTACAACAATGCATTATCTCGCAAAGAGGGTGTCCAATGCACTGAGGTTCCACGTGCCTGTATTTTTCGACTGATCCTGTTCACCAAAAATACTATTACTACTATTACTAATTGGTATCTATATAAACCTCTAAAAGTTGAAATTACGCGAAACAACGCTCATTTTCTTTACTTTTTTTATTGTTTCTAAAAAGAAATGTATTTGCTCTAGCTAAAATAAGAAAATAAAATAGAAACCTTGGTCTTATTGGTCAAAGAATGCGGTCCTTAATAACTCCAACAATGTAATATTGTGCTATAATTTCTTTTGCATTTTCACTTTTCAGTTTATACTTAAGATAAAAGAATACTTAGTTATTGTGTAACTATTATTGTTTTCACGAATCGAAGTAAAATTTTATGTAAAATTACTGTTTAGGTTGTATGAAAATATTTTGAATTGTGTTTTTTAAATATTGAAGCAAAATATTGAATCTAATCAAAACTAGGACCATGTGTTCCGTCGACTAACGCTTGACTTCTGAAGGGTGTGCCTTTAGTACAATATGGTCTGCAGGTATGTGAAGTAGAAACTACTTAACTACACGTATAGCTTGAGCCCAGTTTTCAACCTGAGTGTTTTACTTTTTGCCATAATTTAAAGGCCCTTATTCCAGAGAATAAGGGCCTTTAAATTATGGCAAAAAGTGAGGTACTTAGCGCCACCTAACCACGCTCGGTGTTAACCTCACTTAATTAAATGAGTGAAAGTAGAAAGGTGAAATTTTAATTAAAGCGGGTTAAAAATAATTCTTTGCGGTGAGTAAACACATCAACTTCAAGTAACGAACCAAATCTTGACCTGTAACATTTTACCTTGTTTTCATATGGTACCTATAATTTTTAACGAGAACGAGTGTGCGAAAGTTGCTCTGAGCCCCGAGTCTGTGCATTTGTTTTGACTTTCGACTCGAGTATAGCACATGCAAACGCATTCGCAAAGCGAGACATTTTGTATGAAAACCGGATAAGCGCCTCTATATACCGGGAGATTTAGGAATTGTGCAATTCCCAACAAAATGTCTCGCTTTGCGAATGCGTTTGCGTGTGTTATACTCGAGTCGAAAGTCAAAACAAATGCACAGACTCGGGGCTCAGGTAATCATCAACGCATGATAATACCACTATCACCTTTTCCATTTTCATCATATAGTCATAAAAACGGTAAATTACGAGCTAAGTACGCAGTTAATCAGTTGTTGGTTAACCGCTGAAAATATTATTTCACAAAACTAGAAGTAATTTAGAATTTTACGAATTTATAGGTACAAAATAATAGAGGCACTTCTCGCAACGCCTGTCAGCTGCGTGTGCTCAACAACTAGGCGAGGAAATACTTTCTTGTTAGTTTGTTTCTCGTCGTGATTTACCTACTCGCGATAATTAGCTCCAAAAAGCTCGAGATAAGATCAACCGTTCGCTCGAGCCCAGCGCCGAACTTAAAACTTTAATGAGTTTCTCCTCCTCTTGTTATTTTAAGCCAGGTTGAACAAACTTTTACGTTGTTCTGTTTATTGAACATACAGTTTGCCCACAATTCAATATCAAATTATGTTTAAGTTTTAATTAACGGCCATGGCCAACTTGATTCAATTAAGAGTTCGCACGGAGCACGTCGTTTGGTTCGCCGTTTTATTTTGCAATTTTGATAAGGCAATTTCTACTTACAAAACTGTTCAGCATAACTCTCACATTCACTACAGGATATCAAATTGCCTAAATTTCCTCAGACTGAATGGAATCAACATAATTAAATTGCTTTATCTTGGCTTTACTTGACTTCTATTCTCAATGTTTAGACCAAGTGATGGTTTTAGTGAGTCCTAAATAAATCAGAGTAAGTAGGTAAATCACGCGATTTGTTGTCCTCGGGCCTCCTTTATTAAAGTTGGATAAGATTCGTGAATGTACTGTACAATAACGTACCTAATCAACTCGGCGGCGTAGACTTTACTGAGTGATTGCGTAACAAATAACGATAGCAACTATCTGTCATCAAAATTAATATAAATACCTACTTAGTATGAACTCGAATTGCAATAAAAACCTAAATCAATCAATTAAATATCAGATTTCTATTAGTTATCAGTAGGTATCTATGTAAATTAACGAGAACATTGTTGATCTTTGATTATCTTGTCACTTTTGTTTCAAAGATAAATGTTTTTTGTATCACAAGGGTATAAAATATTCACGCATCGTGACAAAAGTTTATTTATACGTGAGTTTCAATAAGAACCACAGTTGTAGTTCGTATAGTGTCCGCAAATATTTGTTTTTAATAATTTAAAATGCTGGATAAAATATACATTAGACACCGTGTCGTTGCACTCAAACTGAAAGCCGCGCAAAAATATAACATTTCTCCGGATAAGTGTCACATGGGGCATCTGATTTTGCAAGGATTACTGGATCGCCCTCGATTCTTATGCCAGGTTTGTGTGAACTTAACAATCAATTCAAATACACCTAAAGAAATCAAAGAGGTCTCATAAAATAAAATTCATAATGATTTTTGTCTATTTGATTGCTATTTGTCCCGTATAACAAATTCGCTATACGCAGTGGTTACCACTTTATATCAGGTGATCCGGTTTTTCCATCGTTTAGTTGTATAAAAAAATCATCATATTTTGCAATCTCCAATCGGTAAGTTTTTCGTTGGTTTTTCGTCGAAGAGTTTACTTTTTTATTTCTTTCTTGAAAGAGTGTAAGTGGCCAGTGTCATCGCAACAGAATGAAATGACATTTCTCAATTAATGCACCAGGTTTTTTTACTTTTCTGTTAGAAAGAACCACCACAACAAATTATGTTTTAAAATTTTCTTTGCTGTACAATATACCTACCACAGTCAATTAACGACCTTTTATCCCTCGCTGCAGGGAATACGAGTAGTCTTTTAGTTATGTCTGTTGACCAAAACCAGGACGCTTTAATAACTCTTTGAAGTTGGGTTTCTAAGCTATTTAAATATTTAAGGGGTTTACTTAAAATTATCTTTTAACTTTATCATTTCGTGCCTCTAAATTTTCACGTGACGTCTATGTCATAAATGACATATATATACGTCAACATAACAAAATAAGACAGAAGTTGTATTTTGTGACTGTAATAGTAACAATCACTTTCCTAAGTATCGTTTTAATTAATTGATTTTAAGATAATAATAAAATTTCAATACTACTAGATCGATGCAAACACAGATGAAAGAGAAACCAATCTTTCGGTCGCGATCCGATCTAGCCGGCTTGCCAGCGCTTTGCAAAACTACGGTCTCCAGCCTGGTGACTCTGTGGTTGTCATGGGCTACAACCACCTCGATCTAGTCATACCTTTCTACGCTTGCCATTACAATGGATACTCCATGTGTGCGATAGACCCGACTTGCACACCAGGTGAGTAAAAGATATTTATAAAGCTACCTATTGATCTGGCATACGAACACGGCTATCCTCTGAACATGATTTTATACTTTTTCGTGCAACGTCACGGCAAGATTAGTGTTGCCATATCCGCCCCTGGGTGACGATTTTCGGCCCTTCAATCCCTTCGACGGCGACGCGACGGCCCTTGCATAATATCGGCTCCTAAGTGGCCTTTGGTGTCATTAATTTGGAAGACCATAGTAGATTACAAAAGCGCTCAATCAACGCGCTCAATGCATTATTAGTATTTAATTGTTATACCTCTGTAAACGCTTAACATAACATCAGGACATCTGCTTGTTTTATCACTTTTCTCATGAAAAACATATTTATTCTAGCTGATCTTCAAGCATTGTTTCCTTACATCAAGCCAAAAATGATATTTTGTCAAAAACTGTGTGAAGATAAAGTAAGAGAAGCATTTGTGGTCAGCAACACCGAAGGAGAGGTCGTTATTTTTGACGACAAAGATGCTGATTTAGAGGCTTTCATAAAACAATACAAAGGAACTGAAATTGATTATAGGTAAGCAACTTATTCGTTTACGAACACTTCTCTTTCAAAATTTAATAAGCTTTGCAACTGCGGTATTCTTCCATTTTACTAAAAAAAAAAACCAACTTGTTTGTTTAGGCCAGCTGAATTCGACCATTCAAAAACTAACGCTTGGCTGATGCTAACCAGTGGCACTACAGGACTACCTAAAGTAGCAATGATTCCTTATGATACTCTACTTAACGGTATTTGCTGTTGGTGGTAAGTAAACGCCCTATATTTTGAATTTATCTCCATAAACTACGAAATATTATTGTGAAGAAGGCTAACAGAAAGTAATGGATAAGGATAACCTGTTGTGCTGACCCGTTATAGCTTGGGGCAGGAAGATCATAGTGGATTACGAAATGCCATGTTCTGAGAACTAGTCAGTATATCGTCGAATTTTGTTGACTATAAATAGGAACAGAACTAAAATCTACCTCTATATAGGAATAGCTAAGTCCAAATTTTTGTTGCAGGGAAAAATTTATTGGTAAATTTGAGAGTACCCTGGCCATGGCAACACTTCAGTGGGTATCTTCTCTAATTTTCTTTGTCTCTGGACCTATAAGATGCTATACGAGAATCCAAAGTTCTGGGCCTTTGACACCTCAGAACCTCGTAGCTTACATCAATAAATACAAAGTAAGTAGCGTTTGTTTTGTCTCTTTTTCAAATGCTACCTTTAAATAACTGTAAGTTAGGAATAGTTAGTAGGTACCTACACCGTATTTTGTTTTTTGCATTGCCAAACAGTGTCAAATTCTATAGACGGGATGTAACAATTTCGAGCAAGGGTTATTTATTAGTAACAGGATATAAGGTCTACTCATATGAAACCCGCGTATATACTCGTAGAAAACCTTTTCGAGTGATCGATACTTAGTTGACGTACTTTATTACATTTATCAAACATTTCAGCCGAACGTCACCGCCTGGACTCCATATTTATTGGGTCAATTCTTTGTGGCCGCACAAAATGGTTGTGACTTATCGTCTTTCAAATACATTGCTATTGGCGGTAGCTCCATCGAGAAGCCATTACTGGACAATTTTAGAGTAAGTATAACCACTTTCAGTCGTGACTCAATAGAAGAAAGACATATTTCGCTAGCTTTGCTCGCTTGTGGCATATTTACATTTTAGTTTGTTAACTAAAAATAAACCGTTTTCTTTCGGATATAAAGACATTTACTACACTGACCGCCAAAAAAATTGACCCAACCCGTCGTTTTTGTTTACAAAACACGTAGGTATCTTAAGTATTTCTAAAATTTATTTTTTGTATTTCTAAATGTGAATTTTCTACATGTTAAGTTTTTTTTCAGCGTATTTGTCCAGCCTTCCTGTATTTAGTTTATGGCATGACTGAACTTTTGGTGCCAATTTTTGACTTCAATGATGATACTCCTGAAAACTCTACCGGAATTCCATTTAGCAAATATCAAGTAAAGGTAAGGGTCGTTTTCATTGAATTTCAATCTTTCCAATATTTTTTTATGTACGTGTTCCGTGATGCCAGAACACTTGCTATGGATTGAAGATTATTTTTTATATTTTTACCGGAAAGTCTAAGAGGGCTACGGAGAACTGTTTGAGTAGGTATACCGGGAGCTAAGAGGCTATCTGTTCGACTTCACAGTCCACCGTATAGAAGTTGATGCTTCTTTCTCTTATCTACTAGAGTAAACGCGTCGGAGTCGTCGTCGGCGACAGACTCCATGAATTGTGGTGAAGTCGCACGCGATTAGACTTAAGACCGCAGAACGCAGGATCTGAGGAAACAAGCGTAAAGAACAGGTGTTATGGAAAACGGGGCCCAAAATGGGCGATTTGATAGTGAGCGCGTACACGGACCGGCAGGGAGGCAGGGAGTGGGAGCTGGTCACTGCAGCAGATAAGGTTGACACAGTGGTAATCTCGGCTGCGCGGGTCACCTTAGAGGCCTGGGTGCGGGGATGGGGCATGGTTGCCAAACCCAGCTGGTTACGGCGTTTTGAGAAGAAGTAATGCTGGCGTAACTTGGTCTTCGCCCAACCAGCATTGGCTAGTATAATTGGCTGGCATTGATACCATCGAAGGTAGATTTCGCAAAGGACGGATGATCACTCCACCTACGGTTTTTTATATTACTTTGCCGGGCGTAAATAAGTGACGTCAGATGCAGGTGCGCTCGCAGGTGTGCAATGATAGTTTTGCGGATTTATTGGAACATTGTTTCGGCTTCAAAATAATGACATGGGTTTTTTAATAACTATCGAGAGTACAAAGTTTTTCAAAATGTTCTCATTGTGTGTAATATTTATTTTACATTTCTAAAATTCAATTTAACTTTCAGCTTATTGATGAAGACGGATGTACTATTGAAAAGCCATTCAATGCTGGCGAGCTGTGGATCAAAGGAGATTCTTTTTTCAAGGTAATATTTATAGGAAGAACCATTTGAAAAGTGAACCTTTGTTGTAGCCAAGAACAAAGGAGTTCCTACAAATTTTTAATTATTAATTATAATAAGCATTTTCTAAACTCAATAATAGGTTCGTGAATCAAGCTATACTTCACGACTTCACCTATGAGTCTCGTAAAGTCGTAACTGGACGTCTGACAACGGCTAGAGATTGACGAAGAGTAGGTAAACTGTCTTGCGTTGGGGTGCGCACTCGCTAAAGCCATGTTTTTTTTTAACAGGGCTATTTAAATAACTTAGAGGAAACCAGGACAATATTAACAGACGATGGCTGGATCAAAACGGGAGACATGTTTCAGAGAGACGACAAAAATTATTACTACTTCGTGGAGAGAAAACGCCTTCTAATAAAACACTTTGGATTTCTGGTAACTCTACTATTTGCGTATATTTACAACAGCAAAAGGTCACAGAATATAATAAATTTATATTCATTGACACACAACGTTCTCCAGTCCCAAACTAAGAAAAGCTAATAGATTAGCACTCACTGTGGTTTAGCGAGTTCTGTGTCGAGTGAACTCTGTTCGTGTGGAAAAATAAGTCAGAAATTTTCTTCTACGCACCCACCAATTTCTATGCGAAAATAATCATCTAATGTTTATATTTCAAACAAAAATTATATTGTCTTCAGAAATCTAAGGCAAAGATTTAAAAAGGCAAGCAGAAATTTCTAAGAAACTAGACCGTATCCGCTTGAAATGATTTTTCACAAAAAGCAACTAGGATGCGACTCAGTGGAGTAAAGTTAGCTAGACTTATTTTCCCACGCTCTGATTCATTCCGTTTGTGCTCGGCTCAAATCTCAGTTGATAAGCAACAGAAAAATAATGTTTCACGAGAAAACTATTCGAAATAAACAGGCGCGAGAGAGACTCAAGCTGTTAGGGGCCAGGAAAGATGCGGATAAACTTTTATAATTGAATTGAAAATATGAATAGACAGTGTTCCATGACGTTTATATTTCATCAGATAAAATCGACCGAAAATGGAGTATTTTTAATCGGAACAACATAAAAACATAAAAGCTTGTAAAAAGAAGCAAACATGCAATGTCGATAAGCGCTATCATGTAAATTATTATATAAAATCTAGGAGTGATTAGATAAGATCGTTTCAAATTATTTTGATTATGAAACGCTAGTTTGGTCTGATAAGATAAAATTGTTAAGTTTGATAAAATTTAAAACGATTAAAATCTGCAATCACGGATGTTTACCATTAGGTAATGATATCAATCCGTGTGTTTTTTTTTATTTTAGGTAGGTACCTAGAAGTTCTGACATCAATTCTTCAAAATTTTAAATCGGAATAAGGTCTATTCCGATTTAAAATTTTGAAGAATTGACCTATTTTGACCTATTTCCAATTTCCATGATTAACTTCAATTGTTTCTTATTTTAGATTTCACCACTTCAAATGGAAGAAGTAATCAAACGGCACCCAGGAGTCAATGAAGCTTGTGTTGTGGGAATCCCTGATCCTTCATGCATGGAGCTACCGATTGCTGCTGTTCAGAAGCGAAACGGGGAAAAAGTAGACCCTCAAGAGATCTTCCAATTACTAAAAAGTATGTAAATTTTTAGACAATAATCTACTTGTTTTTACCCACGATTTTAAAAAAGAATGGCATAGCTGCAGTTTTGTCTGATGGCTTGTCATATTTGGCTGATGTCTGCATGTTGGAGTTTTTCATTATCGGGAAATTAACTTGTTGATTACATAGCAACGTACTTACTAAAAACCTCTAGGTAAAAACAAACAATAATTATGTGAATGTAAGCACCAAATAAGTAAATAGAATAATAAGTTACATATAAGTATTGATCCTTTTTTACTACATATATGAGGACGTCAACCTTCATAAGGATTTTCAGGCTCTTCAACACATAAATCAACATCATCCGGTTTCCCCGAAGGTTAGGCCTTTCAAAGATCGTGTCTACACCAATTTTTTACAATATTATCAGTATATTACTCTTTGTTCATTTTTATATTCGTGCAGTTATAAAGGTGTCTGCGCTATAATTGAAGCACCACCATTATGCATTTCACGTGTTGGTTAATTCTTCCCTTTCTTATGTTTTTTCCACTGTTGATTCAAAATTATGTCAAGTATTTAGGTATTTCGTGTCCAATGGCCGCGTTTCACTGGCTAGTGAGACAGGTTTTCAAAAAAATTCGATCCATTTGCTTTTGCGGTTGGACAAGTAGACGGATTAATACGCGTAATAAAAATAACAATTTATTATTTAAAAAGTATTAGTATTTCTAATAGTAAAACTGATTTCATACATCGAGAAATTTTACGATAGTGACATTTTATATACCGACGGTTTCATCGCATTCCTTACGAGCTTGTCGCAGCCAGTAAAAATACCAACTTGGAGCACTGTAGCGCCCCGGGCAAGTCGAGCGGGTTATAATATCTAGCTGGATTCAACGTTACCAATCTAAATATACTAGGTACACAAAGATAATGTGAAAATATCATGCGTCCTGAGGATAAATATTGTCAAACACTTATTGCTTCTAGCAAACCTTATTCAAGGGGATGTAATACAAGAGAAACAATACATTTTCTTTCAACGGATAGTTTGTGAGCGTTAACATATTTTATAAATAAATATCTACCTAACCTTTACCTTACCTTTGTATATAGTTGCAAATACGTATGAAAATGAAAGTTTCAGGAAGTTTAAACGTATTGAAAGCATAATGATATACCTACCTCGTTAAATTTTCTGTGAAATATCGCACAAATGCAATGTGGATTTTATGGGTTTTACACAATGTTCATGACCTGGAGTGGTAGTATACTCCAGGTACTTCACTCGATCTATAGTTATGCAAATGACTCACCTTTTATTATTTCTTTCAGGTGAGCTACCAGACAGAAAACAGCTTCGTGGTGGACTTTTCTTCGTTGAATCTTTCCCCATCACCCCTTCAGGCAAAGTGAACAGGGCCAAAGTACGTGATCTAGCCCTGACGACTCCGCGAATAATGCCAAAGTGAACTTAGATATACCTATGCCTTGTAAATATTGTGAGTAGAATATTACTCGATCGAAGATTGAAGAAACATGTACAGCAACCACCGAATAGGTTTTCTGTAGTCATAACTCGTATATTTAGGCTTTGTTTATTTGTTCAATCTTTAATCATGTCATCAAAGAATAGGTTATCCTCGGGTGTACGCTTCTCCTCGAACTATTTAGCATTCTCGCTCGCGTTCGCTCGCTCGTATCTACGCCAAAATATCTCGGGTGTAGTTAGGTCATACCTATGAGCTGAGCAGACTACGTTCCTTGGCAAACAATGTACTATTTATTAATTCATTCAGGTAGCAATACTTAGTTAAGTTTAGTTAAGTTCCTAAAACAATATTATTATTTTTTCAGAAAACCATCTTTGTTATATTTAATTTTATATTATGTGCTTACTAAGTTATCAGGAGCATTATAAAAATTCATAGATATATGAGATAAATTTAAATAAGTAGGTATTTTATGATTGTATATAAATAGGATAAGCATTACATAACATACCTACATAGATCAATTAGCGAACCGAATGATTAGGATCTAGTAGGTAAGTAGCTAAGAACGTTTTTGAGAACTAAGAATATCAATATCCATGAATAGGTACTTGTTTATTCAAAAGTAAAACTATCGTCAAGCGTGTTCTAGTGACAAAGCGTATGTACTAATAATATATCTTTCAAACGCACTAGTCTGTTTTATTACTTATCAAGGGATCCTATTTTTGTAATTGTATGAACATTGAAAAATTTACCTTTATTTTAATCCTAAGCCTTGTTAACTATGTACTAAGTACAAGAGCAATTTTAAGCATAGCTGTTTTAGCTTGAAGATTTTTTATTCTCCGAACACAGTAGTACACTTAGAATTACAGTAAAGTACTTGTAAATAAGTACTTTACTTTAGTGAGTAAGAACTAGTGACAAAGTATGCAAATATGGTCAGAGCTATATTTATTTTAATGTGCCTAATATTGCATCCAGTTTAGCACCTCCACCGATCCACCATTTATAAGCCCTCTATACACTACATAGGTTCGCGCGGCTAGCATAGTTTAGCCAATCAGAATAGTAAACAAAAAGTATGATTGCAAATACTCGAGCGCGTCAGATTATGCCTGTAGACGAGTGTAGACGCTTCCCTAGATAAACCAATGACCTTTCTTTACCACAAAATCTTCAAATTTCAGTAGGTCCCTGCGGCGCTTGAGTAAATCTTCAATTACCACTGTAGGCTATAATTACAATAAGGTACTTCATTCTATGTAGTTTCTTGATATATGCAACTCCGTATAGAGAGCGTAGGTATACCTAACAATCCTAGAACACTTGAACACTGACTCGGGAAGTGCAAGGCGAGAGCGCATATCCGCAAGTTGGATGCGGTATGCAACAAAATGGAATCCATAAAGTGGATGAAAACACAAGAGCTGGCAAGGTATCAACGTTTCAAATTCACTTTGATCGAATGCCTGTCATGACCTACCTGTCCTGCTGCCTGAATTTATCCCTAGCATACTTTCAACGTGGATTTTATTTACCATGAATTGATGGGCATCGCTTTTTTCGTACAACCTTTTACTTTCACAGGCGAGAATGGTTTAAAATTAAAGAAAACACCAAATTGGTTTTAGATTGATTGGGGAATTGGACTCGCACAGTTCTCGAAATTCCAAAACTTTGATGAATGTTCGAAAATTACAATAAATTGTACGCAAACCCTGAACTCAACTCAAGTCTCATCAAAGTCGATTATCCACAAAATGAAGCTGAACAATTTACTAGGTAGATCATTTTATTAAATTCCAGCCTAAAATCCTGCATTTAACATAGCATGTTTTTGCCGAACGGTCGCCAACTTTCCTAGCTGGCGGCATCGTTAGCTGGTCCAATCGGCGGGAGGTCATTTTATTTTACTACAGAGCATTGGATTCAATCAAATCCAGGAGAGAAAAAAGTTGAATAGAAATTATCACAGCGTCATTAATTTAATTTTTGAGCGATCGTTTTACTACATCGTCTAACTATAAAAAGAGAAGTTCCAGACGGCTATACGACACGTCTACCTAGCCAGGAAAGTGATTTTGGGTTCTATTATTTATGCATTATTCATCATTACGATAAAATGTTTGCAACAGTTTGTAGATGGCTCAACTGTTTTGTGTGTATTTTGTAAATACTGTATAAGTCGCAATTATGAAATAATATTTTAATATCATCATATTTTAATTTTTTTATTTATGCAAAACGCTAATGTTCAAAAGAGTACCTATCTAATTTAAAATTGTTCCTTACAGTGCTATATTTTTTGTTTGTTCGGCACCTATAATTTATGGTATTAGACCAAGGTGGGTCTAATTAGACACATTTTGCTCGCAAAAGACGTAAGCTGCTGGTACTGATTAATGGAAAGCTTGGGATTAATTAGCAGCAAACAAATTTACAGGGTATTATAAGAACGAAACCCGGCTGAAAACTTGGGGGGGGGGGGTTCAATAACCAATATATGAACCCAACAAAAAAAAACGCAAAATAAAACTGCTGTTCAAAAGATGTAGTAGGCACACATTCTTTTTTGTATGAAATAGCTGGATTTTTTTGCGCTAACTCTGCTAGTTCCATTAGAAAAATTATACATATTGTTGGACAGGTAAGTACTTTAACCCTGAAGTTTTGAGTAGTGGTTTTATTACACCCGGTACATGAGATAGGGTATGAGATTGTTTTAGTCTAGGTTCAGTGTGCAGTTTCAGTTGCAAAGTATGCGATCAAAAGTGTATGCCTGCTAGTTTTTAGGTTACAAAGTAGAGAATCTACTTTAATTACAAGTTTTATCTAAATTGGTTCTTACAAATATTCTCATAAATACTTATTTGCAAAGCTCACCCGTTTATAAGTAGGTACTGAAGGCATTCACACGCAAAAAGTATTAGACGAATTCAAATAGAAAACAAAACACAAACGTAGAGATTTTTATCCAACCATGCACAAATGCAAACAATATCCCAATTCCTGAAGTAAACAATATAATAATTTCAACAATTCCGACTTAGTGTAAACCATGATCTGTGTTTTCTATTATCAGCATAATTAGTAGTAGCGAAACCAGAAAATGGTCATAAGTGCGGGTTAGAGTGATAATTCGCGCTCTGCAAGCACGTGCGGTGTTCTAGTTTAGCACAGCCGCAGATGTAAGCGACGCGTTACAAGAGACGACTAAATAATGACGCCGGGGCTTACGCGGCGCCAGTTGTGGCAGACAGTTGAGTGTTTAAAAATTGTACCTTTTTTTCTCTCACGGTTTTTCTAATTACACACAGCACAAACATTTTGTCTCTCGTGCGGAAACATTTATTTATTTAGATTATGGTAGCGCAGAATAATAATTATATTATTCACGTTATTCTCAGGGGATTTTTCAGGGAACTTCTGCTTAAACTTACCGTTTCACTTCTTAGCGATCCATTCACTGGCGTTGGTTTAGAATTTAGTAGGTATGTTGATAAAAACTAAAAAATTAAACATGCAGGTTGTCTTTGTCGTGAAAATATAAATCTTTACTAGCCTACAAACCACCAAATAACGTAACAAAACCTACGGCTACATGTTTTTTTTCCTTTTGGAACATCTTTCATACTTTCTATACTGTTTTCTACTTTAGGAGTTTTAGATAACCATAAAGAACGTCTAGCTTTAAAACTACGGTTATAGTTGTAACTTAAAAGTATTATATTCCAGTCGCCCGTGAACTTTCTAATTAGATCCCTATTTTTCCTCAGTAGGGCATAGTTTTCTTCGTGGGGTCATAACCAATGGAGTAGGTGGGTGCAATGTTAATGTTGGAAAGTTTGATTGCAAGAATAAAAATAACCGAAATATATTTTCATGTTTAAAAATAGGCTCTATGTGATACGATGTTCAAATAAAACAAGCTATGAAGCCTGGCTAAATATTGAAATGTAATTAGTTAAATATTTAAGATTTGTAAATATTGGAAGGAGCATTATAATAATTTATGAATTATTAATTAAAAGTCTTTGAATAAGAGATTTATTTAATTATTTAAATAAATAACTACCCACTCTGTTCCTGTATTTTTAGACGCTTCTATAATTTTATACACTTTTTTCACAAAATTACAAGATCTTATGTCCAAATACTAGTCGTGCCAAAATATTCACAGTAACTAGTGGCCTAGATTCCTCCCGGATGCGTGCGTCGGGGCCGCAGAACGTCGCTAGTCGGGAGCGAGTGACTCTGACGTCACAACAATTCCGCCTCGAGCGAGATGCCGCCGCCGCCTTCCGTCGCTATGTCAGCTACTATTCGTGTTTTCGTGAGTTCACTCTGTTCTGTAAGCTGTTGAAATGCTTGCTAGTTTATTCGACCGGACAGGTGAGCCAGATCGAGGCTTCATAGCGTTATTGAGATCATAGAGAGCAAACATTGAGACGAGTTATTAAAAGTTCGTGTAAGTTACTCGCTGTTTCAAGCGTATAGATTATGTTATGACAATATTAGAAGTTCATTGTATAGCAAAATTCGATTAAAAGGACGGCTCCTCCTGCAAGTAGAAGGCCCGAGAGATTATAACTCTCTAGTCATTAATTATCAAGCCGTTGATTCTTTCAAGATGCTGATAACAAGGTCGATGTGGCATTGAGTGTGATTTGGCATTGAGCATTTAGAGGCCACTTTGTCCACATTTAAGTAGAGGTATGCACTTGAAAAAGCATTCTTAGGACAATACAAAATGTTCACTCGCAAAAATTGCCAGTAATAATTTTGCAGTAAAATATAGCTGCTAAAAGATTCAGCCATTGACGATTATATCGAGCCTGCGTTTTAAGTGGTCATTTGGACTGGCTACTCCACACGCAATTACGAGTATTATTCGAGTGCATTTTATGACATAGTTTTCACTAGTAACAGAGATGATTACGTTTATTTTCGAGTAAACACTGAAATGAAGATTATGTACCTAGTAAAGTATAAATGAAGTTTTATTTCTTCTGCTTTCTTCTCTGAGCATTGTTCTGAATTTTATGAGCCGTTTGCAGCTGGATATTATGAAGAAAACTAATAAAACGTCCTAGATATAATTATGTACCTATACTTTGTGATGCCTCTACAAAAATAGTGTACGTAAGTAAGCACATCTATTTTATGAACACCTAGTTAGTAAACCATCACGCAAAAAAATATTTTAATTAAATAAGTAAAGGGCAAGTTACAAAAAAAATGTTCGGCCCAGAAACAATTACTTACAGGAACTCTCCTCTTCCTTTATTTCAAACCTTATACAATTTATGCACTCTCTTTTCGCTGTGACTTTGGCCGCTTAAGACGGTATAATATTTTCCCGCGGTAAAAGTACCTTCTGTGCTTTTCATAGAGATTATATAGTACTGTTCAGTGTTCAGTGGCTTAGCGCCAAATCATGACTTCATATCTGAGAAGTTAGATAGAAAACTCTTTATTGTACCTACACCACAAAGAAGAGTTCATAATTCCAATGGTTTATAGCCAATTTGTACCTACTATTGTTATACAAATCACAAAAACGAGTTTTGAAATCCCATACATTGATATCCAATTCGTACCTCAATGGACGGCCATATGACCGATAGTGATAGGCGTAAAAACGTAACAGATACTCCACAGACAGTCTTCGTTCATCTGTGCAGATACTCAGACACACTTTTACTCTTAGTGTGGATGAGGATAATTGCATCTGTTTCTGTTTGTTTTGTGTAAGGAAACGCTTGTCAATCCCGTCTCTCTCATTCGGGCGAGTGGGAGAGGGATACATTAAGAACTCACTTTAAAGTTTAAACAAGGTTTATAGGAGCAGGAAATCAATTGTAAGCTTTATATCAAGAGTTCTTGAAGGAAGGCGATAAATTCTCAAAAGCATTAGAAGTGGAGCGTTTGAGAACGCGAACGACACATCCTTTTGTGGTAAAAGAGTGATACCCACTGATAATGGATCTGTTTTGAGTAATAGATTTTGAATAGGTGCATAATAGTAGGTTAGAGAATTTAGAGACAGTAACAAATTATGGTCACAGATGGCTACTCACGGTATCCTTGAACACGTAATATACAGAAAAGTACTGGAAAACTAGCCCTAATTAACCAAAGGTTCTGATAGTTACTAAGAAAGAGCTCACAGTAAGTACCAACATTAGCAGTAACGTTCATTCCGGTAAAATAATTTAGTAGTTAGGTGCACTTTGAAGGAGTCACATCCATAATAGGGACGAATACTTATTCTATCACTGGTCTCCGTGGCTTTGATTTTATTTAGCTTGCACAAGCTCAAAATGGGGAAAGTCGAAATTTTTCAATCGGTATAGACCATATTGAGCTACATTTCGCGGAAACCATTATGTCAACTGCTGAGATGTGTAACAATAAGTTTATATAACGTCATATTTTAGGTACGACTGTCGATCACAATAACACAAACTGTACATAATGTATCTACCTACCTACATATTTGTATTGTCTTTCTAGAAAACGTTAGAGCGTTAGAGCGCTAGAGCCCTATTACATCAAACACTTGAAATAGTTCAGCTAGAGCATTCTCGATTTGAGATACGAAAGTGGATCCAACAAATCTTCATATTACAGTTTTAGTGTCGCTGGGCAGCAAAAGTTCCGAGGCGTAAATCACTTGGTTCTTGGAGATCGTAGTTACGAAACCACAGGAGTGCCATAATGTAGCGCTGCTTGCGCCCGGGTTCAAGCAACTGATAGTAATAAATGGTTTGGTGAATTTTCACTTCTGTTAAAATCACTAGTCGTTTTATATTTTAATATTGCATTTTTATCTTCAACTCTATCTATTTATTAGTTCAAAAATTGTAGAATACGAAATGGTAGATCCCCAGTCGACCCACCAACGCGCTGGCAATGAGGTGACAATATTCTGTACGTATTACCAATAATAAACCAAACCTTGATATAATAGTAATTTGATGAGAAATATTGACATACTTTACATAGGTATCTAGTATTACTATAATAATTTATAAGTTTTAAAAACTGGGAAAACCGACTTAAATTTGATACGCCTTCATCATCAAATGATGATGATGATGGCAGTTCATTGAGACTGTTCTTTTGATCGTAAACACCACAGAAAAGCAAATCACGCAATATCGTGTACGTGGATGACGTGTTTTTCCAGTTACTCTTATTTATCTGCCAAATCACTAAAAAGAAATATAACCAAATTGAGAACCTCCTCCTTTTTGGAAGTTGGTTAACTTATAACAAGAATCCATCTCATGATCATTTCACTAAGCCCAAACCCGGCTTGAATAATGCCGGTCGATGAACTACGGACTGCCGGTGCCTACCTTCCGATTTTACCATCAGATGATGATGATGATGCATTGGGAATTGTCGCTTTGCGAATGCTTTTGCATATGCAATACGCTAACGCGGCGACTGTTAGATTTGTTCGTGATAGAGGTACCTACTTACTGTTCTATTGATCGTAAACGTCACAGAAAAGTCACAAGAAAGCCAAATATGCAATGTCGTGTACGTGTATGACGTGTTTTTTCCAGTTATTCTTATTTAACTGCTTAATTACTGAACCGATTATGGTAAAAATGTTATGGGACCAACCTGGAAGCATACTACCCTTTCAGAAAAAAAGAATTTTTCAAATCGGTTCTTAAATGACAGAGTTCTGAGGTAAGAAACATTAATAAAATAAAAATGGGACCAATCTGGAAGCATCCATTCGGATAAAAAAATACTTTTTCAAATCGGTTCATAAATGACGGAGTTCTGAGGTAAGAAACATTAATAAAAAAAAATGGGACCAATCTGGAAGCATACCCTTTCAGATAAAAAAAGAATTTTTCAAATCGGTTCATAAATAACGGAGTTCTGAGGAAACAAACCTAAAAAAACTAAAAAAATAAAAACCGAATTTAGAACCTCATCCTTTTGTGAAGTCGGTTAAAAAATAAAGATTTAAGACGGGTTTTCTCGAAGCAGATTTTTAACCAACTTCAAAAAAGGAGGAGGTTCTCAACTCGGTTGTATTTTTTTTTTTATCTTCTGTATGGTCCTGAGAACATAAGTAAATCGTATCAGTATTATGTACATATAGGAATACAGTAAAGAGCGAGATCTGCTATCTGGGTTTGATTGGGTCGTAGACTTGTCGTTGGCAAAATGTTCCCCGATAAATACGTGCATCACAGTACATATTGCGTTCGGCGAATACAAATCGGAATCGAAAAGGTATTTGGAATATTTATGTACCTATTTCGTCGAGTTTTGTCTGCATTATCTTCAAAACCAGCGACATAATGCACAGTGATCTGACGAACGAATGCATTTCACGCGCTCTGAACCAGATTTTAGAAATGATATTGTAGTAGGTATTTGGAATTTCATGGAAAAAATTGTCACGTGCGTATAGAAAATGTAGCTAAAACGAACTGATAGAATGTGCTGATATAATATGTTTATAAAAAATACTGACTACTGACTGAGATGATGGCTGCGAAAGTGGTGGAGGATAAAACAATAAAGTGTTTATTTATGACAAAAAATAAGAAAATTGCAGAAAATACTATTATTAGTCTTTACTTACTATAAGCAGAAAAATGATGTTGATGTGGTTTGGAATAAATTTATCTGCACCAATTTATATCGTTAACCTTAGTGTGAAAATCCGTACAAAAGCTGTGAGACGTATTAAAATTCACTCGTAAAATACACTCCATTAAAATTATTCAGTTTAACTTTGACTGAGTATGTCAAAATACATGATTTGTTCGTACCTACGTAATGAGAAGTAAAACGTGTGGTACTTGCAAATGGCGGGCGTCTGGATCAAGAACTCATTAGCAAGTCGAACAACAACATCGCAAGTCATTGCATGCCGCGGAGGGACGAGGGAGGCGAATCATCTACTATAGTTTTAATGTCTCATCCTTGTCCTAGAGGAGCGACTCATTAACGTTCTTTGTGTCTTTCGGGTCCGCGTTCATTAATCTATGTGCCCACACATTAAGGATTCACCGCACCGTGGTTCAAATTACAAGGGTAGAGCTTTATTTTACAACGCTATCATTAAAGCTGTTTATGTATTTTACAGAGCCAATCAATTTTATAACTTTTACTTAATTGGCACTAATAAAAGTTCATATACCTACTACTAACCTGATCGGCATTAAATATGTATTCTGAAACTAAACTTCTCTCATCATAATGAGAGAAAGATTTGATATTTTTTATTGGTATCAAATAAATAGACAGCTATTAGCTTAGTTTAGGTACATACATCAACAACCTGTTTAGGTACCAACAGGGAAGAGGCTTCTCCACGCGTCCTCTGATGAGCAGAAGGCGCAGTGGATGTAGTGGGGCGTGCTCGGCGTACACTCATACTGCCACTGAGTAGACACTGGAGATGAGATCTCCTTTGCCAGCGCCCAGAGCTCGGAAACCCGCGTGCTCAGGCATGCGGGACTCTGGGCCTTGGCTTAGCCGCGGGCCGCTGTGTAACGCCGCGGGCGATGGGACGGTTGTTTTTTAGCCCTCAATGCATAACTCCGTCTCCGCAGCCCCCCTGTCACAGGAGAACGATGGGGCGGTTTGTGCATGGGATGTACCTCCGCCTCCGTAGCTCTTCAGAGGCCGCAAAGCGCTATCGGATGGCCGATAGCGCTCGGGATAGAGGCGGCGGGGGGTTGCTGTTTACAGTGGCCCTGAGCTGCCTGCCCCGAGAGGGGGCGAGCTCCTGCCATACAGGAGCCTTTTCGGGTCTGCGATCGGACGGAGTTCGGGCTCCGGTGGGTCAGCATAGAGATCCCGGGAGTGCGGCGACACTTATGGTGGCAGGTGTCGCCGTGAGCACGGCGGTGTCAATGAATGGCATTCCCGGGATGTGCTCAGGCGAACTGCGAGGGGGGCACCGGCGTAGGTCTTTAGAGGTCCCGGAGCCCCCTGACAGGCAGAGAGGCCGGCCACCAGGGTGGTTTAGTGGGTCGGTGAGTGTTCGCCATCCCCACACTACCTTGCCGCATCCCTGAAATGCGGTATTGGTGTCTGTGTGCAGATTCCCCCGTTAACAAAAAAAAAGGTACAAAAACAACCTAAGCCAATCACTGAAATATCAGATTTGTATTATCAGATTAACGAGAACAGTTGTTGATGTTAGTTATTTTGCCACTATTTGTTTCTAAGCATCGACCTTGTACCGAATTGGGTATCAGGTCGATGTTTCAAAGATAAAAACTGTTCGAGGGTATAAAATATTCACGCATCGTGATGAAAGTTTATTTATACGTGAGTTTTAATGAGAACTACAATTGCAGTTCGTATAGTGTCTGCAAAAAATTATTTTTTAATAATTTAAAATGCTGGATAAAATATACATTAGACACCGTGCCGTTGCACTCAAACTGAAAGCCGCGCAAAAATATAACATTTCTCCGGATAAGTGTCACATGGGGCATGTGATTTTGCAAGGATTACTGGATCGCCCTCGAGTCTTATGCCAGGTTTGTGTGAACTTTACAATCAATATAAAACAGACAAACGTACGATGATCCCATAAAGTTCCAAATATTCCTCAGTATACCCGTTTATCAATAATAACTGTATAAAAAGCGGCCATTTGATAATGGCCACTAGGTCGGAATGATTTCCGACCTAGTGAAAAGACATCATTTCACGTACTAACATCAGTACGAGAGTTTTTAATACTCTCGTGAAACCGATGTTATTTTTGGTGATATATTGGGATCCTGTCGTCGCAGTCTGAAATTCGCCAATAAAGCAAATTAGGACAGAAGTTTTATTCCAAAACTAAAATAATTTGTATATAAATTGTATATTTCTACGTGCGACGGTAACTTTACTCCGAGATTAATTTCAATTATATTCAGATCGATGCAAGCACAGATGAAAGAGAAACCAATCTTTCGGTCGCGATCCGATCTAGCCGGCTTGCCAGCGCTTTGCAAAACTACGGTCTCCAGCCTGGTGACTCTGTGGTTGTCATGGGCTACAACCACCTCGATCTAGTCATACCTTTCTACGCTTGCCATTACAATGGATACTCCATGTGTGCGATTGACCCGACTTGCGCTCCAGGTAAAGATAATCATCTCATCTAATCCGATCAAATATGAATAATTACTGATTATGTAAATCAGTATTTTTATTAGGTAACAACAAGTGACGTAACTTTTAAGTAGATTAATAGATTAGTTTGAAATTGTAAAAGTAGATAAAACTTTTAGTGAAGTAACTTAATTAGGTACCTACTCAAATAAATTGTTTCTATGGATGCTAGTTAGTTATTGTGCTTTTTTTTATTATTTTAGATGATCTCCAAGCGTTGTTTCCTTACATCAAGCCAAAAATGATATTTTGTCAAAAACTGTGTGAAGATAAAGTAAGAGAAGCATTTGTGGTCAGCAACACCGAAGGAGAGGTCGTTATTTTTGACGACAAAGATGCTGATTTAGAGGCTTTCATAAAACAATACAAAGGCACTGAAATTAATTATAGGTAAGCAACTTTATCGTTGACCTTCATACCTTCTTTCGAAAGTTTAACAAGCTTTGGAACTACGTCATTATTCCATTCTCTTCTCTCTTGTCAAGCATTCGTTATAATAAGGACTTTTTGATTTCATGTTTTGTACTAAGTTCCTTTTTCTGTAATAAAAGATTATTATTATTATTATTATTATTATTATTATTAAAGACTAGCACAGTGACTGACACTCTAGTACAATTCTACTACTTAGAGTTAAAAAATATATGATCATTTTAGTACTTTCTTGAAAACTTCAACTTGTTTGTTTAGGCCGGCTGAATTCGACCATTCAAAAACTAACGCTTGGCTGATGCTAACCAGTGGCACTACAGGACTACCTAAAGTAGCAATGATTCCTTATAATACTCTACTCAACGGTATTTGCTGTTGGTGGTAAGTAAACGGCCTATATTTTGAATTTATCTCCATGAATTACGAAATATTGTGAAGAAGGCTAACAGAAAGTAATGGATAAGGATAACCTGTTGTGCTGACCCCGTTATAGCTTGGGGCAGGAAGATCATAGTGGATTACGAAATGCCATGTTCTGAGAACTAGTCAGTATATCGTCGAATTTTGATGACTATAAATAGGAACAGAACTAAAATCTACCTCTATATAGGAATAGCTAAGTCCTAATTTTTGTTGCAGGGAAAACTTTATTGGTAAATTTGAGAGTACCCTGGCCATGGCAACACTTCAGTGGGTATCTTCCCTAATTTTCTTTATCTCTGGACCTTTAAGGTGCTATACGAGAATCCAAAGTTCTGGGCCTTTGACACCTCAGAACCTCGTAGCTTACATCAATAAATACAAAGTTAGTAACGACTCTTTTGTCTCTTTTTCAAATGCTACCTATAAATAACTGTAAGTTAGGAATAGTTAATAGTTACCTACACCGTATTTTGTTTTTTGCATTGCCAAACAGTGTCAAATTCGATAGACGGGATGTAACAATTTCGAGCAGGGTTATTTATTAGTAACAGGATATAAGGTCTACTCATATGAAACCCGCGTATACTCGTAGAAAACCTTTTCGAGTGATCGATACTTAGTTGACGTACTTTATTAGATTTATCAAATATTTCAGCCGAACGTCACCGCCTGGACTCCATATTTATTGGGTCAATTCTTAGTGGCTGCACAAAATGGTTGTGACTTATCGTCTTTCAAATACATTGCTATTGGCGGTAGCTCTATCGAGAAACCATTACTGGACAGTTTTAGAGTAAGTATAATCACTTTCAGTCGTGACTCAATAGAAGAAAGAAATATTTCGCTAACTTTGCTCGCTTGTGCCATATTTACATTTTTGTAATAAACCGGTTTCTTTCGGATATAAAGACATTTAATATTTAATTTTCTAAATGTGAATTTTCGAAATGTTAAGTTTTTTTTTTCAGCGTATTTGTCCAGCCTTCCTGTACTTAGTTTATGGCATGACTGAACTTTTGGTGCCAATATTTGACTTCAATGATGATACTCCAAAAAGATCAACGGGGATTCCATTTGAAAAATTTGAAGTAAAAGTAAGTATAAGTTGTTAGAATGTTCATTGAATTTTCATAATTCCAATATTTTTGGTAATAATCGCTGGCCATTTTTACTAAGTTCACGTATTAAATTATTTAATCATGTTATTTTAGAAGAAACCCGTCTAACATAATTCGTATCTATAATATTAACTTATTTAGAGTTACCTATACAATACAACTAATGGTGTCGATTCTATTGTTTTATTCCTCTATATAAACTAACCTAAGAAAGGACATTTTCGTCTCTTTCTCATAAACTAAAACAACCAAGACAGCTATAGTTTTTAGTGCTGTAAAATTACCTAAGTGAATTTAAAAAAATGCAACATCTGATTTGACACCACTAAATAGAACTTATAAACGAGAAAGTGACATTTCTTAAAATGTTTTTTTGTGAACTTTAGAGGCTCCTTTGAATAAATATTTCTATAACTCAATTTAACTTTCAGCTTGTTGATGAAAACGGATCTGCTATTGAAAAACCATACAATGCTGGCGAGCTGTGGGTCAGAGGAGACTGCTTTTTCAAGGTAATATTTTAGAGGAAGAAACATTGGAATACTTAGTAAATATAATTATTATGAACAAAATAATCAATTAAAGCATTTTTAATAGTTATACTCATGAATCAAGTAATTTGGTAGGTACCTACTTATGTATGTTTAATAAGATAGGCATTTTTCTTAGGGCTATTTAAATAACGAAGAAGAAACCAAAACAATAATAACAGACGACGGCTGGATCAAGACCGGAGACATATTTCAGAGAGATGACAAAAACTACTACTACTTCGTGGATAGGAAACGCCTTCTTATTAGATACCTTGGATTTATGGTAACTATATCTTCCCATATTTACAGACACCCATTAAACGCATTCATATCGGAGCACTACTTTCAGAGCTACGAGGGCAAGGGCATACAAACGGATGCACATGACCTCTTCCATTTTTTCGGTGGGGGTAATAAAACGCAAACAATTTTTAAACGATACTTATGTAGGTAGGTATAGGTCTACCTAGTAAATGCAAATGTTTTTAGTCCGAGTTCCAAGTTCCAAAACTTTTAAATAGCAATAGTACTCTCGACGGGCTTCATTTGACTCGTACCTACCTACAACCTTCATCCCATTTGACTATTTTCTCAAGTAATTTACATAAACTGAAATGTGTTTCTCATTTTAGATCCCACCACTACAAATGGAAGAAGTCATCAGACGTCACCCAGGAGTCAATGAAGCTTGTGTTGTAGGAATTCCCGACCCTTCATGCATGGAGCTACCGATTGCCGCTGTTCAGAAGCGAAACGGCAATACAGTTGATCCTCAGGAGATCTTCCACTTAGTAAAAAGTTTGTGTAAAAAGTTGACTACTTACCTTCAAAAGTTTCAGCCAAATTGCCGTGCCGCCGCCGCCGCACCTATTATAATGACTACAGACTGTAAAAACTATTATTACTAGACTAGACTATTCGCTACTTATGCATACAGCATAATGGATCCCCTGTATTGCTTGTATTTCAGATGAGCTATCAGACAGAAAACAGCTTCATGGTGGACTTTTCTTCGTTGAATCCTTCCCCATCACCCCTTCAGGCAAAGTGAACAGGGCCAAAGTACGTGAACTAGCTTTAACGACTCCGCGAATAATGCCAAAGAAGTGAACATTAGATAATAGAGGTTCTGTAAATAGTATGAGTGGAATTAGTACTCGATCCAAGATCGAAGAAGCATGTACCTTCATAAATAGGTTTTCCGTAGTCGTGTAGGCTTTGTTTATTTATTCAATCTTCAATCATCTCATCAAAGAATAGGGTCATAATGTTTTATTCATTTAGGGTAGCGAAACTATAAATAAAAATATCTCAATTCTGAAAAACAGATTGATGCGAAAACTGTTTGACACAAAAATATTTTATAATAAATTATTTTTATGTATTAAGTACATAATGCCTGTTCAATCTAATTTTATTTGTGTATCCGCTGCTCCCCATAAACGTACCTACTGTTACTTCTTCATTAAGCTGCAGAATGAACTGGCAGAACTAGCCGGGTGCTGGTGCCGCCTCCGCCGGTCCCAGTGTTTGCACAGATGCAGACAACATTTCATGCAAAATCACGTCCGCTACTATCTTTTATTGAAATTGCCACTGGCAACCGTCTTTGCCATTTAATTTACAGCTTCAATCTCCTCGACAAAGACCCTATTCTTTTTCACGTTTTATTTTATGTTAAAGTCGTATTAGGCATGCCACTCGTGTTGTCAGCTCGTTCGCGGTCAGAGATTATCCACCCAGATTCACCCTTACTTATTGCGTTATAAAAATAACACGGTGAAGATATTTCTCAACAACTTCGGTACCAGTGCTAGCTGCAATGTATTTGTTTCGACAATTTTAATTGCAAATTCATTTCTTTGAAAATCTTTTCTTTAAATTATGATTTCTTCTTTACTGGTTGTTGATACAAGTACCTATATGTATAAATAATAATCTGTATAATGTGTAGAGTACCTACACTACAGTGTATTATGTTTCTTATTATGGCTCATACAAACCATGTTAAGAAAAAATAAGCTTCAACAGACATTACGTTTCAAAATGGACATCTCTAACATCAAACATTGAAGCTAAGAGCCATTTTCGGGCAAAATTCTGCCTGGTGTGTATGCTTTGTACGTTAGTAGTTTAGTATGCAAACGGTGAATGAGCCAGATCTCTTTACAAGTACCTACCTGTTTCCCTACGGTTTACAATCTGGCTAGGACCCGTACACAACAAAGTAAATACAAATATTTGTTCTTGCTTGCTTCATTAAGAATTTGCTTGACTTAAAATAATATAAACATATTAACGTACTGAAACTAAGTAATTCTTTTGTAAAATAGTTTTTAGAATTTATACAAATCATTTAACCTCAAGAATCTAGGATTTTGAGTATGAAGAGATTTGTGGAGATCATAATTACACTTCGATTTTCAGTAAATGTATGATGGATGGCTTTACTTACCCTGAAATGCATATTAGGTAGGTATGCTAGAACTAGAGTTTATATACACTCTTTATAAACAAAATCTTATAATTGTACTATTTGTATTTTGAAGTGTAACAGAACAGTGGCTAGAGTGAAACAAACCGGAGAAACAAGAAGTTTACGCAAACTCTACTCCGTTCAAGAAGAAATGTCATTACACGCGGAGGCGAGAGAATTCGGCCTCTTTCCTCTCCATTTATAATATTAGCAAACTCTCAAGGAAACTTCCTTAATTAGACCCCACGTTAACCAAAACTTAATGTAAAGTACAATCCACTTCTGTTCTTTTAAAGTCACGTAGATAGTTTAACTTCTGTAAGTTATTTATTTACAACTAGCTAGCTACTTATTGTATCTGTTCGGGCAAAATTAAACTTGCTTTAGAAGTTGTTGAATCATTTGTTACGGTTTCACATCTTGCCCAAAAATAAATAAAACAAAAGTCAAGTTTTGTTCGTAGCGTTCTTCGTATCCCCGTAGGTTTTCGTAGCTCTCGTAGCTCTCGTAGACCCTGCGTAGTCCTGTTCGTAGATCCGCTACGAGCACATTTTTGTAACGTTTATTTACTAAATCACTATTGGGTACCGTGTAGGTATAAGGTAGGCCTTTTTATTGCAATATCTTTGGTTTATTTTACCAAAAGGTCAGCTTCAAAAAAGCTGTAAAAAAATACCCAATTATTAATTCTGGAATTCATGGAGTCTGGAATAAATTATGCATATAAACATCACCGCAGTCTTGCTAAACCAAATGGTACAAGACATAAGTTTTAAATTAGGGCAGTTCTGCATAGGTACACAGTCTCTTCTCATTTAAAATACGCTGAACCAGTTAATTAAGAGAACCAGCGTAGTGTGAAATTGTAAACGTATGTGAAAACATTCGGTGGTTTCTGGGAGCCGCTTGCTACGGCGTATTGCTGTTTAAAATTAATATTCTCATAAAGGGCAGACGTGCCCAAACAATAACCGTACTATTCCTTTGGTTTTATTTTCAGTTATAAATCACTAAGTTACCAACAAAGACACTATAGGTACAAGTTGACATAAATGCTAAAGAATAAAAACCATATCCCACCAAAAACATTCTGTAAAAAACTAGCCAAGTCTCGATAGAGCTGCTTGTTTATCTCTAAAAAATAATGAAATCTAGACAAAGTCGTGCCAAGTCTAAGGTTCCTTCCTTACTGCGATTTCTTTATTATTATAGTTAATGTTGTGTGACTTGGCCGTTAGCTTACTGGATGACGAAAATTTCTGCGTTCTGGTCTTATCCAAAGGTTCTCAAATAGGGGCCTGAAAATGAGCCGAAATGGTTCCAGTAAAGGATGGTACGGCAGTGTTTGCTTCGCGCTCGACTTGGCGGGGGGCACGTATAAACCGATATATAGAAACCGTCAAAATGTCATGTATCATTAATGTAAAAGTACAGTGAGTGTCAAGTTGGTCACTTTTTCTTATATTGCCCTACTAGGATATCATGTATACCTAGGTATAGGTATAATTAGATGCCACATACTTACATACCTACTTACGTACATCGGTACGAGTAAGGGCAAACTCAGGGCGTGTTTATTTATAGCTGTTTTTTTTCAATCCCAACAGAAAAATAAAATTGCAACCAAACCCCGGTATACCTACCCAGCAACGTAACAATCACGGGTCTGATTAAGTGTCAGAAACAAAACGTCCCTTAGGCCCTCCAGTAAGGAAGTGGACAGTGAATTGTTGAAAAGTGAATGAATTCCATTAGTGAAAGTGGAATTAAAGCCATCCCCGCCTGTTTGACAATTTAGCTGGAACTCAGTAGAACTCAAATAATTTCAACCAACTCGCTACACCCTGTTACACCGATGAATGATAATGCTTTTAGATTTGACTGAAAAAGGATTATTTTATTTCGTTATCTGGCTTGGTCATATTTTAATTTGAAATGTCTCAGGCGGAGAAGTGAAATCTTTTGCTATGAATTGAAATCGCAAGTTTTTAGAACAGATAGCTATTACAAAGTATTCTGGCTACTATTTACCCGAAAAGTTTTACCAGCAGCAGTCCCCCTAGTGTGTATCTACCTACGGTTATACGTATACCACAGAATATTACTACAAAGTTCACGTAAATGTAAACGTTATGGTTCATCTAGGTAGGTAGGTACTTACCTCTATCTTGACTGTTGGCCGATCGCACCCTTAGGTACTCGGTCAAAAATAGGGTTATAGATATTTCAGAGCATTTAGGTAGGTACAACGCGAGCCTCAGATTCATTTAATAACCCAAGCCAATGGCACAGACATTCTGAGGCTATAAAAGACATTGTTATAGGTAGGCGTGTTCTTTCAAAGTTACACAATAAACTAAAACTTAATGTTAAAGATGCCGTCCGCAGAGTCTGCAGAGACATTAAACCAAATAGATACCTATTTAGAAACCTAGCGACGACGACGATGGTCTACCTACTCGCTTAGATATGTCACTGCTCGCAAGAAACAGAGAAACAAGAGTAGGTAATTCTTATTAAACTTTTGAAAGCAAAAACTAAGACGCTATTTTCTCTGCAAAGTTTAATGGTTCGCAGAAATGTTTATAGCGGCCGCGCCGCGCCGCCTCGCGTCCTGAAGCTGCGAGCGCAACAAATCTCGGATCGCTATAAATCGTTCGGGTAGGTACCTACGTACCGAGATTTATTCTTTGATTAGCGTCTATTCACAAAATACACGAGCAAAACAAAAGTTCGGCCAAAACAAACAAAAATAAAACCTCATTGTTTTGATACGAGCAACATCGGGAAGTGGCTATATTTCTTTATGCATGACACGAAATAACGCAATAATGTGGAAATATTTCATTTACGGTTTGATTAACGTGATTAGGTGATTAGGCCTACCAATATCGTACATGTAGGTACGATGTTGGTAGGCATAGTAGGTATGGTTTCATTCCAAATTATTATTAGGTAAGTAGATAGTAGGTAGACTGTATTACTGACCCAGGCACCTATTACCTACATAAGTCAGGCGAGAGTAGGTATATATGTAGTGTTCTGTGGGTCAGGCTCGTATGCTGACACTTGAGGCTGATACAATGTTCAAAAAAGATGAACCGTTGCTGAACCAATGCACAACATAGATTTTGACCGATTTAGGTCCGTATTCCGAGACAGAAATCGTTACTCAAGCATATATTTGAGTAGAGATTTTCATACAAAAATCTATGCTTGAGTACGGATCAGTGCTTGAGTAAGGCTACGGAATACGGGCCTTAAAATTCAAAACTTCCGCAAGCCAAGAATCAAGCATCAAGAAGTTGAATTTTTGGCAAATTCGTGGCAGCCCTAACAGAAACGATAGAAGAAACCAACCGCAGTTTTATTGTTCGTTACTTTGCTTGCTTCTTTCTCTCTGTCATTATTTTTACAAGGCAACACATCACTTGCCTTGCAATTGCATCCTGCGCAACGAGCCGCACCTGGAAAATGAGACATCCGGAATGCTTTTTTTTTTATTTTTTTTTATGTCGCTCCTTGAAGCAGGCTATAGTTTTAAAACCATACCGCCTAGTCTTACGTTATGTTTTTTCCCATAGTAAGTTCGTTTGTCTTTTGTTTGTCGTTTGTTTGTTGTGTTTGTCTTGCGTAAATGATAAATCAAGTCAAGTCTTCGTCAAGTCGGCTGTCGTTTGTTTTAAAGAGAATATGGTGGATTTTCCCTCCAAAACCGGAATCGAATTTTCACATTCAGAAAAACCACTTTACACACATTTATTCCAATGGCTCACACTTTAAGTTATGACCTAAGAATTATTGGTTAAAATTCCACCAAAATTAACCAACAACACTCACAATTAACACAAGAAAAACTATTAAAATAAAAATGCTATGTGTTGTTTCAAAAAAGGTCAAAATTCGAATCCCATCCGGAATGCCTTCCACGTGCCACAGATACGTAACAGTAACTTCCAACATGATAACAGATAGACAAATAATGCAAAAAATGATAATTCCAGACATGTTTAAATTATTTGTCGCGTTTTATCGGGGTATAACTTATTGTGTTACGAGTTATCATGCTGTGTATTAAATGGAGCCTTTTTTTTTTTTTTTTTTTTTTTTTTGCGCTGGGAAAATGCAAATGACGCATCCCCCCTCCACTGGAGAGTGACAAGGGGGGTATGTGGGACTCCCCGGCCTCCCCAAGGCCGGTATACCCACTAAAAACCCAGCGGCGCTCCTGCGTCGTCTTAGTGGGGGGGACTGGGAAACCGGCAGAGCCTTTACATCCAGTCCCTCCCCGACGAAGCCCGCCATTACAGCGGGGCCCGCACGCCCCTCCCCTGCAGGGTGGGGCCTGGGAACGGCAAGCGACTCGGCCGTTCCCGTCCGCCCGCAAAGGTGGCGAATGTGTGCAATGCGGGGCCGGGGCTCCATGTCGGCCCCGCCATTCGCCACCATGCGTCAGAGCGGCGCGGGACAGTTCCGCGTCGTCCCGCGCCCTCTTCCCCGCTCGGGGGCCCAAGGCCCCCCCACGAAGCGGCGCAGGAGTGTTCCGCATCCTCCCGCGCGCGCTTCGCCGCCTTCTATGGGACCGCTCGTCCCCCACGAAGCGGCGCAGGAGAGTTCCGCGTCCCCCCGCGCGCGCTTCGCCGCCCCCTTCTGGGACCAGGTCCCAGAAGGTCGTCCGGGCCACCAAACAAGGGGGGCCCGGACCCACCTGGGTAGACCGAAGTCTACCCTGCCTCATCACACTGTGCCCTCTGCTACTCAGAGGGACATGCGGAGAGGCCCACCGTGTCGAGTTATTGGCCACCGCTAACAAGATCCCACGAGTGAGAAGTTATTAGCGGTGTTTACCAGGGTGCACCAATCCGCGACTGCTACCGTTCCCCCAGGACGAATCCCAGGGGACAAGTAACAGCGCAGACCTCTTGGAGGTTACCCGACCTAGCACCCCATTAAATGGAGCCTGCGTCAACGTCAAAATCCGATCCATCCTAGTTTATCTGTGCTGTGTGGTGCTGTGCGGGTCCGGTTATTGTACAACCATGGAATGTACAGCCTGTGAAAACACAACCGTGGAAAGCGCAGTCAGGAATGCACGACCGTGGAATTCATGTATAAAATACATGAATTCCACGGTCGTGCTTTCCTGACACGTGCTGAGTTTGTACGGCCCGATTTTGCACAGCCCGGTAAAACACAACCATGGAATTCATGTATAAAAAAAAGAACTAAAAAATACATCAATTCCATGGTCGTGCATTCCCGACACGTGTAGGGAATTCACGCCCGTGGAAAGCACAACCATGGAATTGATGTACTTGCTCCTGATTGGTCGATTCATTCTATGCTTCGTTCAGATGTAACTACAGAGTAAAAATGGTACTAGTGTGAATTTAGTGATTAGTAAAGTACGGCTTATTTATGGTCAACTTCGCAATCAGTCAACTTAGCGTTCGGTCAAAAATGAAGATTTTATTTTTTTGCGAATTTTATGGATGGGCTCGCTTCGCTCGCATTTTTCATAAACAAACCTTTTTTTTTTTTGCGCTGGGAAAATGCAAATGACGCATCCCCCCTCCACGGAGAGTGACAAGGGGGGTATGTACCACTAAAAACCCAGCGGCGCTCCTGCGTCGTCTTAGTGGGGGGGACTGGGAAACCGGCAGAGCCTTTACATCCAGTACCTCCCCGACGAAGCCCGCCATTACAGCGGGGCCCGCACGCCCCTCCCCTTGCAGGGTGGGGCCTGGGAACGGCAAGCGACTTGGCCGTTCCCGTCCGCCCGCAAAGGTGGCGAATGTGTGCAATGCGGGGCCGGGGCTCCATGTCGGCCCCGCCATTCGCCACCATGCGTCAGAGCGGCGCGGGACAGTTCCGCGTCGTCCCGCGTCCTCTTCCCCGCTCGGGGGCCCAAGGCCCCCCCACGAAGCGGCGCAGGAGTGTTCCGCGTCCTCCCGCGCGCGCTTCGCCGCCTTCTATGGGACCGCTCGTCCCCCACGAAGCGGCGCAGGAGAGTTCCGCGTCCCCCCGCGCGCGCTTCGCCGCCCCCTTCTGGGACCAGGTCCCAGAAGGTCGTCCGGGCCACCAAACAAGGGGGCCCGGACCCACCTGGGTAGACCGAAGTCTACCCTGCCTCATCACACTGTGCCCTCTGCTACTCAGAGGGACACGCGGAGAGGCCCACCGTGTCGAGTTATTGGCCACCGCTAACAAGATCCCACGAGTGAGAAGTTATTAGCGGTGTTTACCAGGGTGCACCAATCCGCGACTGCTACCGTTCCCCCAGGACGAATCCCAGGGGACAAGTAACAGCGCGCAGACCTCTTGGAGGTTACCCGACCTAGCACTCCTTCATAAACAAACCTTTTTTTTTTTTTTTTTTTTTTTTTTTTTTTTTTATACTGGGGAAATGCGTTACGCATACCCCCCCCTGGGGGATGGGGAGGGTTATGTGGGACTCCCGGACCGGTTTACCCACTAAAACCACCAGTTATTCCGGCGTCGTCTACGTGGAGGGGGACTGGGAAACCGGCAGAGCCTTTACGTCCAGTCCCCCGCCGACGACCGCCTGCTTGCAGCAGGCCCTTCACGCCCCTCCATACAGGAAGGGCCGTGGAACGACCGCAGGTGGTGGAGTGCAATGCAGGAGCTGGCGCCCCCGCGCCTGTCACCCGCTATCCACCACCATGGAGGGAGGGAGGGCGACTAATGTCTTCGCCCTCTCCGCGCTCTTTTCCGCCTATGCGGCGGCGCGAGAGGGTCTTCCTCCCGCGCACGTTCCGCCGCCTCCTTGTGGGACATCACGTCCTCACAAAAGGAGGCGACCGCTGCCCAGGCCTCTTCACTTCCCAGCATGGAGTTGACCACGCTAGGAAGCGAGAGGTCCGGCCCGACTGCCGCTATCAGGCCGCGACGCGGCTCTGACCACGACGCGCACACCTCGAGGGTGTGCTGCGCCGTGTCCTCCGCCGCGCCACATTCGTGGCACGACGGACTCTCCTCTCTCCCGATCCGGTGCAGGCACGTGCCGAAGCAACCGTGCCCGGACAGCACCTGCACCAGACGGAAAGAGAGGAACCCGTGGCGCCGCTCGAGCCAGTCTTGCAAGACTGGCCCGAGCGCGTCCAGGGTTCGGCGGCCAAACACGGCAGAGGCGAGATCCTCCGTCCAGTGATGGACGACCGCTTCCCTCGCCTCTCGCCGGACGGCCTCCCGCACTTCCAGGGCGGGATGCTCGCCGAGAGCCCTGCGCCCCGCCGTCCACTCATAAACTCTGGCGAGCACCCACGCCTCGAGCTCCCAAGGAGGGGTGCCTGCCAGAGCACAAGCCGCCGCGAAGCCTACCGAACGGTAGGCCCGCGCCACCCGCTGCGCAATGGCCCTCTGGGGCCTGCGCAGCGCCGCGGTGTTCTCCCTCCTTTGGAGGGAGTCCGCCCAGATGGGGGCCCCGTAGAGAGCCATGCTCTTCAGGATGCCGGCATATAATTGCCGGCATCGCGCTTTGGGCCCCCCCAGATTTGGGAGGAGCCACGACAGCGCGCCTGCGACTTTCAGCAGGCGCGCTGAGAGCCCGCTAAAATGCGGGCCGAAGCGCCACCGGCTGTCGAGGATCAGGCCCAGATATTTCATCTGGGCCTTCACCTCGACTCTAACGCCCTCTACCACGATGTGGCCGTCGGTGGGGGTGCGCTGCCGAGGCCCGTGAAAAAACACGGCCTCGGTTTTGTGCAGCGCCACCTTCAAGCCAAGCCGGCGGATCCTTCCCGCAACCAAGGATCCGCCAGCCGAGGCCAGGCTCGCCGCTTGCCTGAAGTCTCTCCCCCGGGCAGTAAGGAGAGTGTCATCCGCATAGCAGATGACACTCGTGCCTCGGAGGAGAGCTCCCCGCAGGAGCCAGTCGAAGCCGATGTTCCACAGCAGGGGTCCTAGAACGGACCCCTGCGGAACACCGGACTCCACACTGTACCGCCTTAGCTGGCCAGCTTTGTCCACGAGGAGGACCTCTCGGTCCTCCAGGTAGCTGGCCAGGAGGCTCCGCAGGTACTGAGGCACTCCATGATAGCGGAGCGCCTCTAGTATTGTCGGGTGGGGGACGGAGTTGAAGGCATTGGCTATGTCGAACGACACAGCCAAAACCCCATCCCCGGCCTCCACCGCCTCCCTCACCTGGCCCTTGAGCCGGGCCAGCGCGTCCACTGTCGAACGCCCCCTTCGGAATCCGAATTGGGCGTCCGACAGGTTCGGCCCCACCTCCAGCAGGAGACCATTAAGCCGGCCGGCGACAACCCCCTCAAACAGCTTACCGACCTCATCGAGCAGAACGATGGGCCGGTATGCCGAGGGGGAGTCCGCCGGACGTCCCTCCTTTCGGAGGAGGCACAACTGCCCCTCCTTCCACGGTTTCGGGAATCTCCCAGCGGTGAAACACGCGCTGAAGAGATCCCGAAACCGTTTTTCCATCTGGGTGATGGCAATCGCCACCACCCGCGCAGGGACGCCGTCCGGCCCTGGGGCCGTCTTCTTGGCGCGGAGACGGAGAGTCACCTCGCCAAGCTCCTCCACCGTGACCGCAGGTACTTCCTCCTCCTCCTCCTGCGGAGCCTCTCCCCGCGGGGGGTCCATCGCTGGTGGGGTGAAGTTGCTTCCGGACGGGAACAGGGACCGAACCACCCCATCCAGCAATGCCGGCTCCATGGACTCCGTTAGCGGGGGACCAACGGGGCGCAGTTTATTCCGCGCCGCCTTGTATGGTCTCCCGTACGGATCCCCGTTGAGCCCCTCCAGCATCTCGGCTCGGGCCGCATCATCGGCGGCCCTCATTGCCGTTTTGAGGACCCTCTTTGCCTCTACGTAAGAGGCGTACAGAAGGTCCTCGCCTTCGGGGTCTCGCCGGCTGCGCCGTCGACTCCGCGTGTAGGCCCGCCTTGCCGCCGTGCAGGCGGCCCGGAGCCCCGCCAGTTCCTCCGACCACCAGTAGACGGCGCGGCGTGGTGGTGGACGGCGAGACCGAGGCATGCTGGAGTTGCACACCTCGGTCAAGGACTTCCTGAGTTGGGCCGCCGCGGAGTCCACGTCCAGGACTTGGACAGGGGGCGTGAGCCAGTCCTGGACGAACGCCGCCTCCTCAGCCGCCTCACGGTCGAGGCGGGTGAGAGCCCACCGCGGAAACGAAGAAGGACCTGGAGGGGCCGTCCTCCGGGGGCTCTGGGTGGAGACGTCGAACCGCACGTAACGGTGGTCCGACAGTGTCTCCACCATCTCCACCCGCCAGTTCACGACGCGGGCGGCAAGAACGGGGGTAGCGAACGAGACGTCCACCACTGACCCTCCCCGTTGCCGCACACACGTCTGAACCGTCCCTCTGTTGAGGAGGGACAGACCGGACGAGGCCGCCCAGAGCTCGACGACGCGTCCCCGGGCGTTACATGAGGCGGCCGGGTTGCCCCAGGTCGCCGATTTGGCGTTCAGGTCGCCCAAAACGGCGACCTGGCGCGGGGCCGCTCTTCCGGCAACCGCGCTGAGGGTTTCGAGGAAGTCCTCGAAATCCTGCAGTGGGCGGTTAGGGGAGAAATACACGCCCACCAGGGCTATTTCTCCCCACGCGGCGGCCACGTATCCCGGTCCCCTCTCTAAGAGCGAGAGGGGAGGGGAGTCTGTGGAAGACCGCGCAACCAATGCCACCAAGCTGTCCCGGTCACCCAGCCAGTGGCCAGGGACCGAGTACGGCTCGGCGACTACCGCCACGTCCACCAACCACTCCGCCAGGGCCTGCATGAGCAGGTCCTGGGCGGCTTTGCAGTGGTTGATGTTCGCCTGAAGGATGCGATGTTCGACCCTATCCATTAGTCGGACATCGCACCTCCCTCATCGGCCGCCGAGGTCCCTGCTTCAGGGGCGGCGGTCGCAGCAGCAGGCGGGGTCGTCGCCTGCGCTTTGCCCTTCTTTGGGGGAGGGATGCAGTCCCTCCCCTTCATGACGTGGCCTGCAGGTCGGCCACTGGCTGCGCACACTGCGCAGCGTGGCGTGGGGACTTTGCAGGAGGCGGACTTGTGTCCCGCCTCCCCGCAGCGGTAGCAGGTGTCCGACCTGTCCACCGTGGACGGACAGAGGGCCCGCGTGTGCCCGATTCCGAAGCACTTGAAGCAGCGCAGAGGCTGGTCTTCAAGTGCTCGGACTCTGCAGGTGCCGAACCCTACAGGAAGCCGCCCCTTGTCGAGGACGGCTTTGGCCGCAGCGACCGGGCACTCGAGACGGACAGTGCCCATGCGTCCGCGGCCAGGCCTGATGTCTCGGCACTGCACCGCTGCGACGTCGCAGCCCCCCATTGCTGCGATTGCCGCCACCACCTCCTCTTTGGTGACCGTATCATCGAGATCGGTCACCTCCAAGGCCACAGACCTAACAGGCCTCACCACTTTGGCCGCGTCCGCGATGACCTCTCGCAACTTGGTTGCAAAGAGGTCCGCGTTGGCGCCGCCCTGGGCCCCCGCAAACTCGAAGATTCGAGCTCCGGTCTGGGTCTGGCGGCACACAACTGCACCGATCCCAAGTTTGGTGGGATCGGCGTTGGCACGGGCCCGCTTGAGGACGGACCCGTACGTTTCCCCCCGTTCCGCGGCCTCCGCGGTGAGAGTCACCACGACGGCCGCAGTTTTGGGAGGAATCAAAGGCTTCCTCCCACCGGCGGGAGCCCTTTTGGCTGCGGGGGCAGCGGCGGCGGGCTTGGGGGCCGACTTTTTTCCCTTCCCCTTTCCCTTTCCCTTGCCGGTCGCCTGGGACGGGCAGGGAGGGGCGGTGGGGGGGGCGGCGGCCGCATTCGCCTTTTTGGCCTTGCCCTTTCCCCTCACCACTTCCGTCCAAGGCTGGTTGGACGGAGTGGTGGAGGGTAGTTGGGCGTCCTCCCTTTGGGAGGGTGGCGCCGGCTTGTTGGGCCTCTTGTCCGCCGCCAATGGCGGGTGGAGGTTTTTCTCCGGTAGGAGCCTGTCCTCGATCCCATCGAAACAGGCTCTCGTGAAGGCCCTCTCCTCCATGACAACCTTGCGGATGATGTCCTCAAGGTTGGCGGAGGAGGAGGAGGAGGGAGCTTCCGCTGTCGGTCGAGGATCGGCCTGGGCCTGAGCGGGCCGGGCCGTGACTTCGGCCAGCTTCTTGTGAAGCTGGCTGACCTCGGACTGCAGGCGATCGACCGTCGCCTGCAGTTGCTGCGTCTCCTCCGTCGCGGTGCGCTTCACCAGCTCACACACGATGCCGCGCATGCTCGCGGCCCGACATTTCAGGGCCTTTTGGAAAGTCCCCTTCAAGTTGGAGGACTTGGACGCAACCTCCGCAATCTCCTTCTCGTCCTCCAGCGCCATGCGCTCCAGCTCGGCCAGGGAGTGGTCCGAGTACAAGACGTGGGACGCCCCGTACCCGGACTTGGCCCGCGCAGTACGCGCCTCCTGCTCCTTAGCAGCGACCTGCTCCTCCAAGTCCTGCTGGAGCTGCGCCCGCCCAGTCAGACTCAGCTGACGCCGCGCTTCAGCCAAGCCCACATCGTGGGTATCGGCCACGGTGGCCTTCTTGGCCCTCACCGCCTTCTTCTTGGGCGCGCTCTTCGTCTGTTCCGAGGAACTCGACCCAGAGCCGTCCTTCAGAAAGGCCCTCTTGCGCGATTCACCATTTTCGGTGATCGCCTTCGGGCCTGCGCCCGACCGCGTAACGGTCCCGCTGTCTGAATCCGAGTCCGAAGACTCGTCCGCATTGCCGTGAAGGCCGACCGCAGAAGTTGCGAGGCATACCGCCGCACCTTCCTCGGGTTGGCCCTGAGAAGGGCCTTTTGGTTGGCCCTGAGAAGGGCCTTTTATGAAACGCCCGGAGGCGTCCCGCGCATGCTTTTTAGGCATTCCGCAAGGTTGTAGATAACCGCAAGAAAGTCTACAACGCACAGTGCTCTTTGGCCGAGCCCAGTCTGCCACTCCGTTACGGTGGTCAGAAAGGGTCGTTTCCAGGGGACACGACGAGGACGTAAGCACTGTGGGGGGTCCCCCTTCATAAACAAACCTAACCTAACCTACTCATTTGTGAAAGTCGATCTTTCGTAAAAAAAAAGAACTTCAGTTTATTTTTTTAGCAGATTTTATGGATGGGCTCGCTTCGCTCGCATTTTTTATAAACAAACCTAACCTAACCTACCTACCGATTGCGAAGTTGACTATATATACACACTAATAAAAAATATAGGTACCTACCTAAGTAAAAATGAAATATTTTGTTCTGTTTACGTTCTCTTTCAATCGTTCAATCGTTCACATAATCAGGCAAGTAAGTGTAAACAAAGCATAGGTGATGACGTATTTTGGCATCCAATTCCCAGGTTGTACATTCCGTGGATGGGCATTCCCGACACGTGCTGAGCTTTCACAGCCATGGAAAACACAACCAAGGAAAGTACAGCCCCGGAATTCGATGCCATTTGGCAGCCAATTCCATGGCTGTGTATTCCCACCCTGTGCAAAACATTGTACGGCCTGGAAAACACGTCCCGAGATTGCACAACCATGGAATTGGCTGCCAAATTATACGTCAATTCCTGACTGTACATTCCGGGGTTGTGTTTTCCATGGTTGTGAAATGACGGCACCCGTGCTGTGCTGTGCTGTGCTGTTTGTCTGTCTGTGCGTGCGTGCGTGCACGCAAGTCAAGTCAAGTCAATCAAGTCAACGCAACGCAACAGAACCAGTGGTCTGAGTGGTCTACTAAAAATATGGGTGTGTATCTTTAACCCCATAAATCTACCCTACAGAGTTAAAATAAAGTAAAAGGACAATTTTAATATTGCAGATACAATTACACCTATCTTAGCAAAAGTACAAATCAACAAGAACAGTGTGGAGTCTCAAGTAAAGACCATTCTAAGAAACTATACTGTTTCTGACCCAGAACAGTTTAATTATTGGCTGCTCAAAGCGATCACTCTCATTGATCTTACCACACTTGCTGGAGATGACACCCGGTCAAATGTTCTTAGACTGTGTTCAGTGGTAAGGTGCATTTGATATTCGCATAAATTATTCTCTACCTAATGAATCCTATTTTTGCTGCACTGCCACCACCAAGGCCAGATCCAAAACGGGACTGCAGGAGCTGATAGAGTCTCACTCCTCAGCATCCACAACACACTGCTGATGCTAAAACATTGCTGTCATCAACCAAAAGTCCTTCTCCGTTACTGTAAGGAGTTGGGTTGGTTGGTGAGGTCAGCAGGGGGACAATGCACAATACACCCGAGTGCAAGATGTCAGTGCAGATCTCATTCCCCACGACGAATTAGAATCCTATTGTCCTAACCATAGGTATAAACATGCTACCTGCTGTATCATATAACAAATTTGAACAATGTCAAAGTAGGTAGGTAGGTGGTTGTGTGATAAAGTGGCTTTTTATAGGCTGCTTCTCCTTTGCCAGCTGAACAGCTTACGAAGTTTGGTTTTGATAAACCAATAAGAACAGCAGCTGTTTGTGTATATCCTAATCGGGTGGCAGATGCTTATTATGCTATCAAACAATTGGAATTATTAGAAGAAATTAACATTGCATCAGGTAAGTTTACTCTCTGATAGCCTGGTGACTATTACGTAAGTAGGTAGGTACTTAGTTTGTTATTAGGGATCGGCATTTCTACAATACAAACTCAACTTCTTAGTATATGGCTTTTGCGACTTGTTGCTCTACAAACTATTCTTCAGTTATCTGGCAGCAAGATTGCTGTCAGATATGGTTCTGCTTGTGGGGTATTTAATTGCACAAAATCAGACATGTGAAGATTCCTGCACATTTCTGTAGACATTAGTTTTATCATTATTATTTAAATGAAAACTTACACATTAAATGGAATTGTTATCAATTTACAAATTATCAGTTCATTTTTGTAGTTGCCACTGGATTTCCTTCTGGCCTTTACCCCCTTCCATCGAGGCTGCTAGAGATCAAGACAGCTATTAGCAATGGAGCTACAGAGATTGATGTAGTGTTGGATCGTAGCCTTGTGCTGATGGGCAAATGGAGTGAAGTCTATACTGAGGTGAAACTTATGAAGGAAGCATGCAACCCTTCTCACATGAAAGTTATACTTGGAGTTGGGGAATTGGGATCTTATGAAAATGTAAGTATTGATAGAGGCTGCTATGAGCATTAGCTCTTGGAAGCTTAAAATTAATAAATTAACCAAGAACAAACATTTGTGTGTGACAATTATAGGTGTTTGTTCTGTGTCTGGGTGTTACTAGGTAGGTATGTATCTTAGTAAGTATTACAAAAAAAAATTATAAGTATTCTATCAGCAGTCTAGTTCCCATAGTAGAAGCTTTGTGTAGTTTGGGACTAGAAGAGCGGTTTGTGATATTATTATGTCCAAGATTTATTTTTATTTACTTATTTAATTTTTATGTATAATTTTTTCAAGTCATTCTTGTACTAAACAGGTGTACATTGCATCAATGATATCTATGGTAGCTGGTGCAGACTTCATCAAGACTTCAACGGGCAAGGAAGCAGTCAATGCGACGCTTCCCATTGGTCTGATTATGTGTCGTGCCATCAGGAGATTCTATAAGATGACTGGAAAAAAGGTACTGCACTATTTCATTTCAGTACAATGTGAACCAATAACGATAAACCCAGGGGATTATGAGAACTAACCCTTCAGATCAGTCATCTCTTTATATTTTTGCATAGATTTGCCTGTGTATGTTTGCTAGTGAAGATTAACCATTAAAAACATAATTTTTGTTGTGTTTAGGTCGGGTTGAAGCCAGCTGGGGGAATCAAAACTGTCAATGACGCCGTTCACTGGCTCATTCTAGTTCAAACAGAGCTTGGTCCAGAATGGCTGACACCTAAGTTGTTCAGAATCGGAGCGTCCAGTCTCCTTAACGTGATTGTTGACCATCTAGAGAAGTATGTACCGCCGAAGGAAACTAATGTAAGTAGTTTAGTAACCTCCTTGAAAATATGATGAATAATATACAAAAGTATATAATATGATATTATTTTAGTACCTGCCGTACAACTGCCATATAGTTTATTTTTAATACCTACTTAAGTTTGTTATAAGTAATACTAGGTACCTACTTTATGTATGAAATGTTAATTATTAAGAACAAATACTTTTACACAAAAATAATATATTTTTAATACGAATTTACAAACTGTAATAAAAAACATGTTATATCGCTATAATTTACTTTCTTTTATTTTATTAATAAGTACCTACTCGTAGGTACAAACTTATATGATAAATTATCATTTCTTAAAGGCTATATGACACTTACGGTAACATTATGTAACCATTTGATAACATTACCTTTTTACCTACATGCTATGTAAGTATTATATTATTATTTATTACCTACACTTTTACATAAATATTTAGTTTCTTCGGTTAGTGATAACTTCGGCCAAATACAGTGGCTTATTTTTACGACAGCCCAATATTTATATTTGGCTAGTAGTAGGTACACATTATCAAAGTACTTTGTTTCGCTTTATTTCAATCCCATTGATTGGACCAAAGTTTAGGTACTTTACCACAAAAGAAAAAGGTTACTCTTCTGTGAGGGTAGTTCCATAAGTTAGTGAATACTTAAAAAAAAGTGTATTCCAGAACTAAACTCTTAAACCGAAATATCAATCCACGAAACAGAGTCTTCTCATTCTCAAATATTTTGTGACTGAGGACATAATATGGAAACTCCAAACTGCTACAAGTCTCGATTTATGATTGAGCATTGTTCTTCAATCTTAGGGAGGGAAAAAAAAATGGGTGAACCAATTTTTTGTATAGTCTAATTTCATTATAGGTCGTTGAATTCTCCTATTCTTTTTCAACGGGCGCGTCTGCGTGGAATCCTGTGTCAGGATGCGCGCTATAGTTGACGACTCGAAGTTTCCCATTTCGGTCCATGTAGCCGTAGTGTCCTATGACTTGGCCGTCGTTGTCACGCTCCTCATATCGGAACTGTCGATTCTTTCTACAAAATTAAATAAAATAGACGTAGAATTCCTTAGGACTATCGTAGTAGTAGACTACTATGGTACCACAACTCACAAATCTATAGAATAAATACCTAGGTACTTGAAACATTGAAATTAGGTACCTAATTCTACTACGGGCTGGACAGATCCGCAGTGAAAGAAAAAATCATTCTTGACTATCTGGTATAAAAGTACCTATAGTACCTATAAATTGGTAAAATGTGCAATCACTTTTGTCGGCATTATAAACTTTTTTTGTGCTATAAAAAGCGTTGACTATTGCACTGATAGCAATGAACTACAATGGAATAACCATTCCACTGTGAAAAATGCAAGAATTTAGCAACTTTGAAATATCACGTTTTACGCTTGCAAGTAGGTTGAGAGTTTGTCATACACTACAGTATTATACTTTAGCCCTTCAAAGTGTTCGTTAATCAAACAGCAATGTATAACAATATTACGTTCCCTTTTCAGAACAATGCAAAGTCCATTTTATAAAAATAGACTTTGCAGTGTTCTGAAACCGCTTGTCGAGGTTTGCTGTCCCTGAATTACGTACATAATACACCGATGACGCGCCATTGGTTATGTTGGTTTTATATCGTATCATTGTAATTTGTGTAAAACACTAAAATGTAATAAAAAAACATCGATAAACTATCTACCTATCTGTTGACCTCCGGCTTAATCCACTATACATTCATAACGTTATCCCGTTCCGTGGTCAATAGTTAAATAGGCGGCGACCACAGAGCTACCGCTCCTCCGTTGTGTAGTGTTGATTAGAATTGCAGACCACAACTACTCAGGAAGATGTCTACCTACCTATACCTACCCAATATTTTGCTTTGCTTAGGTTTACTTTGGCTCTACAAGCAACACTGAATTCTTGGTATCCTACGAAAATAGATTGTGTGATTGTGTAAAGGGTCTTGTCTAGGTATTTCACAATTTATGACGTATCATATACGTAGGTAAGTATTTCACACGAATATAGGAGGACCCCCTCAGATCATGTACATGTAGGTAATAAGGCTCTATATTTTTTTTGGAATATCTTATCTATACCACGAACCTAATACTATTTAATAACCTAACCTATTTATACTGTTTCGCTTTGTTTGCCTACAAATTCATCATAACGCTATTTGATCCGGTTTTGTTTTTCTCTAGTAAACCTACATTACATCAATTGTGTTATTAATTTTGTATCATGAATTTATTTATCTTGAAGAAAACAATATTTATGATATCGTGAACAAACACCTGGCGTACGTAAACTAAGTATATTTATTTGGTAAGGTTAATCATTAGTTTCATATTAAAAATAATGTTATTATTAGTTTATGCTTGTTCGTCTTTGGTTCATACATGAAAATAAATCAGATTTACGTAAAGAGCATACTAAATCCATACCTATATGATACAAATTGAATTCTACTATAACGCACATTTTTAATTATATACTGTATTTTATCAATCAAGCAACAGTAGCCAGGATTGCAATGCAACCTGCTTCGTATAAAATACCCAGACAAAACGCCACGCCACGGCACAAATATATTTTCCTATGTACGAGTAGGTAGAAGAGGGATCTTAAAGAAGCAAGGGCAGTCTTTATCAGATTTAGATAAATGTATGTAATGCTCACCCTTTCCCTGTGTCGAAACCGAACTGGTAACTGTGCGGACCCTTCATGCCGTGCATTCGGAATTCCGTCCTCTCATCGGGCGCTGGTGCGGAAGTAGCATCGTGTTTCGGAGCTTTCGGTGACTCTTGCCTCAAAGGTGCTCGGTAGGTGTGATCTGGAATTATGTTTCTCCCTTAATTTGCATAGTAAGCAAGCAAGCTCGTATGCGTTAGGGGCTAACTCTGGTGACGAAGGTCTCCGTCATGGCTTAACGACTGCTAGAGCCAGGACCGACAGTGTAACGTCCCTTCCGAAGCTCGGAATCTCTCAGATATAAATACCAGTACAGTTACCCATCCAAATAGTGACCGCGCAGAACGTCGCTTAACTTAGGTAATCGGTGAAGATTGACTAAGCAAGCTACGCCACGAACGCTTCGTATAATGAATGAATTAATGAATGATTTATTTGCGTGAAGAGTGGTACATATTAGGTCTTAAATAAATTATTGATTCTCACACTTCGCCAGAGAAACCCAGCATGCAGAATTAAGATTACGCTTATGTTAATATAATTAAAATTTAATTATACACCTTTATTGCCATTAAGTGTCCATTTTTGTGACTTAAAGCAGTTTTCCGAATTGGAATTAGCAACCGTGTAGGGTCCCTTAATTTTACTTTAGAATCTAGTTTGTCTTCATACTTATCAAAAAACTTGTTATGTTCAATGACAAAACAACATACCTGAAATATGTAGAGACCTGGTAAGTTTAGTAATTTCAACTTTTTAAATAAAGGCCTACATGAGTTAAGTGGTGCAGCACCACATACAGCTCGAATACATTTCTTTTGCACAATAAAAGCCTTGTTGATATCAGTTGAGTTACCCCACAGCATAAGACCATACCTCAAAACCGATGCAACGTAGCCATGGTATGCCATGAGAGCCGTTTTTTCACCTTATGTTTGACGAAGCCTCTTAATTGCGAAAACGAAACGAAAAAAAAGATTAAAAAAAAAAAGATGTCGAAGAAATTATCACTCACGTCCGGGAGGCCTGAAGCTTTCAGATGTTTCTTGTTCCGTCGAACTCGTTGAAGTGGGATTGCCGTATGCAACTACTGGAACGGCAGATGGAAATTCCTGGAACCGTACTTATAAAATTAAGAATCTTATTGGTAGGTAGACGATCTTGAGTATCTTAATTATTAAGTTCCACCCAGCCATGCGCCAAATTGAAAATAACTTTGAGTTTCTAGCTTACCTGTCTGAGTTCTTCGCCCTTCAACTTTTGTTTGGTTTCAGCTTTTCTGTAAAGGTAATTAATCTTCTCGTCAGACGGAGTCAAGTAGTCGATTTCGGTACTTGGCAAGGGCTTAAATAATTTTACAGGTTTTGCTCTTGGGATTTCTGTTGCTGACTCATCGCCATATTGTGCTATTGGTATCGCAACTGGCTTGAACTCCCCGCTAAACTTTTTAGGGTAGAATTTTTTGGGATATTTATTCAGAATGTATGGCTGCTGTGGCGGTATCAAATGTAATGGTAAACGAGGTTCTACTTTGTGATTTACCTTTCGCCTACCGACGAAAGGTAATTCCTCCTTTGGAGTTTTTTTAAGAGGTAAATCGTAGTCTTCAACGGACTCAGGGTTCTGTATTTGCTCTGAAGTCGACGGTACGAAGTAATCGTTCGGGGCATCTTCTGATGGGGGTTCTAAACTCAACGAAGGGGTAGGAACCGTATACGTTTGCTCGTCTGCTTTAGATCTTCTAGGGTTTACTTCAGAATGTTGTTTCTTAAGATAAGTTTGATGTAAAATTTGAATAGGCTCGAGTTTTCGAGTGGGAGTTTCTTGTGCTATGGGGTACCAATCAGTCTGTTCTCCAGGCTCCGTGGGGTTGTAGTAGTAATCTGTATTTTGGCCCTGAATGGGGGGCAGCAGGTATGTAGCCGGCGTTACTATATTATCCGGTAATACTTCCTCAAGCCTGTGCGGATCTGGAGGGATGAGATAACTGTCGACATCCGCATCATCTGACACGTAGTAAGTAGGACTGATGTGTGCTGTGTCTGCCTTTTTGACTGGATTTTTTTTTGGCTCGTCTTCATTTTGGTCAACTGGTACACTTATGCATTTAGCTGAGAGAATGAACGGCAAAATCTGTAATCAAATCGTAAATTTTATTAGTAGGTCACTTGGACAAAGTAACCGCTACTTTATAGCACAACTAACCACCGGCTTAAAAAAACCAATGAAAAAACGTTTCTGTTCTATTGGACCACGTTAGGTAATCTTTAATTACAGAAAACTGTGTCACAAAAGAGAAAAAAATATGAGACCAATAAAGTAAGGTGAAGTGAAGGTTCGCATCTATACTCTCTCAATTCGACGTAGTGCAATGGTGTGGGCGCGAAATATTAAGACTAATTTATTTTAATTATCTACCTACTCTAGTTAGTTAGGTATTAGACCTACACTACATAGATTAATGCTTTGCGACCACAAAAAAGAGTTAATCTTCTAACAGAGGTTGTAATACTTATAGAAAAAATCCCAACCGAGAGGAGGTCGAGAAATAGCACTTGCCAAGAGCCGTTGTAAATGATTTCGTTAGGCACACAGATTACATTGTTCTGCGCCTATTGGTTCAGTGTACGTAAACCTTAAGCAAAGCAAGCGCGATCTCAGTAAATTGGTCCGCACGATGTTTATTAGGTCGAGACGAATGACATGACAATGTTTTGGTAGCAATGGTAGCAAATATTGTTATGTAAGACAAACCTACCTTACTAAAATAGATTAGGTACCTTCTACCATGGACAAACGAAAATCGTCTATGCTTCTACCCAGTCAATCCAAAAAAGTACCTACCTCAGGTACCTACCTATCGATAAAATTCCTAGTAGAGACCTACGGCATTTTATGTAGAGGATGATACAGTTTAAAACTATTTCTCCATCAAGTTTTCGAGATTTTTTTTCACGATGACTTACCTACATGATGCTATCGTACACCTACCTACTTACTACTACGTAACTACTACTACACCTATTTACTTGCTGCTTTATTCATTTAGATTAAATAAAACAGTTAGGGAGTGTAAACACGAATGTACATAGGTAAGGATGTAATTAAATAAATAAACATCTCCACACCCACTACAGGAACCCATTTTCTAGAATGTGGATCAAGACACATTAGCTCTGAGTAGGAAATCCAGTTCCTACATCACACAGAGCAGGAAATCGATATGACATAAGAATTGCAGGAACAAAAAGACGTAGTAGGCAATTTCATCGAATCAAGTGCAAGCTGGTACAAAAATGAAATTGTGCAATAAGTATTACGACATGTTATTTCGGTCATAAAACAAATGAACCGTTTCCGTAAATAGTTTCTGTTTGATCAGCTATATAAAGAACATTTAGCTTTTACTAATTTGTTTCTTAAAAATTACTAGGAAGATATCCACTAAGATCAATGACTTTTTTTTATACGACCAGGTAAAATATACAGCAACACTATCTAATACGATGTTATTAAGGTAAGTAATTAGAACCTGGAACCTTAGCCAGCGATGGTCACTGGTCACGGATTAATAGATTCGATATTGTATTACCTATTGGCTTTCTAGGATGCGGATCGCGTGGAAAGCCGGCTTTCAATGCCGCACATACTAAGCCCATTTATTCTTTGTCTAAGAGCTCCTCAAAATTGTTTAGTGATGAAGAAACCACATAGGTGATTAAAATGAAAAACACAGTTCTCAGCGATTAATTGACAAAAGGTCTGCATCATTGTTTGCTAATCCAGAAGATCACTCCAAATATAATATACCTACATATTTGGTGCGATCTTAACAAAATATAATATATTTTAATTGTAGGTATATAGCTATATGTAAAATCTTACAGAGTGTAACGACTCTCTCTCTAAAGTTTAATATGACCTCCCGACCATAGATCTTGCTTAATAAATTACTAACTGTAAATTTTCTATAATCTGTATAGTACCTAATAATTATTCCAAAAATAATAGGACCTACCTAGGTACCTACTATTTTTGGGATCATTCGGGAGGTTTCGAAGGTTTGTCTGTAATGATTTGTCATAATAATATGTGTTCGACTTCCTTACCTAGGTGTTTAATTTTATAATTTTGATGCGTGTCTCCCAACAACATACGAGCTCCTATTTTGGTAAGCATGACTTAGGCTTATTTTTATTATTTTCTAGCTTTTACATTTTCAACCACCGCGATTTCTATTATTGATTGTTCGTTTTTAACTGAGCGTAAACCAAACAATCTACCGTCGTCGCTACCACCATAGAAAATAGATTTGCGAGCTAATTTTCTTATAAATGAGCTCTCACCAGCTTAACTATTTAAAGAGATATTGAAATGAAAGTGAAACTAATACTTCGAAACATAAATCGTAGTCTCACGAACGGTCCACGATGTCACAAAGCCAATCAGTAAATTAGATGTGCTTTGATGAGGTTTCTGAGGATGTGGGCAAAGACGGGATCATAGGATTAGATAACCCACTAGTAGGTATGTGAAATTGTGAATAGGCGCCCAACTACCGCCTACTAGACAAATTGTTTGCAAATATTTTAGCACATTTATTTCCTTTCGATGAATTTTGACGTTGGTAAATGTAGAGATTATTATTATTGAAATTGTATTATTGTTATAAAATTAATTTGTTTTATCCACTTTACATGTAGGTACTTTCACTTTATATTATTTTAATTCAAAATTTGTAAAATTTAAGGAATAAAGGCTATTTTATTTATTTTTATAAAATGTAGAGATTTCCTACATTGATTTTGATTTTGGATGTAAATATAGTGTTAAAACAAGGAAGTACAGGCCTACCTACTTGTAAATAAGCAAAGGTATCGTAGTGAGTTCTTTTCACGAAAAACGAAGACAAATTGACACGTAAGTAACTATTATTCTACCAAACTACCTGATCATACCTAAAGTACATAGGCTGATTCGAGTATTCCTGCTCTATAGGAAAGAAGACTTACCTACCTCTAAATTTCCGCTTGAAAGTAACTGTAGTAGGGTAGTAGGTACCTACTTATTGGGACACCTATATTCATTATGGAAGTTTACTTACGAAAAACAAATGCGGCCACATTTTAAAAAATATTAATTTCTTTTGTTTTTTACACTTTTGATTTATTATTTTCACAACACTTTTCGACGCTGCGGCTTCCGAAGCTGAACGTAAGCGAGAAATGCGCTCGCGCCTCCTTGCGGGTTCTAATAGAGGCGGCCGACGGCGACTACGATCGCATTTTATATAACATCGCCAATCGAATACTGCACAATATATAATTTAGCAGAATCAATGTCGTTTTGTTTTACACAAGTTAGATAAGTCTAATCGTGGCACCATCACACTTAGCTAAACTATTGATGCATGAAATGACCGGTCTTCCGGACTGTCGCCGCTATCAAATCACTAATTAGTGGGGTTGCAACTATGCAAGTGCGTAGCTACCTACTTACAAAAAGTGCATGCCGAATCGCAGTCGATTTCGGTCAAGCCTAGCTAGATAGACAGAATTTCCATTGACCTACATTTTTGATTGGCTTGGTGTAGGTAGAGCTTTAATTTCGTTAAAGAAATCCGACAGAGCCGTCTACGGCCTTTACCTCTACCAGGTAGAATTTGGAAACGTAGAAGTACGAGGTGGACATAATAATATATAAAGGTTGCTACGTCAGAGGCCAAAAGTATTTGAATCCTGAAACCTACGACAATACAAGGAAAACGTCTTCAAAACTAATTATTGCTAGACCGACTCGTGATTGTAATATGGAAGGAATCTATCTAAATAAATTACCCAGACGATAGAGCTTCAATAATTGATCAATCATTAGCGCAAAAAATACAGAGTGCAAAAATACGACTTCCGAAAACGGAAAGGCGAATGACAGTTATTGCATGCACACAATGATGAACATCATGGTGACCTCAAAATAGGTAGTACTCATAATATCAAGCCTAGGATAAATTGACAGAAACGTAAAAAGAACCGTAGGTACCTAATGGTTTCTGTTCCGGGACTGTATTAAAACTGACATGAAATGATCTGAAGGTCTGAAGTAGTTTTTTTACACCCTGTATAATATTGCGTTGTAATCTAAGGAAACATTGGATCAAATTAAATAATTATGCCACTTGCATCAAGCAGAGTTAGCTTATTACCTTGAGTTAAGAAAATTTTTATCCTTGCACTAGCCGTCTCCCGCGGCGTTGCTCGCGTTAGAGTGTGACTTTTCAAAATTCCTTTCTTAGTGCACCCCTACACTATATAAGGATACTAACCTCCAAATTTCATACCTCTAGGACTTATAGTTTAGGCTGTGCGTTGATTCTATGTCAGCTTCAAAAGAATTTTATATAATATTGATGATGTAGGTAAGTATTGTATCATCCGGTCACAAAAAAACATATATGAGCAAAGTTAGCTTTTCTTCATTGAATATAGGTATTCAACATTTCTTCATTGAATATATCCGTGCTTGAAATCTAGTTATTTGTTCAAGTCCCCGCCGACCGCTGCGCGCTGTTGACAATTTTTTATTTGCTCTCTAATAGCAGGTGATCGCGGTCGACCATCCCGAATCGTTGTCCACAATCGAGTTTTTCACAACAAAGCTTATTGAGTAAATCTTTTCTGATCGAAATTCAACAAGAGTGCAAGGTCACTCCAGTGTTACATGCCATCAAAGTTCCTTCACTTTTGCACCAGTCGGCCTGACCATGACAAATTATCTTATGAAACTAATTAAATCAAATGAAACAATTTTTTACTGGTTTGTTTATTAGATACCGCCGGTAACTTACTATTTGACCAATTGGAAATGCAATTATTATCGTATCACTTCGAAAAGTACTTCGAACGCTATTTTGTACACAGGACAACATACATAAAATATTGTAAAAAAAACCTATGTAGTAGTAATAATACATTGAGGAAGGTAGTATTTCTACTTTTAGTCTGGTGTGCATGTCTTCAAAAATTAATGACAATTTAAAATTGTAAAGTTAGCTACCTATTGCAAAGCCGCTTATTGCTATGCATGTAAATTACATCCAAGTTGTATATAATTCATTTTTGTTTTTGGACTATTAATCTAGAGCAGTATTAACACAAAACACACGCAGCACACTAATCTTTCTTGAATATTATGCATAAATATTTGCTATAGGTATTAAAACATATTCTACACAATGCAAAACAAATTGACTTACAGAGCTTTATGTACAGAGCCATAAAGATCCATTGTGACTACTGTAGTCGATAATTCGTACTAGCTTGCCTTTCTCATTAAACTTACTCTAGAGACCTTCAGTAACTCAAATCATTCAAACAAACTGGTAAAATAATACTGCTAAAAAAGGACACAAATAACTTCTATTTTACAAAATGCTAATAAATAGTATTTTTGTTGAAACTACCACAAAAAGATAGCCTTAACAAGAATTTTAAGTGTAGTAACGATTTTGTCAGTTTACTTAATTAACAACGTAGTCAGGAAGGTAGGTACTATGCTATTCCGTAAATAGAGTCGAACGCAAGACAATTACAATTAACTCGAATTTGAACACACCAAAGAAAAAATAGAAATTATCGCTTGTCTACAAATCTATTTTTGAAATCAGATCATGTTGTTTATACGTCCTAAAACTTAGTAAAAAATAATAATCCTAAAATCAGGGATATTCTCAAGTCTTCGTAGTGCATCAAAAAACGTCGCACAGGGAACTAACATTTAGTCCCTAAATGCAAATTCCTCCTAAATTGTTTTAATCAAACACACCACGCACACATAGATCCAAAAGTTGACAAGGTAAGCCAGTGTTTTCTGCACTCGTCGCATAATCCTAATTTATGTTTGTACCTACCACCATGGACTTATTGGAATTATTAGTGCATGGTACAACTATTTGAATTAAGTACACATTTTTTCTCCGAATATTCTGCAAGGTAAGCATTTCTTAGATACCCTGCTTACGAGGTATTCTCTAGAAGTTGATATTATTGACAAGATTCTTTGTAAAGAACTTTTAAAACTCGAATGTTTCTTGTTGCACTACAAAGAAAAGAATCGTAAAATGGCTTTTCTATAGACGGATATCACGGGCTAAATGAAAGAGCTAAGACTAATTTACTATGGGGCGTCTACCTAAAATTACGAATGATAAATAGTTCGTAGTCTACATTATATTCGACTTAACTCTAAACAGCAACATATCACATCCATTGATCGTACCATAGCCACATCAATTTCACTGAAATCCACTCACACTTTTCGGAATCTCTTGTACTAAATCTTGACTACACGCTCAAAACATGAATAACAATTTGATCATATTATACATACACAGATATGAATCTGCTTTGTCATCCAATAAAAATAATACCGTTTAATGGTAAATTGTAATTTGAATGATGATACGTACTTACTATACATTTAGGATTGTCTTAAATAATATTTAGTCAACAGATCAAAGTTTACGATACTGCGAAACGGTAGAGCAAGTCTGATTGGAAGGATACAGAATTTAAATGCATTTTTAATTGACTTCCATTCAATTGGTAGGAAACTTTTCAGCATTTTTTTCTGCATTATGCTAAAGCCTGCAAAACTAATAGTTTATGTAGGTAGACCGATTACTTTCCCGCATTAGACATTAGTAATCCATGCAAGTAGACCATAAAAAGTTGTAACCATATCTTGCACATTTGAGTGCAACCGAAAATTACCGTAAATACGTTACTACTACAATAAAAAATACATATAAAATTAAATACAATAGTGACTACCGAATGGGGGACTGCGATGGGTATTCATTCATTTCACAAAGAAATCACAATAAAGTTAAAAAGCAACACTACGACGCACTCGAATATTCGCTTGAGTTCACAGCTACGCACTTTGTTCATTTTACCACTGGGGGTTAGGCGGCATATAGCCCTCTGGGGCGTGGGCGGGCGGGAAAGGAGCCGCAGGCGCGGGCGGCCCGCTGTATGGCGGGTAGTAGCCGGCGCCCGCACCGCCGCCGTAACCGCCGTAGTAAGGCGGGTTGGAATATGCGCCATAGCCCATTCCGTAACCTGGAACATTATTGATTCATCATTTATGATTCATCAGTTTGGAAAGACTAGTGCTGGACACTCTTTGACGTTTTCATCGGCCATCGGCTTGCGTCGCTGATAAATCAACGCACAGCTTCATACCTAGAAATATGTATCGAGAGTTGCTTGTCATGGTAAAAAAAGCTAAGAAAAAACTTCCGGAAATCTGCTCAGGCTCTGTTTGTGAATTCATGGGTTGTCCAACTAAGATTTGCAGCGGAGAGATCAAGCATGTAAGAAAACAGTACCACGCGACATACTTATAAGTCGCAAACATTCCAGTAAAAATAGATAAATCATTGATTTACCTGGCGGGTACTGGCCATATCCCTCTGGCGGTGGGTTGGCACCAGGGTACACCTGCGCCGGGGCTGGCATAGGATGCGGCGGCACCGCACTGGAAGGGTGTGGGTGAGGAATCGGCATTCCTGGAACCGGAGCCTTCACTTCCCCCGCCGGCGTCGGTGACCCGGCCGTCAACAGAGTCCCGTGACTCATGTTTAATGACATGTGTGATGGAGCTTTGCTTGGCTGAATAATAGGCGGGATCCCCATCGGTTCATGCGGTATCGGCCGATGCACTGAATGCTCGATCGGCGCAACGGGCACCATATTTTGTGCTACTTCACTCTTTCTTGTCACACCACTCGGACCGAGCATACTCGACACGCTATGCGACATGCTAGGCATTTTTTCTTGAGATTCTAAACCCTCCGTTTTGTTTGGTGATTTTTTCTTTTTTGATTTCACAATCTTCTCCTCGTTGGTTGGCGAGTAGGATTGCGTTATGTCGTCCAAGTTTCTACGAAAGTCTGGCATGCTCTCTTTGTTCAAGACACTCGCCGTTCTTTCTAATTGACTCAAGCTTGACTCGGTCGGTGGTCGGTTCCCGGCGCGCTGATGTCTATAATTTTTTAGCAAGTTAATCTTCTTCTCTATGCGGTCACCGGACTGAACAGAGTTAGTATTATCAGATGATGGTTCAAGGCTTGTATCGCGAGATCTAGAGAAATCGAGAGAGTTTTCTTCAATCGATTTTCTTTCGAGAGCTTCTTCTGAAGGTAGTTTTTCGTCTGTGGTTAAAATTAATGTTTCGTTTTTGTTTGGTTTTGTTGAATCATTGCTGTTTTCTGTTTCTGTGCTGTCACTGGGATTTGTAGTTCTATTTTCCGAAGTATTAGGCGTATTGGGTGGTGGTGTAGACTTATCTTGTGCCTTGGTAATCTCATCATCGCTATCGAGAACTTGTGTATCTTCATCGGAGTCAATTTTACTAACTGAATCACTGTCTGGTTTCTTTGGAGTTTTAGGTATTTTTGTAATGCTAAGTGATCCTTGTAAGGACCTAATGCCTCTCCCGTGCACTGGTGGTCTAGCTCGCATCGCGCTTATCGGCTTGAAATCCCCCATTCGCCTCATTTGCTGGATCTTTTGTCCTGACATCATGGGGCGCATTTTGTTAGAGCCCACCATGCCCGGTCTGGCGACCATTCGTTGCATGCCTGGCCTTTGTCCTGTTTTTGAAGTAATCGTGATTGCAGAGTTATTTTTTAGTGAGCCTGGAATGTTTGCTGGAGACGGCCGTGAGCCTAAAACTGAAGAAGAAATAGTTATTTTCTTAATTTTATCACAGTAACATAAAAAACAATTGATTATAACAATTGATAAATCAATCACATTGAATTAAAATCGCACCTTTCTTTCCTAAAGGATTGTCTTTGGCATCGCCTTTGAAAGAAGTCTTGATGGCAATGATTTTTCCTGACTCCAGTTGCATGTATATACCCTTGGGAGATTTAAGCACCATCACGCGCTGGCCTGCTTTTAGAACAATATTGGTCTTCTCAGCAGAGTTGGTCGGTATTACCACATCTGTAACGAAAATAATTTGATTATTTGTTTTCAGATCAACGCAAGTTCACGCTATTACGGCGAATGTTGCATCGCTCCGTGTTTTTTGGGTTGACGAGACAGACAACAGAAAGCGTTGCAAAAAATGCCTAAAAAAATAATTTGTAATGTTTCGACATTACGCCGCACAGCTTGTACCCAAACCAACATACTAGCGAAATATTCCCAGCCACGAAAGCTACTACTTCAAAATGTTTATCGTTCACTTTACAAATGCATGAAAACACCTTTTCAGCTGAAACAAAATAACTTCACGGATGTTTTTAGGGCGCCTTACCCAATGGTAGTGTCATCTCCTGTGCCGTCATGCCTTGCCGCCGCCATACGTCAGCCGGGATCCACCTTGCACCGTGTTGCATAGGCCGAACGGTACCGACTGGACGCTGCACAATGCTGCCGTCGGCGGTGCGAACTGTTCGGTACGCAGTTGTCGGTTTTGGTGCTAGCGCTGCTTTCTTTTCTAACTCGTACCTAAGTAACACAGTCGTAACAAAATATACAATTGAGCTTTTTAGCAAAGCAAACTATGGAGTCGAGAAAGATGAACGAATCAACTAGAACATTACGCTTTATCACTGAGTAAATAATGATGGCGGTAGATTTAATAATGTCAAACTTACCCTCTTTGTGCCAATCTCTTCTCAGCACTGGATAGCTTCTTTTCTTTCCTGTCTACCAATAACGATTCGTGTTGGAAAGGCTCTTTGCTCAACCATTTCGCGTGGTAAGTAATTACGCCTTGCATCAGCACGTCCAAGTACTTGTCCTTAAAACTCGAGAGATCCTTCATTTCAGAGTCCTAGAAAAATTATTAAAATTAATTATCTGCTACACATATTATGCCCATATTTTCTAGAATGAACAATTCTTAACCTTATTCATCTACCGATCATCACAATACTTTCGGTTTCGGTGGAAATGTCGAGAGTCCATCAGGTGGGGGATGCCCTACTCTTCGCGGTCGCCATTCGAGAATATTTGTTCCCCATCGGTTGTCAGTTCTGCTAGCTACATGGCCTGCCCATTGCCACTTCAACATGTTATAAAGAAGAATAATAATACAATACCTTGTCATCATTATCAAAGCAGAGATTGGTGATTTCCTTCATCGATAACACGGCGTCGGGATTACATTCGTCGACAACGCGGTCCGCCATGCCTTGCTTATTGATCTGTCGATCGTAGATTTTCTTTTCTAAACAGCAGTCCATCACGAAACGGTACACGAAACACGGCTTCTTTTGTCCGTACCTAAGAAATAAATAGCTATTGGTATTGTAATCATCTAAATTCTAAGCGTACAGACACAGATCATAAAATACTACCAGGTATATGTGACCCTATAAATAAGGTAAATAGCTTTTAATCCTACTATTATTATAAACGCGAAAGTTTGTGAGTATGGATGTTTGTTACTCTTTCACGTAAAAACTACTGATGAAACTTGTTGTCCGTGACCTGGATTAACACATAGGCTACATTTATCCCGGAAAAAAACGGGATCCAACAGGACGCGAACGAAGTTGCGGGCGGAATCTAGTTTAATCATAAAAATATACCCGATACACCCTTGGTAGTTTTTCACCTCTTTACTTCCGCTTCTCTACTCTACACTATTTATGGGGAATTAGGACACCTGTACACCTGTATCATAAGTTATTTATCACAAAACGCACGATTTTGTTTGTGTATAAACCCCTGTATTCAACAAAGAATTACCGTCGAGATACATTTTTACTTTACCTGTAAACTCTGCAAACAGCCTGTGTGTCATGGCAAGGGTTCCAACTAGCGTCAAACACGATAACCCGGTTCGCTCCAACGAGATTGATGCCAAGAGAACCAGCTCTGGTAGAAACGAGGAACAGATAAATATGCGGGTTCGCGTTGAATTCATTGATAAGCTTTTCTCTTTCTAAAGCGTGGGTTGATCCGTCCAAACCTGTAGGTAAAATAGTAAGAATAATGTCGTTAATATTAATTAGTGATTGCCAAAAAATAAAAAAGAAGGAGAGAGTTACTCACGGTAATAATTTGTGTTCCTCTCCCAAAGGCAGTGAGTTCCTGGAATGTAATTTCTCTCTAGGAAGTCTTCAATGAGATTCAGCGTGAACAAACTTTGACTGAAAAGAAGCAACCTATCGCCGAGTTTGATACTTTCGTTCAGGATGTAGAAGAAGAATTCCATCTTTGCAGAGTTTTCAATAATTCCCGGTATGTAATCTTTTAATAGTTCAGAAGCCCAGTCGTAAGTCATTTCTTCTGCTTTCTTTACTAAAGCCAACTGTTCTTCTCGGTTCAACTTCTCTTCTTTTTCACTCTCATCTGACTCAGATCCATCTTCATTATTCTTCTCCTTGGATGTTTTTCTATCTTTACGCCCCTTAGGTTTTGCTTTAGGAGGGTTTTTATTTTTGCTGCCTTTCTTTCTGCCTCTTTTGTTCTTTTTAGGAACTTCTTCAGACTCAGATTCATCGCTCTTTGTCGCTTCTTTGGCGATTTTAGCATCTTTTTCTTTTGTGATCGCTGGCTCGGGTAATGTCACTTTAGCCGGAGCGGTTCGGAAAGGAAACACTTTCTTGGATTCGTCCTTGACAATCGTCTTTGTGTCTAAATCGGCGATTTTCACTTCGCCGTCCGATTCGGATTTCACCTCAGTCTTTTCCTCCGCTTTTAGTTTATCGACTTCAGTCTTCAGTTCTGTTATGGGCCAGGAAGTTATTGGGCTTCCAGAGCCTGCGCTGCCTAGAGGTGGTTTAGTTTCAAGATGTCGTGGGATGTTTGAATACGGGGTCGGATAGTTAGCGCTCCCAGCATTTTCTTGCGGATTGGTGAAAGCTGGAGTATTCGGTGTAAATCCGTAAGCTTGACCGTAGGGGGGTGCGTTTTGTTGCATTGGAGGAACACCTTGTAATGCTGAATTTGGTGGAATATTTTGCCCCATAGCAGGTGGCATATTTTGTGACGTATTTGGTGGACCATGTTGTCCCACATTAGGCGGCAGAATTTGGGGCAAATTAGGTTCAGTCTTGATCTCGTTCGGATAACGAGGCTCAGTCTTGATAACTGGATTTGGCACATTAGGGTTAGGCGGGATATTATTTGCATAACCAGGGTAGTTCGGATCGTATTGATTGTACTGGCTTGCGTTCGGTCCGTATGGAGCTGGGTTACTGTATGGCGGCGGATACGGTTGGTTAGGGTAATCGGGGTTAGGCGGATTATTAGGATAGGTTGTAGGGGCGTTGGGGTTATAATCGGGATAGCCGGGTTGATTGTACCCCTGATACGGCGGCCGCTGGTTGCCATACCCCTCTTGGCCCTGATAGGGTTGTACAGCGTTGTTAGGATAAGGCGATTCGTTCGGAGGCGCGGTGTAGTTAGGCGGATACTGTGGGTTATTGAACTCCGCTGGATTGCCTCTATAATCTTGCGGCGGTTGGTTGTTCGTGTTCGGGTACTGGGGATTGTTGTAATAATTCTGATTTTGCCCCTGGCCGTAGTAGTTATTACCACCCCAATAATTCTGGTTGTAACCTTGTTCGTTGTTCTGAGGATATTGGTTAGGATAGTTGTTGTATCCTGGTTGTTGCTGATAGTAGTTGCTATCGTAGTTCTGGTTAAAGCCTTGGTTTGGAGGGTAATATCCTGGTTGGTTCTGGTAGTTGGGGTACGGGGGATAGGTACCGGGTTGGTCGGGTCGGTACGCGTTAGGTCCGTAAGGTCCGTTGGGAGGATATGTCGAGTTTCCGTAGTTAGTGTCTTGGCGAGGGGCGACAGACCCAGTTGATGTGTTTGGGGGTATTGTGGCAGCGGGTTTCTTAGGTCCGCCCTAAAAAATACAAAAACACTGTGAATCACACACAAAGACCTAGAGTTCATATCACTTTATGTTCTAATTAGGAGTCAACGATAGGCTCTGAAATTTGATTTTTAATTATTTGAATTCTTACCCGAGGTTTAGGTCCTGGTTTCTGTCGTATTCCTCCTTTGCTATTTCTAGCGCGACCAGCTTTTGTAATGCCTCCTATCTCTTCCAAATCCAAATCTTCATCGATTAGCGCATTCGCTTCGCTACGCTTTCTTAGAAAATTGTATAGTACATCGGGGTGATTCCAGATCTACAAAAAAAAATATTGCTGTATTTGAATATACCTTCATACTGACGCCGATTCTGCAGTTGCATTTTTCTAAACTAATTTAATTTGACAGCGCTAAAGTTATACTCGTCTTGGTCGTATTTGGTCGTCGTTGGTCTTTCGGAGCCATTCTACATTTCGCCTTGCAGTTCGTATTCGACCTTCTAGAACCATTATTCCGGAGCGGTTCCGCGAGCACGCATAAGTGCATTTTCTGTAGTTTTGAAAACGCGGTCCAGAAATATAGTTCGTATAAATAATCTTACCTTGCAACAAATAGCGAACGCTTTCAAAGGGTTCGGTACCGCAGTAGAGCGAACGACTTCGTTCATGAATCTGTCGTACAGTTTCCGTTGGAGCGGTGTCATACGAATCAGAAGCACGTATTCTTCCTTTTGCGGCAACGTCGATTGTAGTACCGCGTGCGACCGCCTTAACAGAATAGTGTTACAAATTGACATAATAAGTGGTATAATCTTTAATATAATTCTAAAGAATAAGAAAAATATTTCACAAGTACCTTTGCACGAAACCAACGAGCAATGAATGCAGAACATGCGCGCGGTACCGCATAAGCCTTATATCCTGCGGCGTAGAGTCTATACATTGCCCATTCTGTATGGGACGCTCAAACATATTGCAGAACTCAGTTTTACTGCCGAGGTAGTTAGGCCGCACGAAGTCAACCATGCACCAGTATTCGAGCAAATTGTTTTGAAGAGGATAACCTGAAAATAAATTAAAACGAGTTTAGTTTTTTTTCGAGGGATCAACATCATGTAAGTACAGATAATAGAAATAAGCTCACCAGTCAATACCACTCTGCGCTTTGTTCTCATTTGCTTCAGAGCGTAAGAAATGTTCGAATGGGAATTTTTGATTCGATGCCCTTCGTCGCAGATTACCAAGTCGGGCCCTGGCTTTACGAGCGCTGCATACATTTCTGTAAGGTAAACACGCAAACGCCGTTTGACAAAACTGGCTAGAATTTTTCATGATTTTTATACATTACGAAAAGTTTCTTGACAAAGTCAATCCACAGACATAAGTACGACAAAGCATCGTTAGGTACAATGAATTAAGGTTATTTTAGATAGATAAGCGGGGCAATCTTTAGTGGTAAAGTAGCCTAAATATAACAGTCAAGTAGAGCTTACACAACTACGTACCATTTAAGAGTTTCTTGTCTTCATCAGCAGGCGTGTTTTCATTAACAGCGTCTTTATCATCCTTGTCCTCCTCTTTGTCTTTAGATTCCTCAGAAATTTTCGAAAGGTTGGTTATATCAGAGTTCTGTAAAAATACCCAATGTGATGAAAACAGAAAACGGTGATATCACTGTTAACCTAGCCTAGCCTAGCCGCGGAACTCTATACAAAATACCGGGGAGATAGCACGGTTACGCGCGGTATCAAAATATTACGCTATACTGCGCTGGTCTGAAATGTATTCATGTAAATTATATTAGTTTTTCAATAAGCCAAATTTTTTGTTTCTTATACAATTAAATGATGAAACAAGCTATACCTGGGTATCATCATTTCCAGCTTCTGCTAACTTCTTTTCTTCTCTCTCCTTTTCTTCTGCTCTCAACTCAGCCTTCTTCTTCTTGCGAGGTTTCTTGTCTTTTTTCATACTGAGTAGCCGATATAACTCGTACCCTATCATTAGAACGCCACCGGTCGTTGTCCAGTCCTAAAATTAGTACGAATAGTCAGATCGCTATCAACTACAGGCATAAACCGCAGAAGTACTGATACATCTATGGTTTTTTCTGGTGTTTTTATCATGATTTTGTTCTGTTAATGGGATAATCGTTAAGCGATTATCCCTATTATGTCTTGTGGTTCCATTGCTTTCTGTTGATTTAAATCTTCCCATCTGAAAAATTATATACCTTGACAACTTTAGCTCTCATCTGAAGCGTCTTGTGGCTGTCATTGAGCACGTAAATAGGGAAGTTCCTGGGACGAACTTCACCGTGAGCTGCCAACGCACTAGAGTTGGGATCCACTGGCAGCCACATGTTGAACTCGGCCACCTGTAAATAAACATTCTCAAAATATCCACGAAAATAAAATCTCGGTAAAGGTTTATTTTATAGTGACCTTTTAGTAAGGCAAAACCAGAGAAAGATTGCAATTGGGAATAGTCACAAGTAGCTGATGGCCATATAAAAATGTATGACCACTAGACCTAGACGGTTGGTAAGTGCCCAAGCACTTTCAAATACCCTCTTCAATGCAGTACGATCAAATTAAAAACCGACATACCCAATTCTGTAGTGTATTTATAGGCATAATGCATAGAACTGTCTTGGATGTTGTATGCCGTAGAAAAATATCACAGAAGCAGACTATTTGCAGCGTCTTCCCGAGACCCATGGAATGCGCAAGAATGCAGCCGAAACCAGAAGACGTTGAGAATCGCTCCACTGATTCTATTATGTTGTCAAATAGGAATCTCACACCGCCAATCTAGAATTTGAACATCACTTAGATATAAGTGTAACATTGTTATAGTAGTTTTTTATTGCATGTTATGTTAGTAAAATTAAATAAAATAATAGAAAAAATTATAAAATTAGTATTCATATAATTATTATTGTATTATTAGTATGTATTAAAAAAAATATTTTACCTGATGAGGTTTGATCACCCGCGCAATTTGTGGTGCCAAAAATATGTCACCCTCGTTTTCCGGATGGCCGATATTTATCTGTACTCGACCTTGCTCATCAGGGACATTGTAGGTATCATTGACATGAAGACCTGTAAGTGAATAAAGTATTAGTAAATATCATAACAGCCCAAAGGAATCCACTGCAACATGAGCCTCGTTCATAGATTTCAAAAAACTATTTTGGAGCGGTTGAAACTCGAGGGTTGGTGATTTTCGAAAGTGCCAAGTTCTGGCGATGTTCGTTTTATCACTGTTTTATGAACGCTCTTTGCCAAAGTGGGGGAGGCGGAGCAACGATCTGCGATACATAGCGCTGGCAATAGTACATTACTGCAGCGGCCCGCAACAGAGGCAATGAGGGAAGAACGTGTAAATGTGGGACGAGGCACACATACGTGTGTCCCTCATTGCCTAGTTGTGGCCAAGGCTTGTATAGTACTTTTCTCAAATAATGCGCGGAAATTAAAACTAAGTACAACTTTACAATACAATTACTTTTCAAAACCAATAAATAACGAACAACGAAGTTAGTGTTCATTTGTTTTTTTTTTCAATAATCAGCTTTCTATTTGAAAGCCTGTTCAAAATTTGAATAAATCCTTTGATAAGTTTTCCTTGGTTGCCATGTCATGGAGTAAAAGATCGTTCCATTTTTAAATAACACGACAGTAATGAGTTTTGTATGTAATTTATATGGCCGCTAAACACGCCGGCAATGGATTTTCATACATTTATTGCCAGCCGCTGCTCGCATGTGTTTGGCCAGTACTGCATTTTCGATTTATCTCGAAGAAGGTTGTCAAAATAATGCTTTAATTTCCAAGCATGTTTGAGAAAAAACTATAGAGGAAGACAAATCAAAACGCAGACAAAATAGCGGGCGGTTACCTAGTTGTAGCTATAATGCTAGTTTACCTGAATTATTTGGATCTTCGTCAGCCTCGGGACTGGGTGGAACCTCGGAATCGGAAAGCATGATACAGTCATCTGAGTCGGACGATGATGATGATGATTCTTCACCACTGCTGCTATCTATATCCACTATTTCTACAATCTGCAACATTGAAATGATTTAGACTAGATGTGAACACCCTGGAAATAAAATGCAGATTTTTGCAAAAACAAGATGCAAAATCACTAAGTCAAATAAACAAGGTCGTATGAGCTAGTAGCAAACTCTGGTGACGGAGTTTTTAGGCCGCCTTAAGGCCTTCGTCGTGGTTTAACGACTGCTAGAGCCGGGACCGACAGTTTAACGTGCCCTCCGAAGCACGGAAGCGCTCAGATGTAAATGCCACTAACGGTCACCCATCCAAATAGTGACCTCACAGAATGTTGCTTAACTTAGATAATCAGTGAAGATTGGCTAAGCAAGCCTAGCTACGAGCGCTTCAACTTGCTTACTAAGTCAAATTGACACATTTTCAGAAGGTAACTTACCTCTTTCCTTGGTGTAGCCCCTGATGTGGTAGGCTTTGATAGTTTGGAGATTTCTAACTGACTTTTTGATGGTTTTTCCCCCGGTGGCAGTTTAGAAATCACAGTATTTGGCAAACTAAAATATCATCATTACATTAGCTTTAACACAGACGGTTTTACAGGTAGGTGAAAAAAAACGGAATAGAACTTACTTTAGTTTTTGCCCAGATCCAGTTTTCTTCAAAATTGAGGATCCACCTTGCAGCAATGATAATGTTTTTTGGTGGATTTTATTTTGCCTATTGAGAGCAATCTGTCTTTGCACCTGGGAGAAAAGATTTCTTTTTAATTCCGCCTTAAAAGGTGGAATTGAGGAGCATTAATATATGGAAATTATAATAAAAAATGGATAAAAAAATATAATAAGGTATAGACTGCTAAAATCAGGGTTGATGTATTGACAAGCTCAGTTGCACTGAATTTTGTGAAAGTCTCTACTAAAAAATGAAATATCAACGATAACAATTTAGCACCTGAAGTCAACACTAAAAATGAAATTCATACAACTAAAATCAATCTTTTTTTTTGCCTCAAGAATATGGCAAATACTCGACGTAGACCAGAGAACGTAGACATTTCTTAATACTAAATGGTGTCACTTGCTGGTGTCTCACCGCAACATTAAAATATGTATAACGAACCAATCTGATTATGGCCGTAGGCCTTAGTAGCCGATCGCAGATAAATTGAAAAAAAAAGAACTAAAATCTTAAGTAAATTTTCACCTCTCTTATAATCCTCTGTTGCTCCTGAACACGAGCCAAACGCTCAGACTCCTGCCTTTGAGCTGTGAGTGTTGATGCATCAAGATTCTTTTCATCCATCACTTCTCTGATGTTTCGTCGCACATTCAATGCATTAGGGTTTGCTGGCTTCTTCTGTAAAGAATAGAGGTTTTATTTGATTCAATCTGTAAAGAATCCATTAGCAAATCCAAGGGTCCTTTATTTGTAATAAAACATATTTTATGGTGAACACATTTGATTAAACACCACCTATTCTTATTAATTTATTAATTGTGTGCCCTAAAAATGTGGTGTGTCTTAACACCCTAAAAAAGATAATTCAAAATCTAGAATTAGATGGATCAGTATCCATTTTATTATTTTAAATTTGAACCAGCACATCTTGCCCTAATTAAAGTTTATTATTTCCTAATGTACATAGATTTTTTACAACTTGATACTGTGCGTAGGTATTTAGGCTTCAAACAAAATTTCCTATTCGTTTTGTCATTTGACACAAAGAATAAGCTTCAAACACAAAATAGAAACATAGATAGATGTAAATCAATCTATTAGGAACTAAGGCACAATTAGCTTTATTAAATACTAGCCGTCGCCCGCGGCGTTGCTCGCGTTCTAGAACTTTTGGAGTGTGACTTTTTAACATTCCTTTGTTAGTGCACCCCTACACTATAAAAGGATACTACCCTCCAAATTTCATACCTCTAGGACTTATAGTTTAGGCTGTGCGTTGATTCTAAGTCAGCTTCAAAAGAGTTTTATATATATTGATTGTGGTGTAGGATTTATATAAATACCTCATCATCAGTTTCAGGTTGTTTCTCTCCTTCCGGTGGTTCATCTTCGTCTTCACCGTCTTTTGCAAGAGGTTTCACACTTATTTCTCCCATTTCTTTCAATTTCTCAGTAATATCAAAGTCCTGACTGTTTTCCTCTTGCTTTATATCCAATAAGTCTTCTGCGGGTGTACTCTCAGGACACAGCTCACTTCCTTCCACTTCCGCTATTTCCACATTCTTACTCAAGTCTAAGTTCCCTTCATTTATAATATCACTGATAGAAAGAGTTCTTGGTAACTCTGGCTCTGGTGGGGTTTCTATGCTTGGTGCTGGCTCTACACAAGTTTCTACATCTTTTGATATACCTTTACCTTGTACTATATCCCCAGTTTCAGGATCAATGTAACTTTCATTTTCATTGTTCAACTCCTCCACAGCAGTAGGGTTAACCACAAACTCTTCTTCTGATAAGCCATCACTGTCAGACTCAGTGGTCTCACTAGAATAGTCACTATTTATTTCTAATATATTATTGCCCACAAGTCCACGGATTGAGATGCCCGTGTCTTGCTTTAGTTTCTTGGTAAAATCATGAAATGTTTTGACCGCTTCTAATTTTCTTTTGTTGCTCATAGGTTTATTTTTGGGAGCCGCGCGCCGCCGTGAGTTCATAGCTGCGGCCTGCGCGTAGTGCGCCCGCTGTATTCTGGCGATGGTCTCATCGTCGCTGTCACTGTCCCATACTTCCTCGTCAGTCTCGCCGTTATCATCGTCTTGAACGCGAGATTTTGATCTGCCTCTGCTTTTCGCAGGTTTCGCGCCACCGGCACTATCCATCCTCATGGAATATTCGCTGCGGTTTTGACCACAACCATCAAAACCAACTGTGAGACATTACCTTCCTAGGATTTGTCATCTTACCGTGACACTAATCTAAAAAATTAATCCATGTTGATGTATTATATAGGACAATTTCGCTCAGAAATGTACCTATTGATATGCAACTTTTCAGGAAAATTGTATTTTCAGACAGTTCTTTGTAGATTTACTGGTTTACAGGACGCGGCGGAACAGGGGATAAGCCGGACCTCATTATATGTTGCACACAAATCACACTACACAAATTAAACAGTACTATTTCACTCAGTCTTATTTTTAATTACGAACAACAATTACATTTGCAATTAAATTTTAGGAAGCCATTACTTCCGCAATAAATAGCCTATTCAACCATTCATTCATCTATACAATTTGTGCATGTATTTTGAACGATTCTACAAGCGTGTTTACAAAAATTTTATGTTTTTTTTTCATAACTCGTAATACCAAAGCTCACATACATACAGTAACTTTAATTTACTACAAACTTTAAAGCTTATTGTCGCTTGTCACAAATCCACGGTTTAAGTAATTTTCCATATTATATCAGTATACAATCAAATTCAAATAGCCCTTACAGCACCAAACAATAAGATAACATTTGACTACTTACGTGATAAAGTATGGCAACATTAATTATTTTCCAGAAGTTGGCTAAACTGTAATTCATCTATTGTCTATGCTATGTAGATTTAATAAAAAGCTAAAGATTTAGAAAATATAAAGGCGAAACTTTACTTACAATCCAATCCAATCATATCTATTGTTTTTTTAGTGTTGGATGAATCGGTTTGATTCAAGCCACTGAAACCGAATACAACCATGGGCCCGGGCCCTGCTATGCCATCATGCAGATTCCAGACTAGAGACAGTGCTGAATGCACTCTCTCTAGTAGTAGAAGGAATGAATAAAGCTCATTGTGGGCTGGAGCAAAAAATTTGTTTCATTATTCTTCTGTCCGAGTTTGGGAGCTAATTTCTCTGCTAAGCTAACTAATACCGCGTGCACACTATGCCATGCTGCTGCCGGCATGAATGCTGCGAATAATTCCGGACTTTTTGCCACAGCAACGTCGCCTATATTCTTTACCGCGTTTCACACTATGCCCATGCCGCAATTAATTCGGAACTTATTGCCACAGCAACATCGCCAAGTTCATGCGCTAGCTCCTTCGTGAGAATAAAGGCGATGTTGCTGTGGCAATAAGTCCGGAATTAATTGCGGCATTAATGCCGGCAGCGGCATGGGCATAGTGTGAACGCGGTATAATAGGTAGGTAGGAGGTAGTACATTTAATCTCTATGGTGGTTTCCATACCTTTGGTTCTACTGTTTAAACTACATATTAAAAATAATAACTATGTTTGCAAGCAAATAATTTATTCTCACTTCTCTATTTACAATTTTATAACAACAAAATCCATTTCTACTGTAATACCGCGTGCGCACTATGCCCATGCCGCTACCGGAATGTATGGCGGCATTCATGTCACGGACTTATTGTCACAGCAACATCGCCTTTATTCTCACTAAGCGGCATTAATGCCGGCAACGGCATAGGCATAGTGAGCACGCGGTATTATATCTTTTGGCAGAGTACTTCAGGCTACACCAACCAAACGTTGCTCACGCACACGGAGCCGGCGCTCTCGTTCAAATTCTTTCATGCGCAGGACATAACTGAAATATGAAAAATAATTAGTTGTTAGATAACCTCCTTAGAAATTTTACTATGATTATGACAAGAGTTCTCTCTGCTAAAATTTGACTTTTATTTAATTTTTATTTTGTGTAAATGCTTGCAAAAAATGGTTTATGTTCTAATCTTGCCTTTAACCCAATACAGAAACTAACAGTAGAAAATATAATATACATGTAAAGGCATGTACTTATGTAAAGAAACACTAAAAATATGAAGAAAATACTCTTCATTAGTGTTATGCTAGAATAACACCTTGGAATAAAATTCTGTAAAGTTATTTCTAAGTCGGTAGGTACCTATGTACCTATTGAAATAAACAAATTGAAATCTAAACCACACTCACTCTTCATGTTCACAATTCAGGTAACCATGCTTTTCATGAGCGCATTTATAAATAAGTGGCATATTTTTGTAGCGGCACTCATGATACTCCAGGAGTTTGTGGGAGCAATAGTCACGATAAGCTGGTGGAATTCTAGCTGAGATGAGGTCTGCCTCTCGAGCAGCCATTACTGGAAACAAGGTATGTATCAATCACAATCAGTCGATAGAAGATTATTTCTTGGTTAATTTGTTATTCACTAAATATTGTTATCTGGTAGGTAGGTACCTACTTACTTCTAGATGAAGGACAAAGTTCCATTAGGTGTAGATGGTGGAAAAAATGCATTTCCATGCACTGAGACACTTTATGTTAGGGTTCTGTATGATTGTTGCAAAAACAACATAACCTAGACAGTTATGTAACAAGAAAATAACTACAAAAACTAATGTATAACTTGTGTAGAAATGTACCTACCTACTAACAGTACATATCAATCAGTGAGTAATAGCAAAAACCTAGTTAGGTACCTCTTTCTTTTCTCTCATAGTCAAAGCCAGTCTGATGATCGAAGGTAGGTTTATCGTCCATGTACAGGTCCACATTTCGGGCGCTGAATGATCCCATAAACTGTCCCATAGTGTCTTCTAGATGTGGGCTTTGGAAGCTTGCAAATCCCAGATTGGTTCTTGTTGTATCTAACAATTCAGAAAAATCTTTTGTTGTTTTCGTTTTGTTCGTGCCCCTCACCTCAGTGCCCCACCCCAGCCAGCCAGCCACGCCATCTAGGGCCGCCTTCCCTAGGCCTCAGCTTTTATCATCCTCGTGGAAAAAAGACAGTCATAGTCGAAGACGTAAGAGTAAAAGAAAAGGCAGAACAGAACAGAATCCGTCAAACAACATGCTTTACCACCACCAAGTCCATGGAACGTAACACAACGGCATTTTTATTTTTAATAGTTTTTCTTGTGTTAATTGTGAGTATTGTTGTTTAATTTTGGTGGAATTTTAACCAATAATGCTTAGGTCATAACTTAAAGTGTGAGCCATTGGAATAAATGTGTGTAAAGTGGTTTTTCTGAATGTGAAAATTCGATTCTGGTTTTGGAGGTAAAATCTACCTACCATTTTCTCTTTAAAACAAACGATAGCCGACTTGACGAAGACTTGACTTGATATATCATTTACGCAAGACAAACACATAAACAAACGAACTTACTAAGGGAAAAAACATAACGTAAGACTAGGCGGTATGGTTTTAAAACTATAGCCTGCTTCAAGGAGCGAAATAAAAAAAAATATATAAAAAAAACCTATTTTTTTTACTAAGGCGCTACTAACACTATTATTACGTATCGCGATCCTCGTGGAGTTAGCCTGCTGCACGCCTAGCGCGAAGTGAAATGGTATTTCAAACCCTAGTTTTTACTAGGGTAGACCTAGTTTTTACAATATTTAGTGAAATCTGCATTAAAACCAGACATTAGTAACTATCCCTTACTTGCATAGGTACTTCAGTTATAAATAATTTGGGTATGAACTTATTGCTAAAGTGGTTAGAATGATGGACAAAGTTTTGAACTCTATTACCAGTTTCACTTCCGGCTAGGGTGCTGTGATGCTGTGCCCTGCAGCAAAAAAATAGGACCGCTGGTACATGCGGGTAGGTAGGAATATAGACCTACTTGCAAACAAACGTATCTTGTACTCTAGGACAAAAAATAAATTTTAAATGATATACCTACCTACCTAGCTACCCACAATGATAGAATGATTTGAGAAATGGATTTACAAAAACGTTTCGAGAAATATAGTCTAACCGTTCTAAAAACAGTAGGAAAAGGCACCTATGGGTAAGTAGGTATCTACCCACCATACCTACCTGATCTACCTATACCTATTACATGAATTAATTATCAAAATAGTGTTATTTAATTCATCTATTGTACCTACCTACACCTAAACCTATTTATTTTTCTGCTTTCAGTAATGTGTTTTTGTGTGAAAAACGAGGACATAATCATCTGACTATAGTGAAAGATATTGAGCTATGCAATAAAATTCAAAATCATAAGCTGGTAAGTCAGTGTAGGTAGTAGGTAGGTAGGTAGTTAGTTACCTGCTTATGTACCTACCTAGTCTTTTGGAAAAACAGCCTGGCGTACAACGGGAATCGAATCGAACCGACGCGACGACACCACGACTCGACCTCTACCTACAACACATCCCTTGCATTTTCAGGAAATTGCAAATGAGGTAAAAATCCTATCTACAATACGACATCCAAATGTAATCAGATTTTATGATTGTTACTATGCAGACAATCATGTAATGATTTCAATGGAATACGCCACTAGCGGGAATCTAGCGGAATACATGTATCAAAGATGTCCGAAATTAATAAAAGAACAGGTAAATACCGGATTCAAGTTTTCAACCATATTTCTGGCAATTTTTTTTTTTTTTTTTTTAACCTATACTGTCCCACTGCTGGGCAAAGGTCTCCCCCATATCCCTCCAGCTTTTACGATCACCGGCTGCATCCCACCAGGTTCTGTGGAATGTGTCGAGGTCGTCACGCCAGCGCTTTTTCGGTCTTCCCCGGTTTCGTCGCCCATCTGCAGGCACCCATTGTGTGACGACTGTTGCCCACCTGTCCTCATGCATTCGGCTGATGTGTCCCGCCCAAATAAACCATTTCAATTTTTTTCTGGCAAATAAACCATTTCAATTTTATTTAGTTTCCATTTAGTTTCCATTGTAAGAAGTACACTTGAATACTGCTGCAATGTTTGGAGCCCCCAGTATATTACACACTAGCAGCGCCTCGCGGTTTCACCCGCGTAATTCCCGTTCCCGTGGGAATTCCGGGATAAAATATAGCCTATGTTCATCAGGGATAATGTAGGATTCTAATGGTAAAAGAATTTTTTTAATCGGTCCAGTAGTTTCGGAGCCTATTCAATTCATACAAACAAACAAACAAACAAAAAATCAAACCTTTCCTCTTTATAATATTTGTATAGATGTATAGATAAACTGGAGATCGAAAAAATTCAATGTAAATTTATTAAACACCTAAACTACCGCTCTCAACATAGATACGTTGTTTATGAGGAATCATGTGATCAATATAAAATAAAGATAAAATATTAACTCTTCAAAACAGGCGCAGACTTTTGGAAATGTCCTTCCTACACAATATCTGCCTTGGTAGTATTGACTGCACTGCGCTTATTGAACAATTCCTAAGATTTCGCACGCCTTCCACCCGCACTAGACATACCCCTTTGTTTTATATCCCGCGCACAAAGACTAACTACTATGAAAATTCCATTATTTGTCGAACTCTTAAATCGTATAATACACTCTTTAGTTCAGTAGATCTTTTTAACACAAGTAAGTATGTGTTTAGAAGAGGTGTAACCGATATCCTTTTAGAGTTAAATTGTTGATTAAGTTTGTTGTATAATTTTCAGGTTCATTTCTTATAAGTACAAGTACATAACCTAAGTTATTGTTATGACTTGGTATGACTGCTCTCTTATATTAAATCTTTTTATATAAAGTAAATCCGTTATTGGATGTAAGGTTTATCTTTAAGTTGTTAAACAATTCGCCTTTAAGATCTGTGGATTTTGTGATTCTAAATAAAATAAAATAAATAAAAATATGATTTTATTTGGATGATTAAATAGGAAGGTAGGTAGGTATAGGTAAGTCACATTTCATTATTTAAAATCAGAAGAATCAATGCACCTACCGGTTATTATGTTATTATTAATGTAGGTGTAGTAATCTTTTAAAGGTAAATAACACTAGGTAGGTAGGTACCTACCTAATTACCTACGGCATGTCTTCCAGGAAATCCTTTTCTTTTTCTCACAAGTACTGCTTGGAATCAACTACATCCACAATTTGGACATCATTCATAGAGATCTTAAAGCTGAAAATATCCTAATGACGGGCAAGTTTGGAGTACTTATTAAAATCGGAGACTTTGGAGTTTCCAAAATGCTGGAGAGGTAAGAATAAGAACTGCACCTTTTGTAGTTAAGATACCCATTGCTTACATAGGGTAGGAACCTTCCTACCCTATGTAAGCAATGGGTAGGTAGTAGTAGTACTACCTACCTAGGTAGCTCTTGATATTGTTACTGTTCATAGGAGATAACCTAAAAATGTCTACCTAATCCATCATCGTAGGTAACGAACCAATCATAGGTACCTCCAAAGTGGTACGATAACTAACGAATAAATGTACTTACTAATGTACCTACCTACTAAGTGGGAAGGTACCTACTATTTAATTTTCCCGTTTCATTTTCAGCGCAAAAAAAACTAGTACCGTTATTGGAACTCCGTATTATTTGGCTCCAGAGCTGTGTGAAGGAAAACCTTACGACACCAAAAGTGATGTTTGGTCTCTCGGATGCTTACTATACGAAATGTGCACGCACAAAAGAGCCTTTGAAGCGGAGGTAAGCAAAATGTTTGGGAAGCCGAAGCCCCAGTCCTCCCGTAGTATCTAACACATTCTCAGATTAGTAGGTCAACACAGAGCGCTGCATGTTTCCTCATGATATACCTAATATGGTATTTCTTTGCAGTTTGAGTCTGTCTGAGACTTCTCTAGTTTGTAAACAAATTGTTTCATTTCAGACGCTGGTCGGCCTGGTCAAAGTAATAACAAGTGGGAGTGTGCATCCAATAGATCTCAGTACATACAGCAGAGGTATGCAAGACCTAATAGACTCGATGCTGTCCATTCTACCAGATAAGCGACCTACGATTAGAGACTTGATGGGGCGCAACATTCTCCTACCAATGATTTATAGAGTTTTCTTAGATGCTGGAAATGACGAATTATTATACTTGAAGGCTGACAATATTTTTATGTGACGAATTAAATGTATTTGAATAAAGTGACTAACTAAAAAAATGCATGTGAATATTAATTTTATGGATATTTAAATAAATAAAAATTAATTTATGTACGACTTGTTTTATTAAAGAAAAAATAAGTAGGTACTATAAACAAAAATGCTTTTGAGATATCACTGATTTGAATGTTGTGTTAGTAATTCTGTTCTTTTCAGTAAAGATCGCTCAAGTGTAGTACCTTCTTAAAAACTAAATTATTTATAGTAGTTCTTACCAGCTTAACAAATCTGATTTACATATTATTTGAAAATGCTTGCATATCTGTTCTTATCGCTATAATAAACTGAAGAGTGGCAGCATTGACTCTCTTTACCCATTAGTCTGATCAGTTTCCATTTCCTCATCTTCATCTCTCTCTGAAATCAAAGAATTGGTTAGCATCTTATTAGAGTTTGGTACTTTCTGTCAAGATGGGATGCATAACTCGGAGGCCACATTGTTGAGTCCAACCTGAATAAACATTTAATAATGTGTCAGGTTTATTTTAGACAGCGTTGTGATAATAATGTATGCCAAAAAAAATTAACATGAGTAATTTTTTTAAGATGACAGTCTAATCCAGACTTATCATGCCTTGTTAGATTTTTGTACTACATGGTATAGTTACTATACTACATGGTATACATACTATACTATAGTATGTCACACAGTTCGATTCTACACTCTACACATAACACCTCTACATTAGTTGTTTTATGTAAAACAGCTCTTATGAATCTAAGTTTTGATTCCTGGGACTCAGTCTCCTCTCCCAAGATATCTGAAAAGTTTAATGTGTAGTTTAATTTCAAATTGTATGCATCTGGAACTCAAGGCTCCTCAACTTAGTGAAAATCACAATAATCATATTGTATTTTATCCCTAAATATGCAGCCTTAAAAATCTGTGCAAAGTGCATGAAAATACAAAAATACAAAAATACAAAATGTTTTATTTCGTTCACTTTTAAGTATAGTATTGACAGGGGTTGGATACCTCCTTTTAAGTATGAAATACCTGTATTAGGAGATACCGCTCTTCCGTAACGTAAAATAAGCTATTAAAATTACCAGCAGTAACTAATTTAAAACACTTTTTAACACAATAATAAATGATAAATGTGAACAGAGAAAAATAAAATGTTTTTTATATTATATTTTTTGTTATTAGTTTAGGGTAGGTTTTAATTGTTTGTTTAGTGTCGGTGAGTATAAAATAAGGTGTGGTACAAGTGAATGCAAGTTAGTGCATTTGTGGGTGGATGTAGTAAGGGGAGCAAAGTTCTGCGAAAGTCCCAGTCTCTTGTGAGTTTGGTTAACGCAGGCTTTGCTCAGGTGTGTGGTGCGTGGAGTGTGGTGTATAGAGTGTGGTGTGTGAGAGGGTGTGTGGGTGGGTGCTACTGATAGTCCCAGTCTCTTAAGAGCCTGGTTATCTCAGTAGCACCGTATGTAAGAGAGGGTGTGTCAGTGTGTATGTTAAGTTGCGTGTATGTTAAGAGTGTGGGAGAAGGTGAGGGTGTGTGTCGTTGTGTTAGATGATGAGTGGAGTGAGAGAGTTTGTTTTAAATCATACGAAAGAAGTTACCTACCAAATTAAATTACTTTATTAAATAATAACATCAAGAAGCGCTTCTACTTCATCGTAGTTTAGAGGCAGCAGCCATTCAATTAGGGCTCTTTTACATTTGTGATGGGTCATCGGGTAAATATTTAAAGTTTTATTTATTCTGTTGTATATATGAGCAGATTGTCTATTGTATTGCCTAGCAGCGAAAACTGTATTAACATGATTTTTTTTACTCACAATATAGCTTATTCTCATATTTTGTTTTTGGGGGTCATACTTCAGTGATTTATGAAGTTTTAGTGCCGTATACAATATATACAATTTTCTAACTGTTAGTATGTTTGAGTTATAGTACAGTAGATCAGTGGGGTACCTGTAAGATTTAAAAGACATGATTTTAAGTAAGGACCTCTGAGCTCTTTCAAGATTTAAAAACTTCATTTTTGTAGCACCACCCCATATTGGTATACAATAGGTTAAAACCGATTGAGCTAATGCTGTATATATTTTATTGAGAAGATCTGGAGTTGCCACATGCCTTAATTTTACAAATACCCACATAAGCTTTCTAGTCCTACTCATGAGAAGTTCCAGATGTGCGTGCCAAGACAAACGTTGGTCTATAATGACCCCCAGATACTTTGTGCTTTCTACTTTATCTATTGTAGAACATAAGCATGTCGGGCTATTCAGATTGCAATCATGAATTTTAATGGCAAATCTAGGGTCAGGTTGGGTACGATTGTACATAGAAAAACAGATATAGTTTGTTTTGGTAATGTTAAGGGTAAGGAGATTTAGTTTTAGCCACATTGAAATTTTTATCAAACCTTCTTCTGCTTTAGTTTTAACGTCATCCCAAGACTTTCCAGAGAAAACAATCGCAGTATCATCGGCATATGAAAAAATGTGTCCATGGGGAATGTCGAGGTTACAAAGGTCATTTATGTAAGTCAAAAATAACGTGGGACCAAGCACGCTACCTTGCGGAACTCCGTAATTAATAGACACATCTTCACTTTCAACCTCGCCTATTTTAACCCTCTGCTGACGCCCGTTAAGGTAATCTGTTAATAAAGTAAGAGGAGTACCTCTTATACCAATTTTTTCTAGTTTGTGTACAAGGATTGGAACAGAGACGGTGTCAAACGCCTTTTTTAAATCTAGAAAAACTGTCAGACATTTGCGCCCTTTATCAGTTTGTTCCACAGCGAGGTCACAAAGCGCTGAAACGGCATCTTCAGTTGACAGTCCCCGTCTGAACCCATATTGATGCTTAGAAATTATATCATACTTATTTAAAAATTCTAGTAATCTATTGTTAATCAACTTTTCTAATATTTTCGAGACTGACGGTAGAACTGATATAGGTCTATAGTTATTGACGTCGTCTCTGACACCACTCTTGTACACTGGTGTTACTATGGAGCGTTTGAGAATTTTAGGAAATATGCCTTGACTAAAACATAAGTTAAACAAATGACTAATGATTGGAGCTAAGATGTGGTTAGATAATTTTAAAAATTTTGTTGGGATATTGTCACATCCAGGTGCGCTATTAGTTTTTAGGGTTACAATTGTGTTGTATACTTCTTCGGGGTCAGTATTGAGTAGCACAAAAGATGATAGTAAGTTGTAGGATACGTTGTTGGTAGCATTATTATATAATAAATTATGATGGTTTATGCCTTCTGCGAGAATTTTCCCTATGTTGGCAAAGTATCTGTTTACAAAATTAACTGCTTCTGTGGATGAAGCCTTAGAGTGAAGTAGTTGAGTGTTCTGTGTTTTAGTTGTTTTGTAGTATGTGATATTATTTATACTATTCCATAGATCTTTGTTATTTGTTGATGAGGTTTCTAGTTGTTTCCGTTCAAAATTTCGTTTAAGTTTTTTGATTAAGTTATTGCAAAAGTTGCGGTATCTTCTGTAAGTTATTTTTAATATTTCGTTTTCGGGATCGCATCGCAACTTTTTTTGCATATCGTTTCTATTTTTAATACAGCGTAGGGTACCGAGGGTTATCCATGGTTTGATGATCCGCTTGCTTCTAGGAATTTTAACCATTTTAGTGTTATCTGTAAGGCTTTTTTGTATTCTGTTGATTAGTAGAGTCGATATAATGTTAGGGTCGCTAAGTTGAAGTAGGTCTGTGAGATTCAGTTGTAGGTTGTAGGCTGCGTTTTCAAAATTAGTAAACGTTTTGGTTTTTCTTAAATTTGTTTGTACAGTGAATTTTGATAGTATAAGAAGAATCATAGAATGGTCGGTAGTTGATGTATGTAGGACAGCAATCGTAGCAGCGTTTTTTGCTTTATTTAGTTTTAAAATGAAGTGGTCGAGACAACTAGACTCCCTGGTAGGTAAGTAGTGGCCAGGAAGTAGACCGTGCTGAGATATAGAATTTAGATACTTTAATCTGTTAGTTCTTTCCCAGTTACGTTCTGTTGTTTTAGGTTTAATATTAATATTTATGTCACCTACTATTATTATTTTCTCGAATGATTTTATTCTTTCTAAGTGATTGATTAGTAAGTTTATGAAGTTTTCAGCATTAGTAATAGATGGAGACCGATAAATGCAAAGTATAACCAATCCATTAATTGTAATTTGTAAACATGATGCATGTTCTAGAGTCAGTTCTTTGACAGTAGCATTACTATGGTTGTTTCTTATGTAAGTGGTAACACCGTCGTTTTGATTGAGATGCTGAGTTGTACTATATGAGTTATAATTAGTCAGATGCGGAACAGGTTTATTTTCTTTCAATCTACATTCTGTTAAAACTAGTATATCTACCTCAAATTTTAGTTCTGCTAATGTAATTAATAAATCATCAATATTGGAATATATACTTCTAATATTTTGCGTAATTATGGTTAGATCAGATGAGCGTGGACAAATTTTGAACGATAGTTCTTCTATTTTACATTCGAATGAATTTGCAATTTCTGTGTCGTCTATTTCTGTTGCGATGTCTGTTTGTCTATCCATTATAGGAATTTAATAAATGTTTTTCAGTGGTTGCTAGGTCGGGATTCATGTTAAAATATTTGTATAAAAACAAGTTATTAAATTGTAGAGAGTGTGTTGATTTATCTAGGATGGCAGGTTTTGGGATTATATTAATGTAGTGTTGTGTACGTGTGAGAGGGTGTGTGTGTAGTTTGAGTCTAAAGTGTAGCAAGGTGTTATCATGTAGTAAGAGTGATTGAGACAATTCAAGCAAACAGAATATAACTCTAATAATTATTGGGGAGAAAGCATGCAAAAAAACTGTAAAACTTAGGAATACGATTAGATGAAGCAGTCATTGGGCTTGCAGGAGGCTATTCACCTGGTGTTCGTGATAAAAAAAAATATAGTCAAGAATCTTACGTTGGCCATTGGTCTGTGTAGGCTGCAACGGTTTCTGTCCAGGGATTTGTCCTGACTGTAGCATCCTCGTTAGACGCTCCACCTCATGCAATGAAGAAGCATTCTTGATTGCTTCTCTAATCTTGTGAATTTCTTGTGGAGTGAGATCTGAAAGAAAAATGTTGATCTAATCAAAATGATGTTTCAACGCAAAAGTCACATCTGCTACAAAGGTGTTTTAATATAATGTTTTGAGTAGATGGATGGCTTGTTTTGTGGACAATATGCCTTAGAGCAGGTGGTAAAGTTAGTATAGTTGTAACTTACTTGTGACTTTGGGATCAGGCATGTTTCCACCGGGCACAAATGTTTTGGCTTTCTTTGCAATCTCCTTTTGCATTTCCTTTCCTTTTTTGCTTTTGAAAAGAGTATTTGCTTCCTCCCTTTCTTTCTGCTTTATCTTTCTGAAGTCTAGCAATCTTAGTTCAGGCAATTTGAAAGCCATGTATGCTCTGAAACAATAATTATTTTTTTATTACTCAGGGAAGTCTATGACATAGGTAGTCCTGAACATGTAAGTATGTACATTTCCACGATTATTTCTGACAACTTTACATCATCTCTTCACTGACTACAACGCCACTGCGGGGTGTAAAAAATTCAGTGTATGAAATCAAAAGAAAATTGAACTATTACAGTAGGTACTACGTAGATCTGTGTAAATGAGTTTAATTGATCCATATCTGAATTAAACAGGAACATGCTAAGAACTTACCTGTAATGTTGTTTATTGGCGACAGGATTATGCATGAGGGACAGTGTTCTCAGCTTCGGCAACGAAGCCAAGAGATCCAGATCACCCAGCTCTGTGATATTATTGTTTGTTAGAATGAGAGATTCTAAATTGGGAATGTACTGTTCTAAGTTTTCACCAATTCTCCTGAAATTATAGTAGATTGATGAATCATCTAAAATGTACAGAAATATGATATATATGTAGGTAGTTAGACGCTTTTGAAGAAAAACTTACACAATCCGATTGTTGTTTAGCAGTAGACATTTTAGTCTTTTTAGCAGTGGGAATCCATCCAGCTTTCTGACATCATTATCAGAAAAATCTATTGTGTCGAATTGATCTAATGTAGCTCCCATGTTCTCAATTTGAGGGATTTTATAACCTGAAACAACAAGTAAACATTACACAAATAATAAAATTGATCTCTGAACTATTTACCTACAGTAAGTAGGTATGTATGTAAGTTTTTCGCGGCAGACTATTATATTATTTCTTGGAGCCACATTTGACCACAATATTGATTCGATGAGCTGGGTCTATTATCTATTTATCTACTTACTGTTGGAGAAAATAAAACACAAAATTCAGTTTCACCAACAACTAACCTCTTAGATCCAGTTCTCTATCCCTGCAAGGATTCATATATTGCATGGAGTTTTGTATAAGTTCAGTAGTAAGCTTCACCATTTTATCAGCCTGATATTAGGGTACTTAGTGTCCTGAAAATATCAAAATTTTAGAACGTACCTAGCTTTTGAGAAAATTGGTCTAACAAAAAACCAAGCAAAGCAAGCGGCTGTGCTGTGTGTTCGTCGCTTTTTTTTTTTTTTTTTTTTTTTTTGGTTTTTTTAATTTTGTTCTGGCACTGGAGGCTTGTCTTTTTGCCAAGTCGTTTTTGTTTACCATTTTTGTCTGTGTTCGTGCTACGGACAGTGCTGCCAACTCAGATTTTTTTTTTACCCCAAAGCCTGATTAATTTTACCCTAGATTCACAAATTTATTGATGAAATACCCTACATAAACATTTTAAATAAATAAGTTATTTCATAATCGATGCTTTTATTCCACTTAGAGTGCTCACCAAAAAGCCCATATATATGAAATCTATGCCTAAAAATAAAACTTTGAATAGTCTTTTCTGTATCGTCGTCTATAGTAGTTTCTACTAGACTGTTGCAGTTTATACAACACAATGTTTCATTATTTTAAATTACACTAAAGATTATCCTAAACAACTCGTTACCCTAAAAATTACCCTGTCATCATAATTTTACCCTAAATCTAGGGTAAATTACCCTGACTTGGATCACTAGCTGCGGAGTCCATATTATATTACGCAGCATGATAAACCGTACGCGACAAATAATCCAAAACATGTTTGGAATTATCGTGCTGCACATTATTTGCGGTCATGTTGAGGTTGAGGATGATCGTTTCTATGACTTTCCACCAACGAAATGTCTACATACTATTATTTGTTCTGTGGCACTGGTGGCGGGATACGTTGTAAGATAGTGTGTAAGAAAATAAAGCTTTTTTATTTATTTATTTATTTACTGGTGGCGGGATACGGGGAGGGATACCTCATTTAAGCTTAGACCGCACTAGGGCGGAACTGCACTGCAGCGGAGCGTCGCGTCAGTTAGCTTCTATATTCTTTTACCTTGGAAAGAATATAGAAGCTATATGCCGCGACGCTCCGCTGAAGTGCAGTTCCGCCCTAGTGCGGTCTAACCTTTACGGTTACCAACGGTACCACAGACGAAGTATCAAACGGTACAGTGTGGGTCAGTCCGCTAGGATATAGATGTTCGGTGGTGTGGGTACAGTACACACAGACGAAGGATCATTGTCACAGACGAAGTAATCATTGTGATCCTTCGTCGTAGATAGGTAAATAAAAATAATAATGAATTGTATGCTTCGTTTAGTTTAGTTTAGATGATTTGAAATGCTTACTAGGTAAACTTTTATGCTTCCACCAAGTTATTAGGTACAGTTGGGACTCAAATCAAAAAGTGATGGCACCGCGTATTCTTCGATTGCTTCGGCTGCTCAGATTACAAAAATAGTAGTAGGTAGAGGTACCTATGTAACATTCATGGCGAAGCTTTTCTTCTCCTATGAAGAGATTAGTGCATCTCTAGCGCATGTAGGAGCTCCCCTAGAGGTAGATTTTAGTTCGCTAAATAAATCTATAAGTAATGAGACTAATGAGGGAACTCCTACGTCATGTCTATCAACTCCAGCGTATCTAGAGGTTCACCAGAATCTCCGACCTTGTTAAGAGCCATATCACAATATGTCAGAGCTCGATATCTGTCAAATTTCGATACCAGAGCCTTCACCCTGCAGCAAACAGAGGGCGCACATTGAACGTCGCTTTACGCTTGATTTTTTACATTATACCTAACTAATCTTGGTACTTGAAGATTAGGTAGTTAGAGTCATCAAATTAAATAAATGTCACCAATATTATTACACTAAGGCTGGAATACTCAAAGGCTGAAATACTCAAGTCATTCAAATTTGAGCACCACTTAAAATTGCTCTGTCTCTGTTTGACATTACTCATTTGTAAGAGATGGCAATAATTTAAGCGGGACTTAAATTGAGTGGGGTTTGAGTGGCGTTTGAATATTTGAGTATTAGTTTGTCAAATACATACATGCATTTTTATCCATGTATATACTCGTATACTTGTATGTATTCGTATATACGTCTATATATGCGTGTATACGTATATTTCGTGTATGAATATACTGGCTTCCGCCCGCGTCTTCGTTCGCGTCCCGTTGGATCCCATTCATTTTTCAGTGTCAAACATCAAACGGCTATATCTCAGAAAGTATTCACTCTAGAGTTCTCGTTCCACAACTAAATGAAAGGTGTGATCAAGATCTAAATTTTTGATGACAGCTGTCAAACTTCAAACGGCTATATCTCGGAAACTACTCACCCTAGAGTTCTCGTTCCAAAACCAAATGACAGGTTTGATCAAGATCTAACTTTTTGATGACAGCTGTCAAACTTCAAACGGCTATATCTCGGAAACTACTCACCCTAGAGTTCTCGTTCCAAAACCAAATGACAGGTTTGATCAAGATCTACATTATTGATGACAGCTGTCAAACTTCAAACGGCTATATCTCGGAAACTACTCACTCTAGAGTTCTCGTTCTAAAGCTAAATGAAAGGTGTGATCAAGATCTAAATTTTGGATGACAGCTGTCAAACTTCAAACGGCTATATCTCGGAAACTACTCACCCTAGAGTTCTCGTTCCAAAATCAAATGAAAGGTGTGATCAAGATCTAAATTTTGGATGACAGCTATCAAACTTCAAACGGCTATATCTCGGAAACTACTGGCCCTAGAGTTCTCGTTCCAAAACCAAATGAAAGGTGTGATCAAGATCTAAATTTTTGATGACAGCTGTCAAACTTCAAACGGCTATATCTCGGAAACTACTCACCCTAGAGTTCTCGTTCTAATACCAAATGAAAGGTGTGATCATGATCTACATTTTTGATGACAGCTGTCAAACTTCAAACGGCTATATCAAGTTGAAATTGTCGAAGAGTTACAGTTTCTCTGGTTAATAACGCCAAACATAGGTAAAATCACGGTTTCTTTGTAATATGCCTCTTAAGCCATACGACTAGGTAGGTAGGTAGGTACTTGTACTTACAAGTAAAATCAAGTACCTAGGTTAAAAACAACCTACCTAGGTACCTACCTACTGAAGAGCAGACCTAGGAAAAATTCTTCGTCTAGTCTGGGTTCCATTAGAAGACAGACATCTGAAGTTTTATCGACAACAAGCTTGCGAAAACATTACCTTCATAAGCAACAATAAATTCGAAACTTAACTTCAAACTTAAACTTAATAAAACATATAAGCGAGCTTAACCCTAAAATATAATAGGCCTTTACATCTATTCAAGATGATTTATACAGCGTCAGGAGGCAACCTATGCCTACACTTAACGACACACTGTAGTGCCTGGGACAATGTTTAGATGGAGTAGGCTTGCCCAGCACCTATACCATCCTCTCAGCCTAGTCAGCCATATCCACAGGAAAGACAAGGTCAATACGTGCGGAGTTGACTAGGCCGCGGGTTTCCTCACGATGTTTTCCTTCACCGATAAGCTTGTGTTAATACGCATATACATTTTCCTAACTAAAAATCCATTGATGCATGGCCGGGATTCGAACCCACGACCTTCGGAAACCGTGTTGGCCGAGTGGGATTGCACCTCAACCCTAAAAAGAGTTCTAATAAATAGAGTCGAGCGTAAGTAGAAAATGGCTTGTTCTTTGCTATGCCACAGATCATATAATACTATACTGCTAAGCTTAGATGCATCGGTTTTGACTTTATGATGAAAACAGTCTAAAAATATTCACGTCAATCTCCATCTCTCGGGTAGATAGGTATGCAGTTCATTTTTTGAAAACTACAAGCATGGGCCCTATGGAGCACATTGGCTGTATCCACACCTACCGACCTAACTATAATTAAGTAGGGTAAACTACCCTAATCTTGGCACCCCCATCAATTGTTGGCACTTCTCTGATTTATCCTATTTACTAAGAAAAAGACGGACTCACGGTGTTGTTATATAAACAACAACCTAACATAATAATAAACATCGTGGGGTCTGGCTTTTTCTTAGTAAATAGGATAAATCAGAGAAGTAGCAACAATTGGTGGGGGTGCCAAGATTAGGGTAGTTTCCCTAGTTCTAATAAGAAAACCGATGAAACTGCCTACTAGAAAACTATTCAAATTTCTGTGCACTTTTTTGCAGCAAAATGCGATCTCCAATATGGATTAAAGTTTTACAATCTTAGAAGAAAATACCTAATGAGGACAGGTTGGTCTTTAAAAGCTTTTTTCTCTAGAAAGTATTACCTAATAAACCAGGGGTTCAAATTAAAGAAAATTATGATATTCCACGTGACAAATAAATAAATAAATATCTTTGTACATTACACACAACACCCTCTAGTCCCAAAATAAGCAGAGCTTGTACTATGGGAACTAGATTGCTGATATAATACTTATATACATTATTTTTTTGCAAATACATACTTATAATACATAGTAACACCCAGACACAGAACAAACATTTAAGTTTTGCCACAGAAAATGTTTCTTCTCGGTGGGGATCGAACCCACGACCCACAGCACGGAAGGCAGAGCTACTACCGACTGAACCATGACGCCTGACAAGTTATTGGAGTTGAGCAATTAGGTACCAAATGCAAGCCATGTGTGATGTTTATCATAGATTATTGTGATAAAGCCGACACGCTACGTCGCGACGCGGTTCCGTTTATAGACACGACTCGTGGAACAAGCACAACTATAATGGTACCTTTGGATAGTACAACCGAAGCAGTTCAACACGCGATGTCCATGTCTATCTACTTACCTATACCTATCAAAATAGGTGTTTTGAGGCAGGCGTCTCGTAGCTCCAAAGCTACCGCGCCACCACGCGACAGTCGTATTCCGAATGCTCGCCCGATTAAACGTGCTACGAGCCTTCTACGAACCCTCTACGAATATCTACGCGCTACGCTGCCGTAGCAATATAAACTCAATCATCTGTAATTACTATTCAAACTAAAGTTCCGCGAAACAGTGGATTTTAAACGTTCTGGGAATTGTATGGTGGTGAATTTTTCACAGTGAAGTGTATGGTGCCTAACAGAACTTGGACAGTGACGTATTGGTGTAAACTGTTTATGTAAATATTGTGCATAAAAAGTGTGTGACTCTACATGTAATAAGTGTGAATTTATAACAACGATATCTTCATAAACTTGGTAAGATATATTATATTACAAAAGTATAACAAAATAAGCCAAGATATTTATTCTAATCTTCTTTCCCTTCAAAAGTAGTACGAAGATTTTACAAAATAAACAAGCTTTCAGATTTTTCCAACGCCCGAGAAAAGTAATTTTGCAAAAATTACAACCGTCCACGACCTATTTTCACTCACTAGATACTGGGCAAAATAACGTATGTTTTCACATAACTTTTAATTGGCCTTCAGTGTACTTTATTATGTTTGGTACAGTCTTATACAGCTGTTAGTTTTCCTAAAATTCTTAAAATAAAATAAAATATTCAATATATCTAAGCATATTTTCTATCCATGTTAAAACTAAATCAAAACTTAAGAATTTCTAAAAGAATTTCTAAATGTAGGCTAGTGGCTATTTGCAATGCAAACTAATATCGTCATTTCTGTTTGCTTTAGCACTTGAAGTCGGGTTATGTAAATATAACAGCTATGTATGTAGCAAGTGTATTAAGGGTCCGTACACCGCTAAGGAATCCTTGCTGTCACATAGGTACATAAAATTTTACAGGAATAAAATTTATTTCTTTCACATCACACAACACAATTACATGGTTTTCTGATTTCGTGTTTCGGCCAAGTTATGAACTGAGTTACAGTTCCCATTTCTAGCTTAAAAAAGAGTAAAGATACCCAAGTTGACAACTTTCAAAAGGCGTACTCGTGTATATCCGCGTAGGGATACTTTTTTTGTATGGCAAGGACGCGATCCATCAAACAGCATGATAGATCAATTTTATTTATATTGATAAGAAGTTGGTCGTATAATAAGCTAAGGACGACATTTTGAAAATCCTATCAGATGAGAATATTGGTCTTTATGCGAGTATTTTTTTTGTATTCGATAGTGAATTTTATAAAGAAAACTATCTCCAAACATTTGATTAAATTAGACTCAGTCGCAGAGGGTAAAGTATCTCTTGAAGAAAGTTTTTCGATATCTGCGAGGTAGGTAATCGTAAGTATATCTAGATGACGAAAACTTAGTAATGAAAATACTTATAACGAACCTACCTATTATGACCGGCACATTATTATTTTTGTAGGTTTTCGCTAGACAGTAGGATTACTACCTACTTACTTGCAGGATATTCCAGGGCAATATTAGTTGAATACGTACTGTGTACCGTGTCCTCCACCTATAGTATTTATAGGTGTATATCTGTAGGTACTACATTCGAGTTCAGGGCCTCATTTCCCGAAATTGATTTAGTCAATGTTGGTAGGTAAACGAATTCAGTCCTGATTGTAATCGGTGGTTTGTCCTGTACATACTTAGTTTGTTCAATGTTTGTTCAGTTATTTAGCGTTTATAACTTTTTATATTTTAATAGGTAAATAAGTATCTAAATATAAGTGACAACCCTAATTTCTCAACACGTACGTTTCCTATTTATATTTTTAGGTAATTACAATATGTAATTTGAAAAAGAAAAACTAAACTTTACTGTACATTTCTTCAAAAGCCGTAAAACATTTGTTGTACATAAATGTCGACCTTCCTTTAGGATATACTAGTACCGGGACACCCAGTATTGTGTATATTTATAAGTAGGTAACTATGTATATCTGCTAGGACTTCTCTGCTCCCCTATATAAATTGCGTGATCCAACGCAATCTCATTTCGATAGGTTTTACCAATATTTTCCATGTCTTCTGAAACAGTGGCAGGTCGAAAAGCAATCAAGCCATGGAAATTACTAAGTTTTCTATTATGAGGATCAAAGTGGGTGTGTAAACTTAGGCAGGGTGTAATAAAACTACTCCCGTATGATGAATTAAGCGATGCGCAATTCATCATTCGAAATAGCTGGCTACTAATTTTAAAACACTGTTTAAATACGTTCATACAGGGTGTACCTAGTAAGACTGTCGAAAAGTTAGGGGATAAATTACTTATGTACCTTCTCACTTACTTTCACTCGGATGACTACTTTCGTACATCATCATCATCAGCCTAACACATTCGTTAACGTCCAGCACTGATAAAATAAGTTATACCTCATGGCTTTTGTTGACATCGGGTTGAGCATATTGCGGCTGAGCAACTAATTAGCTTAATTAGATGGGCAGGCTCAAAATCACTCAAGTGTGGGTCAGGTAGTCATTAATGTGAGGTTTTGCATGAATGTGCTATTATACAGCATGTTTTTTTTTAATTATAGACAAGCGTTTGACCGTAATCTCACCTGATAATGATTAGCACACATATTGCACGATGACAATAATTGCAACTGATGGTGCATAATGTAAGTACTTACTCTACCCAAGCGTTGGTTTTCACTGGTGGCTATTTATTTTACTAGGGTTTTTCAGGTTTACTTAGTATGAATATTTCAGACACCCCTTCTACTAAATACAATCACTCTCTACATGACTAAACAGAAGTCAAATACGAAAGCTGTTGGTATAATATTGATTTAGTTTAGTTCATTACGCACACGACTCCATTCATTCAGAACACGTATCGCTTCATGTAATTGGCTCACTAACTCACTGCTCTGTAGGGATACCATCTCTACAATATCATCATAGGCAGTGACGTGAAGGCGTATTGTTCATTCAGCGCATCTTACACGGGAAATTTTAGTGAAGCAATCTGGAGCAGTTTATGAATTTTATTATTGTTGCTTATAATATTGTTTATTATTGTCTAATATCCAGTTGAAAGTAATAAAGATCGATGTTGCTTACTAATAATAAAGTGACTGCTACATGTCGGCATGATATGTTGCTCAGATTTGAGCGATTTAAATTGCCCGTGTGTTTCCCTTTAGTGAAGTTCAAAACAATTTGTGTCTGGAATTATAATCTATAGAGTGCTTCCGTCCAAACCTGCTGGGTAGAAGTATTTCATGATAGTATTAATTTTTTAATAACCCGGATACTAACCCTTTTAGCGCCAATGGAAGTTGTAGTTTTTAGTAGGTAACTATTTATAGGAAGTTTAATCTTGTCAGCAGGTACCTGAGTAAATATCAAGAGATCTATGAAATAAATTAATCTAAACATAATTTGATTAGGTAGGCCATTATTATTAAATATAAATAATATTACCAAGAATTTCATAGCCAGCAGTTCGAATGATGAATTAAGCGATGCGCAATTCATCATTCGAAATAGCTGGCTACTAATTTTAAAACACTGTTCAAATACGGTCATACGTCTGGTATGAAAACCACCGTATTCTCCGTAATTATAATATATGCTGGATTTCGGTACTATGGAGAAAAGAGATCAGTCCGTAAAGTCAGCGTGACGATGACATGCATGTGTGGTTGAATGTTGCATACATCATTAAAGTTACCATGGTCACAACAACTATTATACAACAAGTGAGATGTAGTCAGAAATAAGCTAGCTGGAAATAAAGTATTTTAGAACTATCAAAGCTCATAAATTCAGCCTTCATAAGTATTTATTCAATAACTTAAAATGTTTCATTGTGAGCTACCTCCGGCTCGGGCGATCCGCTGATTCATCGAAGGCACTTATTGAGAGTAAACAAATCGCTTTACTGATATTTTATGATCACCAAAATAACAGGAACGTTTAATAAATGATCTTCACATGAAAGGCTTCGGGTGTTGTGAAAAGCTTTGTTTGTTGAAAGATGGAAGTATTTGTAGAGCATCGGAGATGAGGTTTTTTTGAATATCTGTCTATACCTACCTTTGATTATGTTTAGACACACAATGATAATGAAAAAATAATTAAATGGGCTAACAATTTTTAGTCTCCCTGCCTAGCCTAGTATTTACCAATTTGTTAACAAAAATCGTGTAAAAATCACACCAAAAATCGTGTTACTTACGGTAAATAATATATTCGATACGCCTAAACCAAGTAACGTGGGTTAATGCCCGCATTAATTCCATTACGGTATAATTGCATTACCTATCCATCCCACTTTATACGAAGCGTTGTTCTGACGTGGCTTTTGAGTTTATTTGAACTGACTTGGGCTGCTTTAACTTTTAATAGTCTTAGCCGTACATATGGGTGTCTTGGGACAAGTAATAAATGCCGTAGAATAATTTACAGAGCGCTGCACGGAGAGTACGAACATAATTCATTAGAACACAGAGCAGATAACTATTCGCCACGACTACAGTATGATTGTGGTGGGATATCCGTCAATGCATTCAAAAACAAACTAGACAAATAAATCAGTGCTCAAAAGAATTTACCAAACATAATAGACTATAATTTCAACAAAATTTTAACACTGTCTGACGTAGACACATCAGCGAAAGCTGCTCGTCTATAAACAAATAAATAAATAAAATAAATAAATAAATATCTTGTTCAGGCACTTTTACCATAAAAAATAAATTTTAATTGAATTATAAATTATCGATTCCATTTAATACGTATTAAAACTTATCCAAAAATGAGTCACCGGCCTTTTGGTTTATACAGTCCGTAAATTTTCATTTTTCGTGGGGGGTTTCTTGCTTACAACTAAACAAACAAGCGTATGACCCACCTGATGGTAAGCGGTTATCATCAGTATCAGGGTAAGTTGCTGATGGCCTATGGTATGAGGCCGGTGCAAAAAGATACTGAAAGCAGTATGCAAAAATGAGCACTCGAGCGAGCACCACAAACTTTAGCACAATAATAGTAGTGTAAAAACTTCTTCGCCTCGTAAGCCGTTCTAATATTAGCATAGATATTCGGCTCAGTTTAGGTATATTGATTTTTCTTTGGGTTCTTTTTTTGGAAATTAATTTGGATATTAAGGAAGGTTTTTCATTATGATGGTAGAATCAAAATATATAAAATCTATCTGGGACAGATTGAGTTTCGTAAAATCAGGATCGGAAATTGATATTAAATCATACCGTGGTCCCTCAACCAATGGGCAGTACCTACATAATAGGTACCAACTGGTACTTGATCACCTTGAATTTGCACATTGGACGGGATCGTAACTTCGGATTTCAATTTCGTCCTTTCAGTCAATATTAAATACGGCTGCGAAATGAGGAGTTTGTCAATAAAAAGTATTATTAAGAGCACTTAGATAGGTAGGTATAGTAAAAAAAATCTAACGAATTGAGAAGAGGTTTATTATTTCAAACTCAAATAGTTTTTTATTTTCAATTCACTAATGATCAACTAAATATTTATAAGTTATCATATTAATTTGAATTGCGAAATAGCCCAAGCCATTCAGAAATAAAATATTTTAGTTCAGAAAACCAGCGCCACCCACAGTTCCCGGGAGGGTTTCGCAAAGTGCGATTTATACGCCAGAGAGAGTGCGTCAGACCTTCATCACGTGTAATTTAGAAATATGCGAAATATTGCGGTCAAAATGTTAGTTGATGTTTTTCACTTCCTTCAGGTAGAGTCTTGAAGTAGAGCACTAGTATCTAGTTTGATTAGTGTGCCAAGGTATTTGCTCTGTAATTATAAGAACCTATTAGTTCCAAGGCTTTACTTTGCGGCTTTAGTAGTTTTGTACTTACGCATAATTCTTCTGGTTCCTCTACTAAAGGTATAAAAAAATGTCTGGAAGTATCGACGTAGAGAGCGGTATTTTAAGGTGAACCATTTTCGACACCGGTCTCTAAGACATACTTATTGTGAATCAATCAAAGAAAATATGGAGGTGACATCGTAAGTAAAAAAGTTGGATGTTTTTGGTAGATGCACAACTATACAATAATTAAGTGATGCAGTTTGCCCAGACGCTTTCGCTACAGAATAGACACGAGTATGTACTGATGTTTCCATTTCGTTCCAGATTTCGCTATGTAGTAGATACAAAGATTTTATTACAAAACCAGAGCTATATTTTCAGTGGTGCTACTTCAATAAATACCTAATTATATTGTATACTTATGTGGTTTAGACGATTACAGAAGGCACCCTAAAAGTTGATACAATGCACATGGCTCAGATAAATCTTCATGAATAAGCGCCAGTAAAATTTTTCATTACCCAAGCAATTAACCAGCTGTCGACATTCAAGCTCGGTAGACATCCAAGGATCAAAAGAGAGTAGTAAGGCTATTTTACTTAAGTGCGTGATGGTATTCGACTCATCAAGCAATTCTAAAGTTTTACGACTCAGCTTACTTTGCTCTATGGAGCTTCGATATATACGTACGTAGCGTAGGTATGTGTTTTTGTGTTACCTATTTGTTTTATAATACTTTGGTACTAACTAATACGTTGAATATTCCTCTGTGGTACATAGACACAACTACTATATATCTATCTTTTGGATATGTGTTTCAGCGCTGACCTTTGACCAAACCATGTTGCTACCATGCTACATGTGGCTGGGTATATATGTAGAGATCCCTATGGGACCGACTACGCATGTCGTGTCAATGGTCCAAAAAATGTGGGAATGGATTAAAATTGAACGCCAACCCGTTTGTTATTAGACTCGATGCAAGCTTGGAGTAGTTACACCGTGTTTTGTCTTTTTCAATCAAATTTTAAACGCTTATCAATGCAGAAAACAAAATACGGTGTAACTTTTCCAACGTGCGGATATACTCGTAAAATACGCCGCGCGCTGTTCTGTTTTCAGATGATTTTTAGCGTATAACCTACCTCTGCATGATTCCCCAGCTAAAGTCATTTTAGAATAACCTACAGAAGCACCTTTTTATGAGCGTGTGCACTTTGTTTAATTTCCTAGTGTCTTGCATGCCTGAAAGTCTGAGTGCACAATAGAGATGGTAGTTTTACAGACAGTAGAACAAGATTGGAGTAACGGTTATTGTGGGTAGAGACGCTAGCGAGGTACAGCGTTTTTATCGCACTTTGCCATCTTTGCAGTTTTGGCACTTTAGCGCTTACGTGTTTACTGCCAAAAGTATCAACTTAGGCTGTGTACAATCCCACAGCTAATGAATAGGTAAACTAAACTGACCAAGAAACCAGTCAAGGGATGCAATGTTCAAGTTTTTGATCTGGTTTTCTTTTGCACATCTGAGTATCTCTCTGGATTAGCCTGCAGATTTCATCAGGGCTGTCTAATATATATTTGAATATTGTAGTTTTTGAATGTTCTTGGAAAAGTTTTTAGCATCATAGCTTTTGTGTAAATACCCGCTTCATCTCATCTACGTTTATGTAATCTACTTTCTTAGGCTGACTGGACACAGTAGGTACACAGCCTATTTATATGGTACACTCAGCTACTCAAATATACTTAGAAATGTTGTTTGGCGTGGACGATTTATAAAAGGCTCTCGACCTCGACCCTTGCCAGATGGATTTCTAAGCAGTTTTTTGATTACGTAATAGTTAGTCGATATAAAAGTTTAGGGCAAGTTATAGGAAACACTAAAGTAATTTGATCATCATCATCATCAGCACCTTTTTTTCAATTTATTTTTTATTATTTTAGTTGCTGTTATAATGCCTTACCTACTTAATAATTACACAGTTGAAAATAAAATCCCTGTCGCATCTTTCAAATACCTAGACACGGAGAAAACCGATTTTAGTTCAGTTTTCTTTAGTAGGGAACAAAAATTCGGTGTACAAAATTATGTTAGAGTCGTACGGAAATTGCAAACATGTGGAGTGGGATCCCTCGGCAAATTCGATACAACAACCGACGACTATTTCTATCAGTCAAGGAGACTTTCGATAGCTCATCCAATTCCGCGATCCAGGATTACTGAGTAACTTAATTACTTAACTTTTGGTATCCAGGTCAGCATTATTTTGCTTCCGAGAAGTGTACATTCATTAGGCCCTACCTTGTTTTGGTCGAAGGGATCTTTAGCAAGTAAAATTACTGGATGAGTGAGACTAAATGCTTCGATTGGCTACGAGCGAGTGAAGAAGTAAATTGCAAATGTTTAGTTCATAGGCTGTGGTAACCACTTACCATAACAGGAAGGTTGTATGTAGGTATGTTGCTGGACTGTATACTTATTTGTTAGTAAAGGATCAGTGTCTTCTATTATAGCAAACGAAACCTCCCTAGATCTTAGATTGTCATTACATTATCAGTATCTTTTGTAAAGCTTTCCTTTCTTTGCCGCCCTGTTTTCGACTCGATACGACGAATAAAGGGAAGTGAATAAGTACATATTGTCAATATTCCAAGCATTCAGGCAACTACCCATTGTTTTAAAACAAATTAATCATGTTAATTACGTAGAAAATGATGGTACCTACTTAAAACTGTGCCTACTGTGTAATGTAGGCAAATATTTGGATAGAGTTTCGAGTTCATTTCAAAATCATTTTGTGGTAGGTAATTAAAATTGTGTAAAGTGGTTGTGGTTACAAGTGTAATGAAACGCCAGGATAATCTTGGATATTTCTCACTTTATTCATGAACCACAATACATTGACTTCTTTTAACACTTGTCTTGTTCTCAACTCGACTATCAACAACCAACTGCCACCTTCCCCATGACTAAACCTAGGGTAAAAGCAGTATGCCCGACTAGCGCCATCTACCAACACTTATTAGCTATATTCATGACTTTATTCTGCTTTTCCCTAAAATTGCAATATCAATTAAATTACCAAATTATTTACGATAAATTCTCAAATGATTATTTATTACTTAGACAAAATTAAATACATTTTATTACCGGCCAACTTATTGGTTTTACACAAAGTAGTGTTGCCACAAAAATATTCAAAATCACGACATTCGGCCGTCCGACCTCGTACTACCTCCCGGTGTACGAAAATATCTATTAGCAGTCAATGCTTCTTTAGCATCTATTTTACATTATATTGCAATAAAACTTAATCAAATATATAGAGGGTATTTGATTAAAATGTATTTGTTATCTCACTTCGGGAGAAGCCACTGGTTCCTGTAACACAGTTTCTATATAAATAGCTCAGGAGCCAAAACCAAAAACTTCAGTATCGAACTTCAAAGACTTTTCTTCTAAATTACTTATTCTTTTTGCCATTCAACTAGTTTGTAACACTCAATTTTTATTAAGTTTATTATTTATTAAGTTTAATTTTAATTAAGTTTAATTTTTATTAAGTTTAATTTTTATTAAGTTTAATTTTTATTAAATTAAATTATTGTTACAGTTAAAATAATTAAATAAGTACTTATTTAATTATTTTAACTGTAAATGTTTTTGTCTTACATTTTTATACTGTATTTATTTCTTTTTAAATTGTTACTTGTTCATTTACAATTTTAACCATGCTGTTTTCGCCTATAATTGTGATGGCACTCATATAACTTCATAATAAATACTTATCTATAACTTCATAATAAATACTTATCATAAAATTAGTGTACACTGTGTTGGTGATCCAATAAATAATTAAACTTAAAGGATAAAAATAAAGAAATTTAAATTTGAACTAATTAACCACTTTTCTAGAACAAACTAATTCATAATCAATACAATAACCAATATGTAAGTTAATGTACTTAGTTGAAAATGTAACTGGTAATTTAATATCTTATTCTTTGAGCCTAGATAACATTTCACAGAAATGTATTTTCTAAAGTACTCCGACCGAATCGAACGAAAAATAAATTGTAACTCCGAAACTTGCACAGAACACCTATCACTTTGTACTTATAGATTCGGTCAGCCATTATATTAATTATTCAATTTAATAAATGCAGTGTTGTAAATCTGTCTACTTATATCAAAATTGAGAAATACAGTACGTCTACCTATGTACGAGTGCTACTATAACCTTCACTAACTTATAATAACAGTTAAAGTTCTAGATTAACTGCTACATTAAGACTATCTAAAGAGATCACAAGATGATCACGACATTCGATTAGGTCGCTTAAAAAAACAGGATCACGCTATTCACCTGTTTGGCACAGACAGTGGCACTTCAACATCACTATCTATTCCAAAAAAGTCGTCTGGTTTGCTACGGACATCGGAAACTGAAGGATTTATATTAATCCAAGGTTTTTTCCTCTCAGCTTCTCTATGGGGTACTAAAACCCAGACTACATCTTTGCGCCAGCATCTTTATTATAAGCGCACTCGCATCCTTATGCGATTCTGTGTCAAGGCTTGAATTGTAAAGAGCCAGTATAGGTCGATCTATTAATTTTACCTTTCAATAAATTAAACGCGTTAGTTTCTTGTTCTATCCATTTGAAAGTTTGTTCCTTCCTTATACAATACGAGCGATAAACTACCGGTTTATCGTTGACTTACTCAATTCCTATTTCTGTGTTACTAATACAACCATCTCTAAAAAGAGCGATGTGGGCTTAACTAATTCTCTGCCTAAATTCAAAAAATGTTTGAGAGCACCTATGTAAATATTGTTTATTTTACGACTATTTTATGATACTTAGTTATGTACCTACTTCTTAGCCTACCTGATTATTCTACTGTTCTAGCACTCATGTAACTCAGTTTTTCGCAAAATTAGCCGTTTATTGCAAGAATGTTCAACCTTACTTTGTCTTCCATCCTTATTTTTAACAACCATTAGTCGCTCTATTATAGTACAAAAACGTTGTTTTTTTTTTTAACTTTATCTGCTAGTATTTTGTATTCTTCTCTGTTTAATTTTTTTGTTTTTACTTTTATTTTGTTAGTTTATGTTTTTATATTTCTTTAAATTTCCAATGTTTCTAGTTTTTTTTTTTTTTTTTTTCTCTGTATCTGAACAAATAAATCATTGGTTCCTTGGAGTTGGGCGTTGAGGCTGCTACTCAATTTTTATAACTTTTGCAGTCTCTTCGTTTTAATCTTTTATCTAGTGCACACTGTACATTGTTCTGCTTAAACTATTATTATTACTATAATCTTGTTTATATTCCGTTACATACCTACTAATTATTTGTCTACTAACCTAATTGCCTTAAGCTTACTTTTGTTTATGTGTAACTTTGTTATTCTTCCTAACTTTATGTTATTATATAACTTGCTTGTTTCTATACTCATGCTGTGGTACCCTTTAATTATGGGAGCACACTGTTTTATTTCCTTTTAAGTTTACTTTGATTTGTTTTGTGTAAACCTGTGTTGGTTATCCATTCTTTTTAAAATAAAAAATAAATAATTATATTGCTACGGCTCAGTGCAAAGCAATCACGGTATGATGAAACCTTTTAAACATCTCTTCGCCGACGCCCTGTCCTTCATTTACTTCATAACGTTCGAGTCATTCTGGAGCAAAAGTGTTCCTATAATTCCTATTGACGCAGCAAACTTCCTTTTCTACAAATGGCGTTGCTCTGGCTATCAATGCATTTGGCTATAGGCTTGAAGTTATGCGATCTAGCACTAAGTTTGCGCGGCCACCTATGTACCTTTATTTTTATAATTCATTAATTAGATCACAACTAGAATACTGTGTGCCCACCTGGGACCCGCTATCAAGTACCTACAGTGATGCACTCGAATTAGCAATAAATTCTTACACTGTGTGCACTACAAACGCTGTCAAGGCGCTCGCGACTGAAAACAATGTTACTTTACGTCTTCTGTCACAACACAATATTATTATACGATATTACTGTATAACTAATAGTAAATAGATTATGTTATAGAGTACCAACTAGAACCCACCGCATGTCGGTAAGCGCTCATCTTTGTTCCGCTTAGTCGATTCTTACAATTACTAAATTCATCCAATTAGACATTGCGGCAACGCGCACTAGTTCCAAAACTGTTACTGAAGAGTTTAGCTAACCTCCCTGAATAGCTCTTACCTACTTATCTCTGATTAGCTTCCCTAGTACCTATTATGTAGGTATATCTAAACAATCTTTGGTACCTAAACGGTACCTAATTGGTGCCATAGTTAGCCATGCGCCTCACATTATTCATCTGTAGACTGTAACTGTTTGTTTATACTAATAAATAAAATAAAATAAAAATAATGGTTCTATCATGAGATTGATCATTACTACGTGTCTCTTGCCACAGCAATATAAAATAATTACGTATAAATAGGTACTAATATAAAAACATTAAATAATAACAATCGGTTGATGATCTAAACCACTTTCTGTATAGACTTAACTAATAAAAATAAATGAAATGGATACGAATGACTACCTTCATCTTTGGCATTTGTATATAGGAGGTACAGTTGCTCACAGAAATGCTTCTACTTGGGTAATTTGGGTATGTGCCATGCCAAAAGTGGCACAATGGCTCCTACATCCTTACATCAGTCTACAGCAGTGGTTTGATTATCTGGCTGGTTCCAGGCTACCAGTATGCGTCAAATACAGATCTTGATACTTAAGGTACCTACAAACCACACGATTCTTCGTCCCTTGTTTTTGACATTTCCAAGAAGATCTGAAGAATACGCTGAAGTAGTTTTGACTTGGCCTTACTTTAAATTATACTTATACGTCCGCTACTTCAATGGCAGGTACTTACCCGCAGTATCTATGAAATTAAATGGTTTACTTGCCAGAAATATGGTAACAAGTCCTTACGATAGCAGATTACTCTAATTTCATTCCACAAATTAAATTATAAAGACTACTCTTTTATTGACTAAACCGTTTACACTTGACTTCACTTGCGTTCCGACCAAAAGGACTATGCTCGATCCAGATTACTATCATTTCAACCAAGCCGGTCCAGTCGCTGCATGGTTCGTGACAACTCTGAACATCGAGTCTCACTCATCTCCAACAATCAGGCTTCGATGTATTTCTGTAACCAGACTAATACCTCGGACTATACCAGTAGCGATTCGACCATGTGTATCGCTACTGATATAGCATAAAGTATTTTAACACAATATCAGTTTCAAGTCAACAACTTAATAGAAGGTGTTTGTTGTCCCAAGATTTTGATATCAATAACAATGAAATCATTGTTGATATAGCAAAAGACTACTATAATACTGAAGATCTGACATAAGATACATAAGGTAAGTCTCTAAAAAAATTGCAAGTAGGTACTTTACACATCGTACGACTAAAAATGTGTTATAATCTAACCAAGCTAAGCTTGTAACTAAACAAATGGGCAGCCCCAATAAAGATTTGCACTTAGTATCTCCTTTACATAGCAACTTGTTAAACCGGGGCAGGTACAGACGGCGGCGGCACCGCGGCGCCTTCTATACTTGGATTCAGACTCCGCTATTTCACCAAGCACTGCAGACCTATTCGCGGTCAGACTCTTAACTTGGACTAACCAATAAAAAACCGGTGAGAGGTCTGCGTGTCTGGCTAATGCAGAGATGTAATCAATTTCGGTACCTCACCAGTCGTCAGAGGCGTCGACTCACTGCGCCTTGGCTTCTTCACGTGCGCGCAATCGCCCTCGTCTAGGAACGACGATGCGCCTGGGAATCTCTGTTTTATCCAAACTCATGAAAAGAAAAATTATACTCTATTAGCAAAATAATTTTATCCTTAATATTATGTTCCATGTTGTAGACTCCTCATCTGGCATAAGAATACTAATATTTATTATAATGAAAGTGATGAATGCCGCAACGGCATTGAATTAAGATATTTTTATAAAATCTTGACTAAACTACGTACTTCGAAGTAGTAATTATTTAAAGAAACGAAAGTAGTTTCGTAAATGTTAGGTACAAACAAAAACAAAACCCAAAATCAAGAGGGGCCTAGAGAACTGCGTCTATTATTCACTTTTAACCATTCAGAAAGCCAAATCATGGCACGATTCAGATAGAACAGACTTCGTTTACTATGGCATACATAGCCTGAACACACTTGGTTCGCTATCAATGGCACACGTGGCCAACTCTAACTCATTTGGTTCACTATGGCATAACTAGCCATCTATCAACAAGGCACACTTGGCCAAATACTACCACACAGTCCGTGTAATTTTGTGACGTACTTAGCCACGTACAGGTCCTGCGGGTACTAAAATTTTAATGCACACATGGCAAAAACGAATAGGGTAACTTTAAAATAACTATGGCATACATAGCCTATATTTGTCTTTAGACTGTTTTCACTTTAGCACACTTGGCTTCAAGGAGAGCTATCAGCGGGTAGCATAAAATTAATGGTCAGTTATGAAAATTAAACAATAAGGCAACCATTAAGTAAAACCACTGATTGAAAGGTGTTAGCACTACCGGGTAATCTCGGTGGAATACCGACCGGTTCAAACAAACAAAGATTCAAGCAAAATAAAACTGTTTATGTACCTGTACTTTTGAACTGAAAAAGTAAACACGTTCGGAAAATCTCGGGTCAATCGTGACCGATAAGATATAACCAGATCTTACTTTACGCTATACTTTGAACGAATAATAGCATAATAGTCCAATCATTCTAAAATAAAAGAAGAGTGGGTAGGTATAACATTTTTACATACCTTGGTTCATCCAACTTCTGACTTGTAATGAAACGCCAGGATAATCTTGGATATTTCTCACTTTATTCATGAACCACAATACATTGACTTCTTTTAACACTTGTCTTGTTCTCAACTCGACTATCAACAACCAACTGCCACCTTCCCCATGACTAAACCTAGGGTAAAAGCAGTATGCCCGACTAGCGCCATCTACCAACACTTATTAGCTATATTCATGACTTTATTCTGCTTTTCCCTAAAATTGCAATATCAATTAAATTACCAAATTATTTACGATAAATTCTCAAATGATTATTTATTACTTAGACAAAATTAAATACATTTTATTACCGGCCAACTTATTGGTTTTACACAAAGTAGTGTTGCCACAAAAATATTCAAAATCACGACACAAGATACATAGCTAAATAAATTGGGGTTTTCAAAGATCGATAAATCAAGTGTCACTAAAATGATTCTTTTATTTATATGTCTTCTAAGAATTTATAACCAATTTTTCTATTAGCATGAGATTTTCAGTACAAAATCAAAGAAGTCAGATTTAAAGTTTTGTAGGTAAAGTAAAATGAATATTCTTTGAATCAGGCACGCGTTTACGGTAGAATAAACAACGTTCAATGAGGCTAAGTCAATATCAAACAGCGTCGTATCTTCACACTTTTATTTGCAAGAATATACTTAGATTAAACAACTTAAAATTTTTGTACTACACCCGCAGCAATTAAATAATTCTAAAGATATAAAAATCAATGAACTCTTATATGACAAATCGCAATCGTTAGATAGGTATTGGAAATTGTGGCCGAAACCTGGAGTAGATATAGCATAATAGAGTACCTATTTACTATACATACGCAAGTCAACCCACATGCATTTGTAAAAAGATGAGGTATAGCTGGATTTTTTTCTGATCTGCTCTGCTGAGCATGTAGACAGATTAGCACTTCAATGGAATGGTTTTGTTAGCTGGAATCAAAAGTTCAAGCACTAAAATAGACAGTAGGTAGGTGTGACAAAGCCGGAGGCTAGGCAATGACCTTTTTTCATCACGGACGAAGATCTTCAAATACCTATACTACACTATACCTAATCGGAAAATAATATACCTAGCTACTTTGCAGAATATTCTGCCGACGGCGTACTTATATAGGAAGTGAATTATGGTTATCTAGAGCCTTGCTTGAACTGCCATTACCCAGTTTACCTGCTCCAAACTTAAACCTAGTGACTCAAGATTTTTTTTCGGAAAATATGATTGTGAACTTCATATTTACTGATTTTAGGCTATTTCGATTTTTTTCTGTGAGAAAAAGTGATGGAATGTCACGCAGTCATCAGCTTCGGTTACCTCTGCCTATAACAGTGCAGTGGTTTAATTAAATACATAAATTAGATAACAAAGAAAATCAAAGTAGGCAAATATGACGCTTAGGTTGGTAAATACTGTGATTTATGATTTAGCTGTACCGAACACTTTAGTGATACCACAGTGATACTATTAATATTTACAATGTCTGTTATACCTAGTGCGATACAATTGTTGAGCTCATTTTACTTAGAAATTGTTTGTCACTGGCACACAATAGTAAATGATACCTTGAAAAGATAACCTTATTCAATGAAAACATCAACGTAGGAATTCATTGGTACAATATGTAGCCTAGCTCTATTCAATCAAAATTAATACGTTCAAACCAAGCAACAACAATAAATATTATGTTATATCATACTTTTGTAGGTAGGAGCTCTAAAAACCTACTTTTAGTAAATTATCTGGTTGAAGTGATCCTGCCTGTTTTGAAACAGAACACTGGTTCACATTCACACAATTAGCTAGCTTTAGTACTCAGAAAAATTGAGCTTCAGTATCAGTAATATCAATAAAGCCTTGAAGGAAATGTCTGTCATTTTGTACATTTTCATTTTTGTGCTTTCAAATATAACTACGCAGCCTTACCATAAACTTGGCCAAGCTTATTGACTACAACGTAATTTTATAGCAAACCAAGTTGTAAAATATAAAGGTTTTGCGGTTTCGCTTTGTTATATCTGAGAATCGTTGGTAAGGGTTGGTAAGGAAGCTTTAAATTTATCGTTTTTAAGGGATCCCAAGTCCGATCGAGAAACCCCATAGTTTCGCTTTGGTGTCTGTATGTCTGTCTTAGTCCGATTATCAAAAGTCTGCGGGGAGTCCGTTTAAGATAGATACCTCTATTTAATCTACCTACTGAATATTATGCTATTTTCTGCAGTGTAATTGTATTTGCTGCATTTAGAAGGTAGTATATTTTTTCCGAACGTACTGGACCGATTTTTTTTCACAGTTGTTTCAGAGAATTCATATTAATAGGTACACCTACTTATTTTTGTAAATGGTTTTATTCTCAAACCTTGACACCATGGTCGCTGTGTCAACTAAACTCAATGCAATGAAATTTGTCACAATAAAGCCGTAACGCTGATTGCATGGCACGAATTCATTGTGGGTTCCATCAATAGGATTGTAATATCCGTGAATAGTGGACTATCAATTCCTGGCTGGCACCTGCGAATATGACAGATGCTGTCACTTCCTTTTGTAAGATAAATGTGCCGGCTATTCGCCCTGGCACAATAGCTATACTGCAGAATTATTCTCTGAGCTTAGTTTTATCTGAGCTCGCGTTGAGCTGAATTGGTCTTCTGATTATCCGATGAATTTTACGAGCTCGTTAGTTAGCGTGTCGTTCACATCATTTTTACTAATACTTTTAAACAAGATGAGAAGTTCGATACCTAGGTTACTTAACTGTTTTCTAAAGTTATGCAGTGACCAACGAAAGTCATCACGAAGCAATAAGATCGCCAATCATAAATATGTAACATGTACCTAACCGAATATCGTCCATAATTTATGAAGAAGTGCTGAATAATAATTCATAACTCTGTTATTACGTTCTCCGTAATAAAAAAGAACCACTAAAATATTTTTTATGAGTCAGGTGTGAAGTGATTTGTCTTGGTCACGCAAGTGATAAAAGGGAGACGCGAGACGTGATGCTAAAATGGCCACTCTCCGTGTCGTACCTTTATCCTCGGAAATAAAGAGGTACCGTACCTACTTATTCGGAAAAATAAGCGCCTTTGATGGAAACTAAAATTACATCGGTTGAAATATCTAATTGATATTATTTGTTATAGAATGATCATTTCATGCAGCCAAACATCGGGAACATCAAAATAAATGTAGAATGTCATAAATCGTTCTACTTTCCGTACACTTTTTTGACAGTTTACAACCTCCCTGGATTTTTATCAGAATGGGTCATGGAAAAATAGCAACGAGCCGTTTGAAGGGAGGCTTGAAAGGAAATCAAGGGAAATGACTATAGACTGTATGAGAGTGGTTTGCGACAAATCGATAATTCCCGGTTCACTAAAAAGTATATTATTTTGAACTCACCAACGAAAGACACTAGGTATACCTAGTACCTAACTGAGTAGATAGTAAAATCATTAGTGAAATTACTTTGAGTTAGAAGTAAAGTTGGCCAACTCTCATAGAAATGACAGTATAATTAGCTTGTATAGAATTGGAAATGCTAGTGCTTCTTATTCAGTGTATTTGCTATCCAACATTGCCACATTATGGCGTGTCTCATAAAAAATATCAATTTTATGTTTATCAATTTAAACGAAACTTATGCAACAGCTTGTTAACTTTTTAGATTATATTTATAGCGTATAGAATGCGTAAATAAATCTGTGTCGGAGACAACGCCAAAGGTACTCGGTAGATGAGGCAAGACTGAGGTGAGACACGACCTATTAGCATTTATATTAACCCTTAAGAAAACAGGTTTGTGGAAATTGCACTAAACTATGTATCTATATAACGGTGCCTCTCTCGCCGCAAAAAAAGCTAACACCAAAAATATATTAACTGATGATATTATATGGCTTATTCAGTAACCACTAAGAATAGTTTGTTGATATTATATTATGCTAGATATAATTTAAATCTACAAAAAAAAGAGCATGCACGCACGTAGATTTTTGATAAAACCAAGTTTGTTCCTATTAGCTTAGCTGCCGACTTGACTGGTTTTCTTATAGTCTACTATTATGATGAGAACCAAATAATTTTATTAGGTACAGTTAAAAAATACCGTCTCCGCTTTATGATACCTAATGAAGATGCTGAAGAGTGATGATTGTACACTACATTAAAAACGACTTTTGAAGTATACGAGGATACTGCACTTTACTAAATATTTTTGTTAAGTTTTCAAAGTGCCTTAGATGAAATTCAGCCAGGCGGCGGTAGAAGCTTTGTACGCTCGAATGACTTCAATAAAATTGAAGCTTTCCTCAAATTCTTGTTAGAAGTCTTGAACATTTTGAGGTAGGTAAGTTTGAAATTCATAAAAAAATATTTTTATAAATAAGTTTTCAAAATGTTGTTGAAGAAGATAGTAATTTATTGGCATTGATCCAACAACATTTTGATTTACATGAAACATATATATGTATTTATGGCATTAGTGTTTTGTTAAGAGAACGGATAAAACACGGTAAGTACATAAATAGGCACAAACACACATATTCTGTATATTGAATATCGAACACTCCAAAAACTAAATAAAATGGCAATGCATGAAACAAAAATTTTTAGGTAACTTTTCTAATAAACCAAATTGTTTTGGTCTTTTTCATAATAAAATGCCATAGATATTCCGGTGATGGGAAAATATTGTCATCGATCTAATAAAAGTTAACGCAATTTATGCAAAGCGGTTTGAGACATTTATCACATCAAAGCTTCAAAAAAAAAAAAAGATTTATGTATGTATCAAACCGATTGCTTTATTAAAGTTGGTTATTCGCGAAATGGCAAACAACTGGATGAGAAGAGCCGAAGACCGGGCTTAATGGCGCGTCTTGGGAGGGAGAGACCTACGTATAGTATTATATAATCTGTGCCTACGTCCAGCAGTGGACCGATATAGGTTGATGATGATGATGATGATGATAATGACTCGCGAAATGTGAGTCACAATTTTTGTATGAAGAAAAATTTGTTACGGAAATTACTTTTCTCCTTATTAAAATAGCTAATCACTTTTCGTACAAGTATTACATGATCTGTGCTTTCCGGCACAGCTTTCATACATTGCGAGCACTGTGTTGTCACTGACCACGACTGAAGTGACGACACAGTGCTCTCAATGTATGAAAGCTGTGCCGGAACTGTGCCAGAACTGTGAATTCACTGATATGTGTGAATCGACCCTTATAAGTCTGTCTGTCTATCAGACGAGACGAGACTTTTGTAGTCTAAAACGGTTTTTATTAAATTCTTGATGTCGTTCTAACTGAACAATGTGCCACAGTGTAATCCATTAACAAGATAAACCGTTATTTGTAAGCCGACAATTATTTCTAAGTTCAGTTTCTGACAAATTCAATTTAGAAGTTTAGAAGCGTTAACTTATTTAAGCCCTTAAACAAGAGACGCCCAGGTATAAATAAGATGGTCTACAAACAAGATTTGCTGATTATGAACTGAGTATTTTTTATTTTACAGATGTTTTTGTGGTTTATTTGCAGGTAGGTAAGTAAGGTACCTACTGGATGTATTTATAAATCACTTCCTAAAAATGAGTTATAAATATAAGTTAAATAATTGTGCCAAAATTGCAATGAAATAGGATAGAAACCAAGAGATGATAATAAATTTTCCACTAACTTATTTTTTCTATTCACGTTAATCGACTGAAAAGCTTCTTCATTTACATTTTTTCAGTTTTCACATAAAATAAAAACTCCAAATAAGATCGGTAGTTAGGTTTTTTTAAACTAGTTAGTCATTTTAGTCACGAACTTGTTAAAGGGTTTGGTTAATACCAGGATTTGGACGTTAATTTAGGTCGGAAACTATTGGGACCTGTCAATATGGCTCCGGCGGCGACTGACCCAATTTTAGATAAATTGCTTTGTTTCGAAAACAAGTGCCACTGCTAAGGTCTTCAAGAGCTTGTGCTCATCTTTTAGATTGGATGTGATACCACCAGCTTTGCTCATTGATAACAGTAGCTATTGTCATCATCAGTAGTCAGAAGAAGAACCATTGAAACAAGGACATTTCCATTACGAAGAATCTGGATTATTTCTCGATTTCAGGCGACTTATCCGCAATGTTTGATTCGTGTTGTTCGGTCAACAAATCTCTATAAAACGGAAGAGCTCAAAATGTACAGTCAGCAACAAAAATGTCAACTGTAATTTTTTTTAATCCAAGTTCGTGCAGTCGCAAACTGTTATAAGCAGTTCTATAAGTAATAGAGGTTAAGTTAGTTGGTACAAAATGCTAAATTTATAGCACTATACTTGCCTTTGTACGATTTTTAATAGTGCAATAAAGAATTTTCTAATCTAATCGAATCGAATCTAATTGAAATTAGCATATAAAGCATAAAAGATACCTAGGTACTTATTAACTACCTAGACTCTGGCAAAGTCACAAGGTAAAAAGACAAGGCTCACTAAACATAAGCAAAGATTGTACAATGGTAGGTACAGTCAGTAACATAAAATTGTTGAGTGTACCCATACCGTTCCTAGGTACAAACGGGAGTATATTTATTTGCATTTGAATTGAGTTGGAGCTCTAGCAATAATTAACGTCCCTGGTTTCGTTAATCGAATTTCGTTACGTTCATAAATGGACACAAAAGGGTTTATTTAAATGTATCCAACTACCTACACATAAGGTATTATAGACATACATAGACCAGACTTTAATGGGAGCTGTCTGCTTACTCTACCTATGGGCACAGATTATATAATACTATAATGGGTAACTTAAAAACAAAGGTGCTAAATCAGTGTGCACTCTGCATCTATTGTGATGATAATTGGTTTTGCAGGCGTCCATAGATATCTAAAGGCTTTGTTATACTCGTTCTAAGCTAATGGGTTAAGCTTATGTGCTTACAAAATTTTATCGGTTATGCGACGTAGGTGACCTAAACACAGGTGCCACTTTATGGTGGCTCTTTTATACTTCATAATCTTTGAAAAAGGCACTGAAAATTCAGCAAAATGTTTTATTACAATAGGCACAAACGTATAATGCTGATATCCTGAAGTTCTTGTGATTTGAAAACAGTTTTCTTTGTTTTTCGTTTACATAGCTCGATCATTCTGTAAAGTACGGTTGTATTCACACGATATCAGCGGAAAACTATTTTTTTTCGTACAAGACGCTTTCTTGCGTCAAGCGTCGATACGTCGTCGCTGATACCATCTCATACTAACCGATATATCTGTTCGAGGAATTAACAAGTTGCATCGGTATAGTGGCTGTCAGTACCGACAGTATGCAAACGCTTTATGTTACTAGCCTCTAGCTAACTACCTATAGGCGGAGGCCGGAGGTAGTACACTTCGCAATTTAGCTAAGAGCCCGACGACATCTCACACAATACGCCAAGCATGGCACTTCTCTTAACAAACCATTTGTTATAGCCAACAGCCAATTTATCAGACAACTTTAAAACGCCTTCTTTTAAAAGATTTATCACCTGGATACGCTCTTATGTCCTGAGGGAAAATTAGCTTTAGGTCTGGTAAGTGTTGGGTTTATCTATAGGCATACAATAACACTTACATATTACTGGTTAAAAATATACACTGTTATGATAATGCTAACTCTGGAAATAGACGCATACCTACTTACCTACCAAACAAGTTTAATCCCACAAGATAACTGTTTTTTTTCGATAGTCGAATATTTTTCTTAAGTCTTAGGTGGTAACCGGTCGAGTTATAGCACGCGCAGAGACTTCAGCACGAATATATGTGATAATCCTAAGGCCGTTTCTCCACCAACACCGGCACCAGCACGGCACCGGTAATGCACTACCAGGGCAATACAAAACACATCCACACCACTGCCATCACACCGCGCCGTTCACGTGTTTAGAAGTAGTATATCCGCATACACTGCGTGGAGAGATGACGCACGTTCAGAAGTCGAGCTGACTGAAACACGTCAGGTTTACGTAAGATTTGTTTGTGCGTACCCCCCTGAGCATTCTGCAGTCGTATTTTTACACAATAGCGTTCGTGGCCTAGCTTGCTTGGTCAATCTTCATTACAAGCGATTAAAGCGATGTTCTGCGCAGTCCCTATTTGGATGGGTGACCGCTAGAGGCATTTACATTGGAGCGCTTCTAAATGCAGTTAGTGAGATTTTGCTTGGATGAGCAATGTGAACCTTCTTATCCATCTGTAAGGAGACGTTTCGTAAACAACACGTTAATGAGAAAACTTAGGGTGCGGTCACGACGTCTGAGCTGTCCGTGGTTGATTAAGGTTAGACAAGGACGTCTTCAGGCAGATATGCGGCAATGGCCTACTTTTTTTCGTAACACAGTAAAACTGAAATTTTAAAAAATAATTAAGTAGGTACCTAATCACCATACGTAAAATTGGATTTTATAACCAAAACATTGAAATTTAGTAATATCAAGTGAGCCTTTGAGGTTTCTATGAAGGCTTCACCTACATAACGTAGTACCTTAGTACATACATCCCTGTCTTCAGCTTTGAGAAACTGCATTTTACTACTTGTACTAATATTCTGTAATTTTACTACAAAGTTAAGCAGCTCATTTCAATTTACAGAGGTTCTATCTAGAGCGTGCATGCGGGCAAGTTCTAATATAGAATAGTTACTAGATTGATTGTGTCTCGCATTTTAACTAAGATACTTACTACAAAATTTTTGACTGTACCTAGTATGTTATAAGACCAATGAATAATCCTTATATTCGAACGTTTTCAGCAGACAGATGGTAAATAGAATTTCAATTTCGTAGCGTTCAATAACAACTCGTTGGTAAAAATTGTTGTGTATATATTGCGAATTCAGTTTTATTAATTGAAAGTAAAACTAGTAGCATCCATGGTATTACTATAGTTAAGTTTTTATAGATGCCCCGAAATTTTCGCTTTCAAATTTTGAATTTGAAACCCAAAAATGGATAATAATTACCTAAATCTACAGAAATTTAAGAAATGAATATTCTGTATATCATTAAGCTATATAAAGTAGGTAGGGTTTATAGTCCATTTTTTTCACGAATATTTTCAGCACTAAACCGTCGTTTATCGCATAAAGAATGCAAAGAACGAATTTAAATAATTGGGGGATAAGTATTTCCTTACGATACAAGATTGAGGGTTGGGCATTGGCACAGCTTAGAGAAGTCAGCTAACTTACTTTGCTCGCTATCTGTTGTATACTTCTGTAAAAATTTGGTTTATCGCACACAAAAATAATAATAATATCCCTATTTTAAAAGCGCAGAACATCATTTGAAACCACGGCGCCACTATCGTGCGTTGTATAACTAGTTGGAATACTAGTATAGTATTATATAATCTGTGGTTGTGGTGAATGAAGAAAGCTCAAAATGAAAAAAACTTGAAAACCCATGCAGAAGCAGTATATCTAGTTGGCAGCGATTTAAACGATACTGCCCTTGTTAGAAATGCCATGCTATATTAGCTACACAAGTACAGTCAGCATGAAAAGTTGATCACAAAATGTTATTCATATTGATCTTCTTTGTCATCCAAGGGACATACAGAGTATCTTTTAAACCACGCTAAAATGACAGCAGATTATGAATACCAAAAACGAGATTCCAATCAAAGAAAGATAGAAGTAAAAACTCTACCCAGTTTTTACTTTTTTGATTGGAATCTCGGATTTCTCAGATTAGAGGTTGAATATTCTGAGATTGAAAAATAAGGAAATAAAAAGTTGCTAGCTTTCGGTCATCATACCTAAATGATGAGTAGCCAAATTCAAACTTTACTCATCAACATTTTAATAATGAAGTTGACTAAATATCCTATCCTAGACTCTGTCTTATTTGTTCTCCGACAGAAGAATAACAAGCGTGAAATACGCTTCAACACGCAGTCTCACTGCTATTGTTCAGCGCCTCATAAATCAAAGATTTCTCTACATTTCTACGTCGGGTTTTACAGCTGGACCGCACCTGAGGCTCTTTTCCTCAAATTTACAACGGTTTACGTTCTATTTATTCCATTTCAACACTTCCTTCTATGGTTCGATCGATCTTCCATCTTAGCTTTGAAACGTCACGTCACTATGCAACTGGTTCGCAATAGCCTTAAAACAGATGAAATGTTACGGTTTAGCTTCGTTTCAGGTGACCATGTAGAGGCGTTGTTAAAGTCCGTAAGCTTGAAACGACCTGGGCCATTTTATTTCCGTTCTATCGAGCCGGTAGCGTGGCTGTGGCTTTAGGTCAATGACCTTCCCAGATTATTCACCTTATTGCAGTCACTGCATATAACTTGACCCATTTCGCATAATTGACCGTTTGACATAAATATTTCAGGCAATGAAAGACAATAATATAGAGCTAAACTGGTGAGCTAACTTCTAAATCTTGAATTAAATTTTTAATAAAATGGGCATACAAATTTAGGTAGGTATTTAGTTATTCCAATGTATACTTAGCAGGTTCCTTAGCTTTTGACATTCTATAAAATGGCTAGAATATAGAAAACGAATCAAAAAGTATAAAAACTAATTAGTCGTGTACCCCATACATCTTGTCTTGTATTTGTATTTGTACATTTAAAAGAAACCTTATTATTAACTAAGCAGGTTATTAGATATTAAGGTTCATTAAAATTGAGATAATATTTTGTGGTATCTTTCTCATCCCTAGATTAAAGGTAATCGTAATCACTGTAAGATCTTTGAGGTGCGCCAGATCTATTCCATAAATCTTTTCATAACAAGGCGATTAGCAAATAGATAGACGCTTTTTGGTTTATTTACCTAATTGAGACAGTGATTTATGGTTGAAAAATAATTTAAATCTTCAATAATATGGGGAAAACAGATTTAGCGTCAATAAACAATTTTCATATTCTAAAATAAAAATATTAACTTCTGATGCTGACTGTACGTACTTACCCTTACCATACTTTATAATGTACGTGTATCAAGCAAGATGGAGTGGAAAGGAAGGAACTTTCTCGTAACAGGGATTTGTTGCGTGTTCGAAAAGCATTTGCATAATAATTATGAATATGACTAATTATAAAAAATTAAATGGTGTATTTTTATGAGGTGTTTCTATGGTAGTAGTTTTTTTTTGCCAAGGTAATTTTATATTATACAATTCAAGAGACGTAGATTTAAATCCGGTCAATTATTATAATAATAGGTAAGTCTTAGTCTAAGCGGAAGAAAATTAATTTCTGTATTACTAATTGATATACCTAAATCGGTTCTTCAATTGAACTTTTATACCCGAGGACAACATTTTCCAGCTAAACTAGGTAGGTCAGTGGTCAGTACATGTCAAAAAGTTTCGGAAATATCCCTCATGAGCGGATCATCTAAAGCGCAAAACATCAAAGTAGCATAAGACCCAAAACGCTTATTGTCTGATTAGTAAATGACCTAAATTGGAAATATAATGTAGATAAAAAAAACTCAATAGTTGGTGGCTAAGTAAGTACTAACTAGTTGACAGTAAATGAACGTAGGTCCAAACCAAGGAACTTATATCGTCCAAGTCCAAACATGGTCGAGGCTCGTAACGTAACTCCAAACAATGTGACGTCCCTAGGGAGATGTCGCACGTATTTAACCAGGGTGACGGGCTTAATTAATTTTAATCTTTGGGGAAGTTTTCAACTACAGTCTAATAGATATTTTAATGACGTGACAGATAATAAATTATCCACTCGGATTATTTAATAAATCGAAACCAAATTCAATTAAAATTGGCTTTTATGTGAACTATGTTTTCTACCTTGTAAATACCATTCATAGAAATCAGAGTTCAATTATAGGTAGGTACCCTACATACGTAGATATGTAGGGAAATGTTTATTTTTACCCTGATATAAAAATATATACACGCGAGAGCAATGATTCCGGGTCACTTAAAGAATGTTAAAAATCTCGGAAACTAAAAATGATAGGTTAATGCAATAAATTGTATTTAATAGACAATGTAATACTCCTTAAATGAAGGTATTAAAACTTCTTAGTTATTGTAAAGTTATATCTTAAAAAAATCAAATTTGAAAAAGGGCCACTTTCGAAGATGGAACTACGAAATTACAGCATTTGGTTTTGCTTTTGTTTGTAATCTGTCATTTATGTGGGTATATAAACCATGTTGATAGTGCTCTATATTCATTATTCAAGCTGAAATTATGTCGCTTACGCCTGAAGAATGCACCAGAATACTTACAATGCTGGAAACCGGCCGGAGTCAGCGCGATACAGCCAGGACTGTCGGTGTGTCGCTGTCAACAGTACAAAGAGTTCTCCGACGTTACGAAGAAACTGGTTCTAACCTACGCAGACCAGGAACGGGCAGAACCAGGTGTACCACAGCACGAGAAGACCGATACTTGGTGAACACCATGCTTCGAAATCGCTTTCTCACAGGAACTGAACTCACAAATCAGTTTCGACGCCTCGGAGGAAGTAACCCAAGTGCATGGACAGTAAGACGTCGGCTTGCTGAATCTAACTTAAAACCCCTTAGACCTGCAAACGGCCCTAAACTGGAGCGTGGGCATCGTATTTCAAGACTAAGATATGCCCAGAGCCACGTAAATTGGAGTATTGAAGATTGGTCAAAAGTTATGTTCTCCGACGAATCAAAATTTATGCTCTACAAGCACGATGGAAGACACAGAGTGTATCGAAGACCAGGGGAAAGATTCAAGCAAGCATGCATCGAAGAAAAAGTAGCCTACGGTGGTGGGTCTGTACTTGTGTGGGCCGGAATTTCTTCTGAAAGTCGCACAGAGCTGGTGATCATAGAAAACGGCTCTTTAACTAGCGTAAGATATGTGGAAGAAATCCTCAATGATCATGTTGGTCCATTTATGGTCAATTTAGGTGAGGATGCTATATTTATGCATGACAATGCCCGACCTCATACAGGTAGGATTGTGAATGACTACCTTCAAGAGATGAACATTACTCGTATGGAGTGGCCAGCGCGCAGCCCGGATATCAACCCGATCGAGCATGCTTGGGACGAGCTAGGCAGATGCGTAAAACAACGAAACCCTCCCCCAATCACGCTTCGTGAGCTCAAAATTGCTCTCACAGAGGAATGGGAGAATATTCCCCAAAATCGTATAAGGAACTTGGTGTACAGCATGCCAAACCGCGTAAACGCAGTAATGGAAGCACGAGGAGGCAATACGAAGTATTAAAATTCAAGTCAAATCGTAATAAAGTTCAAAAATTTCATGTTTCCTATTTTTGTTTTAAGGAGAGATCAGCAGTTTTTTTCTTTATGTAATTTTGTGTTAATAAAATGTATGGTGACTCATATTTTTTTACTTTCATTTAAGGAGTATTACATTGTCTATTAAATACAATTTATTGCATTAACCTATCATTTTTAGTTTCCGAGATTTTTAACATTCTTTAAGTGACCCGGAATCATTGCTCTCGAGTGTATATTGAAACGGAGACAAAATGACTTGCACAACAATTTATTCTCTCCTTCTTTTGTAACAATCTTTTTGCTTAGGTTCTGTATCGTTCAGGCTACTACCGTACCGCAAAGAATTCAAAAAGTACCCGGTATTAATTTTATCACCAACCACCATGACGTCTCGAGTCATCAGTCATGAAAATCGAATCTCAATCTATGGCAACTGCTCTTTTTGGCTTGACGGGCTAGGCTTGGCATAGCGGCTTTCAAGGCTGGCTTGGCATGGCGAGGCAACTCTGGCTTGGCTTGGCTTGGCTTGGCTTGGCTTGGCTTGGCATGGCATGGCGAGACAAAGCTGGCTGATGACATGGCGAGGCGTTACAATATATTATAAATGTTAATAATAGCTTATCTAAAAGATTATGAATGCTAATCAAGCTAATAGCAGCAAATAGCATCATAACTCTCCTCTGCATTTGCTCATTCCTGTATCCCCTGCGTGTCCAGCTGTTTGTCCCTAAATATTAATTACTTAATAACCATGATGATACGTAGTTTCCAAATATTAACACCCAAAATATATAAATAAGTAAAATGGTTGAATATTTGTTTCAGAAATGCAGTGGCTGTGCTTCAAAGTTGTGCTGTGAAATTAGACTCAAAACTTTGTCGCGAGTTCTGTGAGTTCGTGATCAATGAAATCATAAAGTTTACACAAGTTTAACCTGTGATACTGTGAACTTAAAGGTTGGTGATGTCTGCGTGCGTAGTTGAAGAAGGCAGAGAAGAGGGGGGTGGTTATGAAGGGGAGAGCAGTAGCGGGGAAGAGCATATGGTTGAGCGACCGCGTAGAGAGGTCCTGCTTAGCGCTAGAGGCCGGAGAGCCTGCTCGGAACAAGGACCTCATCCTTCACTGCTTCTGCGTAAGTTTTAACAATCAGAAACTAGAAAACCTTCTACACTGAACTAGAATTTCTAGTTGCGTGCACTACAGTCCTGTTGGTGGTTTTGTTCTAGATGTTACGTGACGTGCCTATAAAAGAGTTTGCTGAAAGTAAAGTGCTTAAAACTGTAGATTTTCGCGCACTCGCTCAGGTGCTTGAAACATTCCAGTATTTTCCAGAAAAATATTTTTTAATTTTAGTCCGGTTACCCCAGTTATTTAACCAGCTATTTTTACCCACCCTAAATCTAGTTTCCCGTTATTGCACTTTGATTAAGAAATAAAAGCTCAAAATAATGTGAGGCCTAAAAACTCAGTCACCAGGGTTGGCCATTAACTTATACAAACTTACTTTAATGTGAAAGAAGATGACTTTGGATCGTTTTATAAGCCTAAGTGAATTTGCTCCGTTCCTCTTCTAGCAGAATTGGTAGAGCATCCACAGTGAAAAGTGCTACTGGGAGCTTTAAAGTACTTACTTGTTCCGAGGACAAATCAGTAAAATTTATTCGGATCGTTGAACAAAATTAAATTGTCGGGACGGTACGAGTATAAAACATCGATGTTGGAATAAAGCTTCATGCGAGTATGCTTTACCGGTAGTGTTACGTCTTGATTTGTACGATTTATGCTTTAGATTTTAGTTTTACGGCGCCAGACTAATATTATAAAGAGCAATTCCGTGTAACGAGCATCTGATTTTTACAATGGATTGGAAAATACTTTTATCGCGATACCAGCCACAATGAATGAGTCATTTCTTTTGTGGAAATGTGGGTGCCATTATGTAATAATGTATTATGCGGGAATATTAAATTTCATATTATGATTCAAACAGGAAACCCTTTTAAGTCGTACCTGACATTCTAATTAAATATCACTACCTCAAAGGAACAGCTCCAAAAATAATTTTTAATTTTGAGTTGGGAAAATGTCAAAAATACCATTCAGTTAAAACCCTCTGTTATAATAATTTACAGTCCCTTTGCTATTGAAAATTGTTTTACCTTCAACCAACTGCAAACTAGCTCCGAAGCTATTATTTTACTTATTTAACTTGATCAAGTTGTTTGAAATGCTCGAACTTTACAGGGATTTTTGCGAAATGCGCAAATGGATCAACTGAGTGAAGTTAACAGCTGTTACTGTAACACACGGTGTACAATCAAGGTTAACTGTCGAACAATATGTCTTTGCAGAATTAGTATTGCACGCATATTTCACGCGTATTTAATCTTTAAACAACACAAGCCATGCACGACGCATATTGTCAATTAGATGCTAATATCATACGGACCTCACTTCACCAAACTCTACAGTACATAAAAATGTGCCACACAAACATCCGCGAACTGTTTACACACTTGAGTTTTGCTTTTAAAGTCTTTTACATAGAACACAGTATAATTTGCATGTGAAAAGACACTGAACGGCTTACCTAATCAATATACCATGAAGTGGTAAGTCAAAAGCAGCTCTTGTACACAGAGAGCTCACTTTGTAGAGATCAATTCTAACAGTAGGTACATTGTAAAAAAAAGTACGAAGCCCACAAAATCTCACAATAATACAATGTGGCATGCATGGAGTGTGTATGCAACTGAGCTCAACTATAAATAGACCGAGGTTGTATTCAGGCCCGTCTCAAGTGGCAACCTATTTTATTCTGGACACAAGTGAAAGTGAGGTTGCTGGGCTATAGGCACTCTATTTTACTGTAGTATAATGTAATGTACTATTGTGAATATGTTTGCATACTAGCTGGCCAGTAAACCACGGACAATGGTAAGTTAGACGCTAAAAATAGTCACCCGTGACTGAGGCATCACAAACTCATTTCTGTTTGTTGTTAAATTTTGAAAGAACATCACGTTTTCACATTTGATTTTATTTCTTTGTGAGCCGGTTACCTGGCAAATTTAGTGTTTAGCACATAGGTATTTAGTATGGGTAGAGGTGTCAAAATAAAATAACAAAGAGAAAAGATGGACAATAGTTTAGTGATTCAGTGTTTATACTCTTAGATAGGTACATACATGCCACTGGACTATTGTTCTAGAACTACGTTCATTGGAAATAGTGCTAACCTCCTTGTTGCATAAAAACCGGTTAGTCATTCAACATCACAATAAAACACCTAGCCGCTGGTCGCTTGGCCGAATGAATGCGCATGTAGCATTAACCTGCTAATTTGAAGAATCATCTAAGTTATTTTTTTCGTGCAGAATACGGGACATCACACCTGTGGGGTAAGAACAACACCAGTCAGCGAGGTTGGAGTCGGAAGCGCACGTCGGCACCGCAGATGAGTAGTAACCTGCACGGGTCCATGCCCAGGGTAGGCCTCGTGCTACGGTCGCGGCGTAGCTGGCCTGTCGCACCACAGTCGTATCGCAGGTAACACATATTTTTATAACATAGGTACGTCTTTGAAATAGACCCAGGTAGGCCATTAAAACTGAAATAATGTTCTATCCCCAGATATTTTTAAACGAAGCAGTCACTTTAAAATAATTTAGTTTTAAAATGTGATTTTCCACGACACTGCGTAGTGTTGCTAGATATTCTGTGACAAAACTGTAGCAATTTGATGGCAGATAAAAAGTGGATATTTCCTGAAAACTCTATATACGAAGACTATAATGCCAATCTGGCAGTGTTTTCCCGGCTGAGAGAAAAGCGACACCTAATTCATGACCTCATTTCAGCACCATTATCTCGAACTTAGGCGAAACCCATCTTTTATAAGGACTATTAAATGTTGGAGAAAGTTCTGTTCGCAGACTTCTGGAACTTGATTGGCTGTTTCAGGAAAGGTTACTGTTTTACTAACCTATGCGCTATGGTACAATTTATTATTGTGACCAGTAGGTAAAGAGCGTGCCGCTCGAAATAAGGAAATCGAATCGACAAGAACAACGATTGGATGCCCCTGATTCAAACGATTAGACGATCATTGACCTGATTCGTACAATCACTTTTTGCATTTGTATTCCCTCTTAGATCAGTGAATAGCTAAGATATCTAATTAGGTCCTTAAAAGGATTGAAAGGCAGAGAAGTACTTAGGTTCTGAAATAATTAAGGCCTGAGAGTTCTTACAGTTGACCAAGAATCGGTCAATACAGACATTTTGGCATATGCAAAATAATTCAGGTTTCAAATTTTCCAATTTATAATTAATCCGGTGGTAGTAGATGTCACGTAAAAAAAATGGTTTTAGGTACTTTAGTTGACCACGTGCGTTAAATATAATTTTTAATACAGTTGCTCAAAAAGTGGCGTATTGCAGGGACGTATAGCGTTCGGGATGTGGGCTATTACACACTCGTGCTTTTTTTTTACCTTTTCCGAACTCGTGCGTTCTCTTTCTCAACTGTCAAAATAATGTCTATTAAAAAGAAAAACCAACCATGAAGTTTTTACTAAAAAAAATCATAGAAGTTTTTATGATTCATGCACCTACGTATATTTCTAAAAAGAAGCTACTAATTTGTTTTAATATCAAATTTAATGATTTGATTGAATGAGTTAGGTTAGGTTTCATTTCATTTCATCTCATTAAATTTCATTTTCATTTCATATCAATAAAAAAGTTCTACTGAAGACTTGGCTGTATGGGCATAGTTCCCTTTGCCTACCAGAATGGGTGAAGACATAAAAATCTCTGCTTAAATTCTACTGTTGGCGCCATTTTTCGGAAATTTTCTTTTTATTAAATTGCTTCATTTTTTCGCAACTGTATTAAAAATAGTCGTTCAGTACACGTGCGGAACCGTCATTGCAACTTGTTCCGACTGTCAACCCTCGCCTTCGGCTGCGCCTTGGCTCGGGTAGACATTTGTCGGAACTCTTTGCAATGACAGCCTTTCCGCACTTGTAATGAAATATACTATTTCTACATTTATTACAAAGTATACTAACCCAAAGAAGCAAAGATATAATAAAACAAAAATGTAAATTCTGTGAAAAGAATAATATTATACCTACTAAACTGTTTTCATAACACATTAGTAAACTCCACCTTATCTAAAGAACTTGCACAGATAAAATGATTTCTAAGCTAAGCCTGGATTAATTATGCTTTAGAACATATTTGTCGCTGCACATTTTTCACAATTTAAACTTTTGTTTTAGTAAAACAGAGTCTCAAAAGACCAATTTTACCTCTCCCCTTTTAATTAAACCCAGGGCCATAAATACCAGGACATGTACCTAATGTAATATAAAAGGTTAGTACACTTTACTCACGTAAGGAACGTGTCAGCGCCGGGAAAATAGAGACAATCACAACTAAACGACGAACTTCAAAAAGAAAATTATGTATCGACTAGTTTTACTGTCGACTTCAAAATATTGTTTCTTTCTGCATTTTATAGTAATTCTGCTATATATTTTTCAAGTAAACAAAAATAGTTATCTAATCAATGTTATAGAGATATTGTAGAGAATATCCATAGCTTTCAGCCTTGGTCGAATAAACACACAAGCTTTCAGCTGGTTTTTTTGACGTTGGATAAACAAAATCATATTGATAAGACGCCGCCGTCGCACGGCACATTAGGAACATAATCTAATTCTATAGAACATACGTCTTCATCGAAAAATATTACATACTATTGTATTTTCTTAGGTTCTTTTTTTTTTTTTTTTTATATATACAATCTCACCTGATGTTAAGCAATGATGTGGTCTACGATGTAGCACGGTTACCTAGAAGATACCTATTCACTCTACTCTTGAAAACTTCCAAATTAAAACTTATTTAAACTCCATTATCATGCAAATGAATAGATTTTAAAACATACTGTTGTATTTTCCCAGGTTCTTATTTAGACTCCATTATCATGCAAATAACCGTTACCATTCCGTAAAAGTGGTGTACAATAAAAAGTTTTTTATCTATCTATCTACCATTATCATGAAAAAAAACAAAGTTTCGATGTTTTCTCCCGTGAAAAGAAAATCCAAGAGACTTTTATTATGACCTCATTGTAAAAATAATAGGCACCACCAGTCGTCGCTTGCAAACTTGAGAAATGAGCGGCGTTTTGCTATTATCCTACCATCGACTTTCCTACACGTACCAGATACAAATAATAAGTCAAACGACCCAAACTTTTCCCATTGTGAAAACCACCTAAGTTTAACCAAAACATTTTGTAGCTCAGAACAATGTTTAGAGGTACCTACTGGTACGGCTCTGTTTGGCTGCGCAAAGCAACTTTCCCTCCACTCTCGCCGAGCGCTATTAAACCGTGACTTTCAAAAGGAAATAAAAAAAATATAAACTAGGTGCAAGCATAATAATATGTCTGCTTTTTTATCCTACTAATATTATAAACGCGAAAGTTTGTAACGATTTATGTTTGTTATTCTTTCACGCAAAAACTACTGATCTGATTTAGATGAAACTTGGAATATATATTGTCCGTGACCTGGATTAATACATAGGATACTTTTAATCCCGTTCCCGGGGAAAAGATGAACATCCAAAAGAATTTATCAGTAAAATCATCAGTCCAGCCGTTCATTTGTTAGAAATGGTATAGCAAAACACAACTGACTGCTTGAATAAAACCTTTTTATGTTGGTGGTACACAACCTAGCCGTAAATAATGAAATTAAGAAAACAATATTTTTATTCTTATGCTACGTGTACAAAGATGAAATTTTTACATATAAATAAAGTTTTGCCCAAGTTTTCAGAATGCTTTTTTATATTATTTCACGAAATGAAACAACTACCACTTTATCAAGTATCAAATGTATGACATGACCTCCGACGTTTTGATATCGTGTTTATGAAGTTTAATTAATTAAAATGGTCAGTTGGTCCTGTCGTCGATGTCGAGGTGTTTACGATCTCACTCGAGGCAATTAAACTACTTAGTTGCCATTTACCTCCCTTGTGGGGAGTTTTCCACTCGGCGAGTTTCTCGTTACCTATTTCGAGGTTAGTTTTTTCGTACAATGAGTGGAAATGGTCTAGATAATGTGCCCATAAAAATGTGTATTGTGTTGGTGCATGAATGTCTAGTGTCAACTTTTATGGTCACACAATTCACGCAAAATATTTTTTGTGACTGAAATAATTTTAACTACATTTTTTGTCGACCATATTGCAGACTACTCGTATGTATAACAGAAGATAACTGGTTGTACCAAATGTTCAGTCTGAGTCTACAAATGTAATGTAGGTAGGTATCTAAAACTTGAGTTTTTTTATAACTACAGTTTTAAATAAAAAAAATGTAAAGCAATTATAATAAAAAAAAATTTATAGGTACTTATGTGTATAAGAGACTAGGTAAAGTGCTCTTTGTCCGACCCTACTTCACAGGGACACCTTCATTTTCGTCGCATGTTGACTTCCTCCTAAGATAATAAAGGCGAAGCGTTGAATAACAGTAGCAAAATGAAAGAAAATTAAATTGTTATTGAGACTCATTTGCGTCTTTCTGCGCATCGTGTTCTAACGACGATCGCTCAAATGATTTCTGCAAACTTTTGGACACGAAGAAGTGAACGCCAGCTTCATGACTGTAATAAACTCAATTCTTTACGTAGCAATATAGTTTCGAGTTTCTAGAATTTTTTTTATTAGTACTAACAAAAACCACATCATCAACCATTTAGATTTCATAAATTACGAGTTGTTCTAGTTTCGGACTATCGGTATCTCGTCACATCGGGACGAAGCAATAACTTCAATTTTTTTAATATTTCTATTAATGTTTCGTCCTAAAATTTGTTTTAAGGCGAAGGGTAAAGTCAGGTAACCTTCTCGCTCGCACATTTCAACATGTTTGAAGATATAAAATTAAATGTAATTCTGTGAAATTGCAGAGCTTCAGGTTCGAGAGAATAACAATGCAAAGGTTCAGTAAAAATATCACATTGATCCAAACAAGTTTTCTGACCAAAAAAATTGTACCAATGCGATAAATTAAAGTGCACATTTTTTGGTAAGAAAACTTGTTTGGATCAATGTGATATTTTTATTGAACCTTTGCATTGTTATTCTCTCGACCCTGAAGCTCTGCAATTTCACATAATTACATTTAGTTATATTATATCTTCAAAAATGTTGAAATGTGCGAGCGAGAAGGTTGTCTGACGCGGTACCCTTCGCCTTAAGACAAACATGAAGTGAAATCACTTACAAGCCTCTTTGAGTGACATACACATTTTGTGTTATTTCCTACAAAAATACGATGCTGTTACCTATTATACCTATACATATACAGAGGCTTACCAAGATGCGGACAGACAAACATCCTTGCTGGTATCATTAGCCATTTTTTTATATTGACATTAATAAAAAAAATATTGATAACTTATTCTTGACATTTGAAGAAAGCACCGACTACGTTTTATAAAAGCCCTTGTGAAAAAGGTAGTATGTTTTCAATTACAGGTACATAAAAACAGGTATGAACTACATAAAAAGTTCAAGAAACAGAAACTAATCTACATAAATGCTTCTGCAAATAGCGATTAAACGCAGTACAATAATACTTGCATATTAGTTCGTCTTCCGAATGTTTACTTTACCGACGACGGAACGTAGCTTCCATTGTTAGAGTGGCCAATAATATCTGTTGTGAGCACATATTCAGAGGACGATTTGTACCCAATGATGATTGATGATGACCTTCTGAGAGTTGGCAGATTTACCTCAATTTGAGGTAATATTAAGAACGCATTAGCCGCACAAATAAAAGAAGTATCTACCTATATTTTCTTATAGAAAAGAGGAAAATCTTTTCATTTGATTTTCCTGTCGGTATTGTAGTTAGATAATGATTATTGTGTAATTTCTTGATCAAATAGAATTTATATCTGATATTATCCGACTACATGGAGCAAAAACAGCGTTATGAGTAAAAGTGTCTATAAAACATAAAATAAATTACACAGCGCAAGTAAAACTTACACATTTACGTTTACGTCCGCACACCAACTTTGGTTCTAGCGGAAGACCAGCGTGGGTTGTTACCAACCCGCAATATGCTGAGCTAGGGACCGTTTTGCAGCACCACTGCACAGTTATTTTATGAGCTGTATTTATGTAAACCCTTGCTTGTAATTTTATGTGTGTTGCAAATAAATAATTTACTTACTTACTTACTTACTTTACATGCTTCGAGTAAACGAACCAAGAGAGGATAAAACAATCGTTTCGTAACCGGTATGTATACACATAGTTTCGTAAAACGTACACAAAGGCGCGCCGCTCCCAACTTACTGCAAAACTGTTATGTCGGGGCGTAATAAATTAATTCTGTTATTTTTCCTCTCATGAGATCATCATAATAAGTGTTCCGTTTTTCTAAAACTGAACCGGAATACTAAAAATGCTGAATGGAAGTTGAAAACAACCTTTCCTTAAAAACCTCGGTATAATTACGGTTTTTCCAATTCCCTGTAGTATTTTCCGCGCTGAAATCAATTCTCCATTCGGTATTTCTTATCCGAATGTAAACGAAACTTGATACTATCAGAGATTCGTCGATCTATAAATTATTTACTCATGTTCCATTGAAATAAAGCTTGCTAAATAATGACTAAGTATTTTAATTAAGTATGGGTTTTCATTAGTTTTTTTTTCTGGAATTAAAAACATGAAACAAGTTTTTGAAACTTGATTATACTATAACATTATTTATCTTCTAAAAAACTCTTGGGCTGTAATGACTTTATTATAAGGACATTGTCGCCTACTTATTAAAATTTGTATGGACGAGTAAGTTCTTCAACATAAGTAAGGTCTCCGAATAATACGCAGCTTTAGGTAGACCAAAATTATAATGTAAGAAACAGTGTTATTGCTATAATCTGACCACTTTCATTAGTTTTACGACATTTTTACTACAAGGGCTAGAACTAATTTCATGGTTGGAAAAATCTAAGTGAGAATAAAATCCTACTAATTGATCGAGTGAGCGAAGCGAACGAGATCTTAGTGACAACTTGGTCAAAAATGCTTTGTATGTTTGTTTGTCGAAATCTTTTGAACCGCTTATCTGATCTTCACAGAATTTGGTAGGTATACGGATAGTACTCTTAAGTATTACTGGTTTGTTAAATGAAGTAAATCGGTCAAGGGGTCGTGAACTTATAAGGGTCCAAAGAGAGTAAAAATAATATCAAGTGGGGTGTCATATGATAGGGTTTTGTTTAGATATTCCAAAACCGTTTTTATTTTGATTCTAGGTCTAATAGTTTTTAAGTTGTTGTAAAACTTATAAAATTGGAAAACCCAGTATGACATGAACTACCACTTCTTCGAGTTTTAATAATTTTGTAGTTCAAGTAAGACTGGTACTTAGCTAGACGGCGATTTCGAAGCGATTTGCAAAGTTTATTACAACCATTGTCAATAAAAATTGTTTGGGTTATATTAACCTCCGACCATCACGAGATCTCAGTTCGGGGCGAACTACTAGTATTATAAACGCGAAAGTTTGTAACGATGTATCTATGTATGTATGTTTGTTACTCTTTCACGCAAAAACTACTAATCTGATTTGGATGAAACTTGGAATACATATTGTCCGTGACCTGGATTAACACATAGGCTAGGTACTTTTTATCCCGAAAAATCAACGGGATCCAACGAGACGCGAACGAAGTCACGGGCGGAAGCTAGTTCATGATAAATTAAAGAAGGTGCTTATCTTACCTACCCAAACACGTACTTTTTTGGTTAACCCATTGTCTGTCAGTTTCCAGTCACACTAGAATGGACGAGTAACTGCGATCTAGTAATTAAGTATCTTCACTTTTGTCGCTGATAGATAACTAGACCAAGTTCGAATAACTAATAGCACCAATAAACAAGCTGTTTGGAAAATTCGAATTAGGTAAGTCCTAGATTTGAAAATGAAAGTTCTTGATCAGAAATAGGCCACCGTGCTCATGTTCAAAAGTCACAAGTTGGACGCCAACCGACATTTGGTTGGATAAGTTGTTGGAACTGGTTTAAATAATTAAATGGCAGTAGGTATTCCAATCGATATTACTTACCTACTTGCTGTATTGAAGTCAAGTCCTCCAGTTTTTGTAGGATTACACAATAGTAAGTAGAAGTGTGTAGGAAACTACAAGTGAGTTTGGCAGCTGTTCAATTCTTCTGCATTAGGAGGCCCGTCCATCAAATGCCACTTCAATTCAGTTATTCGATGAAGTTCAAATTGGGATAAACTTGATTTAAAATTGGCGGCATGAACTGAGTGTACACGCGGTTAAAGAAACTAAGGCTATCCTATATTTATCTTGTCCGATACTTTCAATAAGGGTTCCTATGATATGACTGATCGCAAAAACCACTTCTCGTAGATAAGATACCTAAAAGATTCTCGTATTTACTCAGGTAACTTTTGCTTCTAATGAAAGCTACCTATTATTCACTAAAAGGTTTTTATTTATTTATTATAAACAAACAATTCTAAAAGGTCTAAAATAATGCTGTAAGGCTATTCCGATTATTTCGGAAAGCCTTGTCGGATCGATATCGGTAACTTTCGAAGGAGATTTTGAGTTCGATATTTAAAATCTCCGTCGAAAGTTCGATCCGAAAAGGCTTTTTGAATTAATCAGAAAAGCTTGCCCAAAGATTTTTAATATCTATAGAAGATCATTGAGCCTACTTGATCTCCGGTACCTATTGCAAGTTTTAGCAAAATATAAGGGAATATTTTCCAGAAAGCCTTATGAAAGACCGCCAACTGTGATCATCCCGTGGCGCGTTGGGTCAGCATCAGTAGACTTATGCCGGAAAACAAAGCTATAAATTAACTTTTTTAGTTTCTTAATTTTATTACCCATGCCTAGTATATTATTATATAATCTGTGCCCATGCTTACCATAGTTACCAGAAACAAGGAGAAAAGCCGAAAATTGCTTTGATAAAGCCCTGTGTAACAATGTGATATTTGTAATCTAGAATAACGTTAAATATTAAAAAATATTCAAAGACATACAGCCCACCAAGCTACATAGACAGTATAGACCGCAGGGAAAAAAGCAGTAGGTAATCAAATTGATGATGCCTACTCCATTTTTTACCAAATTCATTGCAGATTTATGTAGGTAACTAATATTTTCTCATGAACATAGCATAAGCTAAAAATACCCCATCCACTAACGACCTTTATCTCTTTATTGATAATTCCCAGAATGTTTGTTTATGAGTGCAGTCAGTGTGATCGATGGCCTCCGTTTCGTGATTATGCTTCACTATTTTGATATGTTTACATGGGTCAGTACAGTCACAGCACAGTCAAGATGCGTCATTTTGCCATACAGAAGTAAAGATAAAAATTATTATGAAGGTGAAATGTCTGCTCTGTCTACACACATTTAAAGCCTAAACTAGAATATAACTCCAAAGGAGATAATGCGATATATCAAAACTTCACAGAGGATACAGAGTGGGGAATTATGTTGGACATTGAAATAAATGAGTAAAAAAATTTTTTTCTTCTAATTCTAGCGTATACTATTTACTTACCTATCTTCCTTTTTATTTTTATTTTACCAGAATGTTTAGTAGGTAGATATTTTGGTAGCTATACAGTGTACAGTATAAACAGAGCGTTAGTGGTAATATTTCAAACATTGTTTTAATTAATTTAATGTCGTATCCCCATGCATCCCGTATTTATCCAATATTTTCTCTTGCTTTCATTTTTCGTTTTCCCCTTGTTCCTTTTGTTATTAATCAACATTACATTCTAAATTAAACGAATTTTTAGGCAGGCAGCTGATTAAAAAATAATATATCTTCTGATGTTTTGTAAATAGAAATCCCATCTATTGACAAATTGAAGCTACGAAGAATCTTGTCTTCTTTTCCAAGGATAACTTTCAATTCGCTCTTTTATTTGATTCGGTAGAATATTTTCACTGAGCGGAAACGCTTGGAGGATTGAATACTAAGTTGGGAACTAAATATTAGAATAGGTTTTCACTGAAATTAAATTTTTATATGAGCAAAGAACTACCTATACTTCTTTTCAAATTCGAGGCTATTGTGTGACAGCCCTTCATGAGTATCACGTGTGATCCAAAACTTTATGCTTTTGATTTGGGCGTGAAAAGGAATCTGTAGAATAATATTAATGAATGAATTATATTTATTTGCAAGAAAATTAGCTTTTTTACATTAGAAGACTAGCCAGATCCTCAATTAGCTGTTATTGGAACCGTCTCAGAGACCTCAAGTCAAGGCTAGATACTAAATCTCACGCAAAAACGTACCAGTGGCACATGTAGATAAGAAAAACCGACACAAAAAGAAATAGGGTATAGATAAGGCTAGCTGACTTACCGCGAAGGCATAAAAATAAAAACTGATTGCCATTTTTACAATCTACAAAAATCTTTCATAAAAGATATGATATGATTTTAAAACACTTAAGTACGGCGATTTGCTGACAAGTTTTCCTATTTCAGTTTTATAAAATTTTACTGCTGAGGTTTTAAATCGGTAGTTTATTAATCTATAACACTTCGCGGTAAGGTTACAAGAAATAGAAGATATTTAAGTAATTTTTCTTTTTATATACTTACCTAGAGATAGGTAGGTCTGTACAATGTATCAGAAAACGATGGCTCAAAATACCGAATTCCACCTAAAACCGGGAAGGTATTACACACGAAAAACTCATAAAAGTCAACTGTACAAAGAGCAGCTGGCTACATATAGATAAGAGTATGTGCCTACATAACCCAAAGTAGGTAACATATTATTATCCATTGAAAATGTTGATATATCTACCTACGTAAATGTGCGTTGTACACTAAGTACAAAGGTACATCTCTACAAACAGTGTGAGAGGAGTTCTGAGTTGGTTTGTCGGAGCAAAAATATACTATAGAGCCCGCATTATAGAACGAATGGGCTAGAATTTAGCCCATGTTCATAATAATTATGACGAACACATAAAATTACTATTAACCAAAGAATACAATAAGTAGGTATAACTAGTTATTTTAGACGCTAGAACAACTAGGTAGGTAGGTATACTTGACTTACCAGGCTAATCGATCGTTGATGATCATGAAAGAGTATTAATTTTTTGAATTTTTTTTCTTTATTTTGCATATAAAACTTGCTCTGATTAAGAGTGTGTCGCCGTCAAAAAACGCAAGCGAAGATAAAAAAAATAAAAAATATTTCACGAGGTTTTAACTGTGAGAAGTTTACAAGTACCAGTATTTTTATTGTCTCTCTGCGGTTTGTACCAAACCACTTCAACAAACAAGCTTATCAGCGGAATCTTTTTGACTTAGAATATAGAGTTACATGGAGGGTTACTTACTTGCGTGGCATCTCGTCTCTGTTCCCTTTACATGGTAGTGTGAAATGTAAAGTGGCTAGACAATGGACGCTTTCACAATGCCACAGACATGATATCAAAGTGAGCTAATCTCAGTAGGTGTAGACGCGTTCACACCGTGTCATGTCCTCAACATGCAAACAAGAGTGTTGGAAAACTAACAGTTTTCCATTCCCAAGTTTTTGAGTTCTATTTACAAAAAGTATAAAAATATCTGCGGGGCCACGGGGAACTGAAACTACAAAAGTCACGTTAAAAAGGTGAAAACAATTAAAATTAAAAGATGATGAACGATACTACAATGATGTAAGTATGTCCCTAGGTGCCATTTTGGTGACGTTGGTGATACCCAAATAAAAAATAAACACAAAGCACAAAGTCACCCTGAGGCTTCCATTCGTTCCATTACTTAGGCCCAACTTGTTGAATTTTTACACTTTGTGGAGATTTTTCCAAACAAACTTTATCCTTTTTGTTTGAATTGTAAAAGTCCCATAATTATTACAAAGTTTTCATTTATTGTACTCATCACAAAAGCTGGTAACAATATTAGAATTGTGCGGTGTATATACCTAAAAGAAATTACGTGATTATTTTGTGGCGTAGCGGTCGATAAAAGAAGGCGAAAGTGGGTATGTTCGGGAGTAAAAATTGTGTTTGCATAATCTGCAAATATTTGTTGGGGTTTTGCCATAGTCAAATAAAAGTGTTTCAATAAGCTACAATTGAAAAAAAAAATCAAAACTTATGTTTATGGACCATCCAACTTTTTTGTCAGTTTTTGAAATCCCGGATGAATTTTATTCTGGGAGCTTTTTTGGTATGTACTAACCTAAACCTTTTCGGGCAACACATTCGTAATGCTAAAGACTAATAAATGTACGTTTGTTTCCATCAATAGAAAACTTTTTTGTAGATAGAGTTTAGAAAATATTCAAATAAGTTCTTAACACCACTGTGTAGGTAGTGGTTATATTTCCGCAATATGTTGTTCGGAATAGGCAGAATGTTTTCAAGGTAGGTACTAGGTAACATGACTCTGAACAACTTAATCGATAAAGTACTTACCTACTCTATGTTAGGTTTAGTATCAGTAATTTATAACATACCTTCTCTATCAAATGTCAGTTGGCTATTTTGGATGTCTTGAAAACTTTACTACCGTTATAGTAAACTTAGTCTCTACTTCGAGCGAAAAAAGTTTCATCGATTTCCGGTAGCATAGATCATAATAATAGGTAGTAGTATAATAGTAGGACCACGTACACGCGAAACGTCTCAAACATATTTCTGAAACATAAATATATAAATAAACACAACCGATTAAAAAAAAATTACACTTTGCGTCAAACTAGTTCCACTATCTCAGATTATAGAACATACACAAAATAAAAAAGCTAAAAAATAAGCAAGCTCTTCTTCTTCTATTATGGCCTCATTATGGCTAGCGTCCACAGGCCCGCATCGCACGCATCGGACGCATCGCACGCAACGGATTTTAGTTTGCCCTGTATAAAAACTCGTACGGTGCGGATCATACATGAAGACAAGACGTCGCATCGTGTAGTTAGGGAGATAAAAGAAATATTTTTTTGAAAGTCCGGCTTTTTTTACAGTCGGATTACGTCACAATATTATGCTTTTCCTTGAAAGCTGTTTCAGTTATAGCGAAACCAAAAGCAAATGAGCTCAACGTTCCTTTAGTGGCGGCTAGCTAGGGCGTTGGGTTCATTTGATATGTGTAGATCTTTTTAAAAGAAGACCCTAAATGGTGATAAAAAGTTGCGGAAACTTCAGGTTTCGGAGAAACTAATATTTTAAAATCTCGCAAATCTCTCCTGAATCTAAGTCAGTCGTCAACTTGACACAAATGAACTCGGCCTACGTAGAGCAAGTTACTCCGTTCATAACTAGTAGTTCGCACTGAACTGAGATCTCGTGACAACTTGGGCAAAAATGCTTTGTATGTTTGTTCATCGAGATCTTTTGAACCGCTTATCCGACCTTCACAGAATTTGGTAGGTATACGGATAGTAGGTACTCTTAAGTTTTACTGCTATTATATTATATCGTTACTGCTATTATATTGTGACGTAATCCGGCTCTAAAAAAAGCCGGATTTTCAAAAAAATCTTTCTTTTCTCTCCACTACATGACGCGACGTCTTGTCTTCTAGTGTAGTTTGACGCTTTCTGTATTTTGACTTTTGACGTTTGAAAACACTTGCAGTGTTATATCATGCGGCCTAAGCTCAACCAGGAACCCAACCTTCACAATAAAGTTTAGGTACCTAGGGGTGTTTCTGCCAGTTACCACAATAATCCCTGACTATACTGTTCATGCAGATAATAATTTAACCCATTTTAAGCTGGTTTACTGTAGGCTATTTAGACTTAATTTTACTTAAAATTTATAGGATGTGGATTTGTGGACGGGAGATCGTTTTAAACTTCTCTGCCTATAAAACACCCTTGTCCAGCAGTGGACTTCTTAAGTCGATTCTGATGATGATAATCATTGCCAAGCAAACCTACCTAACTAATGCTACCTACTAAGTACCTACCAACATAACTGCTCTACATTTTCTTGGTGAAAAATATAGCAAGGGGTTCTGGAAACCTTCGGAAATCCTATAAAAGATTTACGATATTACTTTTAACTTTATTTTGAAACCCGTGAAAAATGTTGGGTGTCTGTCTACCTGTATCAAATTTATTGTGTATCATAATATTTTTTAGAACCTTAAACTTCTGAAAGCGCCATCTAGTTGATACAAGCGCAGTCTGGAAAATGTTTTTCAGTATGACGAGGTTTGTCCAAATACTTCAGTAAAAATCCACGAGATGGAGTAACTAGTGACTTTAGGTTTGAAAAATTATCCGACATCCGTGTCTGGGCGTGGGTGCTGAAAGTCTGAGTTTGTTTTCAGTTCGACAAAGAATTTCTAGATGTCGCTATGCTCTATACTGCTATTTTTCTGTACTTTTACTCATAGAACTTGCTTATCATTCTTTGAAGCTTTTATCATTTTGATTTGTTGTCACCATGGTTCACTCATATCAACAATTTAACGATTCCGTTCTCTTTTGTTTTGAAAAAGGGAATAGAAAATATGAAAAAAATGTCTATTAATCAACAGCACTCTATTGTGTTGTTCTTCTAAAGTAGCGAAATTTTATTGGATTAAATAATAATTTATGAAACTAGCCTACTTTATTTATACCTAACTGCTTTGTTGGTAAAGTGTGCCTAAACAAAATTGCGTGCCATCTTATTGTGAGATAGAATAGAACTATCGTGCGATTCCCGTGGTTAACTTGAGTTATTATTTTTACGTGAGGGCAAACCGAATGCCGTTGACATTATGATAGAGCTGTAGATTTCTCATACGAGATCCAATTAACTAGTTGTGTGGCTCTGAATATGAATAACCCATGAGTATAACATTTCACAATATTTCCCGATTTCAAATAGTTGACGAAGATTTTGTACCTTTTTAACCAACTACAAAAATACAAGAAGGTTCTAAAGCTGAAATTCGTTTGCAGTACGTTCTGAGATTTTTCTGAGAAACACCTTCACTTACAAAGACCAAATAAATTCATTCTTGACAACGTACATTTATTTAACTAATTAAAAAATGTCTCGTAGACCATGCTACGCCTGAGTCTACGCAGTCGTAGAGGGTCTGTAGCAACATAGTTCGCAAACTTTGGTTAAAAAACCAATATTTATAAAATAGACTGTTTATTTTTTAGTTAGGGATATGTGAGGGAAGTAGAATATAGTAGAAAATCTATGTAAAGTAAACTATAAGATAACAATTTGTTAGAAAATTTGTACGGCGTAGCACGTAAAAATACGCTATAACTAGTTAATCATATTTTGGAAATCCATTACCAAACACAACTAAAAAAAATCAAATTTGGACTACAACGTTACACAAACAATGTGTGCAAGTGCGAGTGAAACGTTATGCAATGTTGTCTTTACTTCGGAAATCAAAAAAAAGATGATAATTCGATAATTATCTATATAATAAAACTTATTTATATTTTAGAATAGCTTGTTTATCAGTTATTTTTTATATTGTTATCGTTACTACCTAATTATACCTACTACCGCTTAGCTAAAAAAAAACAAAACATGAAGGTAACTAACTAATCACGTAACGAAATGTCTACAAGATAATAATATTGTAGCGCCATATATCTCGCTACATAAGAACTAACATGAGAAAAATCCTAGATCGCGCAAACGAAGTTATCACGGAGTTTGAACATAAGTAATACTACCGAATACCATCCATTGGTCCTCGGACCCCGAGCCAAAGGTCGCTCGGCGTGGAAGATCTTCCCTTTTCGTAGGAGGACATCTATCCTACAATGTTCTCTTCATTGGTGACCAGCCGACGTGATCCAGCCGTCAACCACTACGGAACAGCTGCCGAAGCCTGACGACTGGAGTTTCCTGAACACGCACAACCTTCTTCAACCATCAAGCCGATCTAGCCGGATCATCATCTATCTACTTTCTCTCATCCTCCCAGCTTCTATCAGCCATGCAGCAGCAGCAGCAATCATCAGCCAGCAGCCTCCGCAGTTCCATCGCAGCCGCAACAGTCAGCTTCCTGGACCTGCAGGCTATCGCGACATCTCCTCATCGTTGCTACATCCAGCACATGAATCCCAGCACCTGTCTCGACTCACCGCAGACCCGCCAGATTCACGCCAACAGCAACGCCACCGCACCGCTTCGTCTCGACTCACCGTAGACAACAAGCGCATCTCGTTCCGTCTCGACTCACTGTAGACAATGAACGCTTCGCATCGCATCTGCTCACCACGTCTCGACTCACCGTAGACAATGAGCAACGCTGGCACAACTTGGCTTTCATCGACGCTGCTACCAACAACGGATCGACCTCCGGTCTGGAAAGGGAGTGATGTAGCGCCATATATCTCGCTACATAAGAACTAACATGAGAAAAATCCTAGATCGCGCAAACGAAGTTATCACGGAGTTTGAACATAAGTAATACTACCGAATACCATCCATTGGTCCTCGGACCCCGAGCCAAAGGTCGCTCGGCGTGGAAGATCTTCCCTTTTCGTAGGAGGACACCTATTCTACCATGTTCTCCTCAATATATTAAAATTAGTTTTTGTGATAAAAATGCTGTTTTTATGAAAAAATAATTGGAAGAACTGGCAAACTGCCCACCGGAATATTAGCGGTTGCCTTCTTCCATTACATTTTACAACATTTTTGAACATTGTGTTGGTACAATTATCTTCAGAGTCAGACTGAACATCAATTTAAGGGCTTTTTTCTAAAGCATGACGAGCGTAATATTTTGATAACCGCAAAATTACGGAAGCATATTAATAGATAGTAAAAAAAGCTTTAGAGTAGGTACACTATGAAAAATAAATAAAATAATTAATTTACGAAAACCCATTGATACAGAAGTGGGTAGACTGTATCTTGGCAAAGTTAACCTTGAATATTTTAATAAGAGTGTTTTTGTGAACATTTGGGACCCTCACCTATGTAAATATTTGAATGGAATCTAGAACAAAACAGTTAAGCACCAGAACAAAGGCTTTTGGGTGAAGGAAAGTGGTAAGAGCAGATTAGGATGATCAAAAGTGGATAATTTTTCAAAATAAGATAGGTAACACCAAGTGTAAAATACTGTGCTTTATATCCCTGGCCCACTGGTACACCGAACTGGTCTTCCACTGTCTCCCGTCCGTGACCGTATATCTCGGCTAACTCCCCGACCCCCTCGTTTCCCGCCCTCACGTCGGGAGACATTGACAGGTCGGGAGTTTGACACTTGACAGTTACCTTACCACTCGTGCAAGCGAGGCAGGGTAACGCATCTACTGAATAGATGCAAACACTACACCAAGGAACACTGTGATGAATTTATAAGGTTCATTCAGGCAGCTTCACTCGTCCGACTCATTCATTGGCGGCTTGCAATAGTTTGGTAGACTTGCCGAACGTCTAGACGGTAGCACTTGCTTTGCATCGATTTGCCTACGCTTGCGTTGGCCTTAGCTCAACCAACATGTATAGCAGGCTTTAGAATTAAAATAAAATGTAAGACATTGGCTTGACTATATTGTATAGCTTTAGAAGCTCTGATAAAACAATTTTAATTGAAAGTTTTTGCCATTTGTAAATAAATCGTTCAGCTATGAGAAAACATCGTCTTGCTATTTGACTTCAGTAAGTACCCTAAAAAAGCTTTTGGGATTAAACGAGAGTATTTTCCCTGAGTCATTAATTTGAATATTTATTATCTTTTCTAACGACTTTTAGACTAAATGGTGCAATTACATTCATTTTATTACTGTTGAAATTTGTTCAAAGTGATGAAATATTTACGATGCATGGGTTTTCGAAAACTATTCTGCACGTCGCGTTGGCGTCGTTGGTTGAAGACCGAGACTTAAGTATCTTTGATAAAGATACCTAGCTGTAAGACATTGAAACCGTTGCACTGAAGTAGTTTTCTAAGGTGTACCTCGGTATCTCTTTTCAAATCCTCTATATTCTATCACTTTGAAACACTGTTTCACTTTGAAGTACTGGAAGTTATTACGAGTTGAGAGTTGGTAGTAATGATACCTGAAGTCAAGTCCCGAGTCACTTGTATTTATTCGTATTATTCAAAAGGGCAAACATTTTGACCTTATCTTCTAGCAGCAGGATTTCTATTTATAATGCTGAATGGGTTACAATGTATCTTGCCTTTCTATATTTTTCTCTATTTCAAGCCTTAGATGTAACCTACCTAAGTCTACAGTAAAAGCTGACTCAATGTAAAACTTTTACCTACTTACTTAGTAGTATCATAGTATTATATAATCTGTGGTAGTATGAAGGTAATTCAAAAGTTAAGGCGTATGTAAAAGGCAGACAACCCTCTCGCTCGCACATTTCAACATTTTTGAAGATATAATATAATTAAATGTAATGTGCACTTTAATTTATTGCATTGGTATAAGTTTTTCAGTCGGAAAACTTGTTTGGATCAATGTGATATTTTTACTGAACCTTTGCATTGTTATTCTCGCGACCCTGAAGCTCTGCAATTTCACATAATTACATTTAGATATATATTATATCTTCAAAAAATTTTGAAATGTGCGAGCGAAGGGGTTGTCTGCCTTTTACGTACGCCTAAACCTATAAAACTGAACTGTTGTGGTAACTGATTGATTGACTCTAAAGTGCCGTATCCGATTTCTCGGATTAGGAATCTCCAAGGATCTTGACTTGAGTAACTACCAAGGTATCTCAGGAAATTTTAGTTATAGGATAAAGCCTGTAATGTATATACCTACTTTAGCTACTCCATAAAATTTGTCTTGCAACCCAATTGAAAAAATATAGAGGGTCTTTTGAAAATATTCATAATTTTATCCTGAAATAATGAAAGCGACATTGTTATAATACCAGATAAAATAGTTGAATACGTACCTGAAAATGTCCAACAATAAACAGAAGGGACACAAAATCCGAAATGTATTCAAAGCGATAACTGATGTTTATTGTCCTGTGCCGGGGTAATGTTACAAATATCGGCATTGCACGCTTCTATTTTAAGCACGTGAAAAGTAAGGGTTGGGGTAAGGTTCTTGGAGGTAAGGGTGGGGTGGCATTCAACAGGCGGCGCCGGCGGTCGATACGGTCGCGCGGCGCAGCAACGATTGCCTACCTACATACCATTCTCTACAACTCAGGAACAATGTGGCTTATAGACGTGAAATACTCTGACGGGAATCGTAATTCTTTCCGTTTTATTCATGCTAGAGCTCCAATATGTATGTATACCTACTAACGAAAATAGATGATCCATTTTCATGCAAAAATGCTCATCTCTTTAATCTACTATATAAAAATGAGTCGGGTTTTCCTTCCTGACGCTATAACTCCAGAACGCACGTACCGATTTCCACGGTTTTGCATTCGTTGGAAAGGTCTCGGGCTCCGTGAGGTTTATAGCAAAGAAAATCCAGGAAAAATTTCAAAAGAAAAGCGGGAAAATGGAATTTTGAAAAGTCACACCCTAACGCGAGCAACGCCGCGGGAGACGGCTAGTATGACATAAATAATCATTCGTATAGCTTTGTTGTGTGTTGGAGTGAGTTGTGTTGTAACGTGTCAGAATCGCCTCAACATAACGCCATCCCACATAATTCAACGTAAAACTAACCATACCAAGGGCTATTTTATCAACGCCGGAGTATGTAGGTACCTAAGATTTATTTCGAGTATACATAATTATTTTGATACACGATTATTTGATTGTGCCAAAACAAAATGAGAAGCGACAGATACAAGGATGCGTCCAGAAGCCAAATTGTCTTAGTTTTTGTTTCAAGGCAACACCACGTCTGGTAGACATTTTTACAACATTACCCCACTGTCGTCCAGAGCCCCGAAATGTCGCTCGTGATTACTCTCGAGTTGGGACATCTGAAAATTGTTTGCAGTCGTAAACTCGAGTTTTCTTTGTGACGGTCGGTACGGTACGTGAACCTACACATAGATGTTTTACTGGTGGCTATGAAAAATACGATACTGAATAAGAAACTACACAGTACTTGGCCGTCGTGTTGTGATAGCAGATTTTGTCAGCAGCATGCAATACAAGTTTTAGAATAAAAGTACCTATTAACGGGTTCCAATACAATACCATCATAATAATATGGTTTTAATATTCTGAGCATTATACAATGATGGTTCGGAAGCCTAATATTCAAAGGTGTTTAGGTACTTATGACACGTGTTGCTGACAAAATCCGTAATCCATGTACTGGTGGTACGCACCTTTGAGCTTACTAAGACTGCTTTATCAAAGCTTATGAATGCAATAGCGTGATCAAAGTATTCACGCTCATGCACTTTCACGAACGAATTAATTAAATACTAAAGTCAGAGCTCAACTCGGCCACGGAATCAGTGCGAACGTGCTACTACGATATGCTAAACAGGGAGTCAGTTAAGCCCGGTCTAAGTAAAATAATATTCTTACCTCCCTTATTCTAGCAGAGAACGGATTGATTTATACAGATGTGAAGACTAATTTGAAATACTCAACTAAACGATACGAAAGACGCCTATTTACCAGCGCAAAGTTATGTGACCCTTGACCTAGATATTTGTATTTTAGTGTTTTATCTCGGGGTACCGATCAAACTCGAAAAGCAAATAGGTATCGTATTTCCATTCTGCAAATTCGTGTTGATTAAAATGTCATGAATGTGACTCGCGCAAATAAAATACACGATATACGAGGGCTGGAATGAGGTCAATTACTTGTTTAGGAGTGACATAGCCTTTCGCTGTATACCTAAGCGTGCTACGGAGATAGAGCACCTTATCTCGGCTCTCTTACCCCCTTTGTGACAACGACCTCACCAAGGCTCACTTTGTCTCGTAAATAGCGCTGCAGACAAGGAGCTATTTGATAAGTCTCGGGTAATTTTAAGCAGCGACGTGCTGATTTAGCATGCTCAAAAATATCAACGCTCAAGGGCGATAGATATTAAATTTGTACATCTCGTTTTGTTTGCAAGCTCCGCAAAATTATAATGGGAACGGTTTTAGACAAAAATATATTAATGTAACGCTGACTTTGATAAGGTTTACATAATAACTTTTAATAGACTTTAGATGAATATAGTTTGGAATTAATAATTATTATTTTTTGTTTTGTAAGCAATTCTGTTTGTCTGATCGTGCAATCAAACAATGGTAGCCTGGCCTTCTATCACGTAATTTAAAGAGTAAGTACTTGATAGATAGAAAGTATATTCGATATTGTATTGTAACACACAAATCAGTTTACATAATAAATAATTACTTATCCAAGTCTAACCCACGTATAGCCTAAAATTTATACCTACTGTTAGAAGATTTATCACAGTTTGTTTTGTTTACTATGTGGCTTTACTTTTACATGCTTTTTTATCATCTAAACTTTTACAGTTTCCGTACTATTTATGAGCATAGAGCACGCAAGCCGAGTACATAAAGTAAGTTAACAAAGACGATGGTAGACAAGGGCCCGAGCATCTGTCTCGAGAACTGTGAACATTTCAACAGGCAGTAGAGCAATAAGTTTACTGTAACTGCTAGAGTACCGTCTAGTAAGGCATCAGTTTGCAACCTACCTCATTCAAAACTGCCTCCTTTTTCATTTTCTTACCAGAAAGTTGTGGGTTTGAATCCCACCTGCGCAAAATAAATGAAATAAGATTCTTTTGAGAACCAAACAACTAACTGAATAAAAAATCTAGCGACACGATTGAACAATTATTACGTTTCTCGTAATAAAAAGAACAGAGAAAAAGCTTATGAAAAGCTATTTTGGTACAAAAGCAGCCAAGACTTTTTGTGTGAAGTAAAAAAAGGTTTTGACCCCACAAAGTGTTGTGTTTGTTCTCAACCGTTGGTTGCTTGCTCATTGTCATTAATTAGTCACACGCCGAACATGCAGGCAGCGAGCGCGTGACATGACTAAACACGCATGAGTGAACTTGGAACTGTTCATGTATTTTCAGTCGCTAAATAAAGCACCTATTTATTTGCGGCAGAACACACCTGCTGTTCATTTTGTTTTAAAACTCCATTCGTTCTTCTCCTTTCCTTCTCGATACGACGAGGGTTAAATACACTCGAAGTATCGAGTTCTTTCAAACTTTCCAATTTTCAGTTTTCAACTTGACATCGGGTTAAGTAGGTATACTACCAGCTTGTAGAAAGTTCAATGAATTAAAACAGGGTGATAAGAATTTTTGGTTATAGTGTTTTATTGGAGCAAACATTAAATGGTACATTGGTACAAGTAACACTGTTTTCTAAAAACATTTCATAGTGATTACATTCGTATTACAAAACTGGACTAAGCAAATAAATACTAAACACCTGTTTGAATGATAAGATAAAGCTTTCTCATAATAGGTGCATCGTTAAATTTCGTAAAAGCACACAGAGTAAATGTTACCTATTAAAAAATAGAAAGTTGACAGGCATATTTGAATAAAATTATTATCCAACAAAACAGTTTATTTACTTATTTATATTTTAAAAATTCACACAAAAAAGGACTTAGTGTTAAGTAGGAGAACTTTATGCTAAATAGTTCACCAAAACAAACCCGCATTTCGAGCAACGTTTCGATTATTCAGAATAATTCTATCAAACAAATCAGTTGAATTGTACACAAACAGAAGCGGTAGGTATAATCCTGTAATCCAATCCAACCTATTTCGGTTAGAACATAATTGCATATATCGCTCAAACGTCTTCCCTAGACTCAATAATAATGGGTAAATGTGCTTAGATGAAGGAAATTGAAACGCCAAGCTTACGTAAGACAGGCAAAGATAAACCAAACGCGAAATAAGGTTGATGGTTTATCTTAACTTTGCATTCATTTACTCAGTAGTGATATGGATTACAAAACACTGAATTACACCATATAGTAGTGATCCGCTGTACAAGGAATTGGACCGAGCGGGTTAATGGATGAAAACTATTTTATATTAAATTAAATATGTCAATAAATATATTGCAAATGGGTTGCCTAAAAAATTTCAGTCCAGAATATGATTAATTAAAAATTTCACTTTTTAAACCTCGACAACCGGAATTCAGGACTGATTTTTCGTAGACAACCCTATACCACCGTGTTCGTAGGTAATGAAATAATCTTTATTTTAATTTAACTTTAATTCATTTGCAGACCGATGCAAGTTACAGTATTGATTGACCTGTTTATGTTTATACCTGCCTACCCAAGAGTTGTGACGGGAAAAAACTAGTCAACCTAACGTTTGCATATTCTATGGGCTTCATACTTTCGATTGGTATGAAATTTGTCTATTAAACAAAGCAGTAACTTTTTTTTAATTTATTTATATTCTGAACTGAAATTTTTTAGACAACCCATTACGTTTGCATATTTTATGGGCTTCATACTTTCGATTGGTATGGAATTAGTAATTTATTTTTTATTTATTATATTCTGGACTGATTTTTTTTTATTTTAGGCAACCTATTTGCAAATATATTTATTGACATATTTAATTTAATATAAAATAGTTTTCATCCATTAACCAGCTTGGTCCAAATTTTTGTATGGCGGATCTTAGGCTAATAATATTTTAATGAGAGCAAAAATCTCCTGCCTATTATTATAAACTTTACTCATGAAATCACTGACGGTATGGCACGAGAAACTAGAGCTTACGTATTTTTTTATACTAAATGACGAGATGTTTTATGCAATAATTTATTCGGTTTGCAATACAGCCAAATCCTAAGAGGACCTTGGGTGACGGAGAGGAAAAATTCGCTGCGCTAAAATAATAATAATAATAATAATACTTTATTTCAGACATGGTCCATATTTAAATTACACGAAAATATACATTACAAAAAATACACACAAAATAAACACGCAAAAAAAATAAAAAAAATAAGTAGGATTTCTACTTAATTTTAGGTGGAAATTTCCACCCATCGTCTATACGTTGCAGTCAGCATCAGCCTGTCTGCGAAACTACTGACTATGGTATTGGGGCAGTTATTCACCCTGTCTATAAAAGCGGCTATTCTTTTCCTCTGAATGGCGTTAAACGTGTCAACTCTGGCTTCCGCGAACATTCCTGAAGCGCTGCAGTAGCGCTTGAGGCCCATAAGGTGCCTGAAGATATTGTTATAGGTCACCCTTATGCCATCGTGCGATTTTTTTGTATAGTTTGTCCAGAGTTGACACGTGTAGAACGTCTGGCAAAAAGATTTAAAAAGCGTTATTTTGACGTCATGCGATGCCTTGCAGAACTTTCTAGCAATCATGTTGCCCACTACACAAAGGGCTCTGCGTTGCCGCTCAATATCAGCGTCATCCTTGAGGCTAGACGTAACGATATGGCCAAGGTACTTGAAATTCTCTACTATCTTTACAGGCTGTCCATTAAGACATAGTTCAGGTACGTTATCAGGTCCCTTTCCCGATCTGAAAATCACCATCTCCGTCTTTTGAGCATTATATTTTAAGTCATGCTCCTCAGCGTACGACTCACATATTTTTAGAAGTTTTCTCAATCCTTTGATCGTGGGGCTGAGCAACACCATGTCGTCTGCATAACTCAGATTGTTGACATATCTATCATCAAGCCTAAGCCCAACCGGGGTGTTGCTCAGCTCCACGATCAACCCATTCACGTATGCGTTGAAAAGATCGGGAGAAGTGAGCCCTCCTTGCCTCACGCCACACGATAGCCGGTAGCTATTAGACAGCTCAGAGCCCCATCTGACGTTATTGGTCTGATTACCATACCAGTAAGCGAGGAGATCAACAACCTCAGACGGGACGCTGGCTTCCGCACGTAGCTTACTCCACAGCTTCTCGTGGTTTATTGTATCGAAGGCGCGGCTCAGGTCCAAAAAACAGCCATACACAGTGGTATTATGTTGTTTATAGTAACTGACTACCTGTTTCAGGGAAAATATTGCCATGTCTGTAGAAACTTGGGGGCGGAAACCAAACTGTCCGTCGTCATTCCCCAGGGCACTAGTGTGGAAATAAATGGCTCTTTCAAGTACCTAAAAACCTCACTGTACGATTTTTATCCTCAGCTTTTTATTTTTGGTGTACAGAATGAGTATTGTGAGTTCCTATTGCTATAGCTTTTTGTAATACTAGGTTGCAGTTAGCAGTTAGCATTCCTGGCATCTCAACACGGTATTTTGGAGACGGTTGGGGGTTGTGGAAATCAAAGCTTGAGTGAGCAACTGTTGATTGAGGAAATACGACCCTTTAAGGAATACTCTCAGTCTTACCTCATTTGATTCATAAATGTTTCTTACAATAACAAACCGAATCTATTAAACAACGTGCTAATGACAGTTAAAATTGACTAAAAATGGTCAGAAAAGGAATCAAATATTGGTCTATGTCAATGTATTATAAGTATATATTTACAAAAAAAATGTATGTATGTATTCTATCAGCCATCTAGTTTCCATCGTACAAGCTTTGCTTAGTTTGGGACTAGAAGGCGTTGTGTTAAGTGTCCGTGAATATTTATATTTATTTATTTATAAATTGGGTAAAAAAACGACTTTTGCGCACCAAAGAGATGCGCACCAAGACTTCCGCACCTACGCTATTCCACTTTTGCGCGCCAATCGATTTCAAGCTTGGTGCTCAAAAGTGGAAAGATTTAAATATTTAAAACATTATAAATAAATTTTAATACTGCTTGTACTAATATTCTGTGATACTGTATAAATTACTTACGACCTGCTTGTTTATTTTTGGAGCCGACGTGTCAGATAACTAAAACAAAATTATAAAAACGCGTTACATCTACAAGTACCTAATGATACCCACAAAGTGTTAAAAATGCAGATAATAAATGAAATTGAAATAGACGTACTTCACTTAATATAAAAATAGTTTCATAAAATTATCACCGGAATGTGGCAAACTTTATACCAATGGTGGTCCCATCAAAAAAATGGGTCCATAAAACTGTAATCCCAGAGGAATGGGTCTAAAATATGACGATATCGGTATCCCTGAACCTTTTTCGTCGATCGGTTTGAAGGTATGCGTAAAACGTCCCTTTAAAAACCCTTTGAGCTTAATTTCTTCAGAAGTCCTTTTATCTTTTTTTCATCCACAACCAACTAACGACGGTTTAACGATTGAGATACTTTTTTAAAATATTTGTTTGCCTTGTAACTAAAAGATTTTTTTAATTAAGTGTTGTGAAAAGACGGTCGACGGAGAAGGTTCAAGATAGTTTGTCTTGAAAATCGAAAGGGGCGGGGAAAGGGGGAAAGAAATAATGCTAGGCACAGACCGTGCCTAACATTATTTCTTTAGCCTACTGGCATATACACTAGTACGAGTAGACTTTTGGCTGGCCTTAATTAACTTCACTTTGGGTTAGTAATACATAACAAAAAAACATTGCCAAATCCAAATTAGTGGATGTACCTATTAATAAATATATACTAAGTACATATTAGAGTTCTATTACTACTTTCTATGATCCATGTACGTACAGCACACTGCCTACTGTGAATTCGCAAAGAAACAACGCGAGCACCAGATGGCAGTCGGAGGATCGATACCGCCATGAATAATTAAGATGGATGTGCTTAGGGCTGCTTCGTACTGTAGACTTGTCTATTTTGTTTGTACACATCTCACGGTTATTCAAGGTCAAAGGTTATTTCGTATAACTTTTGGAATCGGAATTTTTAGATTTCGAATGCGTTTTCTAAAAACTGTTTATAGTACGTTTCCTTTTCTCTGCGATAACAATTTCAAAATGTCATGTCTGGGTTTAAAAGGGCCCTGTTTGTACCCTTGGGGTACGGACAACCCTAAAACAACACAATGCTGTATTCATTTTATTCTTAGCTGCAAAAAAGCCAGTTCTAAGCAAACTTCAAGTATTGTGTAAGTTAATTACGTTAATTATCTGCCTATAATAAAAATAATCGAGCTCAAAAGAGAGCTATAAATAATATCCATTCACTTATAATTATTTCCATTGGCTTAGTTCTAAAATCAATAGGAACCTAGAGGCCTAAGTTAATATTTGTATAGTATGTTTACAGTACATAATACTCTCACGTTGTACGCTTTACTTTGATCGTGATCGATTTATTCAAACCCTAATAGCCCAGACGGGTTAGTCAAAAAAGGGCCTGAAATTGCAAAAATTCCCGGCAGCAATTTTTTTTCTGCAATCATAGGTAGTCTAAATCCAAAATGGCGACCAAATTCCGCCGGTGCGTTAGCCGCCATCTTGAAATTAAGGGGAAATGGTTTTTGCTTAATACCTCAGTAATTTTCAACTTTTCAACATAAATGGTTCAGACTAAAGTTGTTGTAAATGTAAATCTCTACAATTTATTTTAACAAGTTTTTTCTTACGATCTATATTTTTCCAGTTATACGCGAAAAAAGTGGTAATGTTTAATTATCAAATTATCTCGATTATTATTAACTTTATGACATAAATGTACATGAACAAAGTTGAAGAGAATTAAGTTTCCTAAAATTACCCGTGACGTCAGCGTCTAGGGTAATAGACCCTAGACGCTGACGTCACGGGTAGTTGGACAACGAACAAGAATGAGCCGGCGGCGTCCCTTTGACCTGAAAAGGGTCAGTTTGTAAACCAGTTGAGAACATTATTTATGTCATAAAGTTAATAATAATCGAGATAATTTGATAATTAACTTTACTACTTTTTTCGCGTATAACTCAAAAAATATCGATTGTACGATAAAACTTGTAATAAATAAATTATAGTAATGTACATTTACAACAACTTTAGTACGGACAATTTTTGTTGAAAAGTTAAAAATGACTGAGATATTAAGCAAAAGCCCCTTAAATTCAAGATGGCGGCTAACGCACCGGCGGAGTTTGGTCGCCATTTTGAATTTAGACTACCTGTGACCCCCCTTAAAGGTTGCAGCAAAAAATAGCTGCCGGGAATTTTTGCAATTTAAAATGCTAACCCGACTGGGCTATGATGTCTTTGAGAGAATAACAATCACTGTAAAATACCAAATACTATGTCACTTTTTTGAAATTATGAAATTGAAAAAATTATGAACCTAACTTCCCTGATAGGTATCCAATCCTGAAAATTCTCCTTGTCAAGTAAGCTTTGGGAGACATCCGCAGAGACTAGGCAGACGTCTCATCTTCAGTAATTGATACCCCGTCGGTTGCTAAATCACAGATCAAATAAAATTGCGTTATTTTTAAACTAAAATATTAATATTAGAAAATATCAGCAGTAATATCGTTTTAGCAACTGATTTACTAGATCATATTTTTTTATATTTATACTTCTTAGATTAGGCGATAAGGCATTGTTGCATTGCTTTCAAGCATACGCAGATATTCCACTTTTACCTAAATATTTAAGACAACCGCTTATACGAGTATCTTCACCCTGTATACAATTATAATATTCCAGTATTCCTTCATAATTATTTTGTTTATAAAGGTTTGAATCTCCGACACCGTTTGTTCCCTGTGATCTGACACTACTTCTTGGTACTACAAGTACTGCTATGAAAATTTTTACTCTCTCGAAGACACTACCATTTTTGAAAACTGCTTGAGTCGTGTCAAAAGGCACACAGTAATATCTCTGTATCTATACCATCTATACATTATGTGTGCCTACGTGTCCTGCAAAATGCAATAAGAGAGTGGATGAAAGCTTTCTCGTCATGCCATTCCGTGACTTCAGCCACAGTTCAACCAGTAGTGCCGACTTCTGCAACCCATTCCCAGTGGACAACTAGGGTAATACTGATACTTTAAAAGCTTTTACTTGGAGTGAAATGAGACTTTTTATATAGCAACTCCGGATGCAGAGTATAAGTCGTGGAGTGGCAGATTGCTTTTAGTATTGCCTAATAGGAACCAATAATAAGTATCAGCGTTCAACGATATTAAAGCGTTTATTAGAATAGCTAAATTGCTTTTGACGTAAAAATTAAAGCCAACTTTGGGTAATCCTTGTTTGTTGTAGATATATTTTATTTTGTATTTTTCTTGAGCTGGTATTTCCTCTTGGCGACTGGTAAGAAATGTGTTCTAATTTTTCTTTGAAAAACATTGGAATTAGAATAAGCAGTGAAGTTAATTGATCAAATCAATCAACATTGTAAAGTTGAGCATAGAATGAGAAAAACATGGCCGCACAAAGCTCTCATTACATTGGGACTGCTAGTGACACCTAATTAATCTTACTAGCTGTAAAAAATCATCAACTTTTGATGTACATTACGTATACGTACAGCACAATTTCTATTTAAATGAAATGTGGTTAAAAGTTACAGCAGAGTGTAGTCAGTAAAGTCCAGCTAGATTTTCAACCAAGTTTCAATTCACCCAGCCGAGAGTGAAGTATAAAATTATTTGATGCCCAACTTAAATGAACCGCCAGACTCGTAGGTAATTAAGCTTTATGTATTTTGCTTCTAGTTAGTTTAGTACCACAGCAAGAGGAATGCAGTTAATTAGTGTGAAATATTATCTTTGTATAAAAAGCTACATCAATGCAAAGTAAGCTTTTGTAAAATAAATAAATAAATTAAATTTTTTTGGTGTGGCATAATTGCATACTAACTGAAGAAAATAAATTTACATACATTATTAAAAGCGCGCGTATTGTTTAGAGGCTTTCATTGTTGATAGATAATTAAAATGATACTAATACTAAATACAAAGAAAACCGTTTATAACACGCGCATGGCACGAATTGGTACATACCTACAATTTTTTTTTTTTACCAAATGGGAGTATAACCCCTGTAAAAAGCGTCCGGTCATTCCATTGTACAGAATACTAAAAGTAACTTATATCAAAAACGTCACCTCACGTATTGATTTATAGAATTTTGTTCTCAATTCATTGAATCCATGTCCATTGTTCAACTCAAATGAATAGCCGACCAGAATGACCACGTTCATGTTTTCATATTTACAGTTTATTCACAATGTAAATAAAAAAATAAAATAAATATTTTGAACATTTCACACAGTGGTCTTATTTACTATTAATCTATTATAGTGTTTCAATATATCACCTAATTAACATTCACCATTGAACGCCATGATCGTGTGACACGTAGGTATGACATATCCTACTAATATTATAAACGCGAAAGTTGGTAACGATGTAGGTATGTATGGATGTTTGTTACTCTTTCACGCAAAAATAACTGATCCGATTTGGATGAAACTTGGAATATATATTGTCCGTGACCTGGATTAACACATAGGATACTTTTTATTCCATCCCGGGGAAAAAATGCACATCCAAAAAAATTTATCAGTAAAAACATCAGTCCAGGCCGTTCATTTGTTAGAAATAGTATAGCAAAACACAGCTCTGACATAGAACTACTGACAGCTTGAATAAAACCTTTTTATGTTGGTGGGTACACAACCTGGCCGTAAATAATCAAATTAAGAAAACAATATTTTCATTCTTAAGCTACGTGTACAAAGATGAAATTTTTACAAGCGATCCGATTTGGATGAAACTTGGAATATATAATTGTCCGTGACCTGGATTAACACATAGGCTAGGTAGGTACTTTTTATCCCGAAAAATCAACGGGATCCAACGGGACGCGAACTAAGTCGCGGGCACCAACTAGTTTCTTTATATTGGTTTTATTTTGAAGCTTGTAGCACTTGCAAGGGATACATTGAAAATTAATAGTTTCGACGCTTGGTCATCTCACTTGCTAGAATTTACTCTTTCGTCGTAATTAACATTGCTGTGTGTAGTGTATAAGTTTTTGGCTCATAGCTATATCCGGCTTAGGCAATAGCCAAGGCATATTATTCTCTGACAATCAACTCAATGCGATTGAGCTAATTTGCGGACGTCATCGCCTTAATCCACTAACCATGCACTGACAGACAGGATCTCGATCTACGGATGTGAAATAGGTATTATGACGCTTAGGGTTTGATCACAATAGAAAACAAGTCGCCAGCAACTGTATCAGCTCCTCTAGCAATATCCAATTCCTTTAAACTAAAAGGTATTAGAACATTGGTAGGCACTAATATTGTAAAGGAACCAAATTAATTTCCATTGAGTACTGTTAGGTTTTTTGGTAAGGCAGTTAGTCTGATGCTTGTATAAATACAGCCGTGGTTAGCTCCGGATCAGGAAATCCTCTAGGTACCTCTTATATATGATCTGTGACCTTATTGACAGTTTGGGATGAAGTTTCGCCAGTCTTGACGCCGAATAAGTATTGTGTATAGTCACAGATCATATAATACTATACGTATAGTATTATATAATCTGTGGTATTGTTATGGCAGGGTCAGGATTTACTCGTACATGATCATGAATTAATTTGACGTGAATTACACTTTGCTGTCACCATTCCAACTGAATCTTGATTTGAAAGAGTTGAAAACTGTCGCTGCTTGTTTACATTCTGTTAAAAAATTGGGCATGATAGTATGACAATAACAATTGTTTCGGGTACGGATTTACCCACAATTTGATACGGTGGCCACGGTATTCAAATTGTAAGGAATGGACGCAGAACAATGTATCTGACTAAAGAAAAATTAATTAAACAAAATGATTGATGAAAGTAAGCTCGTAATGAACTCACCGGGAAGTAATCAAACCATCGAGCCGCGTTCACACACAAAATGCTCAATTAAACAGAATGGGATGTGTATCATCCTTTGCAGAGACTTTATTCGTGGAAATAATGCGAATGTTGCTATGAATATTTTTAATGGAATTTAATTTCCTATAGGTCGTTTAATACTTAGCAATGACTTTTGAACCGTGGAACAAATATATAAATTGTAAAATATTACTACAATCAAACCAAAATACAAAGACAGATAGAACTATTTAGGTAGCTACTGAATTATAATTTCTAGGATTTGTGTAAAGCAGCAAAAGCGTCTATTGTATTTACCTACAGTCATAATTTTGATTTTTTTTCATTTAAATTACTGTTACTTCTTATACTTTCTTGTTTTTACTCGATCAAACAAAAACGAGTTGAATCGTTCAATTAATAAAACTTGAGTAATTGTTGTGGGAGCGATATAACCAGATTACTCGCTGGTCGCTCGGCTTGACTCGAATTACATTACACCTCCTGTTGGGATAAAAACTCTCGGTAAATCGTTTAACCTTTTAATGTCAAAAGTGCCTTGGTCAACAACTTGAGTGAACAAACACTTTTATGGCGCTGTAAAATACGCTTTGTTGATATAAAGTAAATGCACATTTTGAAAACCATTATTTTAATCTTCTAAGAAACGCGATGCATACGATAAGCAGACTTAAAATCGATCGACCGAAAAAAACAAAACATGGTGAAACTAAATATTCCAAGCGTTTATTAATAACAGGGAACATAACAATAAACCCAAGTGATTAGTATTAAAAAAGTTTATGTCAGGACAGGTCACCAGCGGGCCTAAGATGCGCACCGCGAGATATTTGTCATGTCGTTCTGTCAAAATGTAAGCATTTTGTACCAGTTTAGGAACTATTGCATTATCTGTGGTACCTAATGGTGTCGACAAAACACGCCATAATGTACACTTTTGACACTTCTTAGTCGTCGTACCTCTCTGAGGACGAGGTAATAGTCGTGCAGAAATGTCAAAAGTTGAAAATTCAAAGGCGCGGTTCCTCGACAACATTACCACAGATAATGCAATAGTTCCAAACTGGTACAAAATGCTTACATTTTGACAGAACGACATGACAAATATCTCGCGGTGCGCATCTTAGGCCCGCAGGACTCGGTAGAGGTGTAGTTAAATGGTTGAAGGTACTCGTATTTAATATTGCTAAGAATATTTAAAAAAACTTGTGCTGATGAACGATGAATATAAAGTAAGGTATGTACTTTTCTTCATCTTATCTTACTTCTTTGACTCAACTCATGCAAACACAACCAAAACACAAACCAGAGCATCAGGTGATGCTGAAATTCGAACCAAACTTTAGCAAAGTACAAAGTATCTTCACAGGAGTGCGGTATTCATTCTCTTTTGATTTATTTACAAAGTTTAATCCACAGTCGTCAGTTTCCAAGTTTTGTTATAATAAGTAAAAGGTATACACTGTCAAACCTAGAGCTCGTGTGTATAAAAGTACTTATGTAATTCATACATCTATAATTTTGTCAATTTCATTAATAAAAACATTTTCATAGATTTTAACTTATTGCATGCCAATAAAATGCAATAGTACACACATAACATTTTATCCGTTTTATTTCATATTAAAAAACAGTGTTTTTTATCGAAAAACAGCCCTTAAAATAATTGCGTCATATTCGAACCTACCGTACTGGAAGGATAGTAACTGTTACTCATGTAACATTGATTCTTTTATAGAGGTTTGCAGCCGAAATAGTATTTTTGTAGCAATTTGTTTTTCCTGGAACGGTTCCTCGGCTTTGTCTTTTTTCTCCATAATGCAAATTCTTCGAGTTCACTTGCCGTGAATGAAATAATAAAACTCAAACTACGGCTCAGCACAAAGCCTACAACCAAAACTAAATGTGGCACAAACTGATATTTTTAATTAAAGATTGTTCAAAGCAGAATGCTCTTAACAAAGAGACATTTACTTAGGAATTTCCCACCGAGAGCCCTATTTGGATAGTTCTCTTTTGTATAATATTTGAGGATCAAACAAAAGGAACATAGCCTCGTTTAATTACACCCTTTGACAATTTACTTATAGAAACTCTGCACAGTGTTGAGAATTGAGATAGATCATCATTCAACATTTAAAATTAGAAAATTATAATAAAAGCTTCAGTAAGTTTTTAAGAAAATGTACTGAAACTTTTCTTTTTTGTTTCAGGTAAGCTGAAGAATCGTAGACTTCCGGTCCAGAATGTAATACCTAATATGAACAAAATAACATTATAGAGAGGAGTTGTGAAGTCAACTTATTTATCACTTGAAAGGTATTTGTGCTACAAAATGTATAAGTTGCGGACTTGCCCATAGATTTTTTATTCACTTATTTTCTGATATGAAAGACTATCACTGATTTGGATCAGTTGACCTATCTATGTATAAATCGTTTGCAACGGATTGTAGATACCTCAATTGTTTCATGTGTAAATACTGTATAAGTCAAAATTTTCTTTGAGAATTAAATATGTACATGAGCTCTCCTCAATTAATTATGTTCATATTGTTCATACCTAGATTGCTATGCCCTGGCTAGCACTGGTATGCAATCTACTTGAGAATCTGTTTTCTACGTGAACGCGGCCTTTGACGATGTCTTCGGGTTGAGTGGCCTGTAGCTCGAACCACCGGATATTAGTTTGATCTGTAAATGTTTGTCCCACGTCTAATATGTGGTGGTAGTTTTGATGAGTTCTACCTAGGCATAGTATGAAACCCAGTTTTAGTGTGTGTTTTGTATTTATTTTCTTTCAAAATAATAACATTCAGTTTATTCTACAATTTATTTTCTTCAGATATTTGATGTGTAAGTATTTGGATAAATTTTAGTACCCGAAAAATTTACCAAATTCAATAATGAATTATCTTTAAAATTGAGGAGCCCTTTGTAAATAAAAAAGAGATGTTATTTCGTTTCGTACGCATTGTTTGTATTGGTTTCTCCTTCAGATCTCATAAGAAATAACTTCAAAGCTTCACCACAAAATACATATAACATACTTCACAAAATTTCTCGTATCCCTGTAGTAGGTACTTAAATTAGTCAATATTTGAGTTAGACATTCACTCCAGTGTAGACCGAAAAGTACCTACAACGGGTATGTGCAAAAATATTATGAATACAGGACTTTTACAAACAAACACAATAGCAGGAGCAGGAGTTTTAACAAAAAAATTTATTGCACGGGCAGAAACTCAAAAACACTGCAAGACATTACTTCTTATGACATGTTCATAATAAATAGGTAAAGATTTCATTGGGTTTTACTGCGTGGTAGTTTACGCCTGCTTGCTGCTCTTTTTCAGCCTAAACAAACGTTTTAGCTCTTCAGGTTTTTAATACTAATTAATATTGTGTTCAGAACAAGTATGTGATTATTATAATAAAGGGATAATTATTTTATCATGTGTTTAATTTGAACTGAAAATAAGTTTCTTGCTTGTTGCGAGTTTATCTTTGCCGTATTGTTTGACTACGTTTACTTTATGTGGGTGGTTTCTAGTAGGAATCGTGATGCAGTGACGAATTCATAAGTGAACCACATGTTTCAATTAAACTTCAAAGACTGTACAAAAAATAAGACACTGTTTTGATAGATTGATTTTTCTTAAATGAATATTCGGAGTCAGTACTTTTTTACCTAGAACAATAAAAGCTCCATGTACAAGTATAATGTATAATAATATGTATATAGAAAAAGGTTTTTTCGTGGTTCACTTAGATAAAGAGTAGGTGCTTTGTCTTCAAATGTAAATTTGTTAAATAGTTATCAAGTGCTCCACTTTACGGTTCTAAATGTTGAAAGTTGTGAACTTTATTTCTACTAAGTAGAGTTGTTTAATGTGCTATCCACTTTCGTTGCGGAAAGAACTTTACTTATTGAAATGGTAAAGGCTTGCTAACCTAAAAATATTCTCATCATTCATTTTGACCGTATAGACGTCACATGTAACTAAGTGCATTATTTTAAAAACCTTGTAAAGGTAAAAAAAAACTGAAGAAAAGGTATAGAAAACAGTTTGAATGACGAAAGCAATAACAGTTGTAGATATTTATAGCTATAGTAGTTGCCATTATGGCCATGTGGAAATCAAATTCGTAAATTAGGTCGTTAGAATACTTAAAAAAAGTCGGTTGATGGTTGGCACAACATAAAATGCTAACGTGCAATAACATAAACTCGGAAATGTGACTGTACGTATTCAATAAGATTTCAGTGCTTTTTCATCTCTGTATCTTTAGATGTTTTCTGACGAATGTGGTTATAAGTCCACGACAAACAGGTTATAAGTCCACGATACACATGACATAGCTGGTACACTTGCATAAAACAACTATGCACGCTCTCTTACATGTGTAGATATACTGGCAAGCTTGTATCTGACAAGCAAGTAGATAGCACAATATTTGAAATTGCATGCAAGTATGTACCCACAGTATGCTAGATACGTTTTACGGGTGTGTATCGATATCTTTAGCGTAAGCTAAAAATCATCTGGTAATCGTTAAACAACATTATTATTTGTATTGGTAAGCTCTAGCCTGGAAATAAAAATCTGTTTCACTTTCAACATTTCTGAAAAGTAATGGATAAAATAACCCCGGATAAAGAAGATTGTTATTTTTTGTATCACATTTTCACAGATTAAACCAGTATGGTGTCGCCGTAAAATGTATTATACCCGGCTTAAAATTTATCTCTCTCCTCTTCAGACGAAGAATTCGTTTCCCGAATGTCTGTGAATGAAAATATTTGCTTGAAGCCTTATTCAAAAAAAAGTTTATTTAAAAACCGTTCGTAATTTTATAAGATTTGAGAACCTGACTTTTTTAATTTGTTATCGGAAGCAACGGAAGTAAAGTTTTGGTTACCTAGTCGTAAACAATTTAGCAGCTGGATGGATGTTTAATTTTCAAAGTGGTAAAATACAAAAATACACCAACGTTAAAGAAGAAGTGATCTTGAGCGACGACCCCTGATTGTAAGACGCAGTCTGACACTACTTTTTGAATGATGAAATCTCATCTCCGTCAGGATTCAGGGATTCTCTAATTAGACGTTGAATAGGACATCTTGCTACGAGTAAATCCAAGACGTCTTCTTTTGTAACAGTTTACGTTTATATGGTATTTTTTTTCATGAATAGTCGGACAAAGTGGGCTGAGTAATTTTTTGTAATAATTATATTGTAAGTATGTATCTTTAACTTCGTTCATCACCAATTATATAATTATTCCACACCGCGTATGTTTGGCAACAACAATATTGCATTTAATTATTAGCATGCGCCACTGCTATCAAAATATTATTATATCATAAACAACACGTACCTGTCTTTGTTTTGTTTAAAATCTCGAACGTGTGCTTTGAAAGCTACTCTTTATTTACAGTTGGCTCATCACGTGCCCAACTTTTTGTGTAAACAAATGGGGCACATGGAGATTATTCTGCTGTATTCGGAAATATATGGGAATTGCGATCCCCTATGGCTACACGCAGAGATTCTGCTTTTATGTTTACTGCGAACCGACTACCTACGAGCGTATACATAACAATTCTCTGGAAAATTCTGACTGAAGCGTCGGTTTAGCAGAAAAATTTCAATGTAATTGATTAAGAGATTTCACAGACGGCGGCTGCTAGAATTGTTATTTCAATTATTTATTCAAGTTTTATAGCCCTCTGTTGTTTGATTGCTTTTCATTGTGTGAGAAGCACAGTTATAACCGATGTACCTTTTTATTCCTATTTAGAATACTATTGTGAGCAAGGTAAGCTTGGTGGGCGGCGACTCTGTAAGAGAAAGTCCATTGTTAATCACTTCAAGTCCCAAAAGCCTGCAGCAATAATTTGTCCCTTTCTGAAAAAAAAGTCATTTATCTTGCTTGACAACAAGAATGTGACTGAAACATTTACAAAATATTAAGTTTATAGAGCTAATATTTATAAAATTATATCTTAATATATCAGTAATTCTGATTTCTCATGAATCCCGATTGTTTTCATTATGCAAATCCAATATTTCGCTCTGGCTTTGTAAAGTTTACTGATTAATAATTGTTATCAGATAATATTGTTCTGCGTCAAGATGAAGCTAGCTAGTTAAACAACTAATGTGACTTCCAACAAGGTTGCGTTAAGCGTTTAACGCTTCTGGGGAGGGGGAATAGAAAGAGACAGAGCGAGAGTGAATGCGTGGCACTCGAAGTTTCACTTCTTCCGCGCGTAGGGACTCCATATCACTATTTTTTTTGTATTGGTTTTTGTTTAGCATTTTATACCTACTGTTGATATAAATCAAATCCTATGTTACTAGGACTTTTCTATATTTCTCTGTCTAAGACTAATATTACTTGAATAACCAATATCGTATACAAACAAGATGAAGCCATGTATGATTTACGTAAATTCTCCGGTAAAATGATATTGGAAATTTCCAATACGTCGAAAAAAAATGCGGTTTATGAGGAACATGTACGTGACTTGATTTTTCGTTTTTAAGATATGTATTAGGTACTTTGTTATAGTACTTGATTTTACTACGCTATGCTGTAAAAATTCACTTTTTACTGTACTGTACTTCCTTCATTGGTCCAGGTTCCGATGCTTTTTATCATACGAGCGGTTCTGTGGTAGGTATGATGATGCAATTCATTCAGTCTACACTGCTTAGTGATATAAATAGTGATCGATTTGGCGTACAAATTGATGCTGTGACGAGTTGCTCGCTATGTAGAGCGGATGTGAAGAAACTGTGCACGCGAGTTCCTGGTTGGATAGAGATAACATTGTTGGTTTTTTATAATCTATCAGAGTACTCGTAGTTGAATAGTTATAATAGTGAAGAAACGGATACAGAAAAATAACACCAGCAGACTAAAATAGCTATTGTAAGTTGAAACTGATTTTGTCACGACTAATGTTCAGCCTGTCAAAACTCAAACTGAAAAATAATTTAAAATGCATTTCATATAAGTAAAATGAGATTTGCAGTATTTTCTTTGGTAGAAACGCAGTGTGTCATATTCTTTGGTAATTTGTATCTGTTTAAAACTGTTTCCAAGAGCTCACAAGGTCCCTATATTTGTGGGTAACTCCCATTTGTTCTATAGAACTGTTACGTCTACAACTGTTAAAACTTTTTTTATCCCTAATATCTGGTAACTTCCATTTGGGTAGGACTATTGAAACGAAAACTAGCCCTAATGGGTTTCAATAGTCCTACCATGGAACTACAGGGATAAAAAAGTTTTAAAAACTGTCCCATAGAACAAATGTGAGTTATCCATATTTGTGTGTAGTTTTCTGTTGCCATCATAACTGTCAATTTTACTAAATTTGGCGTGCGAGTTTACCCAATTCCGAAAGGGTCGGAGTTAATATCACTAAGCAAGTAAATTTAAATTTAATTTTGTACACAGAAAAAAGTAATCATAGGGTAGAAAGTTCGAGTTATGGTCACTTCCATTTTCATCAAACGCCACTCAAAGCCACACAAATTGTCCAATTATTTTAATAATCCCGCACATGGCTTTTCTCATATCACACACTGCAGAAAAAACCGCTATATCAAACAGACCTTGTTTTAGGAAATGAATTTATTTGTAATTATCATTAAATTATCTTTCCATGAGTTTTTAAACAAATGTACCTCACTGTCGCTATCTAAAATCAGCTTCATCTAACTTTAAATTCATCCACGAAATAAAAAAAAAACATATTATAAAGATAGTAATACTGTCGTGTTAACTTGTATGTGTACAGAAATCACAGCAGTATCTTGTTTCCCAACCTGTCTCGTAAACTCCCTCTTTGCTTATTATTTCAACCGTAATGTACGAAATGAACGACTTTATCGATTCAATTAATCCTCTTATTTCTGTTTTTGATACAGTGTATAGTTTACGTTGAGAGTTTCGTTATTTACTTCGAATGAGTTTTTACTTGAAAATAATTTTAAGTACTTTGCAAGTGCACTCGAGCGCTGTGCATTGATTTGTTAAAAACCCGTTTTCGGCTTTACAACCGTAATTCAGGTCATACTACATCCATGGCTTACTTTGCCTTCCCTTTTATCCTACTTTTGACATATTTCAATTTAGAGCCGGTTAAAACTTTCTGCTTGTTTATAATCGTTGCATAACTTTATTCAGCTGTTTAAATTATTGCTGTGCCTTACTAACAGGTAATGTCAAACAGTAACAGAGCTAATTTTTAAATAACTGTTTAATTATTCAGCGTTTATAAGCATGGTCCATAATATAATTAATATAAATACATTTTTAAATGTCGGACTTCAGGAACCTTTCGGACAAGTCTAGTCCAAGAAAAAGGTTAAGTATATTATATTTCAGTTTTTTTATAACTGAGACTAGGTACTAACAAACAAAACTCTCTCAGTATATCTGAGTTTACATACAAAGTTGACTATGGTTATTCGCTACGCTACAATGTAAACCAATATGTTATGGCCACGGATTCTTTGATAATAAAGTCTAAGTTCAAACTGCTATATTAGCACTGGCTCATTAAGTTCAGTACCATTGTAGGGTAAGTTATACTTAGTTTTTAGAGCTAAGAAGAGTTTGAGGAAAAGCGTCTCAAAATAAAAATATAAAGAGAACGAAAATTACTATAGTTTACGTTTTCTCTACGATGCTGTAATTTGTGCTTTTGTGACAGGAAATGTATAAAAAGTTATATTACATAAAAAGTAGACATTTAGCAAAAACTTTGCGTCTATCTATTAAGCCAGCAATGCTACCAAAAAAACAAAACAACTAAACTCATCAGTGTCTGCAAGCACTCAATAAAATAAAATGAGCCCAGCTAGATTGGTACCTGGTAAACATTCCCCGATGTGATAGTTCGTCGCATAAGTCCCTCTGGGGCAATAAATCATAATGGCCGAAATGAGTGCACACGGCTAAAACACGTTCACGGCCAAACAACAAGGCAGGCGCTCGATAGTGACATAACGTCGAAACGAGCCATAGCATAGGTACGAAAGGCCACGCAGCATCTCTATCTCTAGTCTCTACGTAACATTGTTCGAGGGATCGGACGCTCGCGGGGTGAAAACCCTTTTGCGGTCATACAAAAACATAAGAGACCGGCAACGGGCAAAGTAAATGGGAATCAAGACGGAAGGTTCAAGGGCTAGAATCGTAGGTGTAGCGCACGGGCGGTGGTATGTTCGTCCCGCTCACTCGGCGCCCTAGCCTGCGACGCGCAGTGACGCTCCAGTCGCGGTCTGCCGGCCGTCGCGACGCTCGGGGCTCGCCGCGCCGCCTCACGCTCGCCGCCGCTGCCGCGCGCTGACACACCGGGATGCACTGGTGAACTGGTGACTGGCAAAGTGCTGATCCACCGCGCCGCCGCCGCCGCCGCCGCCGCTCAGTGCCGTCGCCCCGACACTGCGCGTCTGCTCCCTACGCGCTTCCTAACAGTGCACCTCTTTCCACCTTACCGCGTCCACCGAGTGCAGTGTGCCACTGGGGCATTGTTTCGTGTGTGTATATTATTATTTTGATACGTTGTATCTGTGGCAAATTACATTTTGCCGGTGATCCAGTGGTTATACTTATTGTATTTGTAGCCGAACGAAAAACTCACACGGGTTTGTTATGCTATCGAGTCAATGAAGACACGACTGCGTCAGGCACTGCTATGGATATCATTCGCGCCTGATTGTAATATCGCTACGACATAATAAGATAACAGTTTATAATCTTAATATCACGCAGTAAAAAACATACATTAGCGCTTTACGCAGTGTCGCTTACAAGAGGCTAATGTGTAAAATGTATACTTAAAAAGAGTCAAGGTTATGTTGAACACGATAATGGTTTTATGCTCGGTTGATTTATATTACACGAATTATAATTGTTCAAAATACACTTTTACAGCCAGATTTTTCGTCGCCGTGTGTAGTTTGAAAGAATCGGTTACCAGAAATAAAATTACCTATGCCACTGTATGGTGTAATCATAGTTAGGCATTAATATAATACTTAATTATCTGTTGATCAATTATCCCATTAACTAGTTTCGCTACTATGTTTTGAATAGAGTTAGTCTAGTAGTAAGCCATAATCTTGATCGAGATAATCGAGTTTACTTGTAACCTGGCAACAAAAAAGGTAGAGCCAACGCTAGAGCTAGGATTCTTCTGTTTTTCAACAAGCAGTTTTATGCAATGAAAAATATAGACAACTTGTTGATTATCGATTTCGCAAGCGATATTAACCCAAGGCACAGATTATATAATACTATACTAGTACCCAAGGTAACCGAGAGAGTAACCTACTTTTTACTACGTTACACATGTCACGATCACTTTCTGTATATGTAGTTTTCGGAAAACTTTCCCTTTAATCAGCTGGTAACACTCATCCTGAGACTGACAAGTCTTATTATGGTATACCAACCAGTGTATGCAAAAATGTATATTTGTAACGGCAACTCAAACCTGTAAAGCCTAAAATGTGTTCAAAGCTTTGATATGTCATAATAACACACTGGCTTTTCAAAATGTGTATATTTCATATTAGCTCTCTTTGTCACAAACAAAATTTACTGAATCTAAGATGTTGTCTTGTTTTTAAAATAAATTGAGATATGCACTTTTTGTCGGATAGAGCTTTGGTAACAACCACAGATTATAATAATACTATACTAGTAACAACCAATGTTCTTAAAAAATATCACTAAACATTATATTTCTTTAATTCTATTCAGCTCTTTTCTTTTTATTTGTAGGTACACCTTAAATTTGCCAAAAGTTTTTAAACACATAACATAATATTAGAACAACCACCTACATTATCAAGATCGCTCTCTTCACTTTTATGTTTATTTTTGAACGAGATTCTTATAGCCCAGTTCTTTATTTTAATAGGCGTTAGCTCTATAATATTTGCGTTCACTGTGAGAAATAATGAAGAGTGCACGTTATCTTTCACATGTTCTTGAAATCTTTTTATTTTAACGCATCCTGTGTCATCAATTCTCTCTTGCGTCGTTGTTGACTGTTTTATTTTTAGTCGGTTGTGCTATTTGATTCGCGACCCAGGTGTCTTCTTCGACCGGTTTTTGTAGGTTTTCTACTTTTCTTCCTTCTATTTATTTTGTTGTTTGTTAAAAAACATTAATTAAATTGGATGAAGTTTGTCACAGGTCATACTTCTTTACTCTCATCTACAATAATCTACACATATCTATAATAATACTTCTGCCTATACCAATATTACAAAAAGGTGCACCTTTTGTTATTTATAACCAATTAAAAAAACACTGATTATGTTATTATGTCTGGAGCTATGTTATTTCTGAGTGCCATAGGCTATTTTGGATAAATAATTTTCAGTAAGTAATCATGATTTACTCGAAACGCCAACGAAATTGTGGGTACTTCAGCAAGTCTTTGAATATACTTAGTAATCTTTATTTTGACACCAAAATGAGTAAAAAGGAGAACTTTGAAGCTACTATGTACTTGACAGTTGTTATATAACTTCGTATCTATTTTCTTGGTCATCTGTTGTATTTCCTAGTTATTTACGTTACTTAGGTTTACCCACAATTTATGATCTTTTTAGTTATGTAAATAAACCCCAGAGTAATGGAATTTTTATTGTTATTTATGTTATCTTTGCAGAAAAATAATATTTAAGAATACTGTGAATATTGATGGTTTTATGCATTTTTTTGTTCTCTAAAATATGAGCTGATTCTTGGCATGCTATGCTCTATAATATGCAAACATAAGGATTTTCTATACATAAATATTTTGTATACGTTTCCAATATGATTGGTTTACCATGAAAAATATTCATATTCACATTTTAATTTGAATATGGAGTGAGTATTGAAAAAAATATTTTGCATAACAATGGTAAACGAAGCCTAGTAGGGTACAGAAATTATTTTAAGGATCGACTTAATAGTAAAACTACAAAAGTGAATAGTGTGTTTTACATAGCTACACACTTAAACAATTTTATTTATGCCCAAGGCCCAAATTATAGATTCATCACCGTTTTACTATTCTTGTCGATGTCACTCTCAAAAAAAGAGAGATGGCAGTGAAATGATGGACTGAAGGATAACTAAAGCCAGTAGAGCCTTAAAAGAAAAGAAGACAAAAATCGGTCATATAAAAGGTTAGACGACTAGGGTATGCCGATTAATAAAGCGGACAGCCTGTAATACAGAAGTAGAGCAAAATAAAAAGAAACAAAAGGTTCACTCGGCTATGATTAGTTCATACTGGTACTGTCTCGGTCATAAGTAAAATCTGCGCTCGTGCCTATGACGTAATACCGACGTCAGAGCATCCTAATGAATGGCACACAAGCAGTTAATAAGCCGCTACAAAATCATGACGACGTTCACAATAGGGAACTCAAACATAATTTTACCAGCACGATAAAATATGACAAAATTCTTTGCATGTCTATACTATTACAAAACTGTAAAAAAGCAAAAACCAAAATTAAAGATATGGATAAAGTAAATACGCAGATCTACTAAATAAACGATTCTGATTCCGAAACACGGGGTTCAGCGTATGCTGGTTGACAGATATTTTGGTGGAAAGATTCGCACGCGTACGAAGTCGCGGGTATCAGCTAATTATATTATTAAAACTAAATAATTATTTCGGTTTTACAATATACAACTGAATTGTGATGAAATCTCTTTCAGCTCTATTTTTGTAATTTGTATAAAACAAAACAAATCGTGTAAGAAAGCATTAGCCTGAAAAGATAATAATTTAAACCTTGATGTTCGAAAATTTAAATTCAATGAATTGATTCAGTCAATTACAAATAAGTACAGAGAATGGTCTATCCACGCTAACAAAATAATAACACTAACAAAGGTATTGTGTGAGAGCAATCTGCTTGATACATTGCAATAACAAGCTAAAAGAGTTATTTAACGTTCTAGTCCCCATACACTGACTCTAACAAGACCAATGCGACTTCACAATTGAAACCGTCGACCGCTCAACGAGTAGTAATTGATTGCAGTGATCGCTATATTTGTGCGAGCCATTCCTTACAGGCCAGAGCAATATCAATTATACTCCATAATTGTTCGGTGCTCGCCAAATAGACGAAAACGTGTCGATAATAAATGATCGAGTACCTCCTAAATATAACGGGAATGGTTCATTTTTGCCACACTTTGTTAGACCACTGTGACGGGTTGGTATCAACACAGTCAGATAAAGGATCAGCTTGTAGAGTCTGATTAACCCATATGGGTATATGCACACCTGCTTTTGTAACTATTGTAAAATAAAGTTTTCTTAGATTAGATTAGAAGAAAACTATGCCCACATATACAAATATCTTGCGCCAGCTGCTTTGTTCATGCAGTCGTGTAACAAAGAAGATCGGAAAAATCCATACTGAGTAGAGCGCATCAAAAAGACAGCAAACGAAAGAGTTAAGTTGGGGTGTCACACTAATCCATATAGTGAAACGACTCTACTTTCATGATCGTGCGTGACCAGTTTTAGTATAATCATTGACAATCGAAATAAAGTACTCTGTGGATCTCTCGGTCGGACGGACTTCTAGCTAGCTAGACTATTCTTTTCGTCTATGTTTTCTAATGCTTACAATTCAGATATTTTCAAAAGGAGAGTGTATTAGGTTTCTTCTAGGCAAATGTGCTACACCGTCGAGCAATTTCAGTCAAACGTTTGCCTTATCACTACATAGTATAAAACAAAGTCGCTTCCCGCGTTTGTCTGTATGTATGCTTAGATCTTTAAAACTACGCAACGGATTTTGAAGCTGTTTTTTTTAATAGATAGAGTGATTCAAGAAAAAGGTTTATATGTATAAAACATGCATATTATTGTAGAGAAACACTGATAAATTTACAATAATGTAACCCAAGGTGTAAAAAATAGAAATGGTATAGCAAAACAGAACTGACACAACGTAATGTTTGAAAATTTGACATTTGGAAATTGATAAGAGACAGCCGTAATTTCAACTATCGTAACAGACTTCCTGTTGGTAATACGATTGGACTGCGGTCAGACCGACGCAAGATCAAATCCAAGGCGATAAGCTTTTTGCAACTTTTTACTTTTCATTTTGAATTTTTCCTTTTTATTTAGGGGTTTGTAGAGGTTTGTAAGGGTTTTTAGGGGTTTGTAATTTTCCGTGCGAAGTCAGGGTGGGTCGCTCGTAGCGTATATAAAAATAATGCGAGCAAAGCTGTGGTCGGAAGTTATAATATATTTAGTAATGAGATATTTATAAAATGAAATCTCCACCTACGTTGTCTTTGAAGTACGGTGTATCGTACCTACTTACTGAATTTAGAAAGGTCAGCGGAAAGGTTTTGAATCCAGAATTAAATGGATTTTTTCAGGAACTTGGTAGTTACTCACGTGTAATTGTATTGTGTATTTAGCTGATATTATAAAATGAATAAATGCACTAAAAACAAATCGATCTATAGTAGGTGGCAAATAACACCGCAATACAGGTCATTCACCCACCTTCACCACGATGTAGCAAAATTCAATTTATGAATGGCTAATTCTGTCGCTTTCCATATAAACCTGTCGCTAAGACGGTAATCGCTCGAATCTCGTAGTACTGTTTACCATACATAAATAGAATTTTGCGACATCGTGGTGAAGGTGGGTGAATAACCTGTATTGCGGTGTTATTTGCCACCTACTATAGCTATCGTCTACAAGTTGTATGTAAGAGAATAATAACATGTTATATGTATAACAACAAAACTACCAATTTACCTCTCAACCAACCATACCACCAATTCTAGTTGGTTTATGCAGAGCTAATATAATTTATCATTCTTACAGAGTTTTATCAGTTTTGCGTAGTTAGGGGATATAGGTGTCTGTCACCGCAATTTCTACAAGCCCCATATTGGATAAAGTGAAATTGATTCTAGCATGCGGTTGTGGTTTACAAAGGCGTGGCTCATAATTGTATAATGTGGTTTTGATTACAAGAATTGAGTGGAGTCTAGATAACGAAAGCGACATTAAATGGCCTAAAATAATGTTCTAAGTAAACAACTCACGAAAATGATAGGTACAAGATAATCTACACAAAGATTTACAAACTATCAATTAGTCATCACATTAAATGTGTGTGTGATGAAAATAATGTTCTAATAAAAAAAATCACGAATCCACGTAAAATTCTGAAAATAGCTTTTATAACGAGCTTGAAGGGTAGGCAACGTGGAGTAGCTAGGTACAATTACCTACACAGATGTCAACAGTGGTATGATATGTGGCTATTTGTATTTGAATCTAAATATTCTGGAGGTGACAACACGTGTCTTCCAATGGCAGATGGCCAAAAGATACGATACTTTGATATCGGTTTAGCACTCTGTATCGAGGATCGGACGAATAAAATAAGATTCATCGTGTAATTACGTTTAAAGATTTGGACACATTATAAATTTACAGTTTTTGAAACATTTACGGCCTGTAATAAGTCATGAATCTAAACGGAACAACATAGTTTTACATTAATTATTTTCTAAGGATCAAGTACTAAACGATGATAGACTCTGATCAATCATTTACCCATGTTTAGTCGTTCGATTTGCGTAACCAAACCCGTACTTTTTTACATACATGTCTCACTGACTCGAAAGCAACCTAATAATAGTGCTCTTTTCGTTCCAAACAGATGCAAACTTAACGTAATGTAACTATGGGTTAAACTGGCATTTATGTGATGTGCAATAAAATTAACGATAATGGCCCTAAACTTTCGTGAACAAACAGACCAGTGAATAGTGTTTCTAAACTTAATTAACATTTCCTCCCACCTGCCCCTTCCTTTCCTAGAAGCAAAAATTTCCTCAACCACCTCTACAAACGTAAAAATCGACTGACATATCGATACCCAACTCTATCTTATAACTTTCAAGACTGAACTCTATACCTTTTATACGAAGTTTTTACAGCAAGTTTATTGGAGTGACAGAATCTCGCATGGTGGTTGTGATAGTGAATCGGTGGTTGGGAAGTGTATGTGCGTGTGCGCAGTTGGCTAGGGCAGAGCAGAAGGCCCCAAAGTGGTGGGAGGGGGGGTGTTCCGTTGCTGCGTGCCCTGGTGCGGGGCGCGCGCGGCGGCGCCTACCGACGACGCCGACTATGAGCATGCGCTGAGGGACGGCAGCCCACACCTCTCCCTGAAAGAATACAGTAAGTTATATCTAGTTACTCTACAAAAACCCTCATAAACTACTGTGAAAATACATATATAGTTTCTTTTAAAAATGTATTTTTACTTTTTTCAATCAGAAACTGCCTTAATCAATTTCTGATTGATGAAGGTAAAAGTTATTCCGTCTTTGTGATTACTTCTGGTTGCTTAATAAGCCTGATTGAAAATAGTACTTACTAATTTATCGTTTGCTAACTACTAAATTTTATAATAGTTTTTTTCTAAACAGTTTAACCGATTGAAACTGATTGCAACAAACTTACATAGCTTTTATTCTGTAAGTAGCTTTTACAAATAGATAAAGCACATTTTTACGGCTCTGCCCAAATGTTTCAAAGTACTAAGTAATACTAACAATTACCTACCCCTATTCTACATTGTACGTAAATGGACCAGAAGTTTGCTAAACGACATTAAACTAGTTACCTAAGTCAGTAGTTACACCCTTATGTTTCCTGACCTTGGCCCAAAAAAGTTTGTACGTAGGAGTAAGCTCAGCTACAAATTACATTTAATTACTTATTATGTAGAAATAGGTTTGTTTAAGTATATATAGGTCGTTTTGACAAAAAATGTTTACCCAGTGACGCCTACTTGTTTCGGTACTCAAAAAAAAAGGATTTACACATACACACAAGTTATGGTGCGGTGCGATACGGTAATCGTAGCTACAATTTTTGTAAGCGTCGCTGTAACGACTTGCTGACGTTTCGGAGAAAATATTTTGGGACAAATTCTCCCACTTGTCACATTTGATTTTAATATTTTTGTTACTGACGTTTCGGACAAAATCAAATGGAAGCTGTTGAGTACAGTCAGATAAACAATTATGATATAGCTATAATTATTGGTTTGCGAGCGTATGGTGACATTAAGGTGGTTCGATTTCCATACTAATTTATTTTACCAATTTGGGGGAAATTATATTATTATACCTAACAAGAATTTTTTATTTCTTTCTTGAAAAACACGTTTCACGTTCAGTGTGTAAGGTTCAAATTTTATAAATGTAGAGTATGTTTTACTCGAGGGTAAAAACTGTAAGCTTAATTGATAAGTAGCTAAAGCTCCACTTGTACTTCAAGTAACTTTACATCCTCGTATTACATACCAATCTAAAATATCTAAATTTTTTCTTCACTGGATACAATTCTGACTAGTTAGACCAGCGGCATAAATCGTTTAAATTGCTGTCAGCGATGATCACTGTGATACTCGGAAACCACAAATGGAGTAAATTTAATAATCACAATATTGTTATGCTCGTCGGGGTGGTGTATTCAATTTGACAACGACGATGTGGTTCAAAACGTTTACAATGCAAGTGTATACTGGCAGTAGAGTACCTAATATCACGGGAGAGTTTCGTTTAGCTACACTACCTAGTGGAGCGATCGATGCTACACAGTAGCGGCGGAATACCGACCTACAGTAAAACAAAAGAGCGAACTCATCTCATCTTTGATGCATTTTGTACTTGAGCAGGTCTTCATTGAAACGCCAAAATGCCTAAAATGAAAATACATATTCTTGAAATATCTAAGTTTGAAATTTAGGTGTACCTAATGTTCGAAATATAATAATAGTTAAAATTTATTAAGTTTGTTTGATATAAGTTAACAAAATTTAAGATGAAAAATATATGTAGTGCATAAAAGCAATCCAAATAAAAAAACTATACGTTCGCTTCAGTTGAAAGATTTGACCGAATTTTTTGTATATCCGGTTTTTAGTCAAAGCTTCCGTGACTAACCCGACGTACGTACAACCAAAATGTCCAACTTGTACGAACGGGAAGTAAAATGTAATAACCATCGTACAACGCTTTTAGCTTACATGTGTGAATAAGAAACAATAAAATTATTTTTTTGAAACATAGGCTTTATTTTATTGAAATCAAAGACGTGGATTGTTACAGCTTGATCTTTCTAAACCAAAAGCAACTATTTGCTACGAGGTTCATCGTATGCTGGTGACAGATATTTTGCTGGAAAGTTTCGCACGCGTACATAGTCGCAGGTATCAGCTAGTTATTAATAAGCTCGATATAAGCTTGGAATAGTTATATCGTGTTTGGTTTTTTGCATTGACATTATTTGACATTGTAGATTTGATCGAAGAGACAAAACACGGTATTCTAATTTTACATCAAGTTTATTAAAACAGGGTTAAAATGTTAGTAAAAATAAGGACCTAGAAAACCAGCCAATATTAATAAATATTAATATCCTCAGATAAGTTGTAAGCTAACCAAGTAACCCGCAAGTCATCAGAAAATTACAGCTGTCGCCAAAACGTTAGTTCAAACAAGATTAATAAACTGTATTGTATAATAACCTTAGTTGGGTTTAATCGAAATTGATTAAATTTCAAACTTGACAAGCGGGGGCGAGATAAATCCCGGTCGGGAAATGTAGAAATATATAAATATCGGTTTTATGCTGACATTCCAAAAGTAACTTTTCTTCGAGTCACATTAAAATAGTTTTTTATATAATTAGATATCTGAAGTCTACTGTGCCTGGGAATGACAGCCGTGATCCTATTTCATTTTCATTTAAATATATTCAGCTTCTAAAAACAAAAAAGGTTTTGACAAAACTTATTATTTTGCTTTGTTTTTTCTGCCTACCCCAATTATTTATTCAATAACGAATTTGTCTAAAACACAGCCTATAAAGGGCTACGTGGATGATGACGTGACGTTTATCATCTTGTACAATTCTGAAATAAAGTTTCTATATTATTTAAATATTAACATTCACATTAACATTTAACATTCACATTAGTAAAGTTCTCGGGGATACAGTTTTTGTCAATCGGGGGGGAACTAATAGTAGCGAGAGGGAGTCTGAGCAACCTTTTCCCTGAGGGTCTTGAGGGCGGGTGCTTAGAATATACCGAGCCTTAAAACTCGAGAGAAAGAAATTTTCCTTTATAATACTATAATATAGTAAAAAATATATAATTATATTATAATAAAACTTAAAACTTTGCTAACTTGAAAAGATTTCCGCCAGCAGCCGGGCAAGACCCATCTGTTGAATTTATACCGTTCGTCAAGGCTGCAGACTCAGGAACCTCCGGACAATGCGTACCGTGTTGAGGATCATAGCCTTCTGCATCTGACCCTTGAGCAAACCTAGCGAGAACTTCTTGAGGTGATGGTCGATGGTCTTTGCTATCAAGCCGTTCACCGAAACGACTGTCAGAACCATCAAATGATCGTCAAATCAACATTTCAAATAGCGGTGACGTCTTAAGCCAATATTATATATATTTATTTTTTATTTATTTTTTATTTACACTAAAATAACTCATTTATAATCACTATTAGTAATAGTGTTATTACTTTGTAGGTATTCTTCGTATAATTGCCAATGTGTAGATGTGCTACGTATCAGCGTAGCACTTGTAGTCATTGCTACGAATGGGTATTTTTATGTCACAAGGATATTTTTACTACGTCATGAAATTAATATCGTATTGATTTAGTAGAGCTAGTTTTAACATTGTTTGTTTTTTTTACATATTTGACAGTCAAAATTTATAACGGGCAGCGTAAAAATAGTGGTGTTCGTGATTTCTCAGCATCGCGTGATGCTTATTATTTTAATTTATGCCAAATGATGGTGGGCTCTTTACTTAAAATTAATTATGATAACTCAAAATTAAAATTATATTTTAATTTGTTTATTTTAGTCATAGAAGCATTAAAATATTCCTGAAACTCAATTTTGAATTTAATTTAAAATTCATGAATTATAAAATAAATATCTGATTTATTATTTCTGAAATTATAATACAGCTTATAAAAATAATAGTAACTACATTCGATAGTGAGTTTTTTTGCTCATCCCCTAAACAACTACGTTACTCTTCCTTTAGCGACTAATTTTTTTCAAAGTATTCCAAAAACCCACATAATTGAACATTAAAAAAATCTATTTATTTAATTTTGTTAAGTCACGTAAGGTGTTATTCACGGCATTAGTCATCGTAAGTACTTATTCGCCCTATTTTTTTCTAGGGCACGTACTTTTAGCCCCTGTGATAATTTGTTTAGTAAATTAAGCTGGTGTCTGTCTGTCAGCTTGACACGTTACATAATTTAATTTAAACGGTGATATTTCGCAGGCCAAAGATATTATTTTTGTACATTAAAATTAATCCTAGAAACTGTTCAATAATGAAATATTAAAGACGACGAATTTTCATATTCCAAGTAAAACTGAACTTAATTTCTCTGGGGGTGGAAATTACGCGTTAACAGCTGAGACGCAGAAGGACGAGGTTTGAATACGTAATTTCAATAAGCGATAAGTACATTACCTATTAATGATTCAGCTGTAAGAGAAACCCAAAAATGAGACATAATTGTAAAATGTTATTTGATACATAAACCGCTGTTGCTACTAGTCGCATTCAACTATGCTACATAAAAAGTGCATGACTTTAAACTGACGCATCCGATCACTGATCAGCCACTTTTCTCTCTAACAGTACATCTTTATGTATAGTAATGTTAAAGAGTGAGGTCAAATGTATTTTTGTTTCTAAAACTCTGAAACCGCGGCTATCGAAGCCAATTTTATATAGAGCCAGAGTATTTGTGATCGGAATATCATCAAAAACACATTGTATCCAGCATTATAGGTAATTTTACATCTAGGAGAATTATAAAATAATGCTAGTAGCAAGGTCTTGGAAACAGCCCAATCTAATTAATTTTGATGTCGGGTCGTTTAGCAAATCTTCGTTCTGTAAGTAGCTCGTAACTGAGTAGAATGCTTAGTACTGGATACAATGTTTGTTCAGTGTCTTTATTGCTTGTTTGCAGTCGCCCCCGAGCCCGTAATAAACTCACCGCGTCCGCTTGGTCAACAGTCTCCGCTACCGGGCATAGAAGAGGAGGACGATTCGGACTGGCCTCTCGAGGATGCAACGGATGCTACCTTAACACCCTCTTACAAAAGCACACGCAGTAGCACAGATACAGTTTACACATCTTCAAGAAGTTCAGGAAAGAAGCGAAGCTTTGGTAGTCCATCGGCGGTAAAAATATGCATCTCTGCTGCGGCGAGGAAGTCTAACAAAGCGCGCAAGCGTGGCTCCAGCAGCACCGTCCAGGCTGAAGAGGCCACGCCTTCGCCCGCACTCGGCAAAATGCAGGCGGAGCAGGGCAGCATTGGCGAGCTGCAGAAGTACCACGGCCGATACCTCAAGAGTCGCCGGCACACACTCGCTAATGTTCGGTGAGTACTGCAGTGAACAAAATTATTAAATGTGTAGCTAATGTGCCTATATTAAGGAGTATGCTATTCACTGTGCCTCGACTCGGCCAATTCAACATTTTAGTAGTAATTTGCTATATAATATCAGGTACATTATGGTATGTTTTAGTAAGTTGACGTCAAGGTCGCGCCACCATTATTTTTATTGTTTAATCGAAATGGATAATGGGGTATTTATTGTTGGTTTCATCAATAAACGATAGTAAAATGAAGCGGTTACGAGTTGGTATATAATATAAATAACTTAATACCTCAGTATAGTAGGCGCCCATTAGGTTCTTTGTCAAGGCTACACTGATGTAGTTTTGTGTTCCAATCAAATGGATTTTATCGATTAAAAGTAATATAAATAGGCATTCATTAATATTAGGATTCGTTATCGGTGTCCATTGCACCCCTTTTCATTTCAGAATTTCTATCTAATAACATGCAATAAAGGTCGTCGAGAGTATACCTACTGAAATGAAATATCTCGAATCTATTTTCTCAATTTCTAGGTACCATACACCAAAGCGAAGAGGTTTATATACAATACCCGTTAGTTATCTTATACCCGTTAGTTATATTTTAAGCTGTTAGATTATGTTTGTTGTAAACGGAGCGCAGAGGCTGTACGCTACTTCATTCTAGGCACTCCTGAAAACAAGCGCTAAAGGAGCCATCGTGCACCTTTAGCATATTATTATGCTGAGCGAGTACCTTTTTTACGCATTTATCTATAATTTAATGTTTATTTAATTGTGTCTTTGTATGTGTTTTTTTGCGTGAAATAAATAATTTCTATTCTATTCTATTCTATCATCAAAGTTGTGAAAGCTTGATAGTTACTTATAAAAAATAGTCACGGTACACAGATACAAAATAGTCAAAAGTCATTATCTACGGCTTAGATAATGTACAACAATGACGTATTGGCGATAATTGTCTAGTTCACTGTTAGTAAGCATAATGGCGTATTATCAAGTGATGATTGCATCAGATCATGCTACAGGTACTTAATTATTGGTTGAGGTTAATGATATACATCATGAAAACTGGCATTATTAAACACCTGTTTCTAGAAGAGTTGCTTTAGTTTTCCATAAAAATGCCAAGTATTTGGTTATACAGTCTGTGGTTACCAGTTTTATTTGTACTCGTAGTAATATCACTATGTCTAATAATATTAAAGCAATAGTAAACTTTTGTTCCTTTGAAATGTCTAGACAATTCATTAAACTTTGTTAGCATCTTATTTTTTTACAGTTGTATAATATAAAACTTTTCTAAAAAGCTGTTTACGCAATGAACATTTTGTTGTTCCTTACGTGAGCTAAATTGGTTCTTTCAGTCGAGGTTTGTTTTTCCGCGGCCACGAGACCTTTGTTTTTGTAATTCAGTTCTTCTAAGCTAATAAGCTGGTACTGTCAGCGCCCCGTTTTTCCTACTTTTCTTTGTTTTCGAGCTTTATTATAGGATTTTTTACAATCCAACTTGTTTTATAACTTTTTGCCTTAATCTAGTTGATTTGATTTTTGAAGAATATTAATTAACTAACCAAAAGAACCTTCAATATGAAGAATATTTCACTTAGCTATTACTCGGACTTTAATCGAATTCTCGAGTTGATTTGCATAGTAAGTTCCAGTTCACCTGCTTAGATCGATTCAAACGGAATCGCTTAGGTTTAAAATATTCGTAAATAGAACCGAATGCTCTTCAGTTCAGAATTGGATTTAGTTCAGCTTGCTTTAGTGTTAGTATCGATCAGCGGGTGACACCAATATGTTACTTTGTAACCTGTCCGGGGAATGTTTGTTATCTCTTCAGATAGTCTTGGTTTTACCATGCTCAATTTGCAAATACCTATGGGTCTGCTGACATCATCCAGTATACAAAACCCAACGGCGGCGCTACAACTCTACGTGGTGAAAATAAGATCGCACAATAACAATAAATTGTTTCATCTCGTTTGCACAAAAGTATGTTAATCTGAATTTATTGTACGTATAAATATGGATGTGAGAACAATACGGTAGTATTAAGTAATAGGATTAGGTTTCTGTTCCACATTCATATGTGTGTTCATTGTATTAGCATAACTAGGTGATAATATCACCTAGAAACAGTGCTATTTTGAGTTTAATTTTGTGGAGCACGCAATCTTACTTTGAAAACCTAATGCTTGAGGTTTAAATTCAAATGTGCATAAATAGAAGGTGCTTTTTAAAATTGCAGGAGAAAAATACCCAGAATAAACGCGCGACATATAGTTCGCACGTGCTGACTACCTATCTCTCTTGTTGATTAGTCTTAGAGAATGGTATAGTCGTCTAGTGCCAGATAATACAGTGTCCCGTAAAGGGCCTGGCAAGCTGCTTTTGACGCTGTAATAATATCTAAAATAAATATTGCAACAATACATATTTGTGTACAAGAACTCTACGTCCATAGGGTTATATGATCTGTGGTCCATGGTCCAATAACAAAAATTGATCGATACCTCTATATCTAGAGCTATTTATATTGTAATCATCTAAATATATATATAACTCTTTTGAAGCTGACTGACAATCAACGCACAGCCTAAACTATAAGTATGAAATTTGGAGGTTAGTATCCTTATATAGTGTAGGGGTGCACATATATAAGAAAAAAGGAATTTTGAAAAGTCACAGTCTAATTTAAAGGGTCCAGAACGCGAGCAACGCCGCGGGCGACGGCTAGTAACCTTATAAAAAGCTTATAAAGCTTCTATTTGTAGATAATTTTGTACCTACTCTATGTAAGATCGTGCAACAGGGCGGTTCGATATGCCTGTCTATAGTGATTGATCGACAACGTAGCCGTGCACGTGATTGATTTTGGATGATACCGGACGGGTACCCAAACGGGCCGATCCATTTAGCATATTGTGTACTCTGTGGTATGTAGGACACGATACGTGGTATACGTTTCGCTCAGGCAATAAACACGGACTCATCCCTAAAAATGGGTTAGGTAAAATATTTTTGGAAAACTTTTCTCGCTTCCTGTTTTAATCAACATCATATTAAATAATGCAATAAAAAAATGCTGAATTATGATACATTCTTTCAAAAATTCGTTTAAAATTATTTCTAAGCTTATCAAAGAATGTAGTTTCGAGAAAAAGTAACAAAAACATTTATGTAGGTGTGCTAACAGAACGATGTAGTTATTTTTAAAGGGTTTTTAAAGATCAGCGTGGGTAAATGAAAAGCATTGTTTCTTACAAACATACTGTGCGTTCATATAGTGTTCATACATCATTGTAAATATTGTAAGTCGTGAAAATTATGCTGTAGGTGCTTACTGCGCTGTAACATGGAAGCTAAAATAAAACAAAGATCTAATTGTTGTTATAAAACTAACTATAACTTGTGAGCAATAAAGACACCAATCTCAAACTTACTTTCCAATGATCGGACACGTAACTAAAGATTGTATTTATGTTTGTAGCCAACGCAAACAAGGTGGTAGGTATAAGAAATTCGAGGGATATCCAACCACAAACCAATAAAACAGCGTCAATACCCACACAAAAGATAAACGAGATACCTAAACATAAGACATACCAAACAGACAAAAAAACGCAATCTGAGCTGGCGAAAACGTTTCACTGTCGCTGAAGAAAGTATTTGAACTATTTATACAAAGACACGAGGTATTCTCAGAGGGAAAAGGCTTAAGAGTAGTGCCGCTCTTGAGCCTTGTGGTCATAATAGGAATATGAAAGACTTCCTTATAGCGAAAACACCTCGCCTGCGGTACCTCCACCGGCCACTGCTCAAAGCAAAGCTCGTGTGTTGAATGAACGCAAGCCTCGTCTTATACAAGTTCACTTGATGATATAATGCTTTGGTATGCAAGCTCCTTGATATTGTATAATGGTGAGTTTTAGTATTGACCTGTGTCAGGGACGTTTACCCAAAGGGACAATACCTGTAAATACAGGACCGGTTTTATGTTTCTCGATACATTTTAATTTTTTACTGTGAACTCGGCCGTACAAATTCATGCAAATTCGCCATCATCGAACAAAAACGTATTTTGATAAAACGCACCTGTATAATGGACCGCTGCGTGAACAAAGTGAACATACCCTTAGTACGGTACTAGTAGTCTTCTAGGAACTGGATCACCCATTCAACCATAACATCATAGGCCACTCTATTAAGTCACCTACCGTGTCGAGAGGCGTGACTGCTAGGCGTGAAAGAGTACTCACTAAAACACTCACATTGCTTCATAAAAGATTCTCTTTCATAAAAACACAAGCGTCATTCTGAGAATTGCTGGCACATACATTTATTGTGGTGCCAGTCGCAAAAAATCTCGTTAAATATGCACTAGCAGGGCTTTCGTTGCTAATACTTTAATGAAGTTGTGTAATTGTGTAAGACAGGCGTCATGGCTCAGTCGGTAGTAGCTCTGCCTTTCGTGCTGTGGGTCGTGGGTTCGATCCCCACCGAGAACAAACATTTGTGTGGCAAACATAGATGTTTGTTCTGTGTCTGGGTGTTTCTATGTATTATAAGTATTTATTTACATAAAAAAATGTATGTATGTATTCTATCAGCCATCTAGTTCCCATCGTACAAGCTTTGCTTAGTTTGGGACTAGAAGGCGTTGTGTTAAGTGTCCGTGAATATTTATTATTATTATTATTATAATTTTTCAACAAAACTTTGAATAAGTACTGATTCCTATTTCGTTACGGATTGCTGAGAATGGCTTTGTTTCAACCCTCGAAGTCTTTCTCTTGCGGTAAGACGTAATTTTTGCGCAATAACTGTGACAATAAGGCCTTTCAGATATAATGAACAGTTAGTGGTACAAAATTAAATGGTGTAGGTACGTACCTCCAGGTTAACCTGTGGAGTCCCACAATGTTCTATATTGGGACCATTGCTCTTCTTGATCTATATAAATAACATCCATGAAATAGGTTTGCACTTAACGCTTTATGCTGACGATACTTGTTTGTTCTACTTTGGATCCTCATTGCCCGACTTAATTTTACAAGCACAAGCAGACTTAAATATATTACACTCTTGGTTCCAACACAACCTACTAACTACATATTAATACGGAGAAAACATGTTATATTATATTTAAAGTAAAAAACAAATTAATTATGCCCCATGCCCCTTTATTGATAAGCAATGTGCCCATACAGCTAAAAACTAGCAAAAAATATCTTGGTCTTAGAATGGATAGCTGCTTGTCGTGGAACGCGCATATCGAACATATTAAAACCAAACTATCTTCACTTGTTGGGTCACTTCGTAACATCGCTCGTTGTGTTCCGCGACAAGTACGCTATACCACAGATTATATAATACTATACTACTAGCTATACTATCTATAACTCCGTAGTGAAATCACACTTGCTTTATTTAATAGAGATTTGGGGCAGTGCTACGAAGACTAAGCTAGCGGAACTTCAAACTATTCAAAATAAAATCATTAAATTACTCTTCCAATATCCTTACCTAACACCCACAGTAAAAATTTATCAAGAAACAAAGCTTATGACTATTAAACAATTATACATCTATAACACATGCATTCTTGTCCGGAAAATATTAAAAAACTCTCTCCATACCAACTTAACATTTATTACAAAGCGACAGATAGTCAAACGCAGCACTCGTCGTGCCAGCTACCGAGGGTACGCACAAATTATGGTAAAAAATGATAACTTTTGAAGGTGCACAACTATACAACAAAATACCTACCACTATGAAAAATGTAAACTCGTTCCATGCATTCAAATCAAAACTACAACAACATGTTTTTGAAAACTACTTTTAGTAATTTGCGGAAACAATGCATTAGGCGAGTACCTAACCTACCTACCTACTCGTAACCAAACATCTACCTATTTACCTATATCTACCTATTTACCTATACCTACCTATTTACTAACCTACTTTATAAGAACGATCTACTAACCTACCTACTATTAAGTATTTTCTCATGTAAGTGACTTTGTCTTTATGAGAATAAATTTCTATAAACCGACCTATGTATTTCGGCTGCAATGCTAAAACCTTTCCGTATGATATAAATTTTTAATAAAAAATATCCATTATGGTAAGTATGTACGGATAGTTAAAATTTTAGTTTTCATTTATAGATGGTGTGGTAGCATAAAGATAAAGGCCCAATTACACCATACCATTTTCTTGTACGTGCCAGTGCAATAATTGAATTCAATAGTTGAAGCGCCATAATTGACGTTCAAGAATAATTGTAAGCAACTGTTTGAATGCAATTATTGACCACCACCAAGGAAAGTTTTGAAGCAAAACTTGTATATCAGATCAAAAATGTTACGTGTTGTTTACACCATGCAATTAATTTATTGCATTCAACTATTGCACTGGTAGGTATGTACGAGAAAATGGTAAGGTGTATGTAACTTGGGCCTTTATTTTCCTAATGTGTCATGACGTCATACATCACAAGTATTGCTCAGGAATTGCCCGTATAAATCAAAACCCGGTCTTCACACTCCTCACGGAAGCTGAAACGGCTGCGGCACCCTTTCAAAGGAATTGTCGGAGTATTATGTATATAGAGCGCACTGAGTGGATGAACCTTACCACGTCCCATTTTGTCTGCTCGATTTATGAGACTGTAAATCTATATTTGAAAAACTACACGCAACAGATAGGTACTTACCCATACGTTTGTAAACAATAATGATTCAGAAATAGATTGTTTTGAATTCACGTCTGGTTCGTCAGTTGGCAGAAATAGTGCGATAGAATTGATATAGATAATAGCTACTCGGTAGGTATTTTTTCGATCATAATTTGAGTATGTAGTGAATATAAACAACGATATTTATATAGTAAGTTGTCGATAGAAATTACTTTGGTATGATAATACAGGTCTACGAGTGTATTTATCATTTCAAACCAATACACTAACGTAAGGTAGGTATTTGATATACAACAAAAGCAGTTCAATAGATCAAAGCAAGGTGTAGCGTTGCGTATTCTTTGGAAATATAGCATCTGTAACTTGTATTACTGTTACTGTTATCGGATACTCTTGAAACTTCTCACTGAATGTTATAGCTTACGATATGCCTTCTAGTTTCATTTTCCTCATTGTCATAGTTTGATCTAAGACCTTGACGATAGTAAAATTTGACAAAAGCAACTTTTTATTTCAGGCAAACAGTTATCTCATTAAAAATGGTCTTGAATCCTACCGCAATCTAGTGAAGATAGAGCAGAGTACCTTTGAAGAAATCTATTGTCTTAATGTAATTACGGCCGTGCTTGAGTGGTAGCCGTTTGTTGGTAGAACCATGCAGAATCAAAGCTAAAAACCAAAATCATGGATAAAGTGTGAAACTAAAATAAAAAATACCGTTCTGTTCGACGTCAAAACTATTGGAAAATAAAGTGATCGGGCAATAATATCGTGATTTATATTTCTGTGCCTTTTTTGAGCAAAATGTGTTGTATATTTTATTACAATTGAGGCAATCCTGTACAACTTTTAGTAAGAAACTGGACCCTTCGGTTCCGAGAAAATCGTTTGTGGACGACGACGTTTATTGGACGTCTATTGCATTTACTTTGCGTCACTTTATCAGTGTTTGCTTTTATTAGACTGCAAATAGAGTATAATGTTATGTGAAACCTAGGACGTATTGTAAATACTTGTTAGAAAATCTTTATAGTTTATAGGTTGAAAGTAGGTACGTATTAAAATTCTGTGCTCTATTGCACAAAATCCGCCTATGTGCAGAAAAACAAAACAACATTTTTCGGATCTCCGATTTTCTTGGAATGTTACGTTGTAACTTTCTTATACATCGATTGATATACAAGGTGGGAAAAAATGTTCTCGAGTTACGCTATAACTTTACGGTTTCTACCATAATATTATGCTTGCACTGTTTGTTACCCTTCATAGGTACGAGTTATTACATTAAAAATAGATATTTATAAATTTTTCAATAAACATTTATCAAGAAGTTTTATTAGTTATTCAGACTTGATTTCTTTAAACTACATATTTATCTATTGTTTTATTTGTGGTGATTATCCGTAAAACACATTAGTTACGTTCTTTTGTCTAATTTTTCAGAAGAAATTCTTTTTACAACGTGTATAATAAGCTAATAACGTAATCAAAACACGCTTTAGATGTATAAAACTCTGTAACATTCAAGTTTGAATCCCTTCGGGGTGGAAAATCTTATAATACCTACACGCTGCCACGCGGCAAAGAGCTTATCCAATTATATTCTTATGAACATTTTGATTTGATTTATATCGGCCTCGGTGCGTGACTCCGTGAGTTATGCTAGAGAAGACGCCTAAACTCTCATTACTGTGTCAAAATATTGGCGAGCAGAGCTAAATAAATCAAGAAAGGTAGAAACTGCAGTGTTTAGATGCAATTATGAAAAGCTTTGATTAGTCACCATCTATATTTCCAGATATGGTAGAGGTTAGGCCTCTTAGTACTCTAGTCCAGACCAATGAGGATACTTAAATACACAGGCACAAAAACACTTACGTTTTGGCAGTTTATTTTCACGAGCAAAGAAAAGCGCTTTTACTGTTATGAAGATACCGTAAAACATTAAATTAGTAAGTTTACTACCGAGCCGATAGACTGGTTAGTGTTAGAACTGATATTAAAACTTTATGTAGCGGACAGCAGTTACAAGACAACACAATGTCATGTCGTAGTCACAAACATCTAGTGAAAATAGTATTCAGAGGGTTTATAATAGCAAGCTCATAAAGTACTTAGCGGTATTAGTTATAGTAGTATAAACCAGCCTATAAAATAACAGATTGATGAAAGAATCTATCATTTTAGAGATGCCGAAAAATAGCGCGTGAAAAGCGTCTGGAAAAACTCTATCACAGACCATTGAGCCTGACACAGGCGATTTAGCAGCGCACTAACGACACACTGACGCTGCTCATTATTATGTACAAACAAGTCTACTATATTTTAAACCATATTCACTGGGAATACAGTCCAAACCAGCCTATTTGTAATTTTTTTACGGTTCATGAAATAGATGTCATAGACCCACGCTTTTCTTGTTGGGGTTCATATGATTGGCATGTCCGTTTGTCGTCAATGAAAGTTGATTTAAAGCCAAATTACACCATAGGTACCATTTTCTTGTACGTACCAGTGCAATAATTCAATGCAATAGTTGAAGCGCCATATATGACGTTCAAGAACTGTAAGCAACTGTTTACACGCGGATATATTAAACAAAGTTGAATGCAAATAATGACCACCACCAAGGAAAGTTTTGAAGCAACACCTGTTTACCAGATCAAAAATGTTACGTGTTGGTTACACCATTCAATTAACTTATTGCATTCAACTATTGCACTGGTATGTACAAGAAAATGGTATGGTGGTATGGTGTAATTGGGCCTTTAGAGAAGAGAATATACTTTTCTGTGATAAGGTGTGCAAGAGCGAAGAAAACAACTTTTTCATATTTTGCAGATAATAATAGCTCAGTCTAAATTGCTGTAGTAATATTGGGCCAATGGTTCACAGAACTACAAGTATCTGCTTCTTTTCTTATTGATTGGGATCGAACCATCGACCTGATTGAACTTATCTGCAGCGTCTGACAAAGCCAAAAGTAAAATGTACCTACTTTTTGATGGAATGATTTTCTTATTTTGACTACCTACATGTCGAGTGTTCCAATTTTTCACAAGTTACACTTTGTCATTTCCACCTCAGGTAACTAGTATTAAACTCTGGTTCAAAATAAGTAGATGCTTCAGTTGGCTTTATATTCCAAACGAATGATCCACTTAAATGGTTACAAAAGCTGAAAACAAGTTGTTATAAGAAGCCGAGTTTTGTAAGACCGCTGAATCGTAACTTAATTTTATTTTAACGGTTTTTCCAGCATGTTTCTTGCGCTGTCTATAAACCTTTTAAGTATTTAAATGGAGTTTTATACTGTTGGGTTAGCTTGATTAAAAGTTAGTATGAGTTAGTGGCGTTGCTTTAGTATGATTTAATTTGATGATATTTTCAAATAATTTAATTTACAAAAAATATACTCACAAGCGTTCACTAGCATAAAAAAATGTAGGCTTAATAAAATAAAAATATAAATTTATTACATTTTTTTATTTACAACAGGGATATGTAGAACACATTTGTTAACTGGAAATATTTGCAACATGTTTAGCAGAAAAAGAAGAAAATAGAAAAAACAGGAAAACAATCAAAAAGTGGCGCAAGGCACCCAAAGAAATAGATAGATGAGCTATGATAAGCTGCATCGTCGCTGAAGAGATCTTCAAGAGACAACATAGCAGTGGAAAGAATTTATATTGTGTCAGAACATAAATAGAAAGGGGTAACAAAATACTAGAATCAAAATGGGCACGGATTTCCATACAATCAATAAAATTAAATATCAAACGTTTGTAATGAAAATTATAAATGTATTAGAAACGTACATAATTGTTCACTGAATACTTTCAAAGTAAGTACTTGCTTACCGATCGAAAAATACCTTACTGCGATGTGAATCTCGCATCGGCAGGAAAGATTGAATTTCATATGCTCCATTTTCCCAGCAACCTAATTTATTCGTGTCATTAGTTCACCAACCCGCTGTACAAATAGTGGGTAAAGGGTAGGTAAACAAGTATCAAACCAATTAGTGCTGTTTTGGGCACACCCGAGTGTACTTAGAGCGATGCTGAAGTTAACACGTCAGCATCATCCATGTTTCTATTTTGAGATTGAGCCGATACCTATAGATATGTAGCGCCATCTATCTCGCTACATAAGAACTAACATGAGAAAAATCCTAGATCGCGCAAACGAAGTTATCACGGAGTTTGAACATAAGTAATACTACCGAATACCATTCATCGGTCCTTGGACCCCGAGCCAAAGGTCGCTCGGCGTGGAAGATATTCCCTTTTCGTAGGAGGACACCTATCCTACCATGTTCGCCTCAGATATTCAAAGGTGCAATAAAAAAAATACAAGACATACAGCCAAATTGAGAACCTCTTCCATTTTTGAAGTCGGTTAAAAATATAACCCCATTGGAATTTCGAAGTATTTTTGGAGTGAGGACCTAAATAAAATAAGCCATAGATTCGTTTGGGCGTCGTCGTCGCGTGAAATGTCCATGAATAGTGATATTTACTTTGACTTATATAAAAATGATGCTGTATCTGATGAGTCTGTAAAATTTTACATAATATCTTCAAGTAAAACCTAGTAAACTATTAAACAAAGTTGTTACTGGCATGAAATAAACGTACTTAGTTTAATGTTCTTTCTAGTAATTCTGTAAACTTGCTCATTTAAACAACTTTGTGTGTAAAAGCTGTGGTGGATCCTAATAACCCATGAAAAACTCAGTTACCTCGAGCGTTTGAAATCCATTAAGGGAGGGAAATGTTCCATTATATTCAAAGGGTTCGAATTCAAACGTCGGTTGTGGTATCGTTAGTTGGTCTTATCATTCGTTCCGCGTATCTGTCTGTGGTCAGTCAATGGCCAAAACACCGATTCTTAGAACATTTGGGTAAGTAAGTAAGTAGAAATTTTGTGAGATCGCATCGATTAAAATATATATCAGTCAAAAAAAACTTGATATTTATGGAACTTTAAAAAAGTAGAAGACTGAAAATTCAATCGAAATATTCATCAAATCTATAATAAAGGACGGAAGCTAAATGTAAATATTTTCACCACTAATTGTAAATTTCGAACTCGGTCAAGTACTACACTTATAGCCGAAATCGAGGAAGTATAAAAATTAGAGAGTACAACCAAGTAGGCAAAGGAAAGTTCGGTTGTAGCCAAAATATGAGGGTTGCGTAAAACTCGTAGCAAGAAAAAATTAAAAAAATGTCTTTAGTAGACGTTGAATGTATACATTACCTATTACACTATTACTAGGTAAGTACAAAGATTTGGCACGTATACCTACTTTGTTTAGGCACACGTTTCCTACAGTTAAATATCAGTAAAACGTCTGTTAAACTGTTGGTGAACTGAATTCCAAAGTATAGAATGAGTGGATTGCTCATTCATTTTGTAATTGACGCGCGTGGGAAAACCTCTTAGCCGATGCAGTTAAACGTTCAGAACAAAGTGCAAACAGGTTATCAAAGTGCATACTTCTTTACATGCTAAAATGTTGAGTGGTTTGAGTTGTGTACGAATTTCACGAACAAAGCTTTAAGGCTGGAGCAGACCGGATGCGTATACGTAGACGTAAGCGTAGAGGTGCACGTACCACTGAGTTGTATAGTATGAAACTGTACGAGATAGGACACACGTAATGACGCGCACGTCTACATTACGCAAGCAGGGTGTCCTGTCTCATACAGTTTCATACATTACAACTCAGTGGTACGTGCACCTATACGCTTACGTCTACGTATACGCATCCGGTCTGCTCCAGCCTTTATACGAAACAAGCTTACCGCACCAGCTTTCAATATTTCTACCTTTTCGATCATTTTAATCCAGTGTAACAAAAGGATCTATACCCCCCATGTTAAGTAGCTCCTATCAGTATACCTACCATTGTTCCCAAAAGAGTTGCCGAGAAAATATTGGCATGTGAGTTGGGTTTATCCTATCTTCCATTGTTCTCAGCTGTGCTACGAGTAAATATACCAATATTCTGGTTTCTTTATTATGAATTTGATTACAAAAAAATAAACCAGGAAATAATACAATTTGTGCATAGTTACAGTTACGTTTATGTCGCACTCGATTTTTGGAGACTGTCCTTGTACCTTGTGTAGTTTCGTTTCACATTTCACATACAAATATAATTATCATCATCATCATCATCATCAACCTATATCAGTCCACTGCTGGACGTAGGTCTCTCCCAAGACGCGCCACTGAGCCCGGTCTTCGGCTCTTCTCATCCATTGTTTGCCAGCTACATGTCTCAGATCGTCGCCCCATCTTGCCGCTTGTAATTTTGGATTGCAAATGTACAAATATATGTACATTTGCAATCCAAAATCACAAGCGTAAAAGCAAACTAATGTTCCAAATGGATTTTCAGTCAGTCAAGTAGCAACTGTCTATTCGAATATATATTTCAACTTAGTATAGAACTTTGTTGCTCTTTGAAGGTATTATTTACATTTTGTTTCAATCTACTAGAATCTTGTTCCAATGCCATTTTTGTAAGAAAGTCTCCAAATCAAAGATCAAAGGGTGAAGAAAATCTGAGAGCTGCTCTAGCAGAGCTATGAAATCAGAAACAATCAGGGTGTCTCGTTCAATTGAGATGAAACAGGCACCAATTATGTGTCTGCGTCTCTGTCGCGACGCGCCAACATTATGTAGGTATGTATTCTGTAGTGTTTCGTAACATTATATTTTCTCTGAGATAATATCACGTATCACTAATGTGTTTATCTCTTCGACACCCAAGAGAAAAGCTCTTATGGTATTTTGTAAATAAATAACTATACGATCGTGCTAATTTTAATCTTGCGTTTTTCTGATATATTCCAGAAATGCCCACCAAGAAATCCCTACCAGTGGGGATTCTGGTTCTTTTCGAAACTGTGCAAACTTTTGCTAGCTCCGGGAAATGCAATAAAATTGACACTACACAATACTTAAGGATACCTATATGTGCCTATATTATTTACAAATGCTAACTAACTGAAAATTTACCGTCGCTGAAGGTGACTTGAGTCCAGCTCCTAAAAAAGATAGAACCATGATAAAACCAAATACCAGCATTGGTAGTCAACTGAGCGTGAACGGTAAAATAATAGGTACTTATTAGATGAAAATAGTTTGTATCGTGGGAACTTTTATCTTCGACGACACTAAATGCAACTTGATGGAGATGCTAAATAATTATTTAAAACAATAGCTTCGTGTTCGTAAATTGTAATTAATCTTAACGACAGGTCCATTTAACGTTGCTATGCTTCAATAAATTCACGTTCACTAACTTTTCAACAAAAATAAGTTTCTCTATTTGTCATCTTCTTTCATTACTTCGCTTGCCAAAAATTTAAGTACTTCGTCAAAAGAATAAATCTGTCTCCTATACGGATTGAGGAATGGATTTATTGACTTTACTTTGCATCGGAATAGCTCAAATGATTTATAGATTCACTCTGAAAAATTTAAGTAGTCGCGTCGTAGGTACGAGCATCTTTTTGGCTCGTATATGAACATTTTGAGAGACAGAAAGATCATTTTGTATTTTTTTTTTCGCTTAGTCGGCCTTACCTACAAAAATGTTAGGGCATAGCCTAGATATTGCTACCCACCCACGTTTTATGTTATAAGATACGAAAATAGTACATAAGAATAGTATTTTCATTTTGTTTGGTAGGTATACCTGTCTAAAGGGGTAAATTTTATACCATACCAGCCGAGTAAACAAATTCTACTGGGTTGGATGCTTTTTATTAAAATGTTTGGTTCAAAAGGGTGAGACCCGTTGTATTTCGTATATCTACACGAAGTAAGTTTGTAATCTCGTAAAAAAATCGCAACGCAAAGTACAAGCCCATTTTACTAAAAGCATCGAATAACTGCACTTCAGAGAGTAACAGTGGAATTTTTGTGTGTAAACTTTGCTTCTTCAGTCCTACTCAGACACTTTGTTCCAGACACATCCTTGAGCAAAGAGAGAGAGCCTCTGTTTTCTTGTAGCATTAAATCCTTATAAAGATAATTGTTTTCGTCGTTTTAAGCACCGCAGTATTTTATGTTGCACGGTCGAGTTGCGATAAACTTCCTAATATAAAAGTTTTGTTTACGAACGTTTATCATAACATTGTAATGCTGGTGATAAAATTTAAGGGTCTATAACAGCAATTTTATATTGAAACCATACTTAAGGATCTTTTTCTCTAATGTACCTACTCCTTTAGGTACTAAGTATTAAATTTACTGTAACGAAAACGAAAATAAGGTGTAATTGGTCGTCATGCTACAGCAGATACTTAATACATATCTATACATAGGTACGAACTCATTTACTTGTTTGTATTAAGAATGAAATTTACAAAAAAAATCACAACTTTTAAAAACCTATCAGTTTTTATTAGTTTCACTGAAAATTATATGGCCCAGACATCTGTCATATCATCCAGCGGTCACCTATGTAAATAGAAATATGATACGAAAATAAATAACGTTTTAATTTTGTAGAATCTACTCTACTCTCTATACTCCCTCCCTCCGGGTGAGGGTTATTCATAGCACTTATGTATTTTTATATTCACGAGGTAATTTGTAAGTTTCGGACCGGCTGTAAAATTTTGTAATAAAAGCTAAATAGTCGATATAAATATATCGACCATTCGCAGAAATGACTAAAATAGGCAAATGCCTATTTTAGTCATTTCTGCGAATGAATTGCCTTGAAGAGTCAGTGACGTCAATGCCAATATACTAAATAGGTCATGATTGCTTGTTTTCAATAGTATAAACGGATTTTCTTAATTTCATACAAAGTTTAGTCCCACCCTTGATTGAATGGCCTGTGTTTGAAAGCGGTGGTGTTCTTTACAGACGTGCAGAACTAGCAGAACATCAGTTTGCCTTTGAAGCAGTATTATTATTTTAAAAACATTCATAGGTATTTATTAGAATACCAAATTATACTTCAGGTCTCGTCCGAAGACCATTATTTACTTGCAGCATTACGAGTTATGGTGCTGTCACTGTCACACTTCAGATCCAAGTCATAAAATACAAAACCTCATGTTCTATCTCGCTCTCCTGCGCCCGCGCCTGCCGCTGCGGTGTAACACTCCTGTAACTTGTCATTACGTGTTTTTGTGTTTCCGTTGTCACACAAAAAATTTTCATTTTCTCCAAAAAGTGTTTTTTAGGTAAAATTGAAATGGGAAAACGAAAGCGTTCGCACCTCGATGAAAGTGATTATCGAAGTATTCGAAAGAAAGTTAAAAAATTGGAACGCAAACTACAAAAATGTAAAAGACCGAGAAGCTCATCGTCATCAGACTCGGATCATTCCTACCGTGAGGGCTCTCCATACCGGGAGGTAAATTATGATGAAGAATTTAATGATAATTCTCGGGATGTACAAGGTACGTAAACCCTGCATTTCTAAAAACAGAAGCAATTTTTATCACGATGTCCTCAGACTAGGTACCTCCTACCCGCACCAAAGAACGGTGTTCGATATTCAAATTTTTGTTCGATGTTGGGAATATGATTGGTACCTACCAAGGCCTCACTTGTATATCATGTTGAGAGTACGTATTATTTTCTCCACGTAAATCGTGTTGAGTCCATTGCTGCATACAAATAATCGTACCTACCTTGGAATCCCTCCGCGTATATCGCGTTGAGTTGAGATTTTCTCGCACGTATATCGTGACGAGCATGCATACCTACATATTGCATAAGGACAAATTTTACACGTAAATCGTGTAATATATATATTTTTATTTTTTATTTTTCTTCTATAGTCGAACCTAAGGCAGTCATTCCGCGTAAATCGCGTTGAATATAGTACCTACATAAAAAAAGTATGTCCACGTGTATATCATGTTGTGATTTTAAGGTACAGACTGCGGCTCCACGTAAATCGTGTCGAGCAATAGAAACCTATCTATTACCTACTGGTCAATTATAACACTTTCATGGTTTTTTTATAAAACTGTTGTATCCACCTAGTTCCTACATACTGTACTTACGTATCATGATGATAAATGATGTCGACATAAGTCTCCGCGTAAATCGTGTTGAGCTTCTCCTTCTACATTTTATATTCTTACAGATGAAAATGTACTTCAGGAGCAGGGTGAGATAATTGAAATTGATGGACCGGCGTCGGAACCGACTGCACTAGCTATTCAGGATAAACCTGAAGAGATTCTCGACCCAGAAATCTTAATAATATTAGGTGAAGATCCTTCAGTACAAAAAGAACAAGGTGATGACTTGCACACAGATATCGCTGCCCGGTGGTCACATATCCTAACGAATGGATTGCCCAAAGAGATAAAGGTAGATCTTCTAAAAAACTACTTACCAGCTGAGAACTGCATCAAAATGAAGGCGCCTAAGCTCAATCTAGAGATCGAGGCGGCATTATCACCCTTAAATGTTAAAAAAGACTTATTCAGTCAAAGCAAGCAAAATCAGCTGTCTAGCTGTCTATCTGCAATTGGAGCGGCACTGAATTGGGCCTTGTCATCAAAGGATGCGCTACCTCACGCACAAAAAATTATAAAACCTTTGAGTGACGCTGGAAGATTACTCTGCGACAGTCACTATCGGGAGTCGCAGTCAAGACGTTACGCGATAATAAACAACCTGAACAAGAAGACCCAAGATGTGGTCCGGAATACAAAGCTTGATGAATTTTTATTCGGCGCTAACCTTGCGGATCATCTGAAATCATCTAAAGCTATTTCCCAGTCGGGGGCAGAGATGAAATATAGCGCAGTGCAGCGCGCTCCATTTAAACCTACGCCTCCTACAAGAAAAATACAGCGGGGTGCTTTAAACTTGAGGGGGATGTCGCGACCAGTAGCCGGGGAGCCGCGCCAGTATCCCAGTTCTCGGAAGCCAGCAGCAGCCACGCGGGACCACCGCCGAGACACCTATCGTCGGAGCCACTCGTCGCGCCAGAGAACCACGAGGCGGTAACTTCACCATTGCAGGTACCTATCGCAGGCAGGCTGCAATATTTCTATGATCAATGGTGCAACATAACTGATGATCCGGTAGTGTTATCCTGGATTCGAGGGTACAGTATTCCCTTTAAAAGCGAACCTGTACAGTCATCTTCTTACCAAGGTTTAACTAAATCTATACCTGAAATCAAAATAATTGATCAATGTATTGAGAGTTTGCTTCGGTCTGATTTTATATCAACTTGTAAACCGTGTGAAGGCCAGTTCCTATCGCCCATCTTTACGGTACCCAAACCTAATGGCAAACATCGTTTTATTTTGAACCTGAAGCATCTAAATAAGTTTGTCCAACTAGAACATTTTAAAATGGAAGATTATAGAATAGCGTTAAAATTATTGAGCAAAAACCATTTCATGGCAACTCTGGATTTAAAGGACGCTTACTTTTTAGTTTCTATTGATAAAAATCATAGAAAAAAGCTTCGCTTCGAGTGGAAATCACAGCTCTATGAATTTAATGTTTTATGTTTTGGTTTATGCACCGCTCCTTTTGTATTTACTAAGCTGATGAAACCTGTTCTACAGTATTTACGGTCACAGAGTTTAATTTCAGTTAATTACTTGGACGATTTTCTTTTGATAGGACAGACGTACAACGAATGCGTTAGTAATGTCAGAAAAACAATGGATGTTTTACAATCTTTAGGATTTGTTATAAATTTAGAAAAAAGTCAAGTAACACCGAAAAATGAATGTAAATTCTTAGGTTTCATTTTTAATACCAAGAATATGACCATTTACCTTCCTAAAGAGAAAAAACAGCGCATTCTTCAAAAATCTATCGAATTTTTAAAACTTAAAAGATGTACTGTTCGATACTTCGCAGAATTCATTGGGCTATTGACATCTGCGTGTCCTGCTGTGAGATATGGGTGGATGTACACCAAGCTATTTGAAAGACAAAAGTTTTTAGCCCTAGGAAACTCGGATGATTACAATAAGAAAATGATAATACCAAGCTCTTTGAAAAATGACTTAGAATGGTGGAAGCATAATATTTTACGTTCTAAGAGTCCTATTCTGTCTAGTAACTATTGTCTTGAAATATACAGCGATGCATCAACTACAGGTTGGGGTGTAGCCTGTGACAAGCAAAGTTCACATGGTAACTGGACGCAATCAGAACTTTCCTTGCATATCAACACATTGGAACTAAAAGCCGCATTTTATGGTCTCAAGATCTTTGCTTCGGAACTTTGCGATTGTAATGTATTATTAAGGATAGATAATACCACTGCTATTTGTTACATAAATCGCATGGGTGGTATACAACATACACATTTAAACGATTTAGCTCGCACTATTTGGCAATGGTGTGAATTAAGAAATATCAACATATTTGCATCTTATATAAAATCTTCTGATAATACTATTGCTGATAGGGAATCTCGAAAAATTATCATCGATACCGAATGGGAACTTGCAGAACTAGCTTTTACCGAAATAACGAATAACTTTGGTGCACCTGAGTTTGACCTTTTTGCAAGCTCCCAAAACTACAAATGCTCAAGATACGCATCATGGAAACTTGATCCTTATTCTGAAATAGTAGATGCATTTACTTTTTCCTGGAAAAATCTATCTTTTTATGCCTTTCCTCCATTCAGTTTAATAGCTAAAGTTTTACAAAGAATTTTAACAGACAAAGCGGAAGGTGTTGTAGTTGTACCCTTTTGGCGATCACAACCTTGGTTTCCGCTATGGACCAAACTAATTGTTTCCAAAAAAATCTATTTTGGGCCTGATAAATATTTATTACATTCACCTTTCAGAACTTGCCACCCGCTTCACGCAAATCTTGTCCTGGTGGCGGCGAGATTATCAGGCAGGCGATGATAGCTCAAGGCATTCCACAGTCATCTTTGACTGTTGTAATGGCATCATTTGCGGAAAAGACTCTTAACCAATATAGTTCCTCTCTTAAATCATGGTGGACATATTGTGAAAATAATAACATCGATGTATTTAATGCAACAAGTACCGAAGTTATTTCCTTCCTAACTAAAAAATTCGAAGATGGAGCCGGTTACAGTACATTAAATACACATCGATCTGCTCTATCCATCATTTTAGGATCTAGAATAACATTAGATGATAGCATACATAGATTTTTAAGAGGTGTGTATAGATTAAAACCACCTCAACCCAAATACGCTGCCACTTGGGATACCAATGATGTACTAAATTATTTATGTAATTTTTATCCTTACACTGATAATATTACTTTAGAAGCTTTATCACATAAAACAATCTCTTTGCTAGCAATAGCTTCTGCGCAGAGAATGCAAACTTTAAGTTTAATCAAATTAAAAAATATTTGTGTAAAAAATGACGTGATTCTAATTAAAATACCAGATTTCATCAAAACATCGAGACCTGGGGCCCTTCAACCACTAATCAGGTTACCTTTCATCCGCGAAAATCCATCGATATGTCCTGCTACCGTCTTACAAGCTTACATTGAAAAAACTTCAACTTTACGCAGTAGTGATGCAGATGATCACCTCTTCATAAGCGTAAGAAAACCCCATAAAAAGGTTTGTTCACAAACTCTTAGCCACTGGGTAAAAAAAGTATTGGCAGACAGTGGTATAGACATATCGGTGTTCGGAGCGCACAGCACCCGTCACGCATCCACGTCGGCTGCGCACCGACTGGGCGTAAACCTGGAGGTGGTACGGAAGGCCGCAGGTTGGTCTAACTCATCAAATGTATTTTTGAAATACTATAATAGAGAAGTTAATAGTTCAGTTGACAATAATTTTGCTGAAGTTATATTTAATAACCTTTAATCAGGTACACTTATTATATTAACAATTTTGTTAAGATAAGGATAAATGTATCATGAGAAGGCTAATTAGTTAGTAACTCTTAAATAAGTATTTAAATATTATTTTCTTATTACATTGTATTTTGTTGTGTTAAGTTGATATTGAATTTATTTTTGATATAGAATACAAAATATCAATAGTCAAAGTTACAGATGTCTATGTATTTTTACTTTTCGCTAGAGTCAGGAATAAGACCTTGCTTTCTCTAAACATCTGCAAGTAAATAATGGTCTTCGGACGAGACCTGAAGTATAATTAAGAATCAAACTAACTTACCTAGTGCCGTTTGATTCCAATTATGCGAAGGTCTCGTCCGAAGACCATTACGATCCCACCCATCCCAACTTAACATACTTACCCCCTAGAGCGGAAAAGTAAAATACAAGTTACTGAGACGGTGTATCAGGGGTTCTCTGAATGTAATGACAAGTTACAGGAGTGTTACACCGCAGCGGCAGGCGCGGGCGCAGGAGAGCGAGATAGAACATGAGGTTTTGTATTTTATGACTTGGATCTGAAGTGTGACAGTGACAGCACCATAACTCGTAATGCTGCAAGTAAATAATGGTCTTCGGACGAGACCTTCGCATAATTGGAATCAAACGGCACTAGGTAAGTTAGTTTGATTCTTAATTATAAGCAGTAAAACGACGGTTGCATCAAAACGGCATCTAGTCTGAAATTCAGTTTTTTTTAATTAATAACGGTCAATTACAGCTTAAACGTGGTCCTCGTCCTAAGCAGTACCTAATAAGGATAACGCTCACAAATTTCTTACTCGACATGAAATTAGCCAGGTTCCCGTGATGAAGGTAAGGCGGTCATATTTTATGCTAAGGATTATCTCTGAGCCTGGTATTCCACGGGAACGTGCTCCTTTACTGTTCCCGCGGGCCACACAGTAGAGAAAAAAGAGAAAAAAGGTATGCGCGTGCATAAAAGGTCCCGTTTAGTAAAGTTTGAAGTGTAAAATCATCTGCATGCGTGAACCTTCTTCTTCTTCTATTTATGGCCTCTGTCCGTCATTTCGACAGACAATTTTGTCAGTGTCAAGTAAGATATTTGAAGTAATATCAGTCAAGTAATGCGTCAAGTCGGCTATCGTTTGTTTGAAGGCAAAATGGTGGATTTTCCCTTCCAAACTTGGAAACCAATTTTAACATTCAGGCAAACTATTTTACCCACATTTATTCCTACTATAATGTTACGACCTCAAGTATAATTGAAAAATACTCACAATAACAAACTAATGTTGTTTCAAAAAAATTTCAAACTCGAATCCACACGTGATTACGTGAACCTTACTCTCTCGACATGAACGGCAAGAGAATTTTCGATTGTCATTACTGCTAACACCAATGCTGACACTGACGATTATGTAAATATGTTCGGCCACAGATTGTTCGGCCTAATTGATCATACCTTTCTATCTGTAGTGTAGAGCACTATTTTATGCGTACATATAGCAAAACTAAAGCTTACAACATATCTTACAGTCTAAACTAAACTATTGAGGTAGAGACATGTGATAAGTTTAAGTACAAAATATAGCATATTCTTGAGTGTTTAGAAGGACACAGTTTTGACATTTTTTGAAACGACACAGCACTTTTATTTTAATAGTTTTTCTTGTGTTATTGTGAGTATTGTTGTTTTTCTTGTGTTACTGTGAGTTTAATTTTGGTGGCATATTAACCAATAATACTTAGGTCGTAACGTAAAGTGTGAGCCATTGGAATAAATGTGTGTAAAGTGGTTTTTCTGAATGTGAAAATTCGTGTTAGGTTTTGAAGAGAAAATCCACCGTTTTCTTTTCAAAACAAACGACAGCCGACTTGACGAATGACTTGACTTGATATAAATTATTACAATTATTATCACTTTGACATTGGCAAAATTGTCTTTCGAAATGACAGACAGAGGCCATTATTGAAGAGAAGAAGAGTGTTTGGAAACGTAAAAAAATTGGAAGTCGTTGATTCGTCATTTTTTTTATCGGATTGCGCTGGTTATTCAATGGAGTCAGTAGATAAAAATACTTTACTTTCGAATTGCAAAACTTTTATTTTACTTCTTATATTTTAAACTATTGACTCTAATTAGTTTTAGTTTATCGTGATTTATCAATACAAACTAAAGCAGTCGCATTATTAGCAGAAAAAGGCAAAAGTAATTTTGTTTGAATAGAATTTTATGGAATTTATTAATGGATATTTCGGGGAAGGAAAGGGTGGGAAGTCACTGTGATAAATTATTTAAGAGCAATGACATCGCAGAAAGGTCCTCAAGGATGACATATTTGGTCTTGGAATTTAGGAACTGCGGCATTGCAAAACGAAACAAAGGGTTTTATAAAAAGCGGTTGACGACTGTCGCAATAGGGTGCACGAGCACGACTTTGACTTGCTTATCTGACGTCTCTTTTTCTCAAATTGGTCGACTAAATTAAGCAGCGCTCTGCGATTGTAATTGATTTGAAATAGGTACTAAAAGTACGCTACACAAGTTGGCTAAAAACTCTAAACATTGGGAAAACCAAAAAATTTTTTAGCGTTTCGGTCATTATAAAGTCTTAATAAAGGGGATTATAAGACTAACCCGTCATCATTGTTTTGTGTTGATCGTTCATCCTAAGATGACGGTCACCGCATTTTCAGAAACCAAAGCCCTACCCTTTATTACCCTAGATAGAGGTCGTTAGATAATAAAACTGTGTTCAGCTCCTCTATGAAAGCCTAGGAGATTAATTAACTCCGATACACTAATGAAATAAGCTCTAATTGAAAGCTTTTTATATTCAAGTACATTATGAAAGTCATTTATGCTTTTTACTGGCTGGTTAATCATCATCATCACCATATCAGATTTGTGAAATTAATCTCTTTTTTTCTATCATTATTATTTATTTGCATTACCTAGGTCACAGATCATAATAATACTATACTAGCCTAGGTAGGTATATCAAAACTACCGGTAACAAATGGTTGTACCTATTTCAAAATAGGTATTGCACCTAAGATCTTCCGGTATGTGGATCCCCATCCACATACCGGAAGATTGGAGTAGCAACTTGTTATGCGTGCTATATAGCTACTAGACCACGGTGATATTTACAAGGCATGTTCGAAACCCGGCCAAGCGAATAGCATAGCTTCCACGCGAGCGGAGTCGTGGACAAAACCTAGTTTAATATTAATCCCACCAAACGATCCGCGGGCTGCCCGCTAGTCCTGATTTTATAAAATATTAAAAGAGGGCAGATGTAAGCAAAAAATAACAGATTTATGATTTTTGTGAGTTACAGTGTGCCTATCTCTACCTACCACAGAGCACCGTGGCAGTCTACTGATAGAAAACCAACTATATTTTGGTGTAGAGATTAAGGAGTCAAATTAATGAATTTTACTTGCTTAGTAAAATGACAGTTAAATTCAACAATTCCATTAATTTAAATTAAAACAGATGGAGAAAGTTGTAGTGAATAAACTGTAATTATGGCACAGTATAACCGACACTAACTGTAAAAGTTTTGGGTTGAACTGCGGGTCACTATTGATTGGAGCTCACTTGGAGCCACAATTGGAGTACTCACATGAGACTCTCAACATCTTTTGAATTTACTTCCATTGAAAGGCAATTTGATTTTAAAAGTTATACGTATAAGTCCTGCGAGACGTGACCTTTCGTGAAACTTTTATGCTGCATACCACGTAGGTATAGGCACAGATTATATAATACTATACTAGTTGTATAGGTTAAGGTAGGCACGATACAACTCTTTTTCTTCTTTTAGCTTGTGGTGAATCGCGTTGCCATCGACTAACCCATGCTAATCCTAAAATCTGCGGTAATTTAAAAAATCGGTGTTTCAGTAGTAATGTATTGTTTTTTGACAGTAGGTAAATACTACTGAAGTTGTTAAAAATGATAATTTGACGTAGGTAGACCACTGCTAATAAAAGCCCTTTAGTTACAGTAGTAGTACAACTATAAATGACTGGATTCACACAACAGTGTGTTTATTAAAAATTTCAGTTATTTCTTTACTCCCTTACAAGAATAGCCGTATAGCACGCATGTAGCAATTAAGCTATTATGTTCACGCCATTTGGAGTAAATAGTCCGCGTTATTACGTTTTATGTCTGAATAATATTATTATTTGTACAAAATGGTCGTAACGTTGTATAATATAGACGTTATATTTTGGAGAAACTTAAATTGCGTTTAGTCAAATTATGAAAAATATCGCGTCTCTTTTAAATTATCTATAGTAATGTCCAAAACAAGTAGGTATTTTTAAAGCTTTTCTAAGGGAAAATTTTGGCTATTAACTTGTATTGAGCGTGTATTATCTGTTTTACAGCACCTACCTACGTAGGAATATGATGCAAGAAAGCCAACCTAAAACTGGCAGTGAAATTTCAGTAGAGCATTTGCAACCGCTCTTAATACGATGGATCAAACATGCACTATCCGCGACTTAACTCCACAGGTGAACCAAAGCCAGCCTACAGAAACATGGACGCAAAAAAATAAAATTTAAAATATTTATTGATTTAAGGAATAAAGTATGCTCTGCAATGCAACTACAATCTGTAGTATTTAATTTTAAGAGTGGTATACGTAGGTATATCTAGACTCGTATTATTTTTTGTTGATGTCGAGGCGACATACCTATACCACAGTTCATATAATACTATACCCTATGCCTATTACTACCAACCCGTATTACCAGCTGCCTTACAATCTCCACTCTATGGGAGTTTCACACTGCCGACACGACACCAACATGATATCGTAAAGAACTAATCACATACATTTAGTACTAGACGCAATGATCTTTTATATACGTGACACCGTGTCGACGACGACAAGGATATTTTGTTCGAGCAACTGATGTTGGTGTCGTGAAAGTGTCGCGCCAGTGTGTAAACACAACCCCCGCAATCAACGCCCCATAGTCACACCAATCAGCAACATCAAAAGCCTTATTATTACCATCCAGAATATATTTGATCTCTGTGTAGGTACGCGACTCACGAATTACAATAATCCGCACCACTCACTATACTTTACAAGTCAAGTCACGTTCAAACCCTTGCTTCAAAGTTTGGTCAACACTCACGTAGAAAGCAATTTGCCGGCGCTTACTGCCGTAACCCGTATAGTAACCGTAAGAGCCTTGTAAGTATTACAAAGGTAGGTAGTTAGATAAACATAATATTTGGTAGTAAGAGTTGATCGACCATTATCATGATTTCGAAAAAAAAAATAGTCAACAATTTCTTTGCAGCATATTGTATAACGAAGATTTTCAGTTGTGTCCACATATTTTAGAATACTTAGATAGTGTAGCATCTCGTCTGGAATAAAATAAAGATACAGTTTTATTAAAACAATTTTCCCTAAAAGTAATTTTCATAAAAAAAATCGGACATTTGCTGTAATTTTGAAAAAAATACAGCGATTTCTGTTTTCTACGCAGCGCGGCTCTTTTGTTGCACTAAAGTCGAATCGATAAAATTCGGGTCATTTAACCCGTTTGTTTGTAATTAATTTTACTCCCAATTCAATTGAGAAGTAATTTTACGACAGATGTTTGTTTAGGTTTAGTTTTAATTTCCAAGTTAATGAACGAACCTTTGTTAGATCTATCAAAACATCAAAACCTAAGTTCTAGTAAAACATCATAGATATTTTGTAAAATACGTTTTGTGTTTTTTTATCATCTACTCCATACACTAATTTAAATCAAGATTTATTTACATACTTTACACTCATTTCTTTTTTATATCCGAGTTTAGAATCATTTTAGATTTTTAGGTAGGTAATTCTAAGTTCCTAACGAGAATGCACACACACTAATGAAGCATAGGACGGCAATAATCTCATATTTAACAAGCTTTGCTCTGAATTTATTATGTAACGTTTTCCATAGACGCCGATATAAAAGCCTATAACATCTTTAGAGCTCATGAAAGTGTAAGAAGCGAATTGAATTATAGGCACAGAAGAGATGAAATATAGGTACCTACAGGACTTACCTAACTACAGGAAATTGAAATTACGAAGGAAGCTAACGATAGCGTCCAATAAGCCGAGGTAGCTGTCCAATATCCATACGAATTGTTAAGCAAGGTTTCTGAAGCGAAGCGTCATTTCAAAATTTATTTCTCCACTATTAATTATTTTTATCACTGAACGCTATATTATTATGTACTACTAGGTGCCGCCCGCGACTTCTTTTCTTTAATAAAAATAAAGTTATAAAAATTTTACACTTATAAACAATAATTGTAAGCGTTTATATATTTTGAAAAAATATTTGCAAAAATCATAAATTTTGTTTTACCACTACCTATACCTTAGCATTACAAGTAGTATTTTTAATAAATAATAATCATACAGTCAGCATCAACGTATACCGTTCTAAATCGAATTCCAAGGCACGAATAAGTTGTAAGAGGCTATTATTTTTCTTATCTACGCATGAACTTCACGAAGTCGAACATAAAGTTTAATGGGTTCCCAGAAGAAAAGTTTTCTGTGCATTCACGTAGAACCCACAAATAGTATTATATGATCTGTGCCACGGCATACCCAGCAGGTATATTGTACTTATAAAAAATAACATTTGGGTAAGAAAAATACTTACCATATGAAAATTATTGTAATACTGTAATATTTTCTTAGGTGAAACAGAAAGGGTCTGGAGCAAATTAGATGGAGCCCAGCGGGCCTAAGATGCGCACCGCAAGATATTTGTCATGTCGTTCTGTCAAAATGTAAGCATTCCTATCGTCAAAATGTAAGCAATCATGTTCCTAAAATGGTTGTACCATTATAGCATTATCTGTGGTAATGTTGTCGAGAAACCGCGCCTTTGAATTTTCAACTTTTGACATTTCTGCATGACTATTATCTCGTCCTCAGTCCTCTCGTCCTCACGACTAAGAAGTGTCAAAAGTGTACATTATGGCGCGTTTTGTCGACACCAATAGGTACCACAGATAATGCAATAGTTCCTAAACTGGTACAAAATGCTTACATTTTGACAGAACGACATGACAAATATCTCGCGGTGCGCATCTTAGGCCCGCAGGTCCCACGTTTGTTTTTAAACTTGCAACGATAGTACTTTGTTTGTTACAATACATTTACATTGCAGTTTTTAAAAATGTAGCAATGTCATTATAAAGAAGCGGGAATCATTAGTTAATAGACATTCGTATTTACAGGTGTTTACGTCTATATAATTATTTTATTTTAAGTTTTCGAGAATGCTAGTGCAAAAAAAGCTATAAATAATAAAATTAATCTAAAAATTTACTAAACGTATGCAAATCGGGACCTGAAATGCCCCAACGCCTTTGAAATCAGAAGTGTTTTTCTTTTCATTTATCTGAAATCTTATTTATAGCACTCTACAGTAACGTTGCAGTATCAGCAGTACCGATGACTCTTAGGGTCCGTTCACACAGACTGGCTCGGAGAGGAGAGCAAATACTTATCACGTTGAAAACAGAGTTTTTAGTATTTGTAGTAAGGTTTATTTTTGCATGTGCACTGCTTTTGTCATTAAGAATGCTTGAACGCGCTTGGTGTGAAATAATAAGAGGAGCTGTCCGGCTCCGATCGCGTACTTTTTCTCGTTCACGCAGCCGTTTCCGAGCGCATCCGCTTTCAGATCGCTTCCAGCCGGTCTATGGAAATAGTTGGCGGCTCCGCTCCGACCAACTCCAAGCGTATACGATCCGGTCTGTGTGAAAAGAAAAATGCGCGCCGCCGATGCTCTCTGAGCTGGTCTGTGTGAACGGACCCTTATTGTACCCTAATTCCTACGCAACATTTAATTTTGTTTTTCTATGATCAAACTTTTCTAGGCCATTAATCTGTTATTATAAACATTCTTGTAGGTTTAATTTATTGCCCTCTTAGTTATTTTCGTGTAGGGTAATAAATAATAATATAAGATGTAAAACTCTATGACGCATAGAACTCAAATCTGTCCCAACCGCAAAACTGTAAATTGCCAGGTGCGCTAACATAAAATCTTATTTTAAACCACAGACAGTAGCTCCGGTACTATTGCTTCTTCTGACCATTTTATTTTATTTATTTAATAGGTTTATTTTTCTTACCAACGTTTATAACAAAGTAATCATTTCAAAGCATGTGAGATTGAATTTGGTATCACAACTTATACTGTAGGACGAAACAATAAAATCCATATTTTGTTACTTATCTCTTTACTTTTGTATTGTAGATGAGAGTCACCTAAATACCTTCTATTATTTATTATTATGACCGATCTGCGTATTATTCCTGCATTTTTAGTCATAATAAAATGGCATTCTCTCGTTCCTGTACACATTGACCTACGCCTACAATACTGTTCCAGTATCTATCCAGCTATGACTGACGCACTTTCAAAGTCATTCAGCTGGATATAACGCTAGATATTATAAACTTTGACGCTAAAATAAATTCTATCACGTGCTTGTCGTAAATTCACTGGAATATAAAAATATTCTGGCATCAAGCGTCGGTATTAGGAAATTATTCAAAAACTCTTATAAAACTCTCTTCAACGCTTCCTTGACCTCCAACGTCCACTTTCATCTCAAGACCGGTCGTAAGTACATTGTATTTATTTTTTTGAAGCTTGAGTAATCCTATTAGCATGATGATGTATTCCCAGAGATACACTTTTCCCATTGACATGAATTTGCTTGAGACTTAGTAGAAAGACAAGAACATTTTATCGAAGTAGTAAAGTTAGTGGTAGGTATTTGTTTATTCGTCTGCAGGTTCATCAAAATTTTTAGTAGGTAGGTATGTCAGTAGTTCAGTTTGATATTTTACGAAGGTTCTATTATTATTGTTTTTTTCATAGAGGCCATATTATATTGAATGCCTAATAATTTCAGATATTAATAAAAGTTCCAAGCGTTGCTGTTATAAATATTAGTAGTTAGTAGGTATGTAATAAATTCAGTACATAGTAAATTTTATTATATTTTGGTTATAATCTGTGGTTTCAGCGAACCTATTTTTTAGTTCACATAAACAAGCGCCATCTCTGTATAGCCTTCTGAATTAAGTTGTTGCACTGTGCTCAACATTTTCAGGGACTGAAAACGGAAACAGACAGTGAACGTACTATTTTATTTCTTACCCAAAACGTTAGATGTCGCTTTTTCAGTGAATAACGCATAGCGTTTTCTAAAATATTAAATTATAATAATTATAACAATAAAACCACACATTAACAGTTACTGTTAAGTAGACTAAATGATTTCTTACTAAATAAATTATTAAATTGATAGGTACCAGTAGTTACTTTTTACGTACTAAAAAAAAATTCATAGCTGTTTTATTGATTGCTCCTCCACTATTCATTCGGTAATAAAGTAAGTTCAGGCACGGTTCAAAAAAATTATCTATATCAGCGGGCCTAAGATGGGCACCGCGAGATATTTGTCATGTCGTTCTGTCAAAATGTAAGCATTTTGTACCAGTTTACGAACTATTGCATTATATGTGGTAATGTTGTCGAGAAACCGCGCCTTTAAATTTTCAACTTTTGACATTTCTACATGACTATTATCTCGTCCTCAGAGAGGTACGACGACTAAGAAGTGTCAAAAGTGTACATTATGGCGCGTTTTGTCGACACCATTAGGTACCACAGATAATGCAATAGTTCCTAAACTGGTGCAAAATGCTTACATTTTGACAGAACGACATGACAAATATCTCGCGGTGCGCATCTTAGGCCCGCTGGAAGACATTGAAGAAAAGTTATAACTTTTAAACTCAGACCCTGTGTCTCAGTGTTACTAAAGCTTTGTTAAGTATTGTTAAAAGAAGTACGTTAGCAGTAACAATTTAATTGTTGCTGGAAAGTTAAAGCTTTTAATTTTTGCAACTTTCATTTAGTTTTAGCATTGCGCTAAGTTTTACTGTTATATTAAACTCAATTTCAAAGTGCAATACTGTTGTTTGTTCGGAGAACTGTCTCCATCTGATTAAATTCTACTCGTATTTGTTGCCAGCTACTGCTCGCGGCTTTACTCTTATCACATTTTTTCAAGAAAATACTACTGTCATATTTTTCATTCGCCACAAGAGGCTTTAGGTATGTCACAGAGTGATGGAGACAGTACAATTCATCACAGGGTAGGTACGTCCACACTGGACGTGCTCAGTGTGCCATCGTTATAGGCAGTGGTTGGTAGCCATTAATTTGATACATCAATACAAAACTGAAAAAAAAATATAGTTTTTATGTAAGATTCAACAACCAATAGTCTTTCCGAAATCGAAGTTACGAATCAGATAACACTCTAACCACGATGTAGCATAATGGCCAGCCCAAAGCCTTCCCGACTAAGTCGTATCGTACCAACCGAACGAACTTTTTGTAGAATGTCCTAACATAAATATTGCTAAGTATCTAAAAAACTGATTGATCTTGCATTAGAAGTTCTCTGTTATTTGAGATCTTCTTTGGTATTTTCAATCAAAAGACGTAGAGCAAACATTTGGCAATCACACCGTACCTGTTAGCTTCAGTGATCCGGACTCAAGCAAGGATTTTTTGACAATTCTATATCGGAATCTCTACCCAAACATAAGTCTGAATTCTTTATCAAAATACGAGCTATTCGATATTTCTGTGAAATAAACTAATATTTGCAATTTTAACGGTGTAGTTTGCTTCCTCAATAATCATTGTCATTCTGGTGTAGCATGCAGGTTCAAACGTAGAACTGTCTGCTAGGGACATATACCTAACATAATAATCAAGCATGAAACCGGAGATCCTGTATCGCATGAATGGATCGAGTTAAACGGAGTGTTAGAAGATCTCGGGCATACCACCCATAACACTGCTTGATCTATGGTGCGTGAATTACTTTAGTTTATCTCTACCTATCTATAACGATATCGGTTTTTCTATTTATACATACAGTTGACTCCTGGAGAAAATAAAGATCCTTGAAATAATTACGTCGAACCGGTAGACCAAGCGTATGAAATAGGCTCAATAGGCCGATTAGCATTGTACAGATTTCAAGGTGTCAGTGATTGTACAAGACTCATAAACCTTCTTGGTTTTAGTAGTACAATGCCCGATAGTTCAAGCTTTGCTAAATTGGGACTAGAGGGCGTTATGGGAAATTTCAATAATATCTATATATATTTTTTATGTTTAATGAACTTCTGGCATCAATTTAGGTGGATGATGATGATACAAAAATCTATCTATATGTCGGGTACTGTGGACATTTGAGTTATTTAATACCTACACAGCACTGTTCTCCGAACATTTATACATTTGCGTGTTGAACCAACGTACCGTACCTAATTCGAGACAAAACAACAATTCCGTTGTCACACATCATAAACCACGTTTACAACTGTCCTTTTGGTTCCATCGATTACAATGTAACTAGTTGGAAAAGACTATTTATTTTAGGGATTTATATGTTGTTACTAAACATTATTCTAATAATAAAATAACATAACCTTTGTAATATACCGTACTCGATCGAAGTAGGATTTTTCGGAACTCAACGGAGAAGAAAGATCATTGATCGCAGGAAGTTGCGGTCTGCAAGTGACCTTATAAATAGGTGTGGAATTTGTTTCAAAAGAAAACATATAAAACAATTTAATATTGAATCACGCACTAGCCTGCATCAAAAAGTTTGTTGTTATATTGTGGATATTGCCAGACAAGAGGCTTGAATTGCATTGAATAAAAGTACCTACTGATAAGAAGATCTGATTAGTTCCCGTCTGATATTCTCATCTAGTGTGGGAGTTTCTTTTCTAGGTGTAGGTATTTCTCTGTTTGATATTCTGTATCAGAATTTTCCTTTCGCATAAACAATAGCTTGACATTTTATTCTCACGACCTCGACTCCATTGTGACACCGTCTGACATGTAAAGAAAGTGCGATCTACTCCGGCAATTGACCTTTATTAGACTGGTAGCGGGTAGCCTTCGTAAATATCAACAACTCCAATCTGCGACTTTAATGGAAATATCATTGCTTCAATAATTTTATAATTACAGCATAATTAATATTTTTAATCATAAATGCTATTCATTAATTAATTTATTAACGGTAAGTTCGTTTGCGACTACTATCTACAAAAAAGGAATAAACGATTACCACATTTTATAGTATTTTGTTGCTTTACTCATCGTGAAGTTTGCAAATTTTAGGCTTTTCGTACAGCGAAAGAGTATGATGCTCCATGCAATGATTACGTAAGTACGAAGACTCGGTCGATAGCCAGCCAGCACGTTCGGGCTTTCGGTTTTTGCTGCACACGACGTCAATTCGAATTGCATCCTGCAGGGGTGGCACTGCAATTTATTATTTTAATTCAACGATTAGTAGACATTGCAATAGTCCATTGTGAGTTAACTAAGCTCACTTGCTACATCACCAAGATCTTAGGTCTCTCGTGGTAGGTCGCATAATATACACGCGAGAGCAATGATTCCGGGTCACTTAAAGAATGTTAAAAATCTCGGAAACTAAAAATGATAGGTTAATGCAATAAATTGTATTTAATAGACAATGTAATACTCCTTAAATGAAGGTATTAAAACTTCTTAGTTATTGTAAAGTTATATCTTAAAAAAATCAAATTTGAAAAAGGGCCACTTTCGAAGATGGAACTACGAAATTACAGCATTTGGTTTTGCTTTTGTTTGTAATCTGTCATTTATGTGGGTATATAAACCATGTTGATAGTGCTCTATATTCATTATTCAAGCTGAAATTATGTCGCTTACGCCTGAAGAATGCACCAGAATACTTACAATGCTGGAAACCGGCCGGAGTCAGCGCGATACAGCCAGGACTGTCGGTGTGTCGCTGTCAACAGTACAAAGAGTTCTCCGACGTTACGAAGAAACTGGTTCTAACCTACGCAGACCAGGAACGGGCAGAACCAGGTGTACCACAGCACGAGAAGACCGATACTTGGTGAACACCATGCTTCGAAATCGCTTTCTCACAGGAACTGAACTCACAAATCAGTTTCGACGCCTCGGAGGAAGTAACCCAAGTGCATGGACAGTAAGACGTCGGCTTGCTGAATCTAACTTAAAACCCCTTAGACCTGCAAACGGCCCTAAACTGGAGCGTGGGCATCGTATTTCAAGACTAAGATATGCCCAGAGCCACGTAAATTGGAGTATTGAAGATTGGTCAAAAGTTATGTTCTCCGACGAATCAAAATTTATGCTCTACAAGCACGATGGAAGACACAGAGTGTATCGAAGACCAGGGGAAAGATTCAAGCAAGCATGCATCGAAGAAAAAGTAGCCTACGGTGGTGGGTCTGTACTTGTGTGGGCCGGAATTTCTTCTGAAAGTCGCACAGAGCTGGTGATCATAGAAAACGGCTCTTTAACTAGCGTAAGATATGTGGAAGAAATCCTCAATGATCATGTTGGTCCATTTATGGTCAATTTAGGTGAGGATGCTATATTTATGCATGACAATGCCCGACCTCATACAGGTAGGATTGTGAATGACTACCTTCAAGAGATGAACATTACTCGTATGGAGTGGCCAGCGCGCAGCCCGGATATCAACCCGATCGAGCATGCTTGGGACGAGCTAGGCAGATGCGTAAAACAACGAAACCCTCCCCCAATCACGCTTCGTGAGCTCAAAATTGCTCTCACAGAGGAATGGGAGAATATTCCCCAAAATCGTATAAGGAACTTGGTGTACAGCATGCCAAACCGCGTAAACGCAGTAATGGAAGCACGAGGAGGCAATACGAAGTCTTAAAATTCAAGTCAAATCGTAATAAAGTTCAAAAATTTCATGTTTCCTATTTTTGTTTTAAGGAGAGATCAGCAGTTTTTTTCTTTATGTAATTTTGTGTTAATAAAATGTATGGTGACTCATATTTTTTTACTTTCATTTAAGGAGTATTACATTGTCTATTAAATACAATTTATTGCATTAACCTATCATTTTTAGTTTCCGAGATTTTTAACATTCTTTAAGTGACCCGGAATCATTGCTCTCGAGTGTATGTTTGCTATTGCGTTTATTAAAATAGACTTCATAGTCAAATCCACAGTCGAATCTCCTTTAAACCACAGAATATCTTAAACAGAATCGATATTACTGGGTAAAATAAACAGACAGAAAGTTCTATATTACAAAAACTTTAAATAGTTTACCCAGTTCATCGGCAAAATAAACCTGTTTGCCCGCCACTATCTGAGTACGGTATACAACAAATACCGTACGTGAACGTATTGCTTCGAAGTCGCGATTTTCAGAGATGTCACCATAACGAGAAAGGTTGTACGACTTAACGTGAAAGTTCTTACGTAGCTAAGTTAAATCGGCTCTTGTAGCGAACGTTAAACGGCAGATCAAAGTCACAGTTTACTGGAAGCGATCTGATATGGAAAAGAAAGAATTGGCAATAAAAAAATTATTTCATGAGCACCAGTAGTGAAAATAACAGTGATGATAATTATGTAAATTGAAGAGCGTCATATTTTCTTCTGTTCTAACTTTTCAAGTGAACGGTTCTCCGGGAAATACCATGCACAGGAAAGTGCAGCGTTGGTTGGACTGCTCCAAATAAGATGGAAAAATGTGCTTACAACGCCCCACACATTTCGTTTGCTTTGTAAATCTACGAAGATAGTCTATGCTTAGCTGTTGACGGGTTGAAATAATGATGACGGCTAATATCAGGAGCTCACTGTGTCTATTTTGGAAAAGACGATTAAAATAAATGGACCACCTACTCTCCAACCGGTTGGCTAAATGATAACGCATTCCATTTTCCAGGGTTATATTCCAGTATAAATAAAAACACGTGCCAGATGTATTCTCCAATCAGACATGAGAGGTAACAAGACATACCTCGGGTGCTTCCAGTCGTGTCGGTGTCCACGTCGTGGAACGGCGCCAAAGCAATTAAATCGCGAAGCCGCACGCGTCTTCTCGCGTCGCCGCGTCGCCCAACCAAATTGCTCTCGTTACTTGCACTTTTTCGTATGAATACGTCCCATCTGTGCTAAGGGTTTGTCTTGCTCTTTTGATAATAGTTTGATATAGAGCATGTCAGCTTCTTTAGCGCAGCTGGTGTAAAGTTGACTGAGACCTATGACAGGACGCGGGTTTGGAACCACTTTTTTTGCTTGATCTTTAGATATGCTTCTAGGTTTGGGTAGATGCCATAGTGAGTGACTCAGGACTTTTGATTTTCTTTTGCGTAAATACATTCTAACTGACAAGTCTTTTAATTTTCAACCGGTATAGAAAAATACTTAAATCGCATATCTTTTTAGTAATTTTTCGTTTACAAAACGACGCAAACAACAAGCATGGTTTCGATCCCACATATCTACACAAATGCTCTTTAGAAAAGCGTTTTCAGTATGTGACGATATTCAAAAACCATTTACACGCGCCCGCATCTAAAACTGCTGTAACCAAATATAACCAGTAATACGTATCTAAACATTAATAATATTTTTTAGTAAACAAAATGTCAAATAAATACTTTTAAAAGAAGTGTGCCAAGGGGTTGACTTACTAGACTAATAAATTATAGCGTGTGATATTGAAGCAACAGCTGTGTGCTCGTAATTGTTTCTGTCAAGTTCACCTCACTCGCTTCGAAAACCGTACTTTTGTACTTATCATAAATCGTCATTATATATTATATTTGGCAGTACAATTACTTCACCTACCGATTAGCTTGAATATTTAAAAACCTCGTCAAAACAGATTAACCTCAATTTTGACCCACCAGTTCACCATCTGCTCATCTATAAATTACCGATAGACACAATGGTTGGCAAATTCAACTGTAACATGACGTTCGACGTAGGCCTACCAAACATAGTTTTTAAAAAGTTCTCGATAAAACAGAACCAACATAATTAGATAAATTTTTAACTTAACATTAAGTAGCCCAAAGTTCAATAAATCGCCCTCAAAGTAGGTATTATTAAAAAACACAACATAAGATACATGCCCTGATGGGCAGTTTAGTTGGTACTCAACTACCCAGTTTCAGGCCGATTCAGAGCCTCGAACATTTCCGATTCCCTCGATACATAGCAATATTAGTGTGATTGATTCAAATGCCTTTCCATCACATCATTTCGGGATTTCACAATGTAGGTTGAACATTACCACGGCAATAAAATGATATTGCCGTGTATTGTGTGGGCTCGCGCCTTCGTTATGTTACAAAATATTTTACTATATCCAGTTACATAAGTTTATCTTATGGTAGATTTTGTATTTTCTATTGAAATATCAGAAATTCAGAGACAATTTGGAGGGTTCCTGACACCCAAATTCTCGTTTGATTCATCATAAATAATGAGGTTGGCTTCTATGCCTTTTTGCTTCAGCTACGTCTAAAGTCCAAGAGAGATCTCTCATTCATTAGGCACCCCTACAATTTCCGAGGTCGTGTTACTGTTCTTTTGTTTAAAGTTGGCTTGGGAGTCTTATTTCCTAAATAAGGGTTGTGCTAAAGGCTCCAGCTCCAGCGGCAGTTGGACCTGAGTTACGTCAGACTCGGTCGATAGCAACCGGCGGCTTACCCAGATACGCCCGAACAGACCGACGACGAATTCAACAACTCACTTAGTTTTGAGTTCCGTCGTTGTTGCACATTTTTTGTATCGTGTTTTTAAGAAATATGGCGGATTTATTTTTAGATATAGTTGCAGTTAATCATAACAGCAGCCGATGATAAAAACGTGAGGGAAGGAAAAATGTAAAGGCATATTTTGCTTATTATTTTCGCTATGAAATTACCTTACTATTATGATCTGTGCCTAAGCATAATGCATGTATAATAAATTATTTTTGCTATGCATGCAGGATAGATACTCGCTCAACTTTTCACCATCGCAGCTGAGCCAGTATCTATTCTCAAAAGTCAAGACCCCTAAAAACAAAATAACAACTGAAAAAAGTGAGCATTCATCATTTATAAACTGAGAATTATATATTTCAAGTTTTGGTGCTAAGCGACTCAAAAGCATAGTACATTATATAGGTCCCATAAATATTTTTGGAAGTTGTTACTCGTAATGTAGATCGACCACCCGGTAGCCATTCGGTTATATTAGGTTAGGTCAAATATAAATATAAACATTCAAACATGTGTGTAATTCTCACGTGGTAGAAGTGAAACCTTCAAAAAGACTTTCAAATCACGATGCTAAAGAAGTTTTCACTTCGAAAAAGTGGCCAAAAGTAAACGAGTTTGCTCGAGACTTGAACCCGCGCACTACGAGCTAGTCTCGGTTCGATCCAATCGGTTAGACCGCTTGGCCAGCAGTTTCCACAAAGTACGTACAAAAATTAGGGATTTTTCTTCTCGTTTCCTCGCTTTTTCGTTTCATCGACTTTCAAATCACAACGGTGCTAAAGAAGTTTTCTTACCACTTGCTCAAAAAAGTGACATTCTATGCCACAAAAAGCGAACATAACAATAGTCATTTTTAATCTGTTAAAAACAGGGAGAGAAAATTGTACTGAATTTCTTTCATCCTCTAGGGGGAGAATGATTTAAATTTGGAATACAATTTATACTGAACTACATCTGTGTTTACACCATTGAGTTTGTATACAAAGCATTATACATCTTTTTGAAAAAGGAATACGCATTTATTATGCAGGCCGTATGAGCTTGATGCCTTTGCTTTTCCGACAAAAAAATATTAGTCTAGGAAAATGCCGCGTTTTTGTTTTCTTCAAATACATAAAAGTTAAGTTTATTTTAATTTATTTTTATAAATAAGTTAATGTTCTAAAATGCTAACTCATATTATTATTGTGTTAATTTTTTCGCAAATGGTACGAAAAGTAGAGTATTTTCCTCGGTGATAAAGCTGTCTTAGTCTTGGGTGAACTTAAATCCCTCGCTACTCTCAGGACTCGTCTTAAATCCCTCGCTTCGCTCGTGATTTAAGTTTTTAACACCCTCGCTACGCTCGGGAGTAAACTTCGGGTCCTTCGTTACGCTCGCGATTTAAATCGTCACCCGCGACAGAAGACACTGCTTTATCCCCTTGTATAATAATCTACTATTTCACTTCAAAAAATACAACCGAATTGAACCTCCTATTTTTTTGAAGTCGGTTTTCAAGCAGACTGGGTTTTACCAAAAACATACATAGATAAGGGAAGAAAAAAATATGTGAAAGAAATTATTAGGATAAGTGGGTTTCGAAATTCCCCATTGTTTGCATGTTGTGGGGTAAAACCCGTCTCTTATCAGATCTGTAGGTATGATGAACTGACGGAGATGGAATTGCGGTGTGTATGCCGGCAACCCTTTGTAAACTATCTGCTTTCAACGTCTACTTACGCTACCTACTACTTATATACCTATCCTACCCACATGGTTGACAAAGTTATTACTGAAAACTTGAATGGGATGTTTTTAAACCAGACGGGTCTTGATATACGATTTGTCAAATTTCGTTAATTATACTGAAAATAACTACATTTTATTACTTTATCGCGACTTTATTTGAGAGTATAAAGCATTAAGTCCTCCTAGCACTACTTGTTTGTGTGAAATTTTAAAAAAAATAAATAAATATAATTGCATCGTTTGTATTTTCCAGTAAAGCCGCAAACGACCCACGACAATTTTTTTGAATACAAACAGGTGAAAACAGGCCCAGTGCGAATCGGAGGCGAGAACAGAACTTTACAAAAAAAAGTATATAAGTATTCTATCAGGAATCTGGTTAATTACAAGCGTTGCTTAGTTTGGGACTACAAGCCGTTGTGAAAAACCATTTACTTAGGTACCTTGTAGGTACTTAGCTGGCACATAATTATTTCGGAATCTTTTTACAATGGACGCCTTATTCTGTAGGTAGGTACCTAGTACCTACCTACTTTAAACAATTTAGTTGTATTTTTTACACGTGATTTTAATGATATTCGGGCATTGTTGTCGTGTTTCTTTGAATTTTGATTAAGCTCTATTTAATAATACCTAATACTAATTATATATTTTATATCGTTTTCAGGTAAGACTAAAATTTGTTGGAGCGCTATAATCTTCTGTAGTGGTAAGTTGTGATTATTAACCTTTGTCATGCCGGAGATTGAATGAAATATACCTAGTAATTAGCATATTTTATATCTCAGCAGCAAAGAAGTTATTTATGTAAAAAATGCTATATGTTGGTACCTTATTTATAAGCACTCATTACTATATCCCTTAATACCTCCGATTACTTATCTTTTGATCTTTTTATCTCTAGTTTGTGTTAATAATACAATCATGAGGACAATAGGTACCTAATTCTCTATTGATTTAAAAGATGATTTTAAAAACTTACGTTATGATAAAGAGAGGTGGTGGATTTACCAATGTAACACCCAATGTAGACAGAACAAACATCTATGTTTGTCACACACAAATGGTGCGGAACGAAACCACGACCCACAGCACGGAAGGCAGAGCTACTACCGACTGAGCCATGACGCCTATCTATACACGTCTGACATACAAGTGTTGCAAAAACCTATTCCAAAGCATTTCTCTTCTCAACCAGAAGAGTCTTATTTAGGTAATTTAGGTAATTAATGCGGAGCTTCATACTTACAGTTGCGTAACAATAGTGCTTTGCTTATCCGAAGTTGTTCTATCTCTGTTAGTTTTGACTGTATTGTTTGTTACTCTAGTAAGTCCTTGGATCCGTGGTAAACCTGGATTATTTGAGCGAAACCTACGTACATACATTAGTCATATACTTAATATACCTACATCACGGTTATATTACTCAGCCAGCTTCCATCAATTGTATCCAATAGCAATGAGCAAATAGTAATGCCAAGTAGGTAATGCATTTTGCATAATTTGCGTTTAATTTTTCGAATCGTCAAATTAAAATAACCAAGTGTGAGTTTCATTATATGCCGATATTCGGGTTCCGTAATAGGTAAAAATAAAATATTAGATTAAATTTTTGCAAATAGGATTTCAATTTTGTGTGTTGGTTGTACCTATTGTAAAATCATATTATTTCTATTACTTTAACAAATTATTTTAGAAATTCCAAGCTTAGTGGTTAGATATAGGTGTAACCATGAACAACAAAGTAGGTACGCTTGATCTCGGTGGTTCACCATCATCATACCGTAATAATTCCAATTTAATTTTTTGATATCATACGTAACCAAAACGGTTATATTTGAAATACTAAGTAGGTTACGAATAATATCGAATCGGCAGAACTCGTACTCTGCATCGTATAGACTGGAATCAGAATGCTCTACTCTACTAACTTGCTTTTAAAATGGTAAAGTAAACCTTAACAATATTGTGACAGTACTTAGCTACTTGTTTACTTTTAAATACGGTTGGTTATGTATAAAAATTCAATATAAATATATATAATCTTGGAAATAATATATCACACAATGCTGTCTAGTCCAAAACTAAGCAAATCTTGTGCTATGCGAGATAGATTGCTGATAAAATACTTATAATTCATTTTTAGAAAAATTTAAATATTACTTGACAGGTTCACTTTTATTTATTTTAGCCTCCTACTACATTTACAATAATAAACAAAACGTACCTATACTACATATACTTTATGTAAAATTATTCTAGAAAGTACTAACCACCAATTGACCTTTATACAGTGACGGTGGTAATCGACACCCGTAAGGTTTCATCTATCAATCGCTTCATAAGGCCATCACCTTCAACAATCGGATTATGACGTAATATGTCGGTGGTAGTTATTAACGGGCTGGGGATGATCTAGGTCGGTGCACTCCCTCAGCAGTCAGCAGCGAGGCGAGGATATCTCGGCGGTTGTCGATCCATCCCCGCGCTCGCTACCGCTCTTGGGAGGTGGAGTACCCAGCGGGCCGCACGCACAGTCCTCATCTAACCGCGAGTGAGCGCGCTGCCTGCCGCGGCGCGCCCTCCGCTAACGTAGCGGGCACATGCCTACGAAATGTCACCTACCTACATTTTCCGATAACGTCCGATTAGCAATTAACATCGCCAAATAGCACGCAAAGTGCGCGGTGCGATCCGGTTGCTATACGTTTCGAGTGAAGTTTTGAAGGTTTTAAGTTATTAGATTCATATTTTTTAGGAATGTGTTGTTAGATGCACGGCCTTGAAAGCCAATGTCTTTGTGCGGTTGTTTTGCCGGTAATTACCGTCGTGTGTGCGTGTGCAATGTGTGCATACCAAACGCCAAGCGTGACGTACAGCGTGTATGAGTTGTGGTGTTTCTTTGGTAAAGGAGCAACAACAGTTGCACGCTTGTTGCAATTTTGCCATGTCTTTTAGTGTATGCCTGTAAACAATGCCTAAGCTTACATGGATTCGACTGACGTATGAATCCGGTTTTTGTTTACGGATCCAATGCTGTGACCTTGGCGGTGAGATATCATTATGACACTTTGTACTGAAGTCTTCTTTAGGTATACTTACCGGGTTACGCTGGCCTTTACCTAACAGTAAATTTTATTTTGCACGTGGGATATGTAATTAAAGTATAACCTCATAATTATAGAAGATCATTGCTTCATACGGTTAAACATTTTATTATTATTTCTCATTTCAATAGCTATACACTTATCTAACATGAAATTGATTGAGTGTGATGAACGTGAGTTCACCTATTGTTCTTGGAGTGGGTTTGTCTTTTTGTATTGTGGGATTGATAAGAAGTTCAAACTAGAAACTGATAGGTACCATTCTCTACAGTAAATTCAAACAACCTGTCACCATGTCTGAGCTTAGCTACCTACTGATATAATTTCTTATTTTAGTTAACTTACATCAATACAACAGACCCGAAGACTCGATACATTACATCGATTTAACAATAACGAGTTGTCGCGAATGGTAAAAGCAATACTGTTGCAGAATAGTATTCTTTTTATTGCCAATTAAAAGCAGACTGTAAAGATATCGTTTACCAATCGAATATCCATTAATATCTCATAAATTTTATTCGCAAGAATAATAATGTCGTTTATAGACACTTAATCGGTAAATAGCTTGCGCTATGTTTTTATATAAACGCAATAAATCCGAGTATGTATGTTTATATATTATTATATGTATGGTAAATGGCATAAAGTCGTAGTAGATGTACTGCAAATAAGTACTTTCTTTGTATAATTTCCCCAAACTGATAAGCAACTCAAAACATTTTTTAAATAAAATCATGGGATTACTATTATCTTAGCAAATTATATTGCAATTGATTTTTTATACTTATTTGCTAATCATCAATGCGTGCGTTGATGTCTTTTGTATGTGAGTACAACGTACAAAGCTCAACCCACAGTAGTATAGTATTATACGATCTGTGCTACAGTGTTGATCAAGAAAAACTTATTAAAAAAAAAACTATGCTTAATAATAATACACTCAAGAGTAAAAAATTCGGGTCATCTATAAAAACCGGAATTTATGGTTTCCACGGTGAAAACCATTAATAATGTACGCAATTACTTTTGTAATTGTGTACATTATTAGCTACTAAGCTGGAATTCATGGTTTCTACGATATTCCAATTTTTATAGATAACCTAGAATTTTGCTCTCGACTGTATGAATTCACACGGGTTAAATTATATACCTTTTCTGGAAACTAAAAAGTTTAATTGAAGCAAAATTCATTCGAAACTTTCCTGTAGATAAAGGCAGAAGAGTAAACTTTACTCACTCTACGAAGCCGTCCAAATTAGTTATAATCAGCGAGTCAAGTTGCTATTAAGTAGGTCATTTAATTGTTTACCAGCTGGTTGACCGAGCTTTGCTCGGTATTTTTATTATTTATTTTTCTATACATAGCCAATATGCAGTACTTATTTAGTTACAGAAGGTTCTATACTCATTTGATTTCAAGTAATTTCAGCAGTGACATCTATCAAAAGTATAACTTCAAAAAATAGTATTATTTTTCGCCAAATAGATGTCGAGAAGAGTCACATTTTTCTGTTTAAGTTTTTACTTGAAAACACGAATAAAACGACATTTTCCGAAAATGAGTCTCAGCTAGATCAATTTATCGCCCCCGAAATCCCCTGTATACTGAATTTCATGAAAATCGTTGGAGCCGTTTCCGAGATTAGATTCAGATTATATAGGTATATACAGATATATATACAAGAATTGCTCGTTTAAAGGTATTAGATAGATTAATTACAATGATATTTGTAACAAAAAAGTTTGTTGTTGAAAAATAAACATTTTCGTTTCGTGGTTAATACTGAAATACCTAATAATTACCTACTTAGGAGGCAGTAAGTAAGTACCTACCTATTTTATTTGCAAAATGGACAAGCTTGTAGAATGCCGCCGGTGACAAAAACCTGTAAAAGTTACTCGTGCGGACCGCTTTCGGCAAGACCATTTGAACTTCTAATAAAACAACTTTAACTTAACAACATTTGCATTTTATTTGACGACCTCTTCGGAATAACTTGAGAAGTATTAAAACAGAAGTTAGCAATAATGGCTGTTGTATCAATGGATGTCCAAATTTATCTTTGAAAATCTAAATGAGAGGTTTGCTCCGAGAAAATCACACTTTTGCCGGTTAAATAAAACAACAGTCAGGTTGATAGGGATTCGGCTTGAAAGGACAATCATGAATCTGAATCTAACGTTTTTTATTTGGAGTCCAAGTGGAATGACCCTTTTCAAAGTCATCCGGAATGTGATGAAATTCAAATGTGTGCTCAGCGGATAGGTGTCCCGACTTTCGGCCGGTGAATAGGTAAATTTTAAATGACTAACAAAGTTTAGACGCGTAGACCATTCTATTGGAAAATATCAAAATCGTTTCAAGCTACTCACTAATGGGCCTAAAGGAAAGTGAAATTTGACCGACACATCCTGTGTTCAATGATGCTCAAGTGTCGGATGGGCCGGGCAAGTGCCTTCTGGCTGAGTAATCCAAGGGCAGGGCCGGGCAAGATATATGGCCACGATAATCTTCAGTCAAGGTTCATCATGAAAGTAAATAGCTGAGTACGATACAACTTTTCTGTCGCGACGGCAAATCGCACGATCTCGACTATTTTTGGCATCTCAAGAGAATTTTCCAAAAAGTAGCATTAAATTTAGCTGCTTAGCACTAGAATTTGAAAGAATCTTCGTTTTAAAAGTATATCATCCCAAATATAACATAAAATATGTAGGCTAATTTAGTATTTTAGAGATAGATACGGAATAATAATGATATTGATCGAAACCATAACTTGACGTAAATTTATACGAGATGTAGTTATATGGGTCCTGAAGAATGAAACAAAAATAGTTATAAAGATAACATAGTAAGTAATGTAACCACCAAAACCACGAACAAACATTTATTTAAATACTTCTGATTTTCACGCCTTTTGTAAATTCTCAATTTAGTCCTTATCAACTAAATCAAAGTGCTACTTTCGTCTGCTAGTACGTAAATTAACATAAAAATGCTTGTATACAAAAACGTGGTTGAACTAAACCCTGGTTGACGCACGTAAAAATAATTATGTAATAACTACGAATATTTACGTCATAACCAGCCATCTAATGTAAATTCTTGTGTGTTCAAGACTTATACGAATGCCATGGTATTTTAATGGGATTTTTTTTGAAAGAAAATTATTTTTTGGTAGTACTTGTGGTGCACTCATGAAATACGTCTGGAATTTTATTTGTCAAACTAGTTACCGTCAGAAAACGATCAAAATTTAAAAGCAAAACAACCTAAGACAATTTTTATCCCAAGAAAAACAAAACCATATCTATTTGTATAGTTAACAAGATTATGCATGCTAAAAGTAAATATGTTATCGAGTAATTTTTCCAGTAAACGAATTAACGTAGCTCGATAGCGATACCACGATATGGCCTCGGCTCGGAACCTAAAATAACTCTGTATTTTATTACTAAAGTTAAACTTTCGGTTAGCTCACAATTTTACATAAAATTTTTATTTAAAAATTGATGACATCTCATCACATGTCTCTCACATGACATGTGTTAGGTTTATTTTGAAAATACGCATATCTACTTTTTATCAGTTCTTGTATTGGGGTCACGACAACCTCGCGGTTTTTGAATTTCATGAATTCAAAAATTCTTGCGAACCTACAGAGTGATAGGCATTGATGGAAAAGGAGTAAAATTACTTACTTCCTTTACCCAATGTAAGGTGATAAAATATGCTTGACGGTTTAATATTTTGGTGTTACCTATAGCCCTACACTACCGGTGCTACATTTTAGAACCGTAGGTATTTTTTTTCATCACATTATATTTAAAAAAAAAATAGCTTTAGACCTGACGGCAGTAGGAATCGCAAGACAGAACTCATGTCAGTAGTTTGTTGTACTCGTATTACTTCAATATTTTCCAACTTCATTGTCTTGGTTGGCTCTTTTCATGAACATTTATTGTATTTTTATTCAGATGCTTTCATCTAAATTTTAAATTGTAAAATTATTCTCAGTTCAGAATAATATACTCAACGGTCGCCTTTTGTGCTGCAATTTCTCGGTGCAACAGATAACATTCTATGACATCATAGCTATACAGGGTGGAGACGTAAATACGGACGATCATTACTAATCATATAAAATGGTCAAATTCCAAAACAATCAAGAGTTTTTTTTTAATTCCCAGGTGTTATTTGTCTTTCTTTTTGTTTTAATTTCACTGACAAGCCTACGGATGGCCAAGTATGATAAGTGAGCTAAGCAAGAAATCCCTTTGTTTTCTATTTTATATACAGATTCACCAAAAAATAGAATTTCTCATTAAAATATTCTTTCAATTAAATATCTATTGAATATTTACGTTATAGGTATAACGGTCAGCACGAATATTTGATTGAGTGAGCGAAGAAAACGAGATCTTTGTGACAACTTGGACAAAAATGCTTTGTATGTTTGTTCGTCGAGATCTTATGAACCGCTTATCCGATCTTCACAGAATTTGGTAGGTACGGATATTACTCTTAAGTTTTACTGGTTTGAAAAATAAAGTAAATCGGTCAAGGGGTTGGAAAGTTATGAGGTTCCAAACGAAGTAAAAAAAACAGTCGTACCAAAATATCAAATATCAAGTCATATGATAGGGCTTTGCGTAGACATTCCAAAAACGTTTTTATTTTGATTCTAGGTCTAATAGTTTTTGAGTTGTTGTAAAAATTATAAAATTGGCAAATCCAGTATAACGTGAGCTACCATTCATTGGAGTTTCAATGATTTTATAGCTCAAGTAAGACTGGTACTTAGCTAGACGGCGATTTCGAAGCGTTTTGCAAAGTTTATTACAACCATTGGTCAACAAAAATTGTTTGGGTTTTATTAACCTCCGACCATCACGAGATCTCAGTTGGGGGCGAATTACTCGTTTAGAATGTACAATTACTAGCAGATATGTGTTTGCTCCATCCGCAACCTGTAGCTACATAATATTTGCACTCAGCAAAGTCAGCAAGACGATATTCCTGCCGAAAAATCGGAAAATAATCAATCTCACAAATCGTGGTAAACATAGTAAAATTATACTTGATTTTTACAAAATATCTAAATAATATTTTCATTTATATACTTGTGTTGGTATAACCGTTTATTCCCGTTCGAACCTAATAAAAAACAAAGCTGCTCTTGAAGTAGAATTATGCTGACCTACGAGTATTTACACAATTTTTCCAGCTTTGTCTCGGCTTAAAAAAGGTTCATCCATTGAAACCGCCCAAATCCTTATCTAAGGCTTTTATTAGTACGCGACTACAATAAAAGGTACCGATCACGTACCCTCAGCTCGCATTGGGTATAATCTAACGCGACTGTCTCGCCGCGCTACTGGCGATGATCATTCACAATAACTTTTTGTGGGTATTGGAATGGGTGTAAGTAGTGGAATGACATCTCAACCCATTTTGAAGGCGCGAAGACGGACTTACACTTTCAGAAGGAGAAATAAAGATAAACTAACAGAAGAGAGTGCAGTTATATTGCGCGGTAGCGTTGTAAGTTGTATAAGCCTTCGAGTTGTCGCTGCGCAGTGTAACACTTCCCGCTTCTTACTAATGAAGGTTTAAATCAGCTAAGAGGACATTAGGTCTCTCTCCCAGATAACATAGCCAGTTGAGCTATTTAGTCTGAGCTAAGTTTGTGATCCCTTTTATCGATTCTGGCTAACTTTACGCATTGAATACACAAATACTACGTATTTACAAACTAACCGAACAGACATCTGGCAGTGATTTACGATGCTGCCAAGATAAATTACTTACGGCATTTTCAGTTATGGCAGTGCTCGTTATCGGATTAATTTGTAAATCACGATTTGGCTGACATCCAGTTGTCTCTATTAGTACTTACTGTACAAGGCTTATTTATTCTTTAGCACTATCGGAAGTAGTGCGATAGTGCTGAAATGTGAGTCCAACACCAAACGCCACGCTGCAATGTGCTGAATGTTATTATTTTATATTATTATTCTTCTTTATATTCCGTTCCTATGTGAATATTATCACATAGGAACGGAATATAACCAACACAATTTGATTGAAACGTGAAATAAGATTTTCACGTTTCAAATTCCATGTGTTTCTTCGCACTCCGAAAATGTTATTTGTCGAGTTCATATTTAACCATTCTTCAGCGTCGCGCGTCGTGCTCTTAGAAAAATGATTTTCTTGGACCAATTAACACACGGTGATTTTGTGTAAAAAAATCATCAGTGCGTGACCATAAATTAATATAAAAAGGTTTTGAAAAAAATAACTAATGTTATAGTAGGTGCCAAATAATACCGCAATACAGGTCATTCACCCACCTTCACCACGATGTCGCAAAATTCAATTTATGTATGGTAAACAAACAGTACTAACGAGATTCGAGCGATTACCGTGTTAGCGACAGGTTTGTATGAAAAGCGACAGAATTAACCATTCATAAATTAAATTTTGCTACATCGTGGTGAAGGTGGGTGAATGACCTGTATTGCGGTGTTATTTAGTACCTACTATAGACAGATTATTAAACTGCGCACTAATTAGGTACTCGCTAAATAAAAGTATGTAATTTACAGAACGAAACTCTTTGCCATTTGCAAAAACATTGATTGCATATATTTTAAATGCATAACACCCAATGACCTTTCTATATATAAAATCTTTGCATGCACCAATTTTTGGTTTTAGAAAAATCACTGTTTGTGAAAAATCACCAATTTTTGGTTTTGGAAAAATCACTTACAATACGAGTGTATTCCGAGTTCTGACGTATAGGTAAACAATAAACATTGTATTGTAGGTACCTATATAATTAAGTATTCCCTGCTAAGGGTACAATCGCTTGATGTGTGGTTTTACTATTACGACTCCAAATACGGACTATTATAGTACTAAATTACAGTAGTTATTTCTGTTTTATTATGCATTCAGTGTCTTGTAATGATGGAACTACTAAGACGACCCACGTCGTCGCCAAACGTGCGAAGTTTGTAAATAATTGGAACTGTATATACCATGAGGATGGTTTAGTTGTATCCAGAGAGGTAATTCTCTAAATAAAAATATAATTGCAAGTTTTATTTCGATGTCAAATCCTAATTATATTTTTACTACATTTCATTATCCCATTAGAAATGCACTAAGATAATACGGAGAGAGAAAGATAGAGAGCAATCTGTATTGTTTTAATTTAGTTGCAAAATTAGCATAAAACATGTACCTATACTTAGTGCATTGCTTAATACTAAGTATCGCTTATTCTGTGACATCATTAGAAACAAAAGACGGCGCTATCCACTTTCACGTGGGTTTCTTTTTTCCGCTGCACCCGTAAGTAAGGGTAAGGGTTTAGTGGGGTTAACTCTCTGAAATTACTTTCTTAGTGCACCTTTTACTAAAAAAGAACACGTTTTTATTTTTGAAGTTTTACTTCTAATGCGACTTCCAACAAGGTGGCGCAACCGTTTAACGCTCCTTACTACCACAAGAAAATTTTAAACGCAAAAAGTTGTAGTTTCGGTTTTGTTGCGTGTAAAGCAGATGTGATAACCACTACACCGCGGTACCTGTTGTAACTGTGCGCGAAATTTTGTATCCACTGACACATTAATGTACAAAAGTTACGTACAGGCTGTAACAAAAAAAGTGATCACAAAATAGTTCTGATTTAGGCAACATGAGCATAGAACCTTTTCTAACTAAATAAGTACTGCATATTGGTTAAGTATATAAAAATAAATACTAAATTCATTCCACAGTGAATGCGTGGCACTCGAAGTATAACTTCTTCCGCGCGGAGGGACTCCACGCACTACTTTTTTTTAGTAACTATAGTCATTTTAACATTTTCATTTAAAACTATAAATTTCACTTACCTAACTTACAATAGGTGGAATGAAAAATTTCATTTTACCAAGCTTGTATGAGAATGTATAAATTGTAGCTTGATATTTCAAATATTTACTTTCATACGTGTCGTCGTAGTTATAACTTCAACCTTGGGTCGCTATCAAAGACTCAGTTTTGAGCAAAGGTAATCAAGTTAGCATAAAAACTAGGTCAGAGAAAGATTGACGTGCTCTCAACGCAAAAAAACAACAAAACAACTGCAAATTAAAATAAATTGGCCAAGGCAAGCAGAACTTTGTGAACTTGCATGAATAGTGGAAAAGATATTACCATTAGGACATCACACAGATTTGAAACTTATTTGACTGTAAAAATGTAAAGAAGCGTAGTAAGTATTGAGTACTTACTTGAGTTTTATTTTTACATCTAGTTTTTTTGTGTCGTTTTTTCTATTAGAAACATGACATTTTTAGTCAAAGAAAGCACTGTATTGACATTTTACGTACCGCAACCATGGACAGACAAAAAACTAAGTCAATAAGGCCGGGTTCCCACTACGCCGGACCGGCAAAAATGCCGGATCCGGGATAATGTGAATAGCTCTATATAAATTGTACAGCCACTAGCCCTTCCGGCAGTTTTACCGGCCGAAAGATTTGCCGGTCCGGCGTAGTGGGAACCCGTCCTTTGTCCTTCAATTTACTTTTTTAACATACCTGATTGCTTTACCAGTCTCTACATAAATACCCTTTTTAGTCTTTACCACAGTACGTTATATCAGAGAGTTCACAAATTCATTAACCGACCATTAATAATAATAATAATTCTTTACTGCAGACATGGTCCATAGAGTTAAAGTACGCGTCATGTAAAATGAACGTTGGAAACAGCGGAGGGGGTGTGTTTGTGCATGGGAAAATGGTGCCTCATGTCACCAAATTGACCCCAAAATAGCTTACTGCGCAGCTTGACCGCCAGCGTTCTTTTTACATGACGCGACCTACATTACAAGAAAATAAACATTACAAAAATATACACAGATGAAATTAAAAATATAAAAATTAAAACAAACAACAATTCACTCTGGCTCTGTGTTTAATGTGAAATTAATTTAGTATTTGTTAGTATTTATTTTTATGTACTTAACCAATATGCAGTACTTATTTAGTTAGAAAAGGTTATATGCTCATGTTGCCTAAATCAGAACTAGATGGCGCTGCTAAGTTTGGTCAGATCCTAGAACGAGCTATCAAAGGGTTTTGCGTTTTGTGTGGGTCTCCGTATGGGTAGCGTTAAACGCATAACGCAACCTTGTTGGAAGTCGCATTAGAAGTATAACTTCAATAAAATAGACGCAAAAACGTATACCTACCTAACTAGTAATTCTACTTAATTTTAGGTGGAAATTTCCACCCATCGTCTGTACGTTGCCGTCAGCATCAGTCTATCCGGCAAACTACTAAAGATTATGTTATTGAGGCAGTTATTCACCATTCACATTGAAGGGCAAGTGATCTTGACGTAGATCTCTAGCTCAAGATAACAACAAACTCTATGAAACAGTACAAATGGCCATAGACAAAAATTGCTAGTAAAACAAAGACGTTAAAGTGACGTTGTTGATGCCTAAGTGACGTATTTAAGAAAACGTAAACTAAACAAAAAAAAAGTTGGTTCTGCGCGATCAAACTTTGAACCACTACAAGAAATATTTCAAGAAAGTAACAACTGGGTTCTTATTTTATTTAGCTGTATGATTCTTCTCAAAAATTAATAAAAATTATGCTAAAGCTCCAGTGTGATGCCATTAGTGATTACAATATAGGTAGTAGGTAGAAAGTAAGCCTAGGATTATCTGTAACCACTGGTTACTATATTGTTGAACACTAGCTTTAGATACTTTCTGACTCAGTCAGCGTAGCTATCATGTTTATCTGCTTCTATTTGCTACTTTGCAATTTGTTGACTTCGAGTATACTGACATAGATAGACCACTGATAATGCGTTCAGTGCACTTCAATTTTAATGTAGATAGCTCTTACCTTACAATGTCTACCTCTATTAGTGCAACGTAATATCTGGCTAATGAAATAATATACAAAAAAATTACATTTCATGTAGTGCACTGGAAGACCGAAAAGATTGAAATCATTTTTTTTTGTCAAATCAAAGTGTCATGCGTCGGTTGACATAAATTCAATGACGACTCAACTCAATTTTAGAAATTCAACTATTGGGTTTTTCAATGTAGTTTAATGATATTCATCGGTATAAGATACACGCTGATATAAATAGTCAGTTCAATACATTTCAAACTTAAACTATTAGTTCTTATGTATTAGTACTTATGAGTTCCAGAAATGCTTCGTTGCGCGTCGTCTAGACCAGGAAAATGTGCATAAGTTAAACTTCCATTGTGACAATATTACACAAAAAATCTGATAATATTCTGAAAAATATTGAAAATATTCTCGTTATCTTGACGTCGACGTTAGGCTTTTTTTATAAAATGTCTAGTTATTAGCTTTCTTTTGATAGCAATCTTCGTATTTTCCAGAAGATTGATCTCAAGTTAGTTCCAAAGCTGAGCGAAATACGTTTGCTCTCATATTTCTTGGTTGCTTTTCTGCCGCCAGATTTACATTCGACATCACGTATATTTTTGTGATTTTGTAAAACGACTTCAAAAAAATATTAGACACGAAGGCAACTTTTTCTGCTTATACTATAGGGAGTTTCATGAAAAGGTCTAAAGCCGACATTATACCTATTTAACAAATGACGGGCAATATATTCTTTGACATTTGATTTGACTTCTTTTCCCGGATACCGATTACTTTTCAGTACCTATTCTAAATGTGCATAAACCCAAGTTCGCAGAAATACGGGATGAAAACAAAACAGCTTTGTTAGGCACCACTTGTGGTAATCGATTTCAAAGTACTTACATTTGCTCGATTCCACCACAGGGACATGACAATAACCACACCTAACTTGCCCGATCCACTTGATAAGGGTGGATTTCAATTAGAAGGTACTTATTAGACATGTCGAAGTTGTATTATGGTAGGTGTAAGTTTTTAACCATTTTTTAGTTACGGAGGTATATTCGATACTAATGCTGCCTGCAGTTGATGAAAACGCTATTTATCTCAATAAATCCATCAATTTGTACTTGCTATGAATGATAGTTTACCGATTCACAATTAAAATTTCATAAAAGTAATTAAATATTGCACAAGAATTTAAATGAAAGAGGTTAGCATAAAGTGGCAAAGACGAGTTCAAATATCTAGTCAATGGAGGGATTAAATTACCTACCTCCACACCACATTTGCATTTTGACTATCCGCATGGCTGGTGAGTTGTGGTGCAATAAATTTACTAAATGGCGCTTTTGGTTTTACCCCACGTGCGCCGTGTCGCCGTGCATTTTCATACAAAGATTCGACATTTTTATAGTTTAATATGGCAGGTATTTTTAAACATCTTTTAAAAAATTTACCTATACCATTCCGAAAAGAGCTTATTCTATACCCCCAATATAACTTAAAAAAAACCAGATAGTAGGTACCTACTTGTTACTGGTAAATAATATGAATCGCCCTGTATTATTCCTTACCTACATAAACAAACAGTACATAACGTTGCTAGAATAAAGCAAGTAAAATATATTATTTACTAACAAAAATAGAGCAAGGCTGCTCATTTGGTTATGTCGCACACCGCACAACATGCAGTGTCCCGTACGTAATCCTGAAAGAGAAGTTGTATGGGTTTTGACATTATTCATTCCTCCCATGCGGCAGTAAGCAAACCCTTATATTCACGGTTCTTAGGTTATTCAGTTGCTAGGCAACGTTTATAATTATGCGAAAAACTCAAAACCTAAAAGGATATCAAACGTAGCTTGTATGTTATGTATGTATGCATGTATGTATGTATATCCTTTAAAGGAGTAATAGCTGTGTAATATACAAATACAAAAAAAAAAACTTGCCCCATTTAGTGAGTATAGGTACAGTTACGTACGTACATATGAGTGTTTCAAATAACAAGTCAAAAGGAGTAAATTCAGGGTAAGCTTGATGTTAGACATCCAGCGCTGGTTTTCAAATTACCCCTCTTGGATAGTTCTTTCCTTCAATAAGTTACATAGTAAATAAATACTTACATCAAACTACTGAAACTTCTGCTGAGCGCACTATACAAAAGCAATTTAAATAGCTATATCATGTTTTGCTTAATTTTTTTTTTACCCGACTGTACTCAACAGCTTAATTTGATGGTGTCCGAATCGTCAGTAACAATAATATTAAAATCAAAAGTGTCAGTTGGGACAATTTGTCCCAAAATATTTTGTCCGAAACGTCAGCAAGTCACAATATATGCTTATGAGACTATCATGTTCGTGCGTTTTGGCTTATTCCCATCGAGCCCACCGGCCGGCTTTATACGTATATCGTATTCGTTCGAATGTAAAACGCACCAGGCGTTTTATATTATAGGTATACTCATTTACTCATGCGTCATTTTATACTTTTTTATTTATTTTAGCATTTTTTAGGCAATATTTTAGATGATATCTGTACGCTTGGAGACTAGTATCGTGAAACCCCCAGTTACAATTTATATCCGGGCCTTTGCACCATAAAACAGAGTCCCTGTAATATCTCAGAAGCCATAAAATACTTCAATCTTCTCCATTAAACCCTAACGAAACTCGAAGTTGAAAAAGCGAATGAGCATTTACACTGGCCGATAGTCTAATATCGGTACGATACCGACTGACCTATGAGTGATTAAAAGTTCGAACATAAAATATTGTTGCCGGCGCCGCGACACGGGGTGTGAAAATGTATGAAATTCATGCCCATATTCTTAATTGTTACCTCAATCTCACCTCGACTAATCCTCGAAATCATGCGTTGGTAATGATTTTGAGAACTAAAATGACCCAAAACACGATTTTGAGGTATAATCGACGTGAGTAAAGAGATTACTTATCTGTCCACCGACATGTGTAGGCGACGACGACGTAGGCGTACGTCGTGCCAGTGACAGTGTGTAAACAGCCTTTGACTTGTAGCAGCAATGATCTTTGTCGTAGCCATTATAAGCATTTACTTTGTGATTTCATATCGGTATCTCTTTTAAAATCTTTGCTGTGCTGTGTGTGAAGTAGTATGTACCAGTACCTACCGACGACTGGATAATTTGCTTTGCGTGTTTCATCTTCATAACATAATCGTTCTTTTTATGATACTAGAGGCTAGACTTATTTATTATATTCCGTGTTACCTTTTCATCATCAATTAAATAGCTTTTATCTCAATCGTGATTTATCTGATGTTTTTTTTATATACTTAATATTGCTAATGCACTTTAAGATTTACAGATCATGATTAAAAACGTATATATTAAAAAAAATTGGAAAAAGTTTGCGACTGATGGTGCGATTTCTCCACCAAAACGTAAACGGTCGGTGTGTTTATAGATATGACGGTCTTGAGTCGATTTCGCTCGATCCTTGCCAGACAATCTATATGCATAGAGAGGATTCAAAAAGTAGGTATGCACGACTGATCGAACCATTTACAAAATTAGATTTTCTTTCCCACCCAACCCTTACGAGTGTCCACATGAATTTTGCATCTTCTCCTACAAAAAAATAAAATTAAGTAGCTAAGTATTAGCCCATCAATTTCCTCAAGCGTAATAGCTAAAGTTCTAATACAACGAGGCAGTGAAAATGCGGGATGTGTCATCCAATTTCAAAATTCTAATAAGGACCCTATCCAATTTATTGAAAAAAGCTTTTTTGTCCATCTGACTCCAAATTGGTTCCAAGAGACCTTTGTGCTACACTGAAACTCATTAAGTTTCGGAAAATAACGGCATTTTTCCAATGACATGAAAGGCGGACCGCCCCCTGTATTTGGAAACTGTAACTTGAACTTGATACAAGCCCAATTTGACACCTATATAGAAAACTTTTTATAGATAGGTATAACGACGTAACAATGAGCCCATCCAAGCCCGAAACAGAACAAATGGGTACTTTATTTGCAAAATATGCAAAAATTGTTGCACCAGCGATCATCAAACCTGCCATCATTCCGTCGTCAGTCGCTCAGAGCTCGTCAACTGCTCAACGTAAATGTTTTTTTCAAAACGAGTGTAGGTAACTCGATATAATACTAACTACCGACACGACAACGACGCCGCCATCCGTAACTGTTATTAGATACGTTTTTGTTGGAGGACAAGGGTTGGGTTGGGTCACTTTTATAATGGTACAGAATAAATAAGAAGTTTATTAAGTAGGTATAAACCTACCTTATTCACTTACTATCTTGGACGAATTAGGTTAATTATATCAACGCGTTACGTTTTAGTAAGAAATGGTTCTCAAAGTTTAACATTTAATTGAAAGTGAAACATCAATGTTTACTTTCAAAGAACTAGGTGAAATAATTTTAATTAGGTACAATAGCTACCTGTATTTGAACAATGAACAAACCTTGGGAGTTTTTGTACGTAATCAATGGGCGTTTGGAATTTCCGTCGTGGATATTCATTATCTTTGATTCATAATTATGACGATGTAAATAATGCAATCTGTAAGGTTGTAAACTGGTTTAATGTAAACAATTTATTACTAAACGAAAAGAAAACTAAATGTATTCGGTTTATTCTACCAAACGTCAAAGAAATAAATGCCAATGTAAAAATCAAAGAAGATAATATAGATCTCGTGGACACCACAGTATTTTTAGGCATAACTCTAGATTATAAACTTCAATGGGGCCCACACATAGATAAATTGTCGAAGAGACTTAGTTCTTCAGCATATGCAGTCAAGAAGATCCGCTTCCTTACAGATGGGGAAACCGCAAGACTAGTCTATTTCAGCTACTTTCATAGCATTATGTCGTACGGCATTTTGTTGTGGGGGAGTGCTGCAGACATAAACACCATATTTGTGTTGCAGAAGAGGGCTATTCGTGCAATTTATAACATGGGTCCCAAAGAATCACTGAGAAATAAGTTTAAGGAAATAAATATAATGACAATACCTTGCCAGTACATCTATGAAAACTTATTTTATGTTCAAAAAAATAACAATCTATGCAACAAAAAAAGTAATAATCATAATGTTAACACTAGAAATAAAGACAAACTCGCTTTTCCCACCACTAGGCTCACAAAAATTAGTATAAATCTTTCAAAGGGCAATGTGTACGCTTCTTTAACAAAATCCCAAGTGATGTGTCTCAGTTGTCGATTAGCACGTTCAAAAACGTAATAAAACAGAGACTTCTTTTAAAAGCATACTATAAAATATCTGATTATTTAGAAGACAAACCAGCTTGGGACGAACTAGCGCAAACTCATCCAATAAAAGAAAATTGTAATCATACCTAATCATACAAAACGTAATGACGATTCAAAGTGATCAGTGAGATTTTATTGAATAAAAGATTTTTGACTTTGACTTTGACATTCCTTTGTCGGTTATAATAAACTTAAGTACCTACCTACCTATAGTACCTACGCCTTTACGCATTATTTTACTATAATAAACGTCTCTTTGTAGTTTCAGTAATTTGTTGTAATGAAAAACTAAGCAATCACGTTATATAACTGAAAGTGAAATAAATATATATTATTTACAGTAAAAATAAATTTCAAAATCATTGTATTCTCGTCACTGTAATAGGTAGGTTTTAGATTTAATCTAATACCTTCTTATTATATTTATTTATCTCTGAATCTCGGAAACGGTATACATGCAGGGGATTTCGGGGGCGATAAATCGATCTAGCTAGGACTTATTTTCAGAAAATGTCGTTTTATTCGTGTTTTCAAGTATTCACTTAAACAGAAAAATGTGACTCTTCCCGACATCTATTAACGAATAATTATACTATTTTTTGAAGTTATACTTCCAATCGTTAATAGATGGCAGTGTTGAGCATAGAACCTTTTTTAACTAAATAAGTACTGCATATTGATTATGTACATAAAAATAAATACTAAAAAAATACCGATCAAAGCTCGGTCAACCAGCTGATGTTATCAAAGTGGACTGTGCGTTATAAATAAGTACCTAAAGGTATATCTACGTGCCCTAACAATAATCATAATATTTTTTAAGGTAGGTAGCGTAATAATATAACTTTACCTATAGCGTAGATTACGTATACCTAACCTACTACGTTAAATTCAATAACTAGCAAATAGGTAAAGTAGTAAACGTTTTTGTACCATTTTCTCGACTTATAAAATCATCAAATTCTGATGTAGAAAAATATAAGAAGCTAAAACCAGGGTTTAATATCGCAAATGTGTTTTTAGGTAAAGTACTACTACCCACTGAAAGCGATAGTATAACTTTGTACCTAGTTCCAGCCGAAATATTATTCAAAACCGTCTTGATAACTGTTTAACCTTTGAGATTTATTATTGCGTAGGAAGGTATATACAGTAAGTAAATACACTTGAGAACAAAAATTTAGGGTCATCTATAAAAACTAGAATATCTTGGAGATCATGATTGCAGGTTTTTACCTTAGTGAAATAACTTGTGTTCACTAAGGTAGTACTAGTATAGTATATGATTTGTGACTAAGGTAAAAACATAAGGTAAAAACAACGGTTTCCACGATGTTCAAGTTATCCCAATATGACCCGGAATTTTTCTCTTGTCGGTATTATGTAAAGTACTGTAGGTAATGAATGTAAGAACAAGTATACACTCCTACTTGGATTCGTATCCAACCATAATACCTCGCTGGGGGGCATTCAGAAGCTAAACCGAACAACATGCGTGGCAAATGCCCCTCTTTTGGTATCACCGTAATTATAGGCATTTACGCGTACCGTAAACAAATCATAACAGTGCCTACACACACGCGCGAATGGTCAATAGAATGTCCCCAGCAAGTAATAAAATAAAATGAGGGCCCTTGGTGTGGCGTGTGACGTCATCACGGGATCGCCATTTATACGTCTGGCTTATTATTAGCTTTGTGGAAACAAAGACTCTGGAAGAGCCATTCCATTATTCCTATTACGATTTGTCGATTTCCTTCCGAGATTATGATTTTGGCGGTGGACCAATATTTTTTTTATACCATAAATAGTTTTCTTAGGATCCTACTGTGTTAGAAACAAAGTATTTGACTGTGTCGCTGAACAGAACCAACGACATAAATCATACTGCAGACAGCTTCATAAACGAGTTTTGTTTGGTTTGGTGTAGCTTCTTGCTATGCTACGACCCTACCAGAATACTACAAAAAAATACAACCGAATTGAGAACCTTTTCCTTTTTTGAAGTCGGTTAAAAATTGCTTAGCACATTGAACCTACTCGTAGGTAACTACATCAACACATCATCTATTTATATCAAATTATATTATAAACAATTGAATCAGTTACGTAAAACAGCCACACGGTTATATATTGGTAAACAGCTTAAACCAAATTAGTTCTACTATAGTAGGTGCCAAATAACACCGCAATACAGGTCATTCACCCACCTTCAAAACGATGTCGTAAAATTCAATTTATGAATGGCTAATTCCGTCGGTTTCCATACAAACCTGTCGCTAAGACGGTAATCGCTTGAATCTGGCAGTACTGTTTGTTTACCATTCTTAAATTGAATTTTGCGGCATCGTTTTGAAGGTGAATGACCTGTATTGCGGTGTTATTTGGCACCTACTATAGATGGTACGACTAGGCAACGTTGCGAGCCATTTATCTTATCGCTGTTATTAATAGTTATCACGGTGTACGCACTTCGATCAGATACCTGTAATGTTCATGTGAATACCTTCATCTCAATAAAAGCACATGATTACCGTGGTAATTATAACGCATTACATTACCTATTTGTAATATTCAAACAAGTCTTAGTAATCTATAATGCGTTAAAATTACCATGGATAGTATTATATGATCTGTGACCATGGTAATCACGATATATTCCAGAAATCTTAACTAAGAAATCCCTACAAGTGGGGATTTCACTTATTTTTCCAGAAATCCCCACTGTTACGATGTAGCATGTCTACGACGTAGCAGTGGGGACGTGCTTTTATTTTTAACCGATTTCAAAAAAGGAGGAGGTTCTCAATTCGGTTGTATTTTTTTTTCAAAACTCCGTCATTTATGAACCGATTTGATAAATATTTTTTTTATCTGAAAGGGTATGCTTCCAGATTGGTCCCATAAGTTTTTTACCATAATCGGTTCAGTAATTAAGCAGTTAAATAAGAATAACTGGAAAGAACACGTCATACACGTACACGACATTGCATATTTGGCTTTCCTGTGACTTTTCTGTGAAGTTTACGATCAATAGAACAGTAAGTAGGTACCTCTATCACGAACAAATCTGACAGTCGCCGCAAAGGCGTATTCGAGTTACATTGCGCGTCACTGCCAACTCAACTGCCAACCGTTGTAGTGTCACCGCGCAGTGTATGTCGGATACGCTTGCGTTACTATAGGTTGGCGATTGTCACATTTATTCGTGATCAAGGCACAGAGTCCCGAGCCTGTGCATTTGTTTTGACTTGTAGCATATGCAAAAGTATTCGCAAAGCGACAATTCCCAATGCATCAGCATCATCTGATGGTAAAACCGGAAGGTAGGCACCGGCAGTCCGTATAGTTCACCAACCGGCATTAATCAAGCCGGGTTTGGGTTTAGTGAAATGATCATGAGATGGATTCCTGTTATAAGTTAACCGACTACCAAAAAGGAGGAGGTTCTCAATTTGGCTATATTTCTTTTCAGTGGTTTGGCAGATAAATAAGAGTAACTGGAAAAACACGTCATCCACGTACACGATATTGCGTGTTTTGCTTTTCTGTGGTGTTTACGATCAATAGAACAGTCTCAATGAACTGCCATCAAATTTGAAGTCGGTTTTTCCAGTTTTTTAAACTTATAAATTGTTTTGTGAGTAATTTGACTGCAATAAATTCTACATTCAAAGTTCGCTACTATATTCATCTACTACACATACACACTACACTGAAAAGTAATTTTGTTTTAATTTTACTTTCTTATTATGTACTAACTTTTGCTCACTTTATTATCATAGTTGGCAAAAGACTCCCTCATTTTCACTCACAACCATCCTCCGCAAACGGCGCTCATTTACAACTTCCTCAAATTTATTTCACCGCACATTGCAGGAAAGTGGAACAATAAATCAAATACTCCACTACAATATCAGAATCACTGCCTTTACTTGCCCCATCCGTTTACTTCATACGCCGATAAAGCTGAAAGCAATCCATTACGCGAAGGCTTTTACCAGTTAGAACACAATGTGACTGCTAGCACTGTTAGCTGTCGCTTAGGCTCGTTTTCGCAGGCTCTGCTCACTGTGCCGTTCTTCCGCCTTCTTCCTGAGTGAGGAGTTACAGTTCTGGACGTATACAGAAAGTGGAAACGTTGGCAAAACTTAACTTTTTCTACGAAAAGTAGGCTAAGTAATATTTTAAATTCAACTACTTTTTTGAAGATTTGCTAGATTATACTCTATTCCGTTCTTATGTGGAGGTTTTATGAAATAAATCTACTTAACATCTGTTCAACAATAACTAGTAGCACAGAATAGCTAGTAGGCAGGTAGTTACAAACGTATCTAGAGTTCTGATTCTGTTCGTTCTTCGCCACAGGCTGCCAATAAAGCTGAACGTTTTGATAAAGCCTACTTAGGTATTTGTCGACTTTTATTTAAGCTGGGTCACGGTCAACCGACGTTCATTTCCACGCGAATATCGCTGCGGGCATCGGTTCACTTGTCTGATAATCATATCAAGCAAAAACTACCGTACCTATTACCACACACCCGTTCTTGCTTTGTATTGTTTTGAATTCATTAATGATCGTCAGCTTCCGCACACAGTCACACAGATTATGTAACAAGTTACTGCCATTGTCATCGCAGTCATTAGACCTGCAAAGTTAAACCGAGACCACACATGCTACATAATTATTACATTATTATAACTGTACAAGGACAATGAAGGCGCCACCGCTTTTGAAACGATGCCTTATTTGCGAGTGCTAAAAAAGAATCACCTTGTTTGTAAAAATTTATTGCACTGGGTGCGGTCTGTGTTGTTTCCAAATTGTGTATAATTAGAAATCGATATTGAATGGACTGTAATGGAATAGCGCGTATTTTACATCCTGTGGGGAATGCGTAATCTATCTGATTAGCTTTGCTCTGGGCGTTTGTTAGTGTCCTGAAAAGTTTATAGTAGACGTGGTAAAAGTTTCCCTTGGAAAATGGATATCGATTTGCTTACCAAAAGATTTTATTTATTAATTTTGACGCTGTTTTTATGTAACAAACGTACACAGTATTCGGGGATAAATCTTTCAGTAAAACACCTAACTAAGATTTAATACCGACTTAAATGTAGGTACACGCTACGCTACTGCCATAAAATAAAATACCTATAATAAATAAAATTACAGTTACCTACCAAGAATTAAGGGTAAATATTAGTGGCCAATGTGACCTAGACCGATGCTAGTAGGTGATAAAAAGCTTTTTGAATATATCTCGATCGTCTTACTCCTTAGTTTCTCCTAGTGCCTGACATTATTATCAGAGCAACGTTTATAATGCGTGTCGCAGACGGCTGCGTGCTCAGGCGTTCGTTGCACGCTAAGGTCGTATACTCAGATTAATAGCGGTGCGAGCTTACGAGCCTATAAGCATCAGATTCTAAAAAACTGCTCATCGTGATATGAAGTTCTTAGTTACGGCGAACATGATCATTCGGTTTCGGTCAAAAAAATTAGCCACAGAGAGGACCATAATGAAATAACATTGAAAAACAAATGTATTGAGGATTATAGGTACTTATTCTAATTGAAAATTATATCAGGAAAAAACGTTAATGACTGAAATACATGTATTCATGTTAAAACGGTAACACAATTATGTATCTAATAATCAGAACAATTATCCACCGCCAATTTTATGGATACTAAACCGATTATTCTGATAATATGAGTATTAGGAATTTAACTCGTTCCCTGCCATACGAATATATTCGTAGTAAAAAAATCTATACCTATTGCTATCCATACAAAATCATCATCCCGAAAATATATATACTATACGTCATTTTTTTGTCGCCATGGAAAAAAAATATATGGTAGAGTTCTCATTTTATTTTGAAAGTATAAAACTTTCAAAATTCCAATGCCAACTAATCGATTCCCGTCCTGTTTACACTGCCAACGCTTTTAATTTTGTGGGTAGCCTCAACTAAACATCTACGAATAAACTCATAGCTGGCGCTGAATCGTAGATACGCTACTACGTATATTTTCGTAGTTGGCAGAGAACGTGTTAAAACCAAATCGAAAACATTACGACAAAACCTTTGGAAAATAGAATGTTTGCCTCTCGACGGACACAGGTTCGTAAGAAATAAGCATTTTACAAGCTTACTCACCCACCCGCTCTTTATTGCCACTCCGCTTTTCCCGACTCACACTCAAATGAACAATGTTAAGGTCATGTTACGAAAACCTCTATGCATTTTGCATAAACTTTAGCCATGATACCTAATATAGTAGGTGCCAAATAACACCGCAATACAGGTCATTCACCCACCTTCACCACGATATCGCAAAATTCAATTTTTGAATGGTAAACAAACAGTACTACGAGATTCCGAACGATACCGTCTTAGCGACAGGTTTGTATGAAAAGCGACAGAATTAGCCATTCATAAATTGAATTTTGCGACATCGTGGTGAAGGTGGGTGAATGACCTGTATTGCGGTGTTATTTGGCACCTACTAAAGGTGAATTGCTCTCGAAATTAAACTTTTTTCTTAACCCTAGAAATCTTAATAATTATAGCTACACGAAAGCATGACAGTAAATAAGAACACAAATAAACAGAATATTTAGTTTTATATTTGATTTGTTAATGTAGTACCTATTAGCTTTTTGAAACTCCAGTAGCCTCTACTACTAAATAAAAACTTGCTTACATCTAGATACCTGTGGGGTACGAGGCCCTTTGCTAAGATGGTGTAAGAATTACCTACAGAATAGAAAATCTACGGTTAAGATTGATAACACGTATAGTGAACCCATAACTGCAACAGAAGGCACCGCCCAAGGGTCTGTTTTGGGCCCTATACACTTTCTATCAATTATGTAAATTAAATGAGTAATAGCATTAACCAATGTACATGTTATCAATTTGCCGACGACACGTGTCTAGTGGCAGCTGATGAAAACCCGATAAAAGCCTGTAACCGCCTACAGTCAGACTTTAATGTACTAACGAGATGGTGCCACGATGCTGGCCTAGTGCTAAATGCTAACAAAACAAAACTACTAGTAATCAAATCCCCCTATATCAAAAATGTCCCTCTCAATAATATAGTAGTGCACGAGCATGGTTGCTTGCATGCCTCAACTACAGACTCATGCAGTTGCCCTTGCGTAGAAGTTCTAGGCAGTCAGACTTACCTCGGCTTATCAATGGATAAAAAATTTAACTGGTTTAGCCATATCGAGCGCGTCTGCAATAAATTAAGAGTTTTATGCGAACATTACCATTCTGAAAAATCTTATTCCCTTCAAAATTAAACTCATGTTATATAACTCTCTGGCTGAATCTTATATTGAATACGGCCTCATCAGCTACGGTCGTACCTACACCACATATCTTAATCAAATATAATTATAGACTCCAACTAAAAATTCTTAAAAATATCATATCTACAAAACAAAATTACAATTCCAAAACAATGACATAGGCCTTTTTAGACATTGTAAAATTTTACCCGTTCATATTCAATTCAAATATACTTTACTAAAAGAACATTTTTTCAATGAAACACTCAAACAAGAAGTTAGGCACCCTGTATACACACGGAAAGTTGCACAGAACCGGTTGTGCATGCCGAGCGCACGAAATGCATACGGCGAGAGGACAGCTAGTTATCTAGTTCCTCGGTTAACAAACAACCTACCTACTGATCTTATTAATAGTATTACGCCTAAGAACATTAAACTTAAATTAAAATCCTACTTTCTAGCTAATATTGAAAAATACCAATAATACCTACTATTTAAAAAAACAAATCAATCTACCTACTTAATTACCTAACTAACTAGCAAGTAAATAAATTTGTAACTAAAACTAGCTACCTAAGTAATTGGAATGCACTTTGCTAGATCCTACTTACAGCTACCTACCCATACCTATCTAACCTAGTAGCTATACCTACCTAATGTAAGGCTATCGACGCTAAGACTTATGTAGCATTATTCCTATAAACCTTGTGGTTTCCTTAGTGCTATAGTACAAAATAAGTTATTATGTATTTTTAAAACAATAAATGTAAAAAAAAAACCTACAACACCTGATTATGAAATACGAGCTTCCGCCCGCGGCTTCGTTCGCGTTCCATTGGATCCCGTTAATTTTCCGGGATAAAAGAACCCTATGTTATTTTTTTTAATGTTACTTCTAATACCTCCAAGAATATGTGAAGCGTAACAAACAAACTTACATTCACATTTATAATATTAGTATGATATTGAGTCCTACTTACAAACGCCAAAACGCCTTTGATAAACTTGACTGATGGTATAAAGGGATCATTACCGCAGTAACATTTAGGGACGTTTCTATCCTACAAACGCTTACGTGTCTCAAAGGGCTCAAATATTTCAGGATATTATTCATAAAAGTAAAATTTATCTTTTTAAAACTCGATCGTATATGGTATAATATATTTTTGATCGAACCGATGATATCTGATCTAAATTTTGCACTGGATTTTTGACAGTAGGTTTTTCACTGATAATAATCGGCCTTTCCAGCACTGGGCAGAGGAAATAAGCTTATTTTTGTGGTTCAAACTGACCTCAAAACTGAACACTGAGCACCAGCTGCTGTCCTTACCTACCACTAAGTTGTAAGGGCAGCAGGAAATTAATATTTGTCTGTCCATCACATCACATATGGTATGAATAATCTTAGACCTCGAGTTGTAGACACGACTTGATCTTCTATTGTTTCTGGAACCGAGCAGAGCTGATGGGGTTAAAAAGGTTAATACTGGCTAGCTCGTTTGTTAAAAACACTGACCGTTTTAATAACGATGTTTGTTAACTTACCTACCTACTTGAGCAAAAGGATGTCTATTGTCCTTACCAAATGTATTCAAAACCAACCTGGCTGACAGTAAACTAGTAAAAGCAAATCAGAGCTGTCAACCTCTTTATGTCTTCTCAACACGAATGCCTAACCTTCACTTCGACAGAGAAATATTGAACTTAGCCTAGCGATGATGTTTATAAATGAGACTCCACACACACAATTACCTACTTGAATGTTTCTTCTTTTAGTGAGCCGCTTTTGAATAAATATAGGTAAATGTAGGGTATAATATATAGGTCACCTACTACAAATTCTGCTTTGCAAAAATATTGAGTTACGTTTATTTGATCTAAAAATGTATTATACCTATTAAAAAAATAAAAAAAAAACATTTCACAAATTCACTAATTCCCATTATATGAGTTCTTAAAACAGGACAGAATTTTACGGAATACCATGGACGCCCTTTCCGTCAAAAGAAGTTATTAGACTCAAAAAATTCCTGTCGCATTTCTTTTTACGTGCACTGATTTATTTATCACGTCCCGTACTGAAATCGGCCTCTGTATTTTGAGGGACGATCACGTTTTTCATAAAAATCACGATATAAACCGAGATCTAAATCTATAAAATATTTTGAACTGCTCTATTTTTTTTTTGAAAGGTTGGAATTAGCTGGATTAGCGACGCACTTAGCATTCCATGCGAACGTTCACCTCGAGCCTAATTACGTCAATTCTCATAAAACGTGGTATCCGTGTCCAGCGGGAAGTTATATCTGTTTTTCTGTACCACTTTCACACAAACAGCATTTCTCCGCCAGATGTCTTATTTCGATACAGAGCGCGTGTAAAGTTTACACCTTCCTAGTGTAAATCGGTAAGGTATGTTGGTAGGATTTGAAACGGCCAATCCTTTTTAAAGCTGGCATAAAAATAGGGCCGAGAACAAAATCCCAGTATGTCAACCTAATAAATGTTTCGGTAACCTTACAATTCAATTTGTTTTCCGTGAAATATGTTCCCAAAAGAGACCGGGGTCGCAACGCGTGGCTCGCAGCAGGCTACTGGGCAAGTGGCCAACAGATGGCACAATTATTGCTTCAGTCAAATATCTTACTTACTGAATAACGTAAGTATCCTTTCACGAACTTGCCGTTTTGAAACGAAAATAGGTGTTATCTAGATAGTCCTATAAAGAAATAGGCATTTTTGTGAACTGTTGGTAAATTGTTACAAATGTTCTACGTAAACAAACGCTAGGCATGCCACGGTCACAGCTTAGTGTATAGTTTCTAGGAGACATAGTACGTCATATCACTTATGTACCTATAGATTAGATATTAATTATAGCACTAATTAGTTTATCACAATAAAAAAATAATAGTAAATTCATTCATGAGTAGCGAGGTCAATAAGATTATTAGTGTGTTAGGGTACCTACTTAGCAATAATTTTCCTAATCGCTATGTTATTAGGTCAGACCAAGAAGGTCACGCTTCATTACACGCTTTATTTGACAACACATTCCACTCATTTGAATAACAAGTCTACTGAATCAATGTTACAGAAATCATAAAGAAAACCTAGCAATATTTTTATGTAATTTATAAAAGTTGAATAGTGTAAGGTTTTAGAAAATGTTTATTTGGTAAAAGTGATAGTGAGAAATAGTGATGAGTCGGCATCAGTTGCGCGTGCCGGAGCTGCGCGTGAGTGGTGCTCAGGATGACCCGCCGGCGGCGGCACTGCCTCCGTTCGCACTTACACTGGCATCGATACCGCGACGGAGACATTCCTGGATATGTGGGTAAGTCTAACCAATCTAACCATGCTCGGTAGCGGTATCTCTTTGGTATAGTGCTGTTGTGGTAGACTATAGATACCATCAGTATTAGCCTAACTAATGAATCGTTCACATCGTTTCTGAATACAAAGTACAATTTTTAGATACATAATATAATCTTAGGTCTAAACATTTAACAGCCGCCCAATTGTTTTTGCACAACACTTACGATATAGAATAAATTAAATTAATGATTCACAAACCCACTCTCATCAAAAAATAGAAGATATTATTTTGGATAAGATAACAAACAAAACCTGCAAAATAAAAACTAAATCGAGCAAAATACAGACAGGTAAGTAAATATTAATCCAGGGATTAGATTGTGGTTGGATGAATATCTGAACAAAACAGTTTGAGACAGTAAATTAAACTTTCGCTTGGTGCTTTCGGGGCAATGATATTAGAACTGTATGATGAAAACTTAAGATGTATTTGAAGCGTGAAAGTAGAACAACACGAATTAAATCCAAGAACAATTAGAATCTTAATCAAAGAGATGATAATGCGTCACACTGAAAACCATAAGATAAACTGTGCTTACTGAACCACCCTTTTCACACACTTTTAGAACTACACGATTTAAATAATTTGAGTACTAAATTATATCAGTAAGTATAGATGGTGGTGATTATGACGGTACAAATGAAAGTGCTTAAAGAAAGTATTTTTCTAAGCCTACCGTGCCAAACCAAATATAAATAATGGTGGCACAACATAATCTCGTTCTTAGTATAAGTGCCTAAAGTGTTGTTTATAATAAACCATGGAGGTTGGAGTAAAATCCTTCAGAATTTAATCATCCATCACGAACACGTATTTGAAGAAAGCTTTTATAAAAAGACACGTGTAACCAGTTAAGCAGGGTTATCTACCTGAGAGACAAATCCATGTGTTATTAAAGAAGAAATCACAAACAAATAAAGAAAGAACAATACAGGGAGAGAGTTATTTCTGACAGCTTTGTAAATTGAACTGTCTCAACGTTCTTCTAAAACTGTAGATTTTTTCCCAGGTCTTGAGGTACGTTTTTGTTGATCACTCAACTGCCTATTTTTTGTAATTCGAAAGTGGAATAGATATTTTTTAATTCTGTCCAGTTTAATAACCGTTCTACAACCAAATCCGGTTTGTATGTACCGTTGTTTTTCCTTTGAAAATTATGACCTTACGTAGCTATTGGATAGGTAAGCTAAAGCAATTTGGAATTCTAACAAACACTGTTTAATATTAGAATACATTGTTTTATTAGAATAAAACATTGTAGCACAAGATCTTCACGATGCCGTGTCTACGATTGTACCTGTATTTTCAATTCAAACTACCTATACTATCTAAAACAAAATATGTCACTTAATATTCATGAGGGGCTCCGACAGTTGCCTGTCCCAAGCATTAACACAACAATGGCAGACCGCAAACACTTATCCTGACCAACCTCGACTATTCTATTGAGATCACTGTCTTCGCTGTTTTTGTATTCCATTACGACGCAGACGTTCTCTTTACGAATGTTCATGAAATATCTCCACGCGTAGTTTATCATCACAATAATATTTTTCATCTCCAAACAATTCAATTTTCCTCATTGAGCACACCTTTGAATGTCAGTGACAGACAGAAATTGCCTGCAAATAACAAATGTATTGGCCGCCACATTGAATGGTTCGGTTTTGGGATGCAATCGGTCGGAACCATTTCTAAACGAAATGTATTTATCTATATAGATAGGTACCTAGTTATAGTTCCATGAACTCTGACCGTAGTTCAAAAAAATGCATTTTTTATAAATATGTAAATAAAATGAAGCTTGGTATTGTGGCGTTTGTATCAGTTAGGTAAATATTCGTTTATCGCTTAGCACTTAGCCGTTTTCCACGAAGTTGCGAGGAAATATTGGAAAACAAAGTCAAAACGATCTCGTCAAACGGAAATATACCAATCTTCGAATCGGGAAATGGGTGCCTGATTCCAATTTCTAGGCACTAGTTGAGTTTGTATGCACTACACAGACTCCTAAATCTGATAAAAGATTACCTACCTGCCGCCGCGCTGTAGTACATTATTTTGTCATGTAAACATACTAAGTACCTACCTACTCGTAGATGTTAGCACAAGATGTGACAAAGATTTTTCAATTTGTTTTTTTTTTAAATACGGTAACGTTAAATAAAACAAGAAACCAGTGCGTGGAGTCCCTCCATGCGGAAGAAGTTATACTTTGAGTGCCACGCATTCACTCTCGCTCTGTGTTTAATGTGAAATTACTTTAGTATTTATTTTTATGTACTTAACCAATATGCAGTACTTATTTAGTTAGAAAAGGTTCTATGCTCATGTTGCCTCAAATCAGAACTAGATGGCGCTACTAAGTTTGGTTGGATCCTAAAACGCGCTATCGCGTTTTTTGGTGGTCTCCGTATGTGATCACACTCGCTAGTCTCCCGTTTAGTTTAACGCTTCCCGTTTAGTTTAGCGCAACCTTATTGGAAGCCGCATTAGAAGTATAACTTCAATAGCTTTCGAAGTACTTTATCGTGGCTTTATTTTTATTTTAATCTTCACTGCAGTCAAGCGTTAGGCATTTACGTAGGCCCTCTTTTCAAAAGCTTATATTCTTGAAGAAAATTGCCAGCCTGTCTAACATCAGCACGGACCACATTTTTATAAATAAATGCAAGTTAGTAGACCTACAAACCTGCACATATTTATAAAAATAAAATATCAACCGAGTAACAAATATTATCTATATAGATAATATTTGCTACTCGGTTGAATTACAAAGAAAAATACTGTCCTCGTAACCAAAAATGTTTCATACATTCTTAGTTAATGTTCAAAGCAGTTAAAATATTTGTAATAGGTTAACCTCTTATATTCTTAAATTCTTTATTGCACACAGAAAAATATGAGCAAACAAGTTAAAACTAAAGGTAAAATATGGTTATAAACTAAACTGATTTCCTAGAGGCGGATTTTATTACGGTAGGTCGTAGGTGTGTACATTCTTGGTTCTGCAGATTAACTTCGTTTGACCAAGGAAAGCTCGAGTTGATTACATTTAGTCTGGACTGGGTCCTGATGTGGTTTATCATATACACTGTATACAGTTACAGTTAAGTGAATCAATTTGGGTCTACTGCGCAAAACGGCGGCGGTTCGTATTGAGGTTTTGAGTTACACTGCTCAGGATACCCAATAAAGATAATTCTAGTATAGAGCGTGGGTGCCACATTATTGAGCAGTGTAAAACAAACTGTAAATACTACCGGACTACCGGTTTACACAAATTACAAATAGGATGTATCTCCTAGAAAACCTTACGCTCCCTGACTTTTATTTCATTCTCAAGCTTCCGAAATTCCAAGTAGGTGTTAAAAATGCTCTAGAAAACAATGAGGGCATCTTCAGAACTTCTCAATCTTTTAAGATATATTGAATTGATTATAAGCGAACTGCAGGGCTACTCTTGACCACCACCGTTCCAAATTGGATCCGGATTTTGACAGATCTCGTGTCATTTTGTACTGAAAAATTACATCATTTCTGTCATATTCCGTGAATCCGGATTGGAACTGTAGTCGAAAGTAGCCCACCTGAGCCTAGTTTAAAAAAATCCTCCCTGTTTTTTCTCGTAAGCCTCTACTGTCTCCAGCATTAGAATTGTCTGTAACGAAAACTAGTTTTTTGTTATTTTTTTTTGATGAGATTCTTAACGTATCAGTACTTACAGTATGAGTACTTTCATTTGATATTGTTGTTTTTATTGAAGCGAAAATCTGAAAAAGCTACGTGGTAAAAATGAAAATCGTGCTTTCTTTATAGGTTTGTTTATTTTATACCTGTACTTTTCCAGAACACAAGCAAATATGTATAAGAGCTTCAAAGGCATGTGTTCAAGCCTTTATGCGAGTTCTTCAACAGGCAACAGAGGCCCGAATATTGTGGGATCCTCGCTCTCTCTAACTAGATATGTTCAGTTTTAATTCGCTTACTCGCAACTCCCTCGGAAGTGCTCGCTAACATTTTACGAGTTTACGCTTACCTAACATTTGCTACAAAATAACCAATAATTGTCTTACCTTACTCCATCCGACTTTCCTCGTTTAATGTTTGTACTTTGCTATTTCGTTTAACATTATACCTTTTCAGATGCTTCTCTAATAAAAGTTTATTGCGGGCTTATGAATCGAACTGTGATCTAACATGCTAAGTACTTCCGCCGTTTATTGAAACAAGCTTTCAAAAATATGTGTAGGTAACATAAAGCTAAGTTATGCACAGTTATTTGTTTAGATAGGTAGTACAAAAGTATATTCCTATCTACGAATGTAAGGTTTTCCTAAAAATCTCGCATTTTCTTACTCATATTTCTGCGAAAACTTTTGTTCATTTGTCAAAGTGTCGTTACCCATGAAATTGATGATTTTACAAAGAAAAGTTGGTTTCTGAAAAAAGCGAATTCTTGGCAAATGCTTGCTTTTTTGCCAGTAATTATAATATTTGATATTATGACGTGCATGTTTCTTTATGTGAGAATCTCTATGAATAGTTCATAGATATGGTATAAAAGTTGTAAGTACCTACCTAAGTAGGTACATAAAACACTTCTAAGTATACTTAGGGCAGACAGGTCAAGACGTGTCTATAAATTGCAGGTGACCATTAATTGTGACAGTATGCGTATCTTTTGGGATGCGGTTTAGGACACAGCGACATATTTGAAACTCTGCCACAAGTTATTTCAGTCCTCAGTCGCGCGTAAACACCGACACGCCGACGATATTGAATATTATTATTCCACACATATTTATATAAATTGCCCATTATAATCATTTGACCTTCCAAAAGCTTTTTGCTATTCTATCAAAGTTTCAGAGTTTCAAAGCACTCTAAAAATCTCACTTAATTTTACGAATCTACCAATTTTGCATCAATCTGATTACGATTAGTAAAAACGAGCATAATATCTTATCGATCGTTGTTTCTCGCTCGAATTGTAAAATTGTACCAAAATGCGATCGAAATGATGCACTGTAGATCGATGCAAGACATATTATACGAACGTTAGCTACTTGCTAAATGGCTGTACTGTTAGCCAAATGAATAGCAAATTGACCGTCACACGATTTAGGCAATGCTGTATTTGAACAAATTATACCTATATTTTTTGGTATGTGCGTTTTTTAAAGTAAGTATTTATTTGCGTTTACAAAAATCTTAAAGATTCATCTATCTATATCATAGGTAAGTATTTCAATGGACGCGCGGTGATTACTTTGTGTATGGAAATATAAAATATAACTCAATATAATTTATAAGTTTAAAAACTTAAAAAACCGATTTCAATTTGATACGCCTTCATCATCAAATCATGATAATAATAGGCATGATGGCAGTTTATCGGACTGTTCTATTGATCGTAAACACCACAGAAAAGTCACAGGAAAGCAAAATACGCAATGTCGTGTACGTAAATGAAGTGTTTTTACCAGTTAATCTTATTTAACTGCCAAAGTACTGAACGGATTTTGATAAAAAAATGTGGAATCAATCTGGAAGTATATACCCTTTCAGATAAAAAAACATTTTTTCAAATCGGTTCATAAATGACGGAGCTATGAGGTAACAAACATTAAAAAATAACCGAATTGAGAACCTCCTATTTTTTTGAATCGGTTAAAAATAACGCTTTATTTTCCAGGCCCTTTATGTTACGTGCGACGCATCGCGGAAATAAAACTGAGTCATTTTAAATATTATTATTCTTTATGAAATCTCTTCGTTTTGCTTGTTTAAATGACTCACACGTGCTGTATGTAAGTATACTGTGTACATACAACACGTTACTTCACGTTTCTTTATTAGTACCTAACCTGTAATAAGTTTGAAAATATAAAATAGAATATCTTATTTCGATGTATGCTCTTCCATCAACTTTTAAAACTCTACAAAGTAGCTAGAGATAGAGTTCAAAGGTTAGATAAATCTTGTATAATATGATCAAAACATGGATTCTTCTTTAGCGTTTGTGAGCGGAATTTTATTTAATTTTACCTTCAATACTTACTCTACGATAACTATAGGTAACGGTGGTTAATGTACAGATACCATTGGTCACCACTCAAAATTATACTGCCTCGTAAGATTTTAATAACAGATACTATGTATTTTAGCCGAACCACACAGAAAGGACTGTTAGTTGTTACTAGTTATTTTTTCATTCTGAAAGCTGTTTCAGTAATTTAGTATTTCAGCTGCATTATTTTTTATTTTGTTTGGGTAAGCCAGGTGTGTCACTGCTATCGTCTTTGGCACAAAGTGCCGGCGCTACAAAGACTCAGCGCTCCATGCGCCATCACTCTCGCGCAGTCCACGCTACGCCTCGACCAATATAACCGTCCATTCGAAATAACGTGGAACTATGTTCAGTAATTTAGATAATATCTACGGTGTGCTTTCGATCGCGATTTTACACTGAACCAGCTTTTTTCCGAGTAGCACCCCTGTAAAATTTCGCGACACGTTTTGTGATGTGCTGGCTGTAAAGTGCAGTGTTGTGATTTCGCTAATCTTATAATTGGTTGTTATTGTCACATGGTAAAGTAGGTTTAAAGTAGCAATTTTTAAAAACTTCTTTGTTTTGGATTCAGATTGTTGCTTAGGTTAGATACATTAACTGAAGGGTTAATGATCGTGTGTGTAGTCAGGCCATTTCATTGTTTTGGTAATTGAATTATTTCTTTATCAAAAAAACTAGATTACTTATTAGTTTCTAAAATACCAAGGATAGTAACTGTATGTTGTATAGAATACTCGTACCTAGATCACAGTAGGTACTCTATATTACGAGTGAACTATACACACCTAATTAATTAGACAAACATAAGGCAGATATATACATAAAATACAGCTAAGTGCAAAATAAATAACTAACAATTTGCAAACTATTCTTACTGTAGATTGCTAGACTTATTTATTTTTACTGAAACAAATCAGGTCAGAGCATTAATAGTCTAGAGCAAAAAACAATGCCTCCAATCACAATGCCTCCAGCGATATGTAAACGTTTTTAAGTAAACGCTGGTCAAGATTGGAAGTTTAGTCAAGCTTCAAGGTGATGAAGAAAATGTTTTGTTTACAAGCTTTTGCAATAACATTTTGTACTTTCAGTTTTACTGATTGTGCAAGATTACCGATGCAGTTTTTTTTATACTTAGTTCATTTTATGAAACAGTGATTACTGATAATAACATTGCATTGCATTTACTACGCTGGGGTACAGAATAAATATAGAATAACTCGGGGCCAAAATTCTGGGTCATCTATAAAAAGTTAAACATCATTGAAACCGTGAATGCTAGCTTAGTGAAATTATGGAAGCTAATAATGCAATTAAGGTTACACTATATAGTCGCCCACCTTTCCATACAAACGTGGAAGGGTAACTACTCCACTGTTTGATGCTGACCAACCAAAACTAAGGATTATATCAATTTATCTCGTCATAATCTATGTCTGTATACACCCCAAACCGTAAAAAAGTATTCATTTAAAAAATACAAGCTTGTAAACTTTCGTATGGAAAATATTTGTAGAATGTATTTTTTAAATGAATACTTTTTTTACGGTTTGGGGTGTACACAGACATAGATTATGACGAGATAAATTGATATAATCCTTAGTTTTGGTTGGTCAGCGTCAAACAGTGGAGTAGTTACCCTTCCACGTTTGTATGGAAAGGTGGGCGACTAGTGTAACCTTAAGCAGATATTCAATTGTTTATGAAACAGTTTATTTCAATAAGCTAGCATTCATGGTGTCCAAGAATTTTTGGTGTTCAAGATCTGTCTTATAATGCATTATAATTATGTATAAGATCTGTCCGTAACTTCTCACCTCTGGGTGAGAAGTCTCGAAGACGGACCATCCGCATATTTCATAACCTTTTCTAAGAAGAATCAGTAATTTATAAATATAATAATATTTGGGTAGTTCCAAGTGTAAGTAAAAAAGAGAACCTAATTATTTACTTCATTATGCTTTCACAATCGCTATCTTTACAACTTCAAACATTCATTTACCTACATCAACAACAGCTTCCGTTAATTTGAATGTGCCGAAATTGGAAACAAAATATTTTCCTCATAAAAAGCGATCCAAGTTTTCTATTTTGGCATAATTATTTGAAGGTTGAGAACACATTTTTGAAAAAGAATTTAATATACTTAAGGTGGAATTAAAATCAAAGTTGAGTGTTGCCGTTTAGTTATTTCAATAGTTAGGAAAGACAATATAAATGTCCCAGGCTAAAAATAGAGCCATTATTTTACTAGCTATTTACCATACTTCCATTGTACGAAACTCAAATTTGCTTTGACTATTACACGTACAATTTAAAACTCATTTCCAGTTATTCCCCGAGATATTGCCAAGATGCTCTAACAGCCTGAATTTGGACCGATTAGTATTTCTATAGCAAGTATTGTCTATACCGTAGTATGTGTGTAATGAAATGTTGGGTAAACTATTCCTGATTCCAATTACTAAATCTACTCAGTTTCAGGAAAGCCAACAAGACTATCTTACAAGGTTGGTCGGTTAGTATCTAGTATAGCTAAACTTGTGGCTAAAATCTAAATATTACAGACTATACAACACTTACTTTTTTAAATATTATCAGGATACCTTTACCTAATCATCTTTTAAAAAAAATGGTTGCAAAGGTGGACTGACAAACTAATGTTATGTAAGTACTTATAAAAAACATAAGCATAAGAATATAAGATTTTTTTTATTGCTATATAAACAAAACATGTTTGAGTACTTTGAGCACACGACTTCCAGTCCTAAACCTGGTTAGTTTCACAAATACCTTTAATAATAGCGCTAATCCTTTAGGGACGCAGTAACTCGATTAGAATAAATATCTACGTAAAGACCAACTCGGTTTAATAAAAAGGCTTATTTACTGAGGAAGTTATTGACAAAATTCACACATAGTAAATAATACTTATAAGTAGGTATGTTTTGGTATTCAAAATTACGTAATTCTGAAAATAATTCCCAATCTCCCCCCTAAGATATTATTACCCCTATTAGTGGGAATTAGCCTATTACTGAAAATCTCCTGTTAGGGGTTTCGTTTTGCAACTTCAAATAACCCACGGCGGCGTAGACCCCGTAGACGTTTCGTAGACGGTCTACGAACATTCGATTCTTGTTTGCTACTTCCAAAGACCTTATGATTATAAAAAAAAAGTATAATGTCTTTGGCTACTTCACCATGTTTGGACATAAATCTGTAATTATCTGTTGCAAAGTGCTTCAGTCGTTTAGCTAAGTATTATATGATCTGTGCCTAGACTGATGCTGCCAAAATGAAAACACTGAACACTGACATCTACACTTCTGCCTGAGAAGCTTTATTCCAAAGTCGTGCGCAATGCTTCCCATAGCTGAAATCGACGAAAGCGCCACCACTATGTTGTCGAGTGCATGTCGTCATAGGAAAACTCGCGACCGTGTGGTAACAGCTGAAATGCGCGCTGTACGCCGCAGACGAGGTTGGACGGTGGTCGGCTCTGAAACAAGGTGAGTCGTACTACGACCGAGAGATGGCGCTGTAGCTTGTTACGCATGAATTGAAATAAAAGGCACCACTCTTGTTGTGACATAACTAAAGTTCCGACTTTTCTCACATCAAACTGTGAGGTAAAAGAAAACTTGCCAGTTTAGTCCATTGTCTCATTCAACTATACAAATTCCTGCTTACTAATAACTGTTGAATATTTTTAATTTCCGCCAACTTTTCATAAAATTAAATAAAAAATGGCTATGGCTATGGTGCTATGGCTGTTTCAGTCAACTAGTGGCCTTTAGCGAGCGTTATAAATACCATTTTATCTGTTCTGTAGGTTCAGTGCTCGTTTCGAATTCCAGGTAAAGGCTTTTTACATTATGAACGTTTTTACTTTATCAGTAAACTCCGTAATTGGATATTAGCCGGCAACCGCTGGTTATTTCGCGTTATGAATGTATCTGAAAAAGCTTCCGCAGGCGCGAACAACATGCACCTATACCTACACAATGGTACTTCAGTTTGCATTTTCCTTAGTAGATTTCATTTCATTTGGATGAATGCAATCGCTTTTTAAAGTTTTCTTTCTGTTTAGGGTTCCGTTTCTGAAAATGAAAAAAAAAACTATAGTAACAGGATATTATTGCGTGAGACTTAGTTTCGACTTAGTCATTAGTTTCTAAACAAAGCGGTACAGTAACGAGCAGCAACTGTTTTTTTTTTAATTGTAATGCAATTTGAAACACATTTTTACAATGATTTACTACTGATTAATATTGAAATTTGAAATTTTTCGAAGCGGATAGTAGGTATTCATTCACCCTCTGTAAGTAGGTGCGTAAGTATAACTCACACTTGGCAGTCATATAAAAATATGCCAAGAAACTTCCCAAGCTTGCACTTGTGAAAGTAAAAGTATACCAACTGCTTTTTCGAAAACTTCTTATTTCCTCGTTGCTATTCGAACCAGCCAATTTATTTTCAAACCATCCATGCCTTATTTATTCTAATAACAATCTTAAGAGTATAATACTCGTTCAATAGCAAATCAGTAAAGAAACTAAAGCTTGTCCGAAATGTAACCCAATAACTCTCGTCGAGTCTAAATGAGAAACGCTGAAAGGGTATTGTTTACTTTATACTTTACAGTTCGTAACAAACTACATTTTAATATTGGTGTTTTAATTTAAGTTAAAACTGTAGTGTAAAATAATGGACCAGAATATGGACTGTGTTACTACTAGGACCACAAGCTGCATTGTGTGCCTCAAAGTTTTTTTCATCCTGACGAAGAAAGTATTCAAATGTAACATTCTTCTTCATAGTATAATCTTATTCTAAATCTGATACATTGCAGGAATAATTTTTGGAGTTAAGTTCTACCAACGTTTCAAATACTTTTAATATTTTGATGTAATAACTTTTTTACCTGATGTTAACCTCTGCATACAACAACGCATTGTCTTACCATTTGTTGTGGATGTGCCATGTGAGGCAACACACTGCGTTCATCACTCTCAGACACTAGCCGATCCAGGGGTAGGATAGGGGGCTCGAGCTTCCTCAAAAGCTCTGAGTCTACCGAAGGGTGGACCACGATTTATTGCAACTCTAAATAGCTGGGTCAAGCCCCCCATAAACTGAAAATCCTAGATCCACCCATGCTCGGTATGCATGATCTGCAGGGTCTAATTAAGGGGGTAATTGATAGCCAAAGTTTATTTGATTTTGATTGCTCGCGTCACAAAATAAACAAGTATTCCAATGAGCTCCTAGTCATTAGTTTGCGCTGAACTGACGCATCCTACGGGAGTACGGCACTATCTGATACATGAATAAAACATGACTTCCAATCCGCTGTAACTTGCCACTTTACATTCAAAGGTAGAAATCTCGAGTTTTAATCTCAGTACCTAGTTTACAGCGAGAATTTTATAGAAAGTTCTGCTACGAGTACAAACTCACTAGATTATCTAGTTATTGCGAGTGGAAAGGTACTGTTACACATGCTAATAAAGCATGCTTTTAGCGAGCACGTGCTCATTTAGCATGTGTATCGAAGCCTTGCTAATAATTAGCTTGCTAATTATTGCTAGAAAATCGCACGACCGTCGATTTTTGAGCATGCTACCTGCAGCGCGGGTGAAGGGGGGCGTGCTTTTAGTGCGTGTGAACAGGTTTGCTTATTGAGCATGCTAGTATCGATCGATCAGTCGTTTGCGACAGGTGCGCGTGCACAGAGAGCGTGAGCGTGTGTATTGGAGTGTTTGCTTTTAGCATGCTTATTCAGAAGCATGCTTAAAACTAGCATGCTTATTGCTAGCAAATGTAAACTCCTCACTAGCATGCTAATATTGAGCATGATGAAGCTAATCCTCACTAGCATGCTATTTGCTAGCATGTGTAACAGTAGCTTTGCAAGACACAAAATAGTAAAAAAGTTCCTTTTCACTTTGACAAAGCTTTACCTAGTCCTTTTCAACTAGATATTCTAAAATGGTTTATTTAATCGCATGTGTGTAGGTACTTTTAAAACACGCTTGTGTGTAGGTCATCAAAGCACATTTTTAAGAGCATCAAATCGTCATCAGCACACTTTATAGTCTGGTAGAAAATACCCGAAGATGGGACAAGGAGATACCTGAAACATTTCCACGGTGATTCAACACGCGTTCTAGTGACAGCTGATAAGCTCCCGGGATCTTTGGCAGCATGCCCTCACGGATATAGACGACGAAATGACGTATCGCATGCCCGGTCATAGGCCATAGTCACGTACAATGCAGAATGCCTACGTAACGTTCCAAATTCAAATCTCATTATACCACCCTATGTATGACTTATAAAATTCATCATAAGCGCCCATGAATACAATGGCACAAAGTAGGTATTAATTGTTTTATTTTCAATAGTTTGCTATCTTGGGCGCTCATTTTATCGTCAAAGGCTATCCATACATCTATTTGGTCACACTGTACTAGTTGATCAAAAGTGCACTTGTGTAAAAACGTATTGCATGGTTAGAAAGTCGACGACAACCTGCTCTAAATCGGTTTGTGCCAATAGCAAAATATTATTTTGGTGGTAGCAAATGAAGAGGCAGAGATGGCGGAAGCGATAGCTATAACTGAACACGTGGTTATTCCTGAGAGACGCATCATGAGTACTATCTTTCTCGGTAGAATGAGTACTGAAGTACCTGCTGAAAGAATTTGTTTTTTCTTGGCAAGCGTGTCTTTTTGAAACTACTTAGAAAATACACTCGAGAGCAATGATTCCGGGTCACTTAAAGAATGTTAAAAATCTCGGAAACTAAAAATGATAGGTTAATGCAATAAATTGTATTTAATAGACAATGTAATACTCCTTAAATGAAAGTAAAAAAATATGAGTCACCATACATTTTATTAACACAAAATTACATAAAGAAAAAAACTGCTGATCTCTCCTTAAAACAAAAATAGGAAACATGAAATTTTTGAACTTTATTACGATTTTCTTGAATTTTAATACTTCGTATTGCCTCCTCGTGCTTCCATTACTGCGTTTACGCGGTTTGGCATGCTGTACACCAAGTTCCTTATACGATTTTGGGGAATATTCTCCCATTCCTCTGTGAGAGCAATTTTGAGCTCACGAAGCGTGATTGGGGGAGGGTTTCGTTGTTTTACGCATCTGCCTAGCTCGTCCCAAGCATGCTCGATCGGGTTGATATCCGGGCTGCGCGCTGGCCACTCCATACGAGTAATGTTCATCTCTTGAAGGTAGTCATTCACAATCCTACCTGTATGAGGTCGGGCATTGTCATGCATAAATATAGCATCCTCACCTAAATTGACCATAAATGGACCAACATGATCATTGAGGATTTCTTCCACATATCTTACGCTAGTTAAAGAGCCGTTTTCTATGATCACCAGCTCTGTGCGACTTTCAGAAGAAATTCCGGCCCACACAAGTACAGACCCACCACCGTAGGCTACTTTTTCTTCGATGCATGCTTGCTTGAATCTTTCCCCTGGTCTTCGATACACTCTGTGTCTTCCATCGTGCTTGTAGAGCATAAATTTTGATTCGTCGGAGAACATAACTTTTGACCAATCTTCAATACTCCAATTTACGTGGCTCTGGGCATATCTTAGTCTTGAAATACGATGCCCACGCTCCAGTTTAGGGCCGTTTGCAGGTCTAAGGGGTTTTAAGTTAGATTCAGCAAGCCGACGTCTTACTGTCCATGCACTTGGGTTACTTCCTCCGAGGCGTCGAAACTGATTTGTGAGTTCAGTTCCTGTGAGAAAGCGATTTCGAAGCATGGTGTTCACCAAGTATCGGTCTTCTCGTGCTGTGGTACACCTGGTTCTGCCCGTTCCTGGTCTGCGTAGGTTAGAACCAGTTTCTTCGTAACGTCGGAGAACTCTTTGTACTGTTGACAGCGACACATCGACAGTCCTGGCTGTTCGCGCTGACTCCGGCCGGTTTCCAGCATTGTAAGTATTCTGGTGCATTCTTCAGGCGTAAGCGACATAATTTCAGCTTGAATAATGAATATAGAGCACTATCAACATGGTTTATATACCCACATAAATGACAGATTACAAACAAAAGCAAAACCAAATGCTGTAATTTCGTAGTTCCATCTTCGAAAGTGGCCCTTTTTCAAATTTGATTTTTTTAAGATATAACTTTACAATAACTAAGAAGTTTTAATACCTTCATTTAAGGAGTATTACATTGTCTATTAAATACAATTTATTGCATTAACCTATCATTTTTAGTTTCCGAGATTTTTAACATTCTTTAAGTGACCCGGAATCATTGCTCTCGCGTGTATTTCAAATAACAAGAAAACACGTCACTATTAGTGGGTGGATGTGTCATCGATGCGCGATAAAATTTGGGATTATATATTAACAAAACATGTCTGAATCATGAAAAAAGAGGAATCATACAACAGGGGGTGTAGTGAGTCATAGCTAATATCATTGTAAACCGCTTATCAATGGCTTAAGCAGTTACCAAGGCCTCAGGGAAAAATATTTTAATTTATAAATGAAGAAGAGCAAAGTATTTGCTTCTGAAATATATTTCACAGTTAACTTTTCTCTTCAACATTTTAATTTGAGATAAAAAAAATACCTTTACTCTGCAAAAACTGTAATAAATGTTAATGTAATAAATGTTTTTTAACCTTTTGAATAAAAAATATAGAAAGGTGGTTCTACACTACACGTCTTTTCACCATAGCTATTACCTAACCCCACGTGCGCCGTTTGTGCATAGCCAATGAAACAATTTAGAGCCTGCATAGAAAATGGGTGTGTTGAGGTAAAGAGAAGACGTTTAGCGTTCTGTATTCATGTTACAGGTGTGTATAATAATAATGCATATAAAATCCTTACGCAGTAGTGTAAGAACCTACAACTACATTTTTCTTTATATTATAAGACAGCAAGAACTTTTTAAAGTTTTAAAAAAAGGATATTCATCAATCAGTCGAGCATTTGGAGTGACGTCACAGCAACTAACTTAGGACTCTACCTGAATATTTTGTATGAAGTTGCTCATTTTGATATTATTTTCTGCAAATGAATCATAATAGTATGCTGATGGAATTTTGTTATGTAAAAACAGATTGATTCACGCTATGTACGATATTCTATTAGTAACAGGCGTGTGTGGGAATAAGTTGAAATTGCCAACCTATCACCGCCCCACTGACTACTCATTTCCATAATTCTGCTTTGGTCACAGGCAATATGCAAAACTCAGCTAGTTCACTCAGTAGCTTCTACCTAGCCTTGTTATTTTAAAGTGATGACGTGAAAGTGTTCCAGTTAGTCCAATTTAGTTTCAGATAAACAGTTTCTCTTCGAGCAGATTTCAGATACATTTTAGTTAGCTTCCAGCTACTATTGAGAACTCGTTAGCGTTCACAAAATTAAAAAGTTGTAGCGCTGCTACGATTTCTCCTGCGACGCAACGGGTGAAATCATATTAGAAAATCTTACCCAAGGCGCTTATGGGAATAGTTTCAAAGAAAATGTGATTTAATCTGGGTAATAAGGAAAAGTAATAATTATATTTTTGAATGAATCAGTCAAGAAGCTGTGTAATCATTATTTACGCTTATTTCACAAAAAGTTTTATTTAGTTTTGCTGAAATTGTTAATAATAAATCTACATAATATATGGACAGATTATATATATTTTTTCTATAGATAAACTAGATTTGGAAGCAAAAACAATTGCTACTATCAAATTCGTTCATGCTTTTCGACAGCAACGTCGAATTTATTGCCAATTAATGCTAATGAGTGATGGTAATTCTGGCGTAAAACAATGACCTGTAGGCACGAAATGACGTATTATTTAAAAACTAACTATAAAACAACATTTTATCACTATTTACTTTTATTCACTACACTTTCTGTCAGATTCTTGTAAGCAGATTAGAGCGTGATTAGATATTTTTCTTCAAACATACTCACACACCCTCTCACACCCTCATGAAACAATCAAAATGAATATTACAACTCCAAAAACATGATTTGGTACAAGTAGTTACACACGACTATACCTATTCTTCTTCTCAAGTATATATATTTGAAATAATATTTAGTCAAAATACTACTAGCTGGCTCCGCACAGGCTGGCTCCATGTATGTCACAGTTTTACATATGTCAAACGGCTGTACGTGACGTCTGTGTGTTTGCTGACAATAACTGGAGATTCCCATTGATCACTAGGCTATTGAAATTCGAATATGGAAGGTCACGATTCTGACGCACATCTTTACAAAATCAGTTTCATTTTCATTCTATAGGCTTAGGAAACCACTCGCGTGTGTTTAATCGCACTGAATAATACACACAAAATGTGAAGTTGAGTTTTAGTAACATTCAATATGATGTTTTCACAGAATTTTATTGTTGAGTTAATCTCTAGTCTAGTCTAGACCTGGTCTAGATGGTCTTTGCGATGTTACGCAATTACATTCAGTGATTTTATATCTTCAAAAATGTTGAAATGTGCGTTCGATAAATTGTTTGTCGTTACTCTACGCCTCAAAAAATGTTGTGTGTGTTTCCTGATTTTTTTATTTTTCCTTTCAAACATTTTGGACCATCTCTTAAAACTTGAATAAATCTCGGAGACCACGATCAAATCATATGTTTCTGAAAATTTAAACAAGACCATGAATGAACCGTTGAGTGTATGAATCTGTTTGATGTGACCATGATTTTAATTTGATTTATCTTTCCTATTCACACTTCGTGCTGTAGTAAATCATAGTCACACGATGTTTTACGGCATTTTAGATTATGCAAAGTCTCTATTATTTTAATATATAACTACTTAGGAATTTAGCAGAATAAGATCTCGTATAAGAAGATTAACATAATGAAATAAACCTGTCCGGAACAAGTGACTCCGCCTCCATCGGAAAAACATCGGGAATCCGTTTCAGTTTGCCGTGTCACTGGTTTTTAGGTCGCGTTTAGAAGCAGGCTTCTGACGCTTCAAGACCTTCAATTGTTTTAGAATTCCTACAATACTAAAACAATTAATTAATTTTATACAGATAAAGTTATTATTTATTTTAAATAATTATAATAACCGCAGATTGAGTTTACAGCCGGTTCTTTGGGCAAAACTTTTTGTTATGCTTCCTTTGGAGTTTAGTTCCCTCCTCTTCAATAACAATTCTAACTAGCCCAATAATATTCTAACTCATTCCTATTTTGTTTCCCTTTAAAAGTCATGGGTCAAATGGGGTGGAACTTAGGTGATGGCACGAAGGGCGCTATGATTACTCACACAAGTATATTGAAAAATAATGAGCTTTTGATGAATTCCTTTAAATCTAAAGATTCTTAGAACCTTGTGATCAGTTTACATAAGCCAAATTATTTTGTAGATATAAGTGAAGATATGTACAAGCAGTTTGCCCACCTGATGTTAAATGGTTACTTATCTCTGTCATAAACATGATTTAGCTTCGGCGTCGTATCTTAGATCATTAATATTATTTTTATTTTTCACTAGCGACCCGTCCCGGGTGCAATGTAGTGCATATAAACCTTTTTCTTGAATCACTCTATTGATTAAAAAAAACTGCATCAAAATCCATTGTGTAGTTTTCAAGATCTAAGCATACATACATACAGACATTAGGACAGACGCGGGAAGCGACTTTGCTTTATACTATGTAGTGATTGTAAATAATGCCTATATGATTATTTTAAGCTTTGAAGTACTAGGTATAACACTTAAATTGAATACGCGGTTGCAACTCCTAACTACCTGTGAGGAGTTACTTACTGAACAATTATTAGTTATTCCGTAACTAAGGACTAACAACCGCTTGCAAGCGTTGGTTTTTAGCTCTGTACAAGTACGCACTCACCAACTTTACGCTAACTGAATTTTGAGCTTTACATATTTAGTTTGTAGCTTTGTCAATTAGCTTTAGGTAGGTTTTTTTTTAATTTATTCTTCGTTTTAGAAAGACATACAACTTATTTTGTACTATAGCACTAAATAAACTACAAACAAGGTACAAGGTATTAGGTTATTTTATTTATTTTTGGTGATTATTTTCTTTTTTTGTACAATTATGGAACAAGCCAAATGCTCACCTCGTGGTAAGAAAGTAATCACTGCCTATAACGATGCGTTGCCTCACTGATCACGTCTACTGAAGACGCGTCCTGTGATGCATCACTTCACTATCACTACATAGTATAAAGCAAAGTCGCTTCCCGCGTCTGTCCTAATGTCTGTATGTATGTATGCTTAGATCTTTAAAACTACACAGCGGATTTTGATGCAGTTTTTTTTAAATAGATAGAGTGATTCAAGAGGAAAGTTTATATGTATAATACATCATCATCATCATCACTGCATTGTACCCGTGCAAATCCGAGGCGAGTCGCTAGCTGAGATATAAAGATCTTAAGACTCATGAGCCTGTAACTCACTACATAGTATAAAGCAAAGTCGCTTCCCGCGTCTGTCCTAATGTCTGTATGTATGTATGCTTAGATTTTTAAAAGTACACAACGGATTTTAATGCAGTTTTTTTAATAGATAGAGTGATTCAAGAGGAAGGTTTATATGTATAATACATCATCATCATCACTGCATTGCACCCGTGCAAAGCCGGGACGAGTGGCTAGTTGAGATATAAAGATCTTAAGACTCATGAGCCTGTAACTGGCATCCACACCTTTAAAATCCGGAATACAGCGATGCGAGCATCACTGCTTTGTGGCAGAGACAGATACAGTGTTAGTTATTTCCCGGGCGAGCTCTTTTACAAGAAGCTTTACCTTACCTTATTCTTTAGTCTAAAGAAATAAATGTTAGATGCCCGTGTAACACACAGAAAAACTACAGACTGAAATATAGTTGTACTGTTGTTGTGCTACAAATTACGCAAATTAGCAAGTGTGTTTGAGTTTGTAATTTATCCAAAAAGTTACTAAAATCGAAAATCTTCTGAAATTGTGTAATTTAAATTAGAAGGCTGTTCAAAGAGCTTAGAGTAACAAACAACTTTCTAAAGGTGAAGTAAAACAAAATTTTAAAAAAAATATTTTATGTATCCAAATATTTGGTTCCCAATACTGAAAATTGCCAATCGGAAGTCTCGAAACCCAGCTAATTTGCAAACTTTCGAACTAAGAGCCGTTGAAGACCTAAAAAGTTGAGTTATGACCTAACTAGCGTGAACTGGGGTTGAATTTCATATAGATTGCATGGAGAGTGTAAATTTATGTCGAATTTATCGAATGTTGGAAATTAGGTCATCGGCGGGTACGGAGGATTTTCTCGAGCCCGGTTCCCGGGACTCATGGCCTGCAACTATGCTATTGAAACTGTACTTACTAACATTTACCAACTTAATAGATCTCTGCTAAGAGTCGAGAAGATAAGTTAATTTAGCTCTTTGCATTCGTGGTTAACCATACAACTTTATCAAGTTGTCGAAGTTGAAAAGTATGGGGTTTTCTATTAGGAAATGAACGTAATAAAAATATAAAGTGCGCAGTTCCAATGCTCCGAAATGGTGCATTGGAACTGCGCACTTCCTCCGTAGTTTTACCAATCTTTATTTAAAACGCAAATTAGATTTACTAATTTACTTTTAATTTTATAGTTGCTGATTCACTGTCCAAGCACTGATTCGTACTCAAGTATATATTTTTGTATGAAAATCTCTGCTCAAATCTAAGCTTCAGTAACGATTCCTGCATCGGCATACAGGCATTTACCACATTATTATCACAGGGAATCATAATAACGAACGTAACATTTACTCGCAATAATTTATACCGATAAAAAGTATTAGACGTATTTTTCACGCTAAACTTTCTTGTTTTACGACCGAACTTGAAATAAATGTACAAAGGTGAGCTTATGTAAGAGTACAACCCGTCTCATTCTCGACACGGGGTTTTATTAGAGTATTACAGGTATAGTGTGTTCTAATATTATCGGTATAATAAAGGCCTCTATTGTTGCTGTCTACCGAAGTAACCATTGAACCGGGAAGCTCGTTGGGATGGGACGGAACATTACCGATACGTAAGGTATAAAATATCGCGTGAATAAAATCAGAAGCAGGCTACGAAGCGTAGCTCGGCGTAGCAAGTGCTACGAACATTTCATGCCGAGAAACTTCCTTTTTTTGCTTTATTAATTAAAAACTAAGCCGTTTTCCAGGCATAATTAAACAAGAGCCTGTTACTTTTTATCCCTACTTACGTTTTAAACCTCCAGAAAATGCTAATATTTGTTCCCCACCTCTTTTATTCGTTTTCCTAGATTTCTACGATTGAGATGAATTTTTGTTTTGATTTGTTTCATTCTTTTGTTAATGTTTTATTTCTTAGTTTTTTAGTACCTGCCTACATGGTAGCTTAATATTATTAACAAACTGAAACAGGCTTGCCTGAAATAATGGTGCTAGCAAAAGGTGTGTAAATTCTCGATGTTGGCGTCGTCATAGAAACAATTTCTCCCTTCTACGAAAACCTGTTTTAGTGGATATTGGTTGCCCAAAATACCATGGTTCAATGGACTATATAAATACATTTTTTGGCCCACACATCGTGGATATCATCATTATTAATGGATTTTTTCTCGGGGCTATTCAACAAACGGTGTGCTGAGAAATAAGTAGAAAAATTAAAGACCGTGTTTGAAATATAAACTAAAGGATAGAAAGAACGAACAGGACGCAGAGACAGATCATATAATAGCAGATAATGTCGCGAGCAGAATCAAGTGTAAGATAAAATATAAGATGTATTTTTATTAGTATACCATAACCGACAGCCTTATGCTACCAATTAAGCAAAGGTGGCAAATTTCCCGGCCGGGATTGCTTTTATACGACAAATTAATGGCTTCAGTAATTATTACACCGGGGGAAATAACCACGTCTCCTACTAATCCGATCCATTACTTTACGTGGTACAAACGAAAACCCCAAGTTTCTATTCTTGTTACAACTTAGGTGACCCTTACGGAATTATTTAGTTCGATGAGCATCACTACTACACTTGCAAGTTGTTAGCAACTAAAAGGTAGCAGTGCATATTTCATATCTTTTCAAAAACTGTTAACTACTGCATCTACCATTGTAGGTACTTATTGATCAGATGGGTAGTAAGTAGCGATCTAAGAATTATCACTCCCAAACTTTTCTGTGAGGGTTCTTTTCGACAAAAAGTTTTGATAATTTTACATAGTTGCTTCTTCACGTGATCAAACGATACAACTGTTATTGTACGACAGGTATCAAATTCGGAATAAACTACCAAGAAACTACCGAACCCGGTACACACACATCATGAAAACATTCAAATCAATTCTTCAAACAAAAAGGAAACTGGTTTAGACGTATGCTCACGCACGAGTTTTTTGTCCCTGTGATTGTCATCCTCATATCCTGGTTTTTTTATTGTTGTACGTGAGCTGAATTATTACTAACTCCTTTGTTTTACCTACGATGTAGATTCACATTAGCACCAGAATGAATTAAAAACTTTAGAGCTTTAAATAGGTATTTTTATAGGTTCTAAAATATAACCTACATTGTAATCGTAAGTACGTACCTACTGTAGGTTTCATATCGATATCAGTAAATATTCCTGCATCGTTTCGCCTGCCAGTTTTAGTCGTTGTATCGAAAAATTACAATAACTCTTAGGTGGTCTACTTTCTATGCATCGAGCCAGGTGCCTTCGGTAAATATCAAATCGAATAAAAAAGGCAAGCCATACATTTTGAATAAGCTTCTCGTACCCCCGTTCCTGTCTTGGTTAACTTCAACGTTCACAGGTCTGTTTGGCAATATTGTTAATAATAAATAGCCTAAGAAAAATATTCACTATTCAATATCCTGCTGTCTTGACACATTTTTTCTGGTGTTTTTTGGATTTGTACAAAATAAAGGATGAACTCTTGTTTATAAATGATCAACATGAATTTATAGATCAGTAAGCAATTTCCAATTAGATTAGATATTTATTGTGGCTTTATTTTTTCTGTTTCAGGTAAGTTTAAAAAAACCACGGATGAGATATTTCAGCTACGCGTAAGTTCTTATATCCATAGGTACCTGCCATTATTGGGGTTACTTAATTTAAGCTATGATAATTGTAACTAGGGATTAGGATTTCTGGCACCTGATACTACGACCAGATGGCAAGGTAATCCACCCTTTAATTTTAATTCTGTTTAGAGTCTAATCTAAACTGTATTCCAGGCATTCTGGCGCCACTTGAACTCATTGGTGAAAAGTGACGTCTCATGCTGTTTACATCATCTTCAATACATTAGACTTGTAGTCTTGTAATGGACTTTCTTGTAAAACACTAGGTGGTAAAATGCGTATGTTCCATGTTGACCTTGACATTACATGACAAGCTACGGCCATAGTTCTCTGAGCGACAGTATAATGTATTGTGGCAGGTTCATAAAATCACTCCTATAAATGGTACGAAATGGCAAAAAAAGAGAGACCACGCATACCGACTTGCTAAAATCTTTGTACCGACGTGCTCGCCTATAATACAGCCTATACTATAAGTATAGGTACTGCCTTTTGTGAATGTAGACCGATGTAAATTGAACGTAGTGAGCAGCAGCCACGTCGATTATTAGGTACGATCCCTGCAAAAGGGTTATAAAAGGATATTAAAAAAATCAATGTGTCCCTAACTACTATTTATGCTATTTATCTAGATGATTTAATAGTTATATTCCGTAGGGCATCGCTGAGAAAATATTTTTCTATACCAAACCGAATTGTCCTAAACAAAAATTCGACAGTAGTTTGACAGTCAGCCCTTATGAGACACGTGATAGATTGCACCCAATTTTCGGCTCGCGGATAGAATAACAATTTAACTGGCGATCAAAAATTTTCAAATCTATACCAAAAATATACAACGAAAAGAAGCGACACTTCATACTCATCTCTACGATTTTTTCTCCTAAATGCTCAGTTTCCGTAGTACCGTACATATTTTTTAGTCAGTTGCTTTTTGCGTTGCAAGTTTTGTTACAACTAGGATTCCCATCGAGTCACACTGTGACTGGTTTAGGTGTGACGCGTTGGAAACCACCAAAGTTTCTATAGCACCATTAAATCGACTCTATAAGGAATTGCTATTGTTTTGATTTGACACCCATCTTTCTTCTGCTTTTGAATGAATTCGGTGGTTAACAATTTAATGGTTAATTAATACCAGGCTTTAATTTAACCATTAAATATTTAAACTGTGGTTTTGTTACCTAGAGAACCTCTGAGAGCGTACTAGCATTGAATGCGTCATTTTTTGAAGCTGAATTGCATACCAGTGTTCAAACAGAAAATACAAAAGGCCCTTACTTCTACCACAGATTATATAAAACTATACTAGTGAAGATGATTTATACAGCGTCAGGAGGCAATCTATGCCTACACTTAACGGGACACTGTAGTACCTAGGACAATGTTTAGATGGAGTAGGCGTGCCCAGTACCTATAACATCCTCTCAGCCTAGTCAACCACAAAGTACCTACAAAAAAGGTTCTTATTCATTCCTTGAATTAACTGACCCAGGGATGAAAGAGAATGATCAGCATTTCAGGCATGATGTCGAGAGGGTACAAGTATTTAAAACCTTAAGTTTCCTTTAGGTTGGGAGTGGGTCCACTACCTAAAAATAAAAACCAATGGAAAAGTTATTTGCATCAACGTACGATGATACATATAAAGACATTCTTCAGACAGTAATTACCATGTTATTCTGATGCACACAACAATGAAATTCTTACATCAATATTTAATAAAATATATAAATTCATATTCGTGAATTATTCTGGGCAAGACAATCATTTATTCTCTGGGCCCAGCAATAAAAATAAACAAATAAACAACATTCATGGATATTTCAAGATCTGTGTTTCAAGCAACGCTTTCTAGTCCTTAAGTTTGTAATATGGAAAGTACATTGCTGATAGATAGAATACTTCTTTTAATAATAATGTATGCGTATTTTACCCTTGCACACAGCCTTGTCATGATGTAGGTAAGTGATCTGTTTAGATTTGTAATACAGAAACTTCCTATAATTCTGTTTCTATATTGTGACAACTTACTTACTCTACGGCTGCGTTGGGACATAATATATTGTAATAGTGTATTTTGTTAGCTCAAGCTGTGTTAGCTCAGGCTGACGATACGACGATTTTAGATCTTTTTAATAAAAAATTACAGCGGAAGTTAATGCTTAGGCGCCTAAGAGCAGCCATCTTAATAATAATGACTGGTATTGATCTGAGTAATTATGTAAAATCTGCGTAAATTACTTTGATCGGAAAATTGAAACTATTAGTATTTATCAAAGTAGTAAGTAGGTATTTGGAAAAGCGCAGCATAAACACTCTTTTGTCTTTAGTGCACCTACTTATATCTGTCGACGACCGCCATTTTTCCGCCTCGCCCAATCAGAGAAGCAGATTTTACTTTAGAATTTATTATGATCCAGATTATACCCACCCATAGGTACATGATCATGCAATAGGTACTTACTGAGTAAGCTGCCAAACAATGAGTGAGTGAATTAATATTCCAAAAGCCAAAGGTTATTTACTTAAAAACAAAAACAAAATCTTCGACATTATTTTGTATTTTTACAAAATCATTTGAACTAAACCGCTTAAAGATAAGGAAACATTGAAGGTTGAGGTCGATTGAGGAAAGATCATTAGCGCAAATGAAAAAAGTTTGTTGTAATATTGTATGCATACAAAGTTTTTGTTTCTAATAAAAGAAATACTTTTAAACTAAGTACAAAGTTTTTTTCGTACACACCTGAAACAAAATGTATAGGCATATTCCAGAATGCAAAGATTTTCCCTAACACTTTCCGTGAAAGCAAGCCCAAACAATAGGACCATATGGTAGAGCTGGCGCAGCGTTCTGCTTGGCTAACGACCCCTTTAGAACTGCAGCCAAATATCAACCTTTTTATGCAAAACATAGGCCCGGTCTATACGACTATAAACAGTCGTATAACAGGTTACTAAAACAGCGCGAGGATTCTACACAAATTGATTGATTAAAAAAATGACCAAGCCTATGAGTTGATAAGTGGCACAGCTAATTAATATAGATAGATAAAAAATAAATTGTTAATTGTTTAATAACAATTGCAGTGGGACAGTAAAAATTTGAGAAACAATAGTTTTGGATGAGGAAAGCAACGCAACAAAGCAACGCAAAATACAAAGAGGATTAAAAGGATCAGTGCGATTGCAGATTAGTGATTACTAATTAGTGATGTGATGATAGTGTGATTCGGTAGTTGAATCGTTATCTGAGAGCTGGGTGCATGGTGATGGCGCGTCCGATAAGCGCAGGCCGCTGTGGTCGGAGGCGCGCGGCGACAGCGATGGCGGCGGCGGCGGCTCCCGGCAGTCACATTCGGTTGGCACGCGCGGCCAGTCGCGCCGCTGCTGGGGCCCTCGCCCGCCGCCCGCCACCGCTTCCGCGCCCGCTCATTGCGACGCACCCTCAGGTAAACACCAAAGGTAACTCCCTCGACTCCTCAACCCGACCTCATAATTCCTTCCTTCACACTTCGTGCACAAACAAAACAAAACCACCGACCTACAACCTGTCAATAGGTAAACGAGTGCCAGTTCGGATTTGGATTGCTAACAAAAATTCTAGTGATTTGTTTTTAAGATATTTTTGGAGTGCGAACAGATGTTTCATGACATAATATTACTGCAATCACTGTCACGACAGAAAGAGAGAGAGATCGAGAAAACCGAAACCTATCAGCCATTACAAACTAAGTTAAAAAAAATATACGAGGATCAGGACAATAATCCTACTAATATTATAAACGTGAAAGTTTGTAAGTATGGATGGATGGATGGATGGATGTTTGTTACTCTTTCACGTAAAAACTACTCATCCGATTTGGATGAAACTTGGAATATGTAATGTCCGTGACCTGGATTAATACATAGGCTACTTTTTATCCCGAAAAATTAACGAGATCCAACGGGACGCAAACGAAGTCGCAGGCGGCACCTAGTTCAAGATAAAGAAATCCACCATATGAAACTCGGTGAATATCCATATGCAGACAACGAATTAATTTAATTGACAAAATACTTACACTGACATAGTACATAGTTTAAGGCAATACAATACCCATGATTGCAGCTATAAGCTTTATTTTTCACTTCAAAAATTCAGTACCCATACTACATATAAACACTTTATGAAAATAACAAAGTACTCTTTTATTGCAATTGGTTCAGAGATTTGTGTTTAGTGCTAATCCGGAGACTTTTTATCTTCACAAGGTCCTATAGATAAAATTAATACACATCTACTTATCAAGATAATGAGACAGTACAGTATGATTATTAAATACTTTTATGGATCAATGGACCGTGTGTAAAGAAAATACAGGTCTTCCAGAAGTGGTATTAAGTTCCAACGGATTTGAAATTAATCGAACCCTAAAAAAGGTTCTTTTGAACTCGACGCCGACCGGGTAAAGTAAATCGCAAAATATCTTTGGACAGTTCAAAGTGACATGGATAAAAAGAAATCACGCAGAAGGATGTTTTAAAACTGTTTATTGGCGACGGGTAAAATGAAAGTAAATATTTGGGAAAAAGAATTATTGGGTCTGAAGAAAGGTCATTCGACCGGTCGTAAAAACATCAGATGAATAACAGTATACCTAGATCAAGTGGCAAAGCTATCACAAGGGTTCGTCGCAAGCAATTTATATCAAAGATCTTTCAGGTCCGGATAGTGTATCAGTCCAAGAGGCAATTTTCATTTATACCTTCTGATATAATATCATCGTACGACTTATGGCGTTACCAATATGTTCAAAGAGCCGACGTGATAAAATACCTTGGCCTTCTTTGAGCACAACTCTTGTTATTTTTTTCTCACCAGAATGTATGGTTCAAACGTTTGTTCGAGGATATGTTTACTCTTATCAGACATCTTTGCCCCGAGGTATTCAAGTAGGTATATAGATGCATACGGTTCACGACAAATAAGACTCGTGAACACAGCATTTATCCTTCATCGTTGGTTAAAAGAAATTCATCAATGCGATTTTTTAAATGTCTCGATTGTAATTTTTGTTGCTTTCAAAAAGAAAGTAGCAAGACATTTTGGTCATAAATTAAATTATCCAAGGCATCTCATAAAGTAGGTCAAAGTTAACTCATAAATTCGAGGATTAAGTTTTTTCTTACCTCATTTAACACAGGCTTTAGAATTACGAAGACGCAAATGAGCTCCATTTTCGTTGAATACATATTTCAAAGGCTAGCTGTTTGTTTTCTCTAGCAATTTACTGCATTTATTGTTTTACGGTATATTTTTGAAGTTATACTTCTAATGCGACTTCCAACTGACAGCGTTAAACGTTAAAATTAAACGTTAAACGAAGGAGGAACAGAAAGAGACAGCGTTTAACGCGTTAAACGTTGAACGCTCCTGGGGAGGGGGAAAAGAAAGAGACAGAGCGAGAGTGATCACACACGGAGACCCTGACAATACGCAAATGGCTTTCGAAGTATAACTTCTTCCGCGCGGAAGGACTCCACGCACTATTCTTTTAAGCAACGACCTTTTGCACGAAAAAGAAAATGCTGAAAATTAAGTTGGTAAGGTTTCTGATAAGTTTCACGCTGCGGGGAGGATAAGGGTCGTAATATGTTAGCATCATAAAATGTTTACAGACGGGTTTGGCGCTTGACGCAAGATGAGAACCTATCTATAAGCTGCGTGATAATTGTTTACCTAAATTATTACTCATACGTACGTATATCCCCCCCGTAGAAAAACGTATATCACAAACTCACTAACCACCAAAATGGCGCTACGAATCACACCACAATGAATATAATGAATGGGTTAAAGCCAATTCGTGCCTTCTATTGTTATGCTAATTTCAAATTTTCTTCCCGTTTCGTTTAGATTATTTTCTTCAACTGATATTAGCTGTTGTAGGTACTGAGAAAATATCATACAAAAATCAGCAAGATACAATCTCACATACAAAATAATGCATATAATGTGGCTCTTGATCATGAAATGCATACGTCACACACTTAAAATAAACAGTGAAATATATTCAAGAAACAGTGTCTGTTCAAGTTTCAACGTTTACTTATAGCATGTGAAAAACAAATATATCTATACTTTATACCTAATGCTTCCCAAATTAAACAGAATAGCCTACCAGAATTATGATGTATAATAACTAGTTAAGTAGTATTTTTCTAACTGACGAAAAGCCCTTCACTGGTATTAAATACGTGAGAAGTTCATTTAATTAAATCTGCGTAACTTTGGCTACGAAACTCAAACAAAAAATGAAACAAACAATTTAATTTTGAACCGCGTGTTTATTTTTTATTTCAAATTCAAAGTTTGATTTTACTCTGTGACATATTTAGTCGTTTCAAACAAATTTTAAGCCAGCTGTACTAACAACTTTTTAGTACATCTTCTTTGCTGGATAATTATTCGCTCTTTTTATTCTATAGCTAAGTCCGATAATTTGACATCTTGCCATCAATGTGATTCATTTAAATAAAGTTTAGTAAGTCATCATCAACAACCAAACAAGCGTGACAATTGACTTCTCGTATTCTAACACTGAATGCCAATCCACCACGCTGACTCTATGTTGACGTAAAGCGTACAGTTGGTTTTTCATAGCAAACCTTGTACGTATTGAAATAATTAAAATTTCACGTTGAATGGCTAAAGTTCTTGTTTAGGTTAAACAGCCTATCAATGATTACTATCTGTTTACCGGGACAACTTTGCGAGTACTATTGCCGTCTTATATTAGCTGAATCAATGATTTTCTTTGCAACATACTCCATAGGTAAATAAGTAGTTTATATGCTATACCCTTGTCTGGTAGTGTAACAAACAGGACATTATAATCATCCCTTCGGCTTTCACCACTGAAATTTATAGCGTACCTAACTGTAAGTAATTATGTTGCCAGAATGATAGTGATAGCTCAGAGATTAAATAGGTAAGTTAGATCCTTCTAGTTTGATAGCCTACTCTATAATTTGAGTACTTTTATCATTTACTGAAAACAAAATACGATGTACATTTTGTGTATGTATGTAGGACGTAGAGCATTCCAATACATACCTGAATTACTTTTGTACAAACTTATAGCAATAAAAGAGTATGAATATTACTCGGTTTTATGACGGTATTGTTGACTTATATCAACAAGAGTATTTTTATGAATTGAAATTGATTATGCAAAAGGTAGGTTTTGAAGTGAGTTTCTCGGCTTTTATACAGGTTACGTGTACGTACAGTCTCAGTAGTAAACCTTCAATATAATTTCATATAAAATATTTTTTTGTGAATGGTTTTATAGAGCGTAAGTAGCTCTATAGAACCGTACCACTTCTTTAAAGATCTTTTTAAAATTTATTTATTATTTACAAAAGAGTTGTATACGCCAGGTTCATAAGCACACGTAAGCACGTTACAATTACTATCTTATAAGTTATTGCAAGCGAGCGCATGCGCACTAACACTGTTGCAGATAAAAGTAGGGCTACTCTTGACCACCGCCGTTTCAAATTGGATCCGGATTTTGACAGATTTCGTGTAATTTTTCAGTACAAAATGACACGAAATCTGTCAAAATCTATGGATCCGGATGAGAACTACACCCCCACAAAGGTAATATGGTTTTGTATAATTAAAAGACACAAAAAAATTACTTTGCGTCATACCTGGATGGAAACAATGGAGAAAATGTTACCCTGCTTTATCACTCCGCGGAATCCTGTAAAAGTTACTATGCTGCCTTTCCTGTCTCAATAATTTTGGTTTCTTGCAAGTTCTTAATTCTGTTTTACGGCTTTGCACAAATGAATGTTCCTGAAACGTTAGCAACCTGGAAGATGATAATTTACAGAAAGTTAAGGAATTTAACGATGTTAGTACCTATTTAAAATCACTCAACACCTGAACACACCGTGATGACACGGCAACAGCTGCTCCAAATGTTACGAAACTAACATTTTGTACTAATTCCGCTTTGACATTTATAACTTTTCAAAGTATTTATAACCCACAAAGAAACATTTGTAGGAAACATTGTAGGAAACATTTTTTGTTTTTTTTGTTTTTCTTAATCGAAAGGTATCTTAGCATCTCATCTCGTCTGATGCTGGTTTTTAAACGAATGACATTATAATAAAAACAAACATGACCCTTTCGATACATAAAATAAATTGAAAAAAAAAACAATATTTTCAGTAACCATGCAATAACTGAAACAATTATTTTATACAACACTTTGAAAACCTGAACGTTTACTATCTGTAATTTATTCAGAAAAGATATGCAAAGTTGTGTTTTGTTTATAAAGCAGACTGAACACACACGCATAACTTCTATGCAGACAATAAAGGTCAGACTACATTATTAAGTCGATGATAATAATAAACGTTTTTACTAGCAAGACGCAACGTGATATCGATTACTTTTGTATGTAATAATGTATTTTACATTGGTATACAGCACATAACTATGAAAGAAAACCAAATGGTTTGAAACCGTTTTATAAAATAAAATCTACTAAGTCAGCGCACATTTTGAGGGTGATGAAAATTAGAAGATTATTTGGAAATTGAATATCTGATATTAGATGAGTATTTGGATTATTTGGACATTGCGCTCACTAGTTTTTTTAAATAAGACTAAGCCTATACAAATCACACAAAATTTAGGAATCCAATTATTAAGTTAGGTCATAGGTTTAGGGTATTTTTTACTATAGCAAGCTCTAATTAAATAACGAAACATAACTGCTGTTAAAATTAGTTAAAGACGCGTAACACAAAGTTTGTTTCGCATGAGATAGTGGCCAGGAGTAAGATACGCAAAGATCTAGCAATGTTAGAACTATTTAGCATGTAAATTACGATGGCGAGCTTAGTCTTGGCTAGTACGTAGGTACTTCTATTTAACTATGCGATGAAAGTTATCTAAATTAGCTCTGTATGAGTATATAAAGCTTAGGGCAAGTTTTGAATGTTGGATAATTCAAGTTAGGACTCTACAAGTTTTTTTTGTGACACGAATTTTTAAGTTTAGGTATATACCAAGTTCATGAAAGTGTGAGTCATAAGTTGTTTTTATTCGGTTTCGATAAGTACTTACAGAATGTGTTGATTCTAGAACACATGTGTGTAGGTACTTTCACAATGTAGGCACAAAAACACAAATGTATTGTACCTACTCGTACATCGACAACAACTAAAACACGCAATCTGAAACAACTATCGCAACCGTTTATGAAAACAGTTTGCTTTTTTATTGCTTTTGAATTGAAATAAGAAATACCTAATCCCATCGTTTTTCGTAATAATTTCAATGAAATTCAAACAAAAGCTACTAAGTTAAATTGCTCAAAACTTTTAGTTCATGAATAAACCTGCTCATTTTCGTATCTTTTCCAGCATTTCAGCTGTTGTTTTTTCAATGTTTTCTAGTGTAGCAGCTCTTCACTTACTCGGAAAATCTTTTTCGCAGTCATTGCTTTTGTGCCAATAAAACGATGCAATATTTATTTAATCCCACTAAAAATACCGCTCTATATTTTATATAACAGTGTTTGCAATTTTCTGAGCGTGTACAATAAAATGAATCTAAAAACGTGAGAGTAAAATGAGGCTTCCGTTTAAAATACTCTGCATCTTTTTCAAAGTAGATTTTACAAGCAGAATAAGAGAAGCTATAACTTATACCAAACACCTGAAATCGTGAGTGGAAATTAAATGATCCTTTCAAAAAGATATGAAACAATAATAAGGTTACGATTCCCGTTCTCGTTCAATCTAGATTATTTCCCGGTGGGCCCGTAAAAATATACAAATTATACACGTTTATGTAGGTATAGGCTAGTATAGTATTATATGATCTGTGGTATAGGTATATTTTAAGCGTAAGGGTTTTCTGCCATTAGATTAAGATTTCCAAAAGTAGCTTGTCTACAAACTCTGTACTAGCGACCGTAGTATTTATTACTTTTAGAACAATAAAAAGATCGAAATCAATAAAAATAAGAGCATTTCACACTGATTACGTCGAACATTACAACAGCAGCCGTACATAATGTGGATTTATTTATGGTTTGACCTTTCTCTGCACGGTTCCGAGACCTTTAGGTGTAGCTGATGTATCTAGTGCACACAGGCAATAATGCTGGCACGCGAAGGTAGTGACTTCCGTCGACTGCAGCTATCTACCATCTATTTTAACCACAACCTGAGGTGAGGTGACCTGAGGCACGTCAGTCTAGTAAGCAAAATAAATTCCACGATTTTCTGTAAAATACTTACAAGTATAATAATGGGTACATAGTCTGGGAGAAAAGGCATCATATTTTTAGCCAATTTCTAAACCAATTCCTAAATTAGTTTATGTACTACTATTAATTATATTATTATAATGAAGGCGCCGTCACCGCCCGCTCCAACGCTAGAGTAAAATGAGTATGAGTTTTGGATTTTTGGCGCATTTTTCTTTTAGTTCTTGCCTTACTGCGTATAAGCTTTCTGTAAAACTAAAAGAATAGGCAGCTTAAAACCTTTGAAACTTTTAAACGCTTTGTGAGCCTCCGCCAACAAGAGCCTCCATTTGCACTACCAGTTACCATTCTCGATATTACTGATAGTAAAAATAGTAAAAGTTTCAAGATAAACCACGAGAAAATGAACAACTAGTTTACTTTATTATCATCATGAAAATAACATCCTTTCATTTGATAGGTATCTTTCGTAGTATGTTTCAAATAACGGGTGAACTTACTTAGATACAGCATTTAGCTCCAGGCATACATGATAATCCCCAGTTTGAGCTTGCCTCAGTCCTTTGTACTACATAATATCTTACCTGTCTAGGTATTCAACGCAATAAAAACATTTTTGTGTGTGGTCCGGAGACTTAGAATACGGGTTTTCATCGGATTTTAGAAAGAAAGGTTTATTAATCTAATTTTTTTTAAGCTTAGCCATGTCTGAAACATAATGGTACTGACAAGAAGATTGACGAACGTAAATAAAGTGACTCTATTATTTAAAAACTGCGTCAGAGGTTGTTTTAACTTCCCTTGCATTTCTAACTTCCACAGCTGTTGTCATCTTATCTGAGACAAATATCATATAGTAAGACAGAAGCATACATGTAGTTTAGATCGTTAATCTTAATAACAGTGTAATAATATTGTCTAGTAGCCGTATATTTTATATCCATCGACGATCATAAAACCCAGCCATGCTCTACATTTTTTATTCCCTCTACGATTCCGTGTAATCTGTCAATCTATGCATGTGAATGGAATCTCGAATTTGCAGTTATAAAGCTCGCCCCAGCATTTTTAAAGGACACACTAGTTGGAACAGAAATATGTACGTAGTCCTTACATAGTACTAAGTTTTCTGTGCCAGTTTAGTATTTCGTTTCGTATTAGTAAAGAAAAATATTTTTCCCACACAAAATGTTGCCACAAAACGATTTTAGCATCACAAAGATATTAAATATTGTAATGGCAGTGACATTGATGGACTGCTGAGCGAAAACGTGATTAATTAAAATGTCTTCAAATACTGTCGTAGTTTGCACTACTTATAAAATATGACGATAGTTTGTTTCCCGACATTCAAATAACTAATTTAAAAAAACCTTGGATTTTATCGGGGAAGCTAGTTAAGAAAATCGAAACGAGCTGTCGAGCTTTCGCGCGCCAGTGCCACAATGCTTGTCTAAAGCAAATTGAAACGAGTTAAATTGAATTTTAACAAGTTCCCTCTAAAGATTTGGAATTATAATCAGCTCTTACAAAGAAAAATCTTTAAAATCATCAATATATATAAAACTCTTTTGAAGCTGACTGATAATCAACGCACAGCCTAAACCATAAGTCCTACAGGTATGAAATTTGGAAGGTAGTAGGTATCCTTATGTAGTGTAGGGGTGCACTAAGAAAGGAATTTTAAAAAGTCACACTCTAAAGGGTCTAGAACGCGAGCAACGCCGCGGGTGACGGCTAGTTAAGTATAAAAGTCTTTGCTATAATAGTTAATTCTTAATTATTATTTTTTATATTAACCTATGTCGTCCCACTGCTGGGCAAAGGTCTCCCCCAAAGACTTCCAATGTTCTCTGTCTCGAGCTTCTTCCCACCATCCTCTTTCGAAGGCGTCTAATTCGTCGCGCCAACGCTTCCTTGGCCGACCCCGATATCGCCGACCGTCAATTCTTAATTATTCCAATTAAATAATCTGGGAGTTTTCGTTGCCTCTCGGGACGAATAGCATCTAAAACATTGAATTCAAGGTAAGACCTAGCGTGCTTAGAAAATTCATGGCTAAATATAACGACGAAAGTTTCGCCATGAAGAAATTATTAGTACAGTAATTTCGTGAATGCTACATGATTATGGCTGCGGTTTATGGGAACAATAACCTTTGAAGGCACCAAGGTCTAGGTCTAGAAGTTTCTGAGCGGTGACATGATACAAAGATAAACGATAGGTAACTGTAATTACAAAAGTTATAAAATCAATCTAACTATATTGTTAAAAAAACAAACAAGTTTCGTGTCCTAATTGAATAATAATATGATTTATTATTATACTAAAAACGGCTTATTCTCATCGAGCCCACTTAGAATCATGTCATAAACAAAAAGCATAGCTCTGATGAAGTAAAACTAAATATTATAACATTTTCAAATTCACCAAAGAGTAAATCTTTTTAGTAAATCAGGCAGATAATATTATTGCTAGTCATTCCTGCCTAATAACTATAGGGTCAGAATACCATTCAAAATAAACGTTGTTTTACCTCATTTATCAAGTAAAATGTTCGTGACGTGTATTGACAGTAATCTGTCAAATTGACATGTAGATTGGTTGTACTCACAGATTTAGGTCATTTCCGTTTGAACCTTCGAACTATTTAGCCACTCGATTACTCTGTTTGATGATTCTACGGGTATATTCGTCCTATAACCTTTTGAAAAAAACTTTATCTATTCAGAACTTATAGAGGGAGTAGAGATTAGTAGAGTTTAAATATTCTATCTCAACTTAAGTACCCTCGCTTTACAAACCCTCACTGCACAAAGATATAATAGAAAGAACTTGGAAATAAAAGTCAGTCAAATGAAAAACCAAGAGACAGTCTCACTTGATAAAAATGAATAGCGACTTCAGCACCCACAGAAAAAAATAGTTTTTACAGAAGAACAAGAACGCTAGAATAGTTTTAGATAGGTAAGTGCAGTAAGTATCTACTGATAGTGTTTACCTGTGATCGTGACTTTTGAGTATGGTATAGTATTTGACATCAGCAAAAGTATTTTTTAGCACGGAAACTACTTTCTGATCGGGAATGTTTAAAAGATAGGTTTTATCAAACAGGGCGCACAGCCATGACCCCTCAGCCAAGTATCACATCAATCAAAACGTCACAACACCTTTATCGCTGAACTCTCGACCTTGCGATTAGTAACCGTAGCGTGTAATTCACTACTAATGTACACTTGTAAATAACCTTCACCAATCTCTGGCTAGATAAGTGCAAGACAGTATAGCATTTGAGTAAATTATCCTCAATACTATTCTTGTTTTATACCATCGCGATATCACCTGAATAGAGTGGCACAAACTGAAAGAATTAACATACCCGTAAGACGGCCCCTTACCCAACAGACCGGTGACATTGTGAAGGTCGCCGGTAGTCGAAAGTCGGCTCAAAATCGTTCATCCTTGAAATATACCTATAGGAGGCTTTTGCAGACGCAAAGTTCCTTGCTGACCTAGTCACTGAAAAAAAGCCTGATGTATGTCTTACAATACTCATACAATATGATAGTTTATCTTCGAAGTTTTTATTTTAATTTAGTTATAATTACTCTGACCTAAATTAGACTAAAAGCGTGTAGAAGTCAAAGGTTACATGTTGTACATACATATATGTATCTACAAGTATAATATTATTTAATTATCGTATTCAAGTGCCCACTAAAACCAATTCGATAAGAATTGAACTATGACCTACTATAAAAACTCTCCACTACTTTGTTTTGAAATGAGTGTCGGTTTTTTTTGTTTATAGATGAGCAGCTTACTCTGATATGTCTGATTGTCATCTCTTATATGCAAGTGACAATGATAGAGCATTTTTTGAAGCCGCGCTGAAATGACAGTTGAATATAAATAAATGGGTCAGTTTATATAATTTCTAGGTAATTCTGTATTCTCAAGGATCTTCGCCTGAATGCTGAAACGTTGCCCTACCTCTCTTTTACATTACCCGCTGTCAAGAGATGGCAATAATTTAAGCATTAATTAATTGCAAGTAGCGTTTAAGTATTCGAGCGTTAATATTACCAGGGATAAAACCAAAACCAAGAGGGTTTCAATTTTTAATTTTTATACGATATTTTTTTTAACAATTTTGCATTGTAAACAGTTTTGGGTATTATAGATATAAACTGATGAAAGGCGAATATAAAGTAATACCTACGGCGGAATAAAAAACCAGAACAGAGTTTTGTGGATAGAAAGGGCCCAGAATCGTTCTTCCTGTAAATCTGTGTAGATTCCAATCCCCAGCAATGTACTCGAGATAAGATGAAGAGGTCCGTCGTCGTCGTAGTTTCTAATCATTTTAAATAGAAGACCAGCCCATATATCGAATCACTTTCCGGCGTAGTGATGGACTAATTATGGTTTAACATCGTTAGTGGGATTGCAGATTGCAACTAATTGAAATCACATATATGAATTAAGGAGGTCACTCGATCTCGATTTCAGTTGTAGTATATGAATGAAGGAACTGTAATTTTTTTTCAAATGAACACGCTTTATTTTTTGACTGTGTGATGTTCACAACTTTATGCTTTTAAAGAAAACACTGCTAGAATCGTTTTCGCCAGGTCGGGTGGCAGTATTGCGCGGTGGAATGATTGAGCGTAACAATCGCGATGTGGAATATTACAAAATTTTAAATGAATAGATTTGCATAATGTAATACTCAGTACAGTACAATACATTAGCTTGAGTTGGTATAAGGTATAGAGGGCGAGACATTTCACGGTCTCAGAATATTGCACCTCGTGGTGTCTTTTGAATAAAAAATAGCATCAGGTTTTTTGACCTTTAATAATAAAATAAATAGGTATCTAGAAATAAAATGATATCTAACTACCAATATACTGTAATCTCCAGGCACGGTAGACTTTTACTCAGATACCATGATACCTAGTGTATCTACTTTAAAAGTAGTTAGAGAGGCACGTCAATACTTTGCTGAAAATAATAAATTTAAATTTCATAACCAATACTTGAAAGTATGAAATCTGTTCATATTTCTTACTAGGTGCCGCCCGCGACTTCGTTCGCGTCTCGTTGGTTCCCGTTATTTTTTCGGGATAAAAGTAGCCTATGTGTTAATCCAGGTCACGGACAATATATATTTCAAGTTTTAAACAAACCGGATCAGTAGTTTTTACGTGAAAGAGTAACAAACATCTATCCATCCATACTTACAAACTTTCGCGTTTTATAATATTAGTAGGATAACATGGTTGCAGGTGGCTGATCTCATTCATTAGTGAAGTTGAGTGTAGCTGTAGCTAGGTTGAGGTTATTCCCATCGAGCCCACCAGCTGGCCCACTGGTGGGCCAGATATGACCAAAACCATGAGTCCACCGCTAAAAACAAAAATCGAATACCGGTTCATTCCAAAAGTAAGTTGGTATTAATTTCCTAAAATGTTGCCTTTTTTGACAGAAAACAGCTTTGCCTGATATGGTATGTTCATCGCTAGATTGATAAATCTTCTAAAAGGTTGTTTAATTGTTTATTTATGGTCCTTTGTGAGTAAGTACGGTTTGGTAAATATGCAGTTTGGATAGAAACAATCTACAGTTTCTGCTCTCCAGCATTGAATCCCAAGTATAAGTACTAACTGTTTATTAATATGAACGACCGACGCAGCAAACTATTTTGGGGAAAGTATTTCATTTGAATTGAAAATGCAACTTTATTTCAGACTGTGTCGTTGAAATTTGATAACTCTGCGGGAGATAATGATGCAAGATTTAAAGATCACTTACTTATAGTGCTCTTAATACTAATACACTGAAACGATGAGAAATAAGGATTTTAGATAAAGAAAAAAAAATATTGTGAAACACCCGGTTTGGGCTCTAACCTTGGGAACATTTTGGCAAAAAATGAGCAATGGTTTTCATTTTATTTCTATCAAGTTAATTATTTATATCTAGGTTTTTATCATAATTACCTACCTAATTTAAATAAACGAGAATAATCTAGGATGAGAATTAATTACATAAGTACCGAAAAACAGTGCCTTTCATTTCAATTACACTTGTCTGTGATTTTCTCATAGGCTTGAATGAGTAAAATGGCAAAATAATGTCTTTTCACCAAAGAAAATGGACAAAGAGACCGCATTATTCGACAAAGAATTCAACCTTTATGAACGAACCACCGAACCAAACAAGGCCGCTCGATGAAATAATATTATGGCCTTACCTATCCATCACTATAAATAACACTCCTACTTACTATCTAAGTAAATTAATAAATACTTATTTTAATATCATAAACCACAATGTTGTGATTTTTTATTCAATCCATACTATTATTTTAATATTATAAATGCGAAAGTAACTCTGTCTGTCTCGTTTTCACGCCAAAACTACTGAACCGATTTGAATGAAATTTGGTACACAAATAGTCTAAATCCTGAGAAAGAACATAGGCTACTTTTTATTGCGAAAAAGGGTTGTAAGGGGTTGAAAGGGGGGGGGTGACAGTGTCGTAACCTTTTCCATAAAAACTTTTGTAATGTCACATTTGTAATCACACTGTCAGTTGTTTGACAGTAAGAGTTTGAATGACAGGACAACGTCTGTCGGGACTCGGGTCAGCTAGTATAAAATATGCAAGAAAATATGTCATTGCATAAACTACGTGCCATATTTACTTACCAACGATTTTGTTATAGCTCTGGGTATAAAAATGTGCTAGCTATAAGCAATATGGTAATGGTGAGGCCTTGCGAAGAGTTATGGAGTCACTTTCATGCATTTTGCAGGAGCCATAAAATTTTGCAGTCACGAAAGAAACTAGTTATCTTATCAGTTTATATACACGTTCTGACTTTACAATATTGCTAGGTATTTTTATTCAGCGTTGGAGTTTTTTTATAAACATCATAATGTACCCAACCCACCATCAGTTCACTGAATATTTATTTACAGGTGTTTATGTAAAACCTTATTGGGAACCAGCTCTCAGAACCATAACTTAATTACTTTAGTTTAGTTACATTTAGGTTACTTACCTAGATTTATACTTAGTAGATACTTTTCTGTATTGTTTTTTATGAGAGAAATATACATAAATGATTTGAAACATGGTAAGTCCAGAAAAACCGGCATAAAGCTTAGTTTGGTTACTCACTCAGCTTGTTTTTGTACGATCCTACTTAGAAATAATATAATTTCAAAATAATGGTAAAAGATTTCGTAGAACTTACAGTGAGGATAGCGTAAAGCTTACGTTTTCAACATTTATCTTTATTTTAGTTACTTATATTTTGTCTTGTCATGTTATAGACGTAGTAATATGCAAATTAAAAGCACCCATCAATCATAGACCCCTCACTAGCATCAGGTATTGGAGGAATCAATCAAAGAATATCCCGGATATGTTTTGCAAGACTGCCATGTAACCTACATTAGATAGGGTTGTCTACGATCTCCGCCCAGTCTAAGCTTGTTAGTTGCCCACCTTACGGTCCCCCCCAATAACTTTTCACTACAGAGTCCTTAGTTAAATCTACCTTGCAACTCTGCAGAATTTATTAGCCTTATAAAACTACTATCTACCTTCACATTCACAATTCTACAGCCATGCTATATTTCTGTTTTTACGCGCTTCCTAATTTACATATTGCAGGGAGCTAGTACAATTATTTTGCGGACTGTCGTCAAAAAACGAGAAAGTACGTTTTGCTGAAACTGCCCTCCATTTTACGAAAATCTGCTTTTCCGTTTAATTATAAAAGTCCCTCGGGCACACCATTCCATTTGGATAAGGTATTTATATATATGTGTTCTTCCACGTTTTGCTAGTAAACAATGATTTCAGCAGCGTCTTGTTTTCATTTCCAGAAATCACGTGGGTACAGTTTCATTCGAGATACTAGACTGAGTCAGAGGGAGATTTGCCAATCATTATTCATAACGGTTTGTTTAGCCTTTCCCCCTACCAATGACGAGTCATCGTCTCGAGATCATCTTTTGACGCATATGGCTATATTCAGCAGGGTTTAGCGATCCGGATATCATGAATTCGAGCGATCCATCTTCAAATGCATCTTGCACTGACATTTCATGCAATTAATCGGGCGTGGACGTGCTAATTAGATTCTACTTACGAGTTATACTCCCGGAACCTATACAAAAATAATAACTGCGCAGCGAGATATAATCTACACACTGCACTGTAAATACCGAATATCCCATACGTTTTGGTTTCATGTGCAGTAATGTTTCTTGTGTCAAAATAAATTAGCAAACGTACTTGCCAAGACAGATGCACTGTTGATGTACAGGCTATGGAAAAAGTGCTAAGCTAGTTAGTGCTAATGTCATAAAAAACTAGTAAGCACCTATCATGTACTTCGAGTACTTAGCAGAAAATGATACCTATTGAGGTTATTCTTGCCACACAAACTAGATATTATTGTGATCTAGCAGAAAAACGACGTTTATTTTTGTTGTTTTATCTATGTTAAAAATAGTGTTTCATCAGTGTAAACGAACAATGGCGAATTAATTCCGTCAGCATTGGTTTTGAAATACTTTTGAGATTGATTGTATTTGCGGCATGCGGGCGAGTCACCTCGCAGACACAGCGTCACTGCGCCGGCGCCGCCCACGCAAAGCTCCACGAGACTCAAAGTGCGACGCTGCTCGCCTGAACTCTCAGTCCTGCACAGAGCTTGCAAAAGACAACATCTCCTAAACGAATACGTCGATTCTGTTGTACAAGTGAACCGGTGAAATTATTTGTTTTTGAAAGGTAATTTCTTCTCCTTATTTTTCATTAGTTTTCTGAGTTTTGTATGAATCATTCAGTAGTTTAGATTGTAATGGCATTGCACAGTATTTTTTGTAAAAATGAGTTGAATTTATATTGATTCCCGTCTATGTAAATCTTTGAAGTGTCATAAGAAACTCTCAAGATTTCAAAATACCTACAGCTTTTTGCGTATCAAAATACTCCGTTTATGGAAACGCGCATTGTTTGTGATTCATCCGAAGAAGGATTAAGGTTAACCACAAAGATCCGAACAAACAAAGATACTTATTACAAAAGACACACGTGTATCGTGATATTCGTTATCCCAAATAGAATACAAAAGGGACGTAAAACCTTTTTATCTCATAACGAAAATAATAGGTCAAGATAGGTACATATAGGCGTTTTTAATAAACATAAATTCTTTTTGTCGACTTGACCTGTTGCTGATGCCCTGACGCTGTCGCTCTGAGGTTGACACGTCAAGGAAGGTCAAGCTTTGAAACGGTTGAAGGAATGTTATATGAAGTATCAAGCTACCTATACTTTGCAGAGCTATGCTAAAATAACGCTGTAGTAAACAAAGTTTTAGGTTAAAAATTAGTTTTGTATAATGGTAATAACAATAAATTAGTGTGTACAAACACATCTTGATCACCTACTATTAATTTATTTTGTTCAATGATCTGATTTTATGAACATAATGCTCTGAGTCAGTCAGATATTTTTGTTGTTGTCGAATCCAAATCTCTGAGTTATTCGAAACTACAATTTATATTCGAGGCAAGCTTTGTAATGCCAAGTGTGAAGCTATGGACTACAACCGGAATGCAAGCGACTCTAAATAGATCTAGCATTGTGCCGCATTCCTCAAAGACATTCCTTATACTGGCAGACAATACGTATTATGTCCTAGATAGTCGTAATATCTCGTAACACGTTTTGTACCTTTGTTCACATTTGTTGAACCTTTATGAACACTAGTCACAGGTAAACTTCCAGACCGTACGCTTAGGTTTCACGTGTTCTGTGGGTTTCACTATGTCTTATAATAACATGATAATTTCCATGGGAATTAAACCTGTACGTTTCCGCCGGTTAGTCCGAGTTTTGCTCAAAAAAACGTAGACCTTTTAAAAATAAAGATCCTAACAATAAATCCAAAAATCGAATGTCGAAGTTACCATGAAATTCTTGAACAACGTAAATCTAAATGTGGTCCAAAGATTCGGGACTGGCGTCTTGCCAGGAAACGATATCAATTTCTTTACACTCGAGTTTTGATTTTGCTCTTTGCGCCATGATGTCAATATTGTATTTCTTTGTTGTTTTATAACATGAATCCACTTTATTTTAGAGAATGCATTATTTTTGTAATAAAAATATCTGGCACGCTTATGTATAAAAAATATTACAATCCTTTTTAGATACACCACATACAGCAACAATGTCTCAAACTACCTCTAACCTCGAGTCCAGCAGCCAACTCGTCAAAAAAACAATGGACCAAGTAATGGAACAGAAACAAACCACAGAAAGGGTCACCATTCAAGCCAGGCAAGAGTTTAGAGAGCATTACCAAGAGAGCTACGAAGAGGAATTTGAGGAAGAAACCTTTATTGACCAGTTTGGAAACGCTACCACAAAGAGAGTAGAATCCAGCAGTGAGAGCAAAGAACATTCGAAGAGTGCAGATGTTCAAGTGAAGGCCACAGGACTCAACTCCGAGCAAGTGAAAGCCCTCACCGACTGTGCGAACCAAGCGGGACAGCTGGCCCTCGACTCTAAATCTGCTAACTAAGCCATGTAATACAATTTTAAATAACTTTTTTAAAACGATTAACAAATCAGTCAAGAAGCTAACCTAATATAGTGAAGATTTATCATAAACACACATAGTTAAACAAAGTTTATACAAAAACCTTCGATTAACTCTCGTTGCGTTGGAGTCAAATTAACGTTCAAGCTGCACGAAGTTTCCTTTTTATTTTCCTTCCTAACCTTTTAACCTTAGTTCCTAGATGTTCTACTCGTAGTAAAACATGTTCCTAACTTACATTGTTTTGTTTCAGGTGTGCCTCTCAAATTTGGTGAATAAAGTGATAAAGACTGTGTCTAGTGTTCCATATGTTTATGATTATTCTATATCTGTGTAAGATTTATGTGTAAATGCAATAAAAATATCTGAATGAAAATGATGGTGTATTGAATAGTGAACTGTGTTGCTAGTAAGGTTTAAGTGATAGGTTGTAGGAAGTTGCATAAAAATGGAGGAGGAAGATGATGAAAGAAAAAGCGGCAGGCCTAACCTTGCAACCTTCGCCTCGCTTAATTCTCGAATTGTGCAATCGCTCGAGGAGAGTACTTATGTTCGGCAACAGGCGTCTTCTGAATCTGGAGATGCGAACACATGTTCTAGTATCTCTACCGCTCAGTATAGTGACAGAAGTTTTGTATCAAAAAGTACATTCTCCCGAAGCGGCACATCGAGCTCAAGCCAGGAAGAATGCGAAGTCGCCCAGACGACCATCACGAGTGGTCAGTACTTGGCTGCGGCGAGGGTTGAAACTGCTAGGTCTATGGAAAGCCTCCGTCCACATAAGGAACAGTCGCCGGCACGCCCCGCCAGCTCCTGCACGACCGTCCGTTCTCATCGCTCGTTTTTAACTGCGAGCGATAGAGATGTGCGGGAGATGAGGGGACTGCCGGCACGGCGCGCTCTATCCGGGGAAGACATGGGAGTCTCTGCAGAAAAAAAACGGGGCCTGTTTGCCAGTACGGACCGACGAGGCTTGCAACAGCTTAGCCTTCCGCCGCCCGAACGCCGGCTCACCATTCTCAGCCCACACAGTCCAATGGGGATTACGGAACTGCAATGGCCAACGCCTTCCGGCATCAGAGGAAGGCGAAAGAAAGGCATGGTGCTACCGAAACTTATCCTTCCGCGCAGCGACTCTGAGGCTTCTGAAGTGTTTATGGAAAGGTGCTAAATTCTTTATATTTTTTTATCACATTAATCTCACAGACTTTTTCTGAAAAGAACTTCAGAATGTACCTACTTGCGACATAGGTAAAGTATATTTTGTTTGAGGACAATAACTGATTTTTTTTTCAATTTCTTATTATGTTCGGGTAGTGAATAAAACAAAAGGTTTGCGAGATTTTACATACAAAAAGATATAAACCAAAACGTTTACTAGCAGGTGCCAAGAAAAACAATTAGCCTCTAAACTTGCTTACTCAATGTGCGTCATTGGAAAGAACATTACACTCAGAGTTTTTGGAAAAATATTTAGAAAAAATCAACACATTATAAGAAGATCTCGTACCTAACATTCTCAAAAACATTATCTTAGCAATCACACGATGCAACAAAATTTTTTTTTTCAGTTTTAAATCCAAATGGCCAACACAAAAACATAAATATATTCTTTCCTTCACTGTGTCTGTCCGTTTGTCAGGCCTCGTTGACTTTCTAGTGTAGATAAATGTTCGAGCTTTAATTTCTAGAATTTATTTAACAGACAATTAACAAACTCTGTGTAAATTGTTTATGACAAAAGTTATAACTTTAAAGTCTTCACTCAGTTTCACGTTAAATCTAGATTAAATCTACATCATTATTTAGGTGTTTTATTTAGTAAGTAGGTAGGTAGGTACTTAGAAATATTTTAACAGGAAATATACATCATGGCTGATTTATACGAGGTCAGTAACATGGCAGTACAGTAACCCAGTCCAGCGCTGACTTGTTACTGGGTGCATGTAAACAATAGTTTTGTGCCGTTTTGGCAGTGACTGGGTCCGAAACCAAGATAACTGAGTCCAGTCACTGGCATTGTGTAAACCTTGCATAAGCGTCTCTCTCTAGAACCTATTACTAGGGACTTTTCTATAAATCAAAAACTACTTGATCCAACTATTCCACACTAGAATAGTGTTAGCTTTCATCGGCTACTTTCTGGCCTTTGCAATCTGACCCACAATGGTTTGGGTCGTCCCTTTTTGTGTAACCCGTACTGATGTTATTTCAGCCACTAAATCCCTGACACCAGGCAATAACTCCTCGCAGCCTGAGGCGACTCTGCACATAAAATATTTACAATCTAAATTGGTGAATTTATTCAGCGCCGCCTTCATTCATTCATTCGTGAATATAATGAGCTTATTAAAATTAATTATTTTATATGAAATGTAGGGTGTTCGCGAGGTGGGAGTTTATTTGAGGACCTAGTTCTGAGAGGGAATAAGGTTTTGCGTTTACTGGAATTTCAATCAAAATATTATGAACTCTAACAAGATGACACAAAAGTTGTTGAATTTATGAAAAAGCAGATGAAAACTTTCTAATGAAGCGCTTGTCACTGGCCGCTTGTTTAGTCGCCAAGTGCGTGCATAGCATATTCTACTCAGTCCGTTTTCATAGTAGCTAAATAAAACTATAGCACTTTAAACAGAGTGAAATTCAATACCTTCCTATGATTCTTGGTAACCGTCGACATCGCAAACTGACTAAACTGATATAATAATAACCCGGTCTGTAATTACGCCAATAAACGCGAAACCTCGAGAAATGTACAGGCCGTTGTACCTGGCTAGCACTATTTATACAATCGGCAGACAATGAGACGTAAAAATATAAAAAGTATTCTGGGTGTAGCTCGACCGCCTCCAGTTTCATTTGCACTAATTGTCGCTCTCAAAAACTAAATTGGACAAGAAATGTTTCTTTCCGAATGTTTGAGAAAGATTTTGCAAAATATCGCGTAGAATTCGTATGAATTGAATTGAGAGTATAATATGAATGCACAAATACAAGATTCGCAATGTATTTTATTTTATTTGTATGAAGAAGTCACGTAATACTAATGTCAGAAGAAGCCTAATATCTTTTCTTCGTGCAATATTATCTAATATCTTTGTGGATGTTCAATTATCACTTATTAGGTATTGTCGTGCTTAGGAGTTGTTATTCTTTCATTTTCAAGCATCAACAGGCACAACAGCTTATATTATTAGATGTTGTGATAAACTTTATCATAGTAATTGAAAAGGACGTTACGATATTGTTATCGAACATACGTTATCATATCACATCACTGTTTCCTCGATCGGACACACACCAAACTGTCTGATAATGGTTGTAACTTTTTCAAAATTGAAGTTCCTATAGTTATTAGTGATAGTGAAGTGGAACATCGTATTACGTGTAACAGAATGTTAGTCATGCTAGATTGCATCCTTGCGTATCGCGTTTTAGGGTACTGAAGTGGTTTTTTTTTCGGGTAGCCCACCGGCCAGCCCACCAGTGGGCCAGATGGGAAAAAAATCACTCATTTGCATAGTGGGCTTACAAACCACAACTTTTACTGACTGAAACTGAATTTATTTATCCCGTATCCCATTGCATCTCAGATTTTTTTTATATTTTACGCAAATCTGTAAATTTTTCTTTGGGGGTAGTCAGATGCACTTCCAAACATTCAGCACATGTGAACATTTGCATTAGTTGGTGCTCTATGATAGGTAAGCCAATCGCCGCTGCTGGAATACTAACTATCCTGAAGATATTGCACATATAAATTATTTTTAATACAGAAATACGCTGGTTCATTTTCAGATCACTTCTACACAACCACTTTTTTGTAGGCTTTAGTCACTCGAGACCTCGTTTTCAGAAATCCTATTCTAAATAAACGTATGTAACTCAGACTTAGGGCACAAAATATACCTACATAATCTCTGTACATATATATAAAAATGAATCTCTATTTCCCTTGGTCTCGGCATCACGCATGAACGGCTGGACCGATTTCGCTAATTATTTTTTTGTTGTGTTGGCTATTGTCAGGAGAAGGTTCTTATGAAATAAAAAATAAAGAAAATCGCGCGGAAAATTAGAAAATTTAAGAATACTTAATCACCATATTACTTTTTTTCTAATGTTACCTTAGCGCTTTTGACAGTAATATAATCTTTTTTAATGGCATAGACAGGACAACGTCTGTCGGGTCATCTAGTTAGGTATAATATTATCTAGTAACTAAGGCTTTGTATTCGTTTACATAATAGGTATCATAATAACACTCGCTGGGCCTAAACCTTGCCTAAGCCGTATTGATCAAATAGTAAGTACCTATGTAAAGTTCCGCGCACACATCGCTAGAAGTTTGCGCAAAACACAAACTTGATCTGAATGTTCTTCATCTGAAGCTTTGGGACGGATTTGAATATTAATAATTCAGTTAGTAACGTTTGATTCAACAACTTAGTATACCTTAATGTGTTTGTATACAAAACGATGAAAATATATTTTTAAATTGAAAAACAGAATGACTCACTTTATAACACCTATTTGTTGTTTGAAAGGTATGGTACAAGTGTGTTTATTCGTAATGTGGCTCTTTATATAGATCAGACATGAATTTACTGATTTCCGCATGAGTTCTTATTGTATGTAAGTTGATTTGGTATGTCACAATGTGCATACAGTGAGGCACAGCTTACAGAAAAAGAGCTGATGTATCTAACCTACATTTTGAATGCTTTTTATTGGATTTTCAACCCAGTTTTCTATACACGCCGGTACAGGCACCATCACCTATTAGCATCTGTGTGGTGGGCACTAATACCCATTCATTAGTTGAGCACTACTGTGTGTGCACAGGTGTACCTTTAAACTGGTGAACACTTGCTAGCAAATGATGTAATGTCACAGATATGTGGTCTTCGTCAATGCTCCTTATCATTCTGAAATTATAACGACAGTATTGACAGTAAAAATTCAATATTACTTTGTACAGTCTGCAACTCAGTACTACTGCACGAACTCAGATTCTAAATATAACGGCAAAAGCTTCTAAGCTGAAGTGGGAGTGGGCCGGCCATGTCTGCCGCATGCACAAAGAGGTCTGTGCCAAAGTGACCATAGTGTAACGCCCGCAAGAGCCGCGACATCGTAGTAGACCCAGAACAAGAAGGCGCAGCTTTGGGACGTAGAAGGCTCACAATAAAATAGTAGATGTATATCTAATAAGCTTATTAATTGATTTAAAAATACGTAGGTAAGATAAGCCTGTTTTCTTGGGGAAAGTGTTTTATTTGAAAACATCTAATTGGTGACTTTTTTTAAGTTGATTAACACTGTTGTCCGAATAATATAATATATATATATTTCATTTTGAGGGACCGTATAGCTAGATACATACCATATATATAGAAAACATACTTTTAAAAACTTGCTTGGAAAATAAAATAAATTGTCAACAATAATTTTATCTAGAACTTATCTTTATTTAAAATTGTACAACTACAATACACGACGGCTGCCATTTCATCCAGCTCAGATCTTTATTTTTCTTTGTCTTTTATGTTTAGCTCTACAGGAGCTATCGTAATAATGTGAGTACTAAAACTACACAGCTCTCTAGAGCTGATACTGTATAAGTGTACTCATACCTTTCTACTACATACGTTACAAGTTGTTGTAATAGTGCTATGAAGTAGTTACTATATCTATTCCGTAACAATGTGTCAGTAAAATCCCGTAGGTTGAATCAATGCAAGCATTTGCACGTGACCATTAGGTATTTCACTTAGTATGTAAATTACCAACTATGTATAACACAAATGTCAATGTTTATAAGATTAGATGACACATATTGTAGTATGCTTGTATCTAATTGTGTGGCAATTGCAGTGTGCAAATACTTACTAAGTCACATCCAATTATGTATATATGCTTTACCTTCTACCTACTTCATATTTTGACGACTAAAACTAAACTAAATATAAACTTAAAATTAGCGTTGATTTGATAGTATGCGTTACCTACACAAAAATGATGTTAGAGATTTTTTATCTGAATTCCTTCTGTAACTTTTATTTAACAAAAACAAATGGAAAACCTGTGAACGCTATGTGAATATAGCATTTTTCATGACGTGTAGGCTATGAAAATAAGTAGGATATTAAAATATTAGCACAAACCAAATGCCACAAAATAGTCCGCGTACTAATTTGAAAGTGTATAATACCAAAAGCTTACCATGCAATCATTTGAGTGTGTGACCGCAAATATAATCACAATAGTTTAATATGCTAGAATAGCTCTAGACTAGACTTAAGTGTGGACTGTGCGCTAAATCTCCATTGATCCAGTATTGGTATAAAGTTTTCGTAGACGGAGGCAACGTTTTTATAATACGAATATGACTAATTATGCACATTATTTTACCACAGTGACCAATTGATTGCTAATAAGCACCCGAACCGGTCGCCACATCTATGGTCGTCAATCAGATTTTTCAATATTCTAAAAATCGTCGGTAGGCTTAGTATAAAGCGCACTTTTAGGCTAATAATAATAGGGTACGTAATGGTTTGTTTTTATTGCGGTAATAAAAAAAGCCAATACGAGTAGGTACGTATCTTATGGCATGTCCAAGGTCTATAAAACTATGCAATTGGATTCACGTGGTATCAATAAAACCATAAAAGCGGCGAGTAAGATTATACCATGCAAGGTCATAAATATTGTATAAATGTTATATTATGTGTTAACCTAACTTTACGAAATGTAATTTTTCAGCTTTAACTTGCCTCCAGGCACAGATTGGGAATTAATCTAGGTTTGTCCACCCATATTTAAACTTTGTACTGTGTAAGTAGTCAAAATTTGTAGGTAATTTAATAATAATTTGTAGGCCTTTGTAAGTTTTAATAATTCATCTTCTAGACGTACAGCTGGATCTTTTACGTAACTGACTCCCTATTATATCAGTGCACTGAGCTTTTAAAAAGTCAAGATTTAGTAAAGTTTAAAAACAACAGACAAGCATAGTTTTTGGGATATTTTACAGTGAAAAACTGTTAAAAAATATATGTTCGTGAATGATAAAAAAAGGTTCTAAACAAAAGCTATTGCTCTTTACTTGGGCTTTAATACTTCAATGCGGCCTACATTGAAATATCGGCACTACTATTTTGTTCTCGCTAAACCACGACAAAGACTACCTCTGAGTAGATTTATTTCGTTTGTACCGTTAGCTTTCGTGCTGACATTGATAGATTTATTCGAAGTAGGAACACCCCTTAACTCAATTTATTTGATTAATTAACTCGTAGTTAAAGTTTTGTTATTGTCTTACTGAATCAAAATTTAAAGTCAATTTATTTTACTGAATGAAATGACCAGTAGAGCAATCACTGAAGTTGTCAGCAATATGTCATCAACATGAAATAGTAGCAACCGTAATATTTTAACAATTTGCATGTTCCTGACTGGTTGCTCTACTGAGCCCGGAGTCTGAGTTTTGTTTTGATGATCAAAATGCATATCGAGAAGCGACTTGCGAAATATTTTGTACGAAAACCCGATAAGTGCCTCTAGCAAGAGATTTGCATACTAAATTTCTCCATACAAAAACTGCGAGTTTCTCGATTCTCGCAAATCAACATAACAAAACTCAGACTACGGGCTCTGCCTTACAAAAGCAAGACGTAGGTACGTATCTCTAACCTAACCACAGGAGTAACTCACTTTGATACGTAAGGAATAATTTATTTATTTGAACCAAGACGCATGACAAGTATCGCGGTACTAAAAAGAACATTATCTTTAATCGGAACATAATATGCGTTGCATGATCATAAAATTGTTTGCCATGTATTAAATTATTTTACTGTTTAGGTGCACTAGAATATTCGAGACATATCTGAAACTAGAGCAAAATCATAATATTAGTGAATGACAGATCAAATTAAAATTTTATGTTTATTTTATGTTTATTGAAAATAACTTAGCAAGTACATAGGACACATTAAAGCTTAGGGCTTAGGCTGTGAGCAAACTATAGCAAACTAAAGACAGCGACGAGGTTTAAAAAAAACTAATAATAATGTAACACTATTTAACATTTACTTGTGGATTACAAAACAACTTAATAACTTTAGGAAGGAAAGTTATTTTCACTGGCTTTACATCAAATTCTTCTTTATCTATTTCAATTGTCACTTCTGTTTCATTTTTCTGTGGTATCAACTCAACAGTTCTAGCATAAATAGGGCGGTTCTTTTAAAATATACCCGTTCTATTCATAAAATCCGGCTTAAAGAAGAGTTTTTTAAGAAAGAATATATCTTGGGTCTCACTATCGTGCTCCCCAATTTATTTTACTACTGCTCCGTGCCCCACACTAAAATTTTAACCCTTGGAAGAATCTACGTCAGTAGATTTGCTGACAGCTACCAGTGGTGTATTATAATAATTAAATTATCTTATGAAATAGTAAGCTAATAAGCTTGGAGATAAAAAGTCTTTGCAGATAACCATTATAACCATCTGGCTCGCTTAACAAATATTTATCAGTTAGCTCTACTCCAGAGTTAATTGATAAATTAGCCTTACCTACTTGAAGATATTATCTTCTCTCCTTGTAAAGTAGTTTTTATGTTGGAGTAGTAAAACAGAAAAAGGGGCTCGAAATATGTATGACCGTCTGTAATTCTAATCTGTGCTACCACTTACAATTAATGAATTAACAAATATATACCTACACAATTTAAATGTTTCCCAGAACAGCCAAAAGTAAAACATAAGCTTATTATCCTATCAGATATCCAAATACTTAAGTTGAAATAGATCGCATATTCTACACAGTATCATAAATGCAAAAAATTTCTACAACAATAGCATCATCATTATCAACAGCGACGGAAGTCCAATTTGAAAATTTACAGTAAATTATGAACTGATATTGAGAGTGTGATATATCAACTACGCGAGCAAAGTCGCGCGTTGCAAAGTTACAAGTGTAACATAATTTGTGGGTAATTATGTTTTTTAATTGCGAATACAAGAAGCCGCAGACTCCATTGTATCGTCGTCACCAAACCTGAGCCTCTTTAGCTATAATTTAGGTTTTCTTGCATCTTGATAATATAGGCATAATTTACTTAGTTAAATATTTACCTAAAATCACACACATATTTGCAAACTACTTTACATAAGTAAATATTACTTCTTACTCAATTTCATGAGAGCCTATTGACAAAAATCACATGATTTTTTGCGGTAAAACTTATTTTTGTTCAAAAAAGTTTTCCAGCTGCGAAACAAAATGAGTTTGGCCAACACGGTTTACCGGTTTGGTCAAATGGAATACATAGAAAAAGTAAAGAAGTAAAAAAGTAAAGAAAATCTAACATCGAACCCCACAAATTGAATCTTTTGATATTTCCTGTAAAAAGCTGAAATTATCAGTAGCCATTCTATCGTCTGCCAAAAGCATAAAATAAGAAACAATTTTATGGCTGACTTCAAAGAAAACTCTCAACAAGCTTGAAGCTTTCTAATATTATTGAATTAGAGTAATCTAGTTTTACTAATTTATTTTCTTTTATTTTCAGGTAAGATCAACGTTAATGCAGAGTTGTAAGGTGTCTACATACCTACATTAAAATACCTACAGGTATTTTTACATTAATATATATTTATTACGGGTTATGGACAATGAAATTTAAATTTAAATCATGTTCAAAGTAAATTCATATTATTGTGGCATTTCTACCAAGTAAACAAGCAAATGGTAGTAGGTAGGTACTCTTTGTAGAAGCCGGTATGTCAAGGAAAGGTCAATATCAGTAGGCACTTAGTGAGAGCAAGCTGAGCAATTTGGAGCAGACCCGTACCACCGAGGGCAGTTATAAATCGCTTAACCCTCCAGTTACCTATCCCCGTATTATCAATGAAGCAAGTTCGCGCAATTAGAATATGGCCTACGTAATACGTATACTACCGGGTCAGGTGTGCCATCTTAGAACCAATAGATATAAGGATTTTTTTCAGTTATTTCTGCTGTCGACGTACAAACTAACATTATTACCGGCGTTTCTGGTATTCTATCGACGTTTGTGATATGTTTTACGACGCCTATTTCTGTGACGACGACGGCGCGCGACGTTGTGATCATATTCTTTTTTTAACTTTTGCACCAAAAGGTCTAGTCGGCCTACTATAGTTTTAGCAAGGGTTTAGCATACCTACTTGTGTATTCTATTATATTTGCCTAGTGTGTAAATATTTGAACAAAGTGGAACATAGCCCAGATTTGGAACACAAACACACTGTAACAAGTGGGGTGGTAATTAAGTATTCGACATCTCGTTAGGCTGTTATCTCAAACGGCAAATATCGTACATAATTAATGTGTATTACGGATAAATTAACTTTGTGAATACATGAACGATTTTAAAGACCATGACAATGCGTGATTTATTTCTCCGTTGTGGATATAGCAAAGCCTTTGTCCAGACAATAAATTAAAAAAAACCAAACCATTCCTCATCGTTTAAATAACAGGAGGTTTTGAAAATCACATTTTATACCTACTTACCTACTTCTTAGCGTCGAATCTAGATAACGTCGAGGTTGCGAAAATCTTATCTCGTCATCTCATTTATCGAGCCTGTGTCAAACGAAGTTTAGCTGTATATTTTTATATCACATTTTTATCAGATTAATCAGATTCTGTTTGGTTTAAAAGAATAATCTTTTCATACAAGGTTTATACGTTTACAATCTTTTCATTTATTATTTCCGGCACCTTTTGTTAGCAGTCCTCCTTTGTTACATCTACTTAGATCCATCTCCTAAACTTCCTGAGCACAACATCTTGCCATTATAAGCACAAATATATTACATCTAAAATGGTAAAAGCTAATATTCTGGTAGTATTTTATTTAGTAAACATATTTTAAATCATAATTTATAAGTTTGTAAAACCAGGGAAACTGACTTCATTTTGACTACCTTCCAGAGTCAGAACTTAATCATCAGATAATGATGATGGGATTACTCTAGTCCAAATTAAGAACCTCATCACATAAAATAACACCACGTAAAACCTTATATTATCAAAACTTACTACATTTACTTAAATATGCGGTCTGAATTAAAATGAGCTGCGACTCACGACGACGTAGCAGGTATACTTACTTACCTATTAACAAAATTGGGATCTCATTTTACGACGCGCCATTTCTAACTGAAAATCAGAATTTCGAAATAAATGAAGACAAGAATCAATACTTTTAAATGTTATGTTACATCTTATTGCATCAAGTTTACTATTACCTTTATGTGCCAAAAAACTAAAGCATGTTATTTTATTTAGATTAATTTTCCAAGCACTCATTCTAATTCTAATTTTCTTAATTATTAACTCCTCTTGTAATTATTTTCGTCTCTTGTACCAGTTTAGGTGGAACATAATTAATTTATAGCACAAAGTCTATTACACAATAAGTCTATTAGTCTATCGCAATAGTCGTATTTTTGTCGCATACCAGGGGAGAGCCATAAATTGTGAGGTAAGCCGGTTGGAATGGCCACACGCTGTAATTCAACCGCTGCACAGGCGCTGCTTGCAAATTATACACGTAACAGTCGTAACAAACGAATGCAATAGAATTTGAGTAGGTACCTACTTGATTTACACATGTACATAACCAAAAGATATCAAAATTATAGATTTGATATGAACGGTTTTTCAACAGTTTTAAGCGTCAAATTAGAAACGCTTGTAAAACAGTTGAAAAACGCATTTGTACTTGTGGACTGCGGTACAAGTATAACTGCGAACGGATCCTAATTGTTTGTTTAATTTTTTTTATGTAATGTAGTTTGTTACTTCTTTTTTCTTGTTGGATTGGAACTATGTTAAAGTTATTTTTAACAGCTGTGTTACGTACATCAATGCATCGTGCGTGATTTTTTGCATTTATAAATTCCATAGCTGACGAGTATTGTTTTCAAAACAAAAACAGGCAGCGCCATCTGTGAAATAGCTCGAGAATATTGTGAACCGTAACAACTGGCTATGTTTTCAGTCGTCGAGCTGAAAGTTTTACCGTTTCAGCAACTGAAACCGTCTGCTGGCTTGTTTCCAAGTTCCTGCCGTTGAGGGGAGAGGGCGTTGCTTTGTGTTTGGTTATTTTATTTGGTTGACGATTTTATATTATTGGTCTACTGACAAACTAAATATACATAAACCCACTGACGGTCTCCAGGTACCACGTAAGTACCAAAAGATCTGAGGGATATCTACCATGCTTGGAAATACAGTTACATGAGCTTATTTCATTTTCTCAACCTGTTTATTTAATTGTACCGTGAAACAACGGGATCGGTTTTGGGTTGGTAAATAATTAATTTTAAAATTAATTAAACTGTAAACTTAAATCGCATCACCCAAAAGGTAAATTTAAAAGGCAAATTGACACGGCAGATGGTCATTTGCAGTTGCGGGCTTTAGCAGAGTTTCGGTCGTCGGCCCCGAACCCCGCCTCTGCTACTGACGTCATACTTGTGACGTCACTCCACCTGCTTCCGCCCCCAAACACCCTCAACTCCCCTCAATCCAAGGACTGAGAGTCTTCAGAAAAATTATTACAATCAGATACAATCTCACAATGCAAATATTATGTAGTGATTTCTTGCTAGCTAGTTAAACTCTCCTTCGCAGTTGAGAAACGGTACCTATGCAAACATAAAGTTTGATGAAATAGGATTATGAGCCTAACCCATGACATATGGTTTGGGAATAACTATTCTTCCTATACCTACTACAAGTTAATAGTTCAGATATGTCGGCAATTTAATTTTCATGTAGGTATATATTGGAACCTTTCTTGTATTTTTAGTGTCTACTTCAGAAAAAATTTAGTTTTTATCTGTTAAATTAATATTTTAGTTAAATTAATAGTTCAGATATCTCGGCAATTTAATTTTCATGTAGGTATATATTGGAACCTTTCTTGTATTTTTAGTGTCTACTTCAGAAAAAATGGAGTTTTTATCTGTTAAATTAATATTTATGCTACAGCGCCCTCTAGTGCAAAGAGCTTGTAGTACCTCTTACTTAGAGGATAGGAGGCTGTGGGTGGAGAGTTCCACTTTTAAGCAGAAACCCTAAAATGAAATCACGATTAAAAACCTGTCCTAGTCTATTAGACGGCCTATTTGATATTGCAGTTTTTTTTCCTACTTTTATCTTACGTATGTATTATGCTACTGACTGTACCTATTAGGTATCTAAAAACGGGCCAGAGAATTTTCTATAGCAAAGAAAATGATATTCTGTGACTTTGTATTTTACCTTCACGAGTATTATGTAATAGACGTTATTAATATTATACATAGTTACATTAACTTTGCGTTTCTAACTAAATGCTTAACCGGAATCTTTACTACAGTTTTGTCAAAACAAACGATTCCATTTTTATGCGTCAAATACACAGTAAAATGGCCATTTGACGGTTTAAGGGCAAGAAATATGTTCCCAAGGGAGAACATGGTTTTCCTCTCAAGCACAGAAAAAAAAACTTTTTGTACTATTCCAGCAAAATTAGATAGTAATCATGTTTTTTTCTACTATGACTATCTGTACTATACATTATACGAGAATTAGTTAATGTAGTTATAAATTTTTTAAAGTTTTTTGTAAAACTATGGGCTGTTTTCTTTAGTAGGTACCTACATATTCATTTGCCTCGATTTTACGTCGCTACTAAAACTATTTTTAAATGTAGAACAATATCCTGAATCGGTAATATATTACTATGCTAAGGTATGCGTCGTTTTTATATTATCCTATAGCTTATAGATTAAGTGAGATTAAAAATAAATTCACATAGATGTGAAACTCTTTCATTAATTTCCCATTGTACGAAACTTATTTTACATGGCTGGCTTATGTTGTTCAGTTCGTGTACATGTTTCAGAGTTCAAAAGAGTTTACAGCTTTGCGTCAGGAGTTTTGTATCTAGTCGTCCAATGTCGACCTACTGTGATGACCCAGAAGTCACCCTAAATATATTTTTTTCTGCCTAAGAAATGAAAGCACACATGTTGAACTAATGTCCAAGGCGAAACTAATCTTTTGTTTAACGAATAATTTTTTGCGTTTCTGTCAAACAAATTACCTAAATGAATTGGTTGCAGCTGCGTGGTTTTGAGAATACGCACAAAAGCTAACAGATATTGGTATCAGAGATAACGAATGCGATTTTAGACCTGTTCTGGGAAAAGCTTTTGTCTTAGGACTGGCGTCAGAATTTGTTATAAAAAAAAAAGGGTTAAAAACTACCTACCTATTTCCTGTGTTGCTCGGTTAAAGATGTACAAATGGCATGTTGGTTGCTTGGAGGTTTAGTAATATAATGGATGATAGAATAGTTAATTTTAAGAGCATGGTTATAGTTCGCGAATTATGACACCCATTATTTTAATATAAGGTTTATCCATAAGGATAATTAATAAAAATATAACCCATGTGCTACTGTTTATATAAATGTGATATTTCAGGATGATTTTACAAAACAGTTAATACTGTTAGCTATCAGCAAACACTCACATATAAATTTCAGTTTACAGACACCTACTGGTAGCGACACCTTGTGGTAACTCAGACGGGAGTTGAGAACTCTACCAATGAGCAAGAAACCAGGCTCTAGGCCACGCCCATGAGTTCGGAGGGAAGGCGAAGCCTGCGCACACGCTTAAATAGAATTGTGGAGAAACCTTCGCCCCAGTCGGAGATTTACAGTTAACGAAGCGCGCGGCATTTTTACTTAGATTCATTTACGCAGGCAGTGCAGTTTTGAAATTCAGTAGTGTACAGACGTGGCCTTTTGTTTTGACGCGAATCCTTTGTTTCTGTTATTAGCTTACCGTGGTGATTTTTGCCGTGTAAAGATTTAGTCAGGAGTGTAATGATTTGATTTGAACTTTAAATAAAGTATCGTAAATTAGATTATTTTTAGTGCCTGTTTCGAGTTGTTCCCAGAAAAGAGCTAAGTTCTAATTTTAAGTCTGTATGATTGATTTGGTAAAAGAGAAATAAAACGATAACTATTACCCTTATAGTGCATTGGACTCAGAAGACAGAGAGGTTTACCTAAATCAATCATACGTGTTGATTGTAATTTCCTAGATAATAATATGTCGCTTGTTCCCATCTCACTCTGAGATCCGGTTCCCAGATTTGAATTCTTAAGACTGTCTAAGTCTTGGCCAAAAGGCCTGTAAAATTAACTTGCCCTGGAATAACTAAGTAGGGGGGTCTTGGCGGGTCCGAATAGGTATTCGGATCCCTTCACGGCTTTCCGAGGCGATTGATGGGAAAGCGTAGTAGTCTGACTTGATTAGATTTCTGTTGAGATCAAAGCAATTCCGATTATCAGCTTATAATGCGGTGGTGTTATTCCGGAAACCCTATAGGGCTCAAAGTACTAATATAAAGCCTAGATTAAATCTAAACGTGATGGTTAAGTTTCTCTATAAGTTGTATGTTTAATTGGTAAGGGTTTGTACATGGTTTTATCTTGCATTTGGTTTCTTAATAAATTAATTATTACTGAGTTCGTTTAGAGTTTAATTCCTTCTTACTTAAATTCATTTCCTAGTTCACCTGATTAGGACAGGATTAAAATTTGTCTAAAGATTCATAATCATTGAGCTGAAGATAATTTTAGAACCATTCAAATATCCATCTTGAGAGTCTTGAGTAGATATCAGTCGATAAAGTTAATAATACTTTTCTGCTAGCGAATGCTATTAGCAGTACAATGAGCGATTGGTTATTCTTGTCTAAATCTGGTCAATTGCTCCGAGCTGAAAAAGTCTGACGGACTCACGGATCCACCACTTCTGTCATTGAAGATCCGTTTACACACCTTTCGACAAAGTCCAGTCTAGACTAGGAAGATGCACGGGGATTCTAGATACCCAATTTAAGTGCCACTCTGCTCCCGAGTATAATTGAACCACCAAATAACTAAGAGAATCCATTGCCTAAATCAAAGAGTTTGTTAATCACTGATTTTAATCCATATAAGTATGTATATCAGCTCAAGACTTTAGCATTATGTTCAAGTAATTAGTTCATACAGGACAAGGCAAATATCATTATTCAGGTAGAAACACTCTACACTGGTTCGAGGCTGGCGTCATCGAAAGCAGAGCGTACAGAACCTTACCCGTAGTTCACATTCACCCATACAATATTTTAAAACAATAGAATAGATTTCATAGATTTAATGAGCTAACCTCTAACAGGGGGTTGGGGCCATTACATTTGTTGCCGGTGTCCAGGATTTAGTTCAAAGTATTGCAAAAACGCTTTACTACTAAAACAAAGTTTCTGGTTTAAATAAAAAATAACACAACGTAGCTTTATTATTAATGACGATCACAAATATATAAAACAGATTTTTTACAGATAAATATTCAATTGTCTCATTTTTTATCTTTGTATTTTTATTATTTTATTAGCCGTCTTGTTGGGTGAACTATACATAAAATCATTTCTATTTCAGTATTCAAAATTTAATTTTATCATCGAAAATAACTCAGTAATCATTATTTTATTGTGCACGTTAAATTTAAATTAGCATAATGCTTGGTAGCACGCAGCACGTAGAGATTGAAAACGAGCAACACATGACCTAGGTTCCGTAGCATCAAATACTAAGAAAGATCAAAACCATCAACACACGAACTCCACATATATTTCAGGTTTTCAGGTGTTAGGCAGCGGACAACCAATAGACGAACTCTACAGAATTTTCAGGTTTTCAGATCTAAGACAACCAGCAGTCAGCAGAAGAACTCCGCAGAATTTTCAGGTTTTCAGATGCTAGGTAGCAAGTAAGATAAAATTATGCGACGAATAGATACGTTAAAGCGAGAGGGATATAGAGAATGTTAGCATGACGGCAGTATAATGAGATAAACGGATTTTCAGGTTCTTCAAGCGACAAGATTAATTCAAATATACCAAGATTAGATAATCTATTAGATGGCAGATCAAAACTGACTGGAACTTTTAATTCACATCGGTGTCGCTTATTCTATAAAACGAACGATTTATACACTAGATTTATTAACTTGTAGCTTTTAATTAAAAGAAGTACATTCATTCAGTAGAGAGGCAAGGTAGCGAGATTGAAGTATTTTTAGAATGCCTAGCAGGAGCCACATTGAAGGTGTAAGAGTTATTTAGTCATAGGTGGGTGACTTCAACTAGTAACAATACGCAGGTGCGTGAGAGCTCAGGTACTGTTTCTTAGAATTTAGGAAACCAAAAGGTGTCGAACGTCGACCTAGTGATTCAAGAGTAGATATTTCAGGCGCTTATTACATTTAAGGTACAGTTAGTCGAGGTTATTAGATTATTAAAAGACTTCTAGAGGCCGATATGATGATGATTATTTGAGATAAAGACCTCCACAGGCTGACATTATGATGATGATTATTTGAGATAAGAACTTCCACAGGCTGATATGATGATGGTGAATAATCTAGATAAGGGCTTTTACAGTCTGATATGATGTGATTAACCGAGGTAAAGGCTTCTATAGATTGATATGATGATGATTAATTGATATAAGGACTGCTACATGTTGATATAACAGTTATGACGATTATTCAGGATAAATTACTTTATGGCCAGGGTCTGATATTGATGATTATGAAAAATGCGATTATTGTTGCATTTAGCCCAATACACGAATAAAATAGATAAGTAAGATGGGATGTATGAAAGTCAAGTAAAGTGTGAACTCGGTAATAGATTTATGATTATAGATAGTACCAAAGAATAATGATTTATTACAAGGAACTGGTTTGATGTTTGAGAAATACTAACTAAAGTTTTGAGTGAGCGGTCAAGTAGTACTCGTGTGATGTATGAGAGTTGTGAGCGAAAATTGTATGTTATTTCTAATGGTTATTATTTCATAGGAATGATGATACGGCTATAAGTCCTTTTGTACCGGACAAGGCTAAACAAACATACGACATTCAGAAGTGAGGACGCAGGTTATGATTGGTTTGTAGTCTGAGAACAAAGGCTAAATTACTTAGAACAAACAGCGATAGACGCTTACGATGGAGTAAGCGAGATAGCGATAGAACCATATGTCCAAACAATAGATGTTTCAGAGAAGTAACGTGATGCAGTATTGTAAGTTTTACTAAAACACAAAGTGGTGTTTTCTAGAAATTCCAGACGAACAAAAGGTGTGTGCATAAAGACGAAATGGCGAGACCAAGGCAGTAACCAAATTCCCAGGCGTTTAAAAATATTAAACAATTAAGACGTTTATTTGGGTGTCATAAACTATTTTCAAAAATTCATTTGCTAGTACGGAGAAAAGACAAAAGGCATTGTGTAGAGTTGTAGATTTTTACGATAGAAGATAAAGTATGAATGAATCTTAGGGACAAAGAAATGCATTGAGCAGGATAGAAAGTTATTCTAGATACAGTTACGGTTATGCTAGCACATTTCGACATTAGTGAAAGATATTATTCATAAATAGATAACAATGATGAATGGATGAATGAAAGAAAATGCGTTATAGTACGCTTACATACTTAATAAACTAGGAACAACAAGCGATTAAGAACAGTACAGTGAGTGGCCTTATCGCTGAAAGCAGTTTATTCCAGGTATACTTTGGATTGAGATGATTTCAAGTGTATGCTAGATTGGTCAAGGTGTACAAATACCTATATGAGAATTGATGGATGAATGAAGTAAATAGTAATATAAGTGACTAGCTGCCGCCCACGACTTCATTCGCGTCCCGTTGGATCCCGTTTATTTTTCGGAATAAAAGGTATCCTATGTGTTAATTCAGGTCACGGACAATATAATATATTCCAAGTTTCATTCAAATCGGATCAGTAGTTTTGCGTGAAAGAGTAACAGACATAGATACATACATAGATCGCTACAGACTTACGCGTTTATAATATTAGTAGGATATCGGTACTTTGAGTTGCAAGTAGATAAACCGTCAGAGGGTGGCAAGGCCTTAGAGTTTATGGTAAAGAGCTGTTAATAAACGATGATGATGTATTAGATAGTGACAGAGTAAGATTTATTCGCTATCATTCATAGTTTGACTAAGGTTAAGTTTTATTATGTAATATTAAGTTGGTAATCCAGTCAGATTATACGTTTTACCGGACTATTACGAACAATGGAGAGTTACGATTTTGATCGATACGTATGTATGTATATAAGTATGATTGTCTGCATTTTTATAGCTTTCGAATGGCAATGGATAAGTGTGAAATGATCTAGCTGGCTCATCATTATACTATTATAAGATGGTTTCATTAAAGTATTGTGTATACAGAAGGAATGGACGATTAATTAATATGTGTGAGAATAATATAGTTGGTTCATAATAATATTAATGAGTGATTTATTTATGGTATTAAGTATACACAAGGATCAGACGATTATATTGCTGAGGTTTCATCAAGGTACACATCGTGAGAAGATATATGTCCAGGTCCACGAATATTCATCCGCAGTTGGATTTGGTCAAGGCCAAGAACCTTGAACAGGTGTCGAGCAGTTGAAAAGAAAAATGAGCGCGTTACAGGAAAACAATGCCAAATAGTTATGAACAATAGAAGATAGTTGGAATAGCGATAGCGTTATATCGTAAGGCGAGATAGTTAAGTTTTATGATAAAAGACAGCACATTGTTTTATAAGCGTAAAGGAAGGTTTTTAGAACGTACTAATATAAGACTTAAAAGAACTAGGTAATGAGTAACCTTGTGATGGAAATAAAGTTAAGCCGAAAACAATACCCCAGGTGGACAAAGAATCGAATCTTACAAGAAAGTTTGTATTGTTGTCTGAAAAGCCGTATGCAGTAAGTGCGAAACCTTACGCAGGTGGTTATACAGCGGTAAAGGAAGGCGGTCTGATAAGAGAAATTTAATGCTATTCATTTGTTGAGATACGAAAAACACCTGCAAATAAGTAGAATTACCATGATTGTAGTATTATCAATCATGTGAATAAAGTTATAAATAAGTTATGGTATATAAAATATTTTCTTTAATAAATAATAATATTTTCTTTAATAAGATAGATATTACGTAATCCTAAGTTTTCAGACACAGTTTGGTCTGAGGGTGGCTGGAAGTTTAAAAGCTTTTGTGAACTACAACAGTAATACATAATGAGTACGAGTGGTTCTAATCATTACAATTATTTACTAATCAAGATTTTCAGAAGTTTATGAAAAGTTTTTATACTCGAAGAACGATGGTCTTCTTCATATCAAAATTTTCAGAGGGTGGAATGTGATGACCCAGAAGTCACCCTAAATATATTTTTTTCTGCCTAAGAAATGAAAGCACACATGTTGAACTAATGTCCAAGGCGAAACTAATCTTTTGTTTAACGAATAATTTTTTGCGTTTCTGTCAAACAAATTACCTAAATGAATTGGTTGCAGCTGCGTGGTTTTGAGAATACGCACAAAAGCTAACAGATATTGGTATCAGAGATAACGAATGCGATTTTAGACCTGTTCTGGGAAAAGCTTTTGTCTTAGGACTGGCGTCAGAATTTGTTATAAAAAAAAAAGGGTTAAAAACTACCTACCTATTTCCTGTGTTGCTCGGTTAAAGATGTACAAATGGCATGTTGGTTGCTTGGAGGTTTAGTAATATAATGGATGATAGAATAGTTAATTTTAAGAGCATGGTTATAGTTCGCGAATTATGACACCCATTATTTTAATATAAGGTTTATCCATAAGGATAATTAATAAAAATATAACCCATGTGCTACTGTTTATATAAATGTGATATTTCAGGATGATTTTACAAAACAGTTAATACTGTTAGCTATCAGCAAACACTCACATATAAATTTCAGTTTACAGACACCTACTGGTAGCGACACCTTGTGGTAACTCAGACGGGAGTTGAGAACTCTACCAATGAGCAAGAAACCAGGCTCTAGGCCACGCCCATGAGTTCGGAGGGAAGGCGAAGCCTGCGCACACGCTTAAATAGAATTGTGGAGAAACCTTCGCCCCAGTCGGAGATTTACAGTTAACGAAGCGCGCGGCATTTTTACTTAGATTCATTTACGCAGGCAGTGCAGTTTTGAAATTCAGTAGTGTACAGACGTGGCCTTTTGTTTTGACGCGAATCCTTTGTTTCTGTTATTAGCTTACCGTGGTGATTTTTGCCGTGTAAAGATTTAGTCAGGAGTGTAATGATTTGATTTGAACTTTAAATAAAGTATCGTAAATTAGATTATTTTTAGTGCCTGTTTCGAGTTGTTCCCAGAAAAGAGCTAAGTTCTAATTTTAAGTCTGTATGATTGATTTGGTAAAAGAGAAATAAAACGATAACTATTACCCTTATAGTGCATTGGACTCAGAAGACAGAGAGGTTTACCTAAATCAATCATACGTGTTGATTGTAATTTCCTAGATAATAATATGTCGCTTGTTCCCATCTCACTCTGAGATCCGGTTCCCAGATTTGAATTCTTAAGACTGTCTAAGTCTTGGCCAAAAGGCCTGTAAAATTAACTTGCCCTGGAATAACTAAGTAGGGGGGTCTTGGCGGGTCCGAATAGGTATTCGGATCCCTTCACGGCTTTCCGAGGCGATTGATGGGAAAGCGTAGTAGTCTGACTTGATTAGATTTCTGTTGAGATCAAAGCAATTCCGATTATCAGCTTATAATGCGGTGGTGTTATTCCGGAAACCCTATAGGGCTCAAAGTACTAATATAAAGCCTAGATTAAATCTAAACGTGATGGTTAAGTTTCTCTATAAGTTGTATGTTTAATTGGTAAGGGTTTGTACATGGTTTTATCTTGCATTTGGTTTCTTAATAAATTAATTATTACTGAGTTCGTTTAGAGTTTAATTCCTTCTTACTTAAATTCATTTCCTAGTTCACCTGATTAGGACAGGATTAAAATTTGTCTAAAGATTCATAATCATTGAGCTGAAGATAATTTTAGAACCATTCAAATATCCATCTTGAGAGTCTTGAGTAGATATCAGTCGATAAAGTTAATAATACTTTTCTGCTAGCGAATGCTATTAGCAGTACAATGAGCGATTGGTTATTCTTGTCTAAATCTGGTCAATTGCTCCGAGCTGAAAAAGTCTGACGGACTCACGGATCCACCACTTCTGTCATTGAAGATCCGTTTACACACCTTTCGACAAAGTCCAGTCTAGACTAGGAAGATGCACGGGGATTCTAGATACCCAATTTAAGTGCCACTCTGCTCCCGAGTATAATTGAACCACCAAATAACTAAGAGAATCCATTGCCTAAATCAAAGAGTTTGTTAATCACTGATTTTAATCCATATAAGTATGTATATCAGCTCAAGACTTTAGCATTATGTTCAAGTAATTAGTTCATACAGGACAAGGCAAATATCATTATTCAGGTAGAAACACTCTACACTGGTTCGAGGCTGGCGTCATCGAAAGCAGAGCGTACAGAACCTTACCCGTAGTTCACATTCACCCATACAATATTTTAAAACAATAGAATAGATTTCATAGATTTAATGAGCTAACCTCTAACAGGGGGTTGGGGCCATTACACTACTACCTAAAGTTTGCTACAGGCGATGGCAGCAAGCTCGCATTCATTTATCTACTCCCCGGAATGTAGCTTATTTGCGTAACCGTCTACGTGCGTAGACTCTCGTAGCCCGTAGCACCCGTAGCTTCGTAGCAATGCGTAGAGGAGCTCGGGTGAATTGCAGATTCGAACTTAATATGTTCGTAGGAAGTATATTTTATTTTGTTTATTTATATCTCGTAAGAAGTTCGGAATCGACGGGGAACTGGTAGGCGTTCCTAATTAGGCGTCTTGAAGCTATTTGGTAAAAATAAACAAAATAGCCTACTAAACGATCAATTAACGTCAGGCCGCAGAATTTCAATCTACTTGGCTACGATATGATAAATAGTGTCAAGCTTCAAGCACACCTGAGAGTTCGATCCCGTGGAACTGCAGCTCAAAAATCGATTAAGTTCGAAAGCGGAGTTGAGGTCTCGAGATGGAGGGTCCTCGTGGAGAGTTAGGCGAGTGGAGGGGGCGCATGCGCGGGGTGGGGGCACGCGCTGACGTCACGCAGTGCCCGGCCTGCGCGCCAGTGCCGCCCGCGACCGCGCGACCAGTCACGCGCGACTCCCGCCCTAAATCTCATAAACACGTTCACGAGCTTCCAATGATTCTCTCTAACAACTCATAACAGTTTACTAACACACTGCCCAGGCCTGGTGATCAGCCGTTGAGCCACGTGTCCTGTGATATGGCTCCCCTGTGACCAGGCGCGCATCTCCCTCTGTTTATCATGAGTATCCATTGTTTATAGCAGTATCTAGGTAATGTATCATGTAGCTCCTTAGGTCACCTTTGGTGACGGTGCTATGGTTAATTCAGTGCGCTTGTTTGTATATCTAAATTAGATTACTTGCGGATTCTACTAGACAGGCATACTAAAGTTGTGCTAATTTGATTGAACATATTATGCTTTCTTCAACACTAAATTGCCAGTGTAGCTATGTGCAATAGACCTACATAGCACATAGATAAGTTTTATGAATGAAACTAGTAGGCACGTTTACTAGTGGTAAGTTGAGATCGAGTCAACTACTGGCATCAGTTTTTTCTCAAGTGGGCACTGACTCTCCATTGCAATCCAATGATCTTTGCACTTCGATGCACCTTATTTTCAAATGTACAATCTTGTGACTATTGCGATAAAAACGCTGCTGAAGAACAGCGCTGAGCCCTCAGTCTCCCACTTCATTATCTTATAGCAGTATAGCTACCATAGGTAATATATGTACTAATTGTGCTTTTGGGGTATTAATTACAGCTAAGTTTAATAAAACTTAGGTATATTTTGATAACATACTCCCACATCCTCTAAAAAAACAAAGAAATTATTGTGTTGGACATACTGAAGTCGAAACACTACCGAGCTTGCATAGTCTTACTTTTTCCGAATCATCGTTACAAAAGATTGGATATTATTTAAACTATTTTCTATACATCTATACAAATATTATAAAGAGGAAAGGTTTGATTTTTTGTTTGTTTGTTTGTTTGTATGAATTGAATAGGCTCCGAAACTACTGGACCGATTAAAAAAATTCTTTTACCATTAGAATCCTACATTATCCCTGATGAACATAGGCTATATTTTATCCCGGAATTCCCACGGGAACGCGAATTACGCGGGTGAAACCGCGAGGCGCTGCTAGTAGGGCATAAGTTCACTAAGAAGTTGCCACCGTAACTATTAAATAAATAAAATATTCATAGATGTTTCGCACAACGTCCCAAACTAAACTAAACTTACTATGGGAACTACATAGATTACTGATAAAATACATAAATAAGTAGGTACTTTTTTTTGTATATGTACATACCGGTATGTATAGTAACATGCATAGTATAGTAACATCCAGATATATGTATATAGAACAAACAGTTGTTTGGTAACTCACAAAACATATTTGTTCTTAGTGGAGATCGAACCCTGAGCTGTGCTATACGCCGGTCGATCTAAAATATCGATTAAGATAAAAATATTAAATTCATGGATATTTTACACAACCATTTCTACAACTGAGCTGAGTTGTACTAAAAGATACAGTACCCAAGTTCTAGCTAACAACAAACCAGTCTAACCTCTCAGTGTTGAGAACCATACAATGTCCTGGGGACGGTTTCGGAGCATGTTACGGGTGGACATTGACATGTCAGAAGGAACTTGAAATTCCTTAGCAGCACGCTCGTGGCAAACTCGAGAGTGGCTCGCGAACCAAATGTAGTGTTTTTGGGTACAAAATAAAAATAACGACGAATTCTTAGACACTAGACGGCAACGACAACTTCACTGTTATGTGGAGCGTTTCCACGCTAAAAACAGCATAGTAATATCTGGGTTCATACATCCTTATTTGGTTGTAAAACATTTATCTATGCCTCAACCTTCTGTTATGGTTACAGTAACGGCTCGCTAGTGAGTACTCGTCTGTGTTCGCAGATCGATTTAGCGGGTGCTCTAAAACTCCTGTATTATTCATGTTCACTCTGTGTATTATTTAAATTAAGCACTTAAAGCTTTTGCTTTGGTTCAATATTCATTTAATTTCTCAACCTCACCGCTTTTACATACCTACGACAGTCTTTCTTAATTTATTTTTTATTAATAATAAATGTAGTCTTCATTATAATTACGTTCGAAGTAACGTTTAACGGATAACAAACTTTTTTGCACAATCCAACATTCGTTGGAGCAAACGAATCCTTGAGTGGAGACCGCGTTTAGGCAAGCGTAGTGTGGGACGCCCTCCGGCAAGATGGGGCGACGATCTGAGACATGTAGCTGGCAAACAATGGATGAGAAGAGCCGAAGACCGGGCTCAGTGGCGCGTCTTGGGAGATACCTACGTCCAGCAGTGGACTGATATAAGTTGATGATGATGATGATGATGATGAAACTTTTTTTTCTTAAACCAACATAATTATTATGTCTCGCACTGGAGGTCCGCAAACCCTTTATAAATATTATTACTGAATTTTAACGTTCAAATTGGTAAGCGTTGGTTCACTCAACCGTGGGCTTCCATCTTTACAGGGCACCGATCACGTGGTATAAAAATAAATATCCCTGAAAACCATTTTAACTAGAATCTGAATAATTATTTTATGCAAAAACCAGTAAACATAAAAAAAATACTTTATGGGTCCTATCTGTATTTTTTTTCTACGTTTGTTTCAGATTTGAGTTGGCCACTAGCTCATACGAGCTTGCTTGCTAGATTCTTAGTGATAACCATTGACCCAAATTCGCTGATATAAAAGGTTTGATACCTTGTAGAAATTCTTTTAAATCTTTTTCAATGAAATAAGTTTTTCCCAATTTCACTTTTGAGTGTACTTTCACTTTGTACAACTAATATTTCCTTTTATGCTTCTACTATGTAGTTAAAATAATTCCGTATGCTATCCACTTGACTAAGCGGACTTAGCTAACTTAGTTGCCGATCATTAACAAATTGATATTGGTCAGGTTCAAGTGGTTTAATATAACCCTAAAGGGGGTTCAATAAGTCCGAAAACTCGCGTGGGCGTACACTCTTGTATCCCACGCTTCCAATCGGGATTTTGAAAGAGTTAGGCAGGTTTTATATTGATCTAAAAAAAGATAAAAAAAAACTGATTTTTACAACTTGTATCATTTTACTGCTAAAATTATGGCATTTTTTCCATCCAGCCCACTGGCTGTCACCCAAAATACAATATATAGTAATGGAAACTTTGGCTGTCATATTTAGCATTCATAAAATCTACATTCAAATGTGTTATTTAAACAATTTAAAACCAGTTGCTAATAAGTATGCCGTATTTTAGTATTAATTGATTTGGGTAATGCTAAGGTTGTAAGAAGTAGTTTTTGAACTCCACTACTTTTGAATTCGTGATAAATTAAATGTTAAGTAAATAAAATATGCAATAAAAATAAACATTTACTTTAATTAAATACCGATTTATTTACAAGATAATTATCACAGTAATCATCACAAGCTGAGCTCAATATTTGATACAGGTGTGATGTAGGTAATACAGATGATTATGAATCTATAAAAACAGTCTATAGGTACTTCAATCAAATCTAGTATTTCTAAAAAAGTTCAAACCGATGCGCGACGATGACTATTTTTTTGTAAATCAATCACAAACAATTTATATTATACCAAACTAAAAGGCTACATAATAAATCTTTCACAATTGTTGCTTGTTATTGTAATAGATCCATTAACATTATCGGCGAATATTTCTATAAGTTACCTAATGGAAACCCACGGTGTTGTGGTAAAAGCAGCTCTCAAAACGGTGTTTTGCTACACAGTGTGTATATAAATCATCGGTCTTTGATGTCTAAAGATCTTGGGTTAATACATTTACTGTTGTGTTTGTGATTGGAAAATAAATGAGTTCTGTAGCAAGCAAAATTATTTTCCAAGGAAATAACACAGGCTTTATTTTTACATAAAAAGTATTTTTATATTGTAGCTTCTGAACTAAATAATGAAAAGGGAAATAATAAAACCTTTAGTAGGTCAAGTACTATACTATAGTCAAAAAACATTATAAGCACTTTGCGTTCTAAGGATTCCGCATTATTAAAACACGTTACAAAATGTCATCTAGTAGCATCTAGGCATCTATAGTAGCATCTAGGCATCTAGCTCCAACCTTAGCTGAGTTTGTTTTGTACCATGACACAATCTTCATCTTATTATAGTTGGTGCATTGTTGCTAAATCTGTTGTCATCTCTTTTCGTTGACATGCAAGTGAGAAGAGCATTTTTTAAAGCCGTGCTATAATGACAGTGAAATATGAATAAAGGCCAATTTTTACAAAATTCTTACTAGTATCCATCATTTTAAACTATTTTGTATATGTCACTATTTTCGAGATCAAACAGAACAGACACAATACGGGGTGCCTTAAAATATGTATGGTAAGTAAGCAAAATAAGCTTTATTTTGCCACGTTACTTTTGCTCTACGACGACGTTTGGAAATCCGATTTACTTCTATGAAAAAACGTTATGCAAAATAAAATCACGATCTGAGTTCAGGGCGAACTTATAGTTTATGGTTGGATCAACGTACTAAAAAATCATTATGAGTAATATTTACATCATACATCAGGTGTTAGAACATCAGGTAGACCATCGGCTGGTTCTATCATGTACTAAGTTGTATAAAAAAAAAAACTATCTGAGACCCAGTACTTAGATCTACGCAACATCACTTTCGCCAGAAAAGAGAATCAGCAGGAAGCTCATAGAACGAAATTCAACAGCACATCCTTCAACGAACTCTACTTATACAACGAATTAAAGCCTATTTTATAAAAAAAGTACTGTAAAGATGACACAGTTTGAAGTCACTGAGGTAATAGTGAGTGAGTCGCGCGGCGTGTGTCAGTGAGATGGCGAGTGAGTGAGCGGCCCTGGGTGGGGGCAGCTCGCGGCGGGCGCGTTGTGATGCGATGGGCCAGGACTGGTGCTTCCGACGCAAGAGGAAGCGAAGCAGCAGTCAGGAGGACTCCCAACCGCATCCCAACCGGTAAACTTTCATGCTTTCTTGCTTTCTTCTAAACTTTAAAACAAGTGCAAAGTACCAAGCGGTAGCATTTTCGTGGAAGGCGTATGCAGCTGCAGATTGGCAGACTCGTTCTCGCTGCTCTACTGGTGACATGACAGACTCCACCTTGAACCTAATTTTTGTAGCCCTCTTTGGTTTTATTCTGATCAACAAAACCATAAAATAAATGTAATAGTATGATAATACGTCATGATAACGCGTGAGTGTAGGTATGTACTCTGCAGTCTGCATCTACACCAAACACTCACGTAGTCTCTGATTGATAGCCACTATAAAGATTGAGGTACATAAGTAAATAGAGTACCTACTAGGAAAACTTAAATTGAAAACTGGAGTCACTGTTTGCAAATGTGTTTTCAAAAAATATTATAAAAATAAATGGCATAAAAAAAAGATTGTTTTACCCCTCTATTTCTCTTCGATTTTCGTGGTCTTAATCAACCGGTTCAGGCTTAACATACTAGTTCTGGGACATCCAGTACTTGTAGATCAAATGATTAGCTGCTGAATAATTTTCCGCTGTAACTAAATAATAGATACTCGTACCTAAGGGGTTACTTTTATTTACTGAGAGCCACTTTTTTACATTGTGTATCACATCGAACAAAGCCGTGGAGAATTCTAAACATAGATGCATTCTGCGTCCTACCGTAGTTGTATACGAGTAAGTATAACGTGTGTCGGTGGAAAGTGGTCCCTGTTGAGTTACAAGCAGTGCTCCAGCGGCAAGTGGGTAATTGCATCTTAATGGGCTCCGTGGATGCGATTAGCCGCTCAATACAACGCTAGTCTCGAGAGATGGGAACGTTATAGGTAGTTTAGATACCCTGTAACGTGTTAACGCCTCTCTTATCTTTTCACATGGTATTAGTAGTGAAAACAATTCCAGTAACAAGGAGTTTACCAGTATAATTAGGTCCTGTTAAATGGCTTAGTCAGATGAAAACGATTACCTCTAGTAAATGTATTTATTTTGGGTGCCCTTTTTCACGAAAGTATATTCACATTACAATGTAATTCAGTGGTAGGATAAAATTCAAATATAATTCAATGTATTTTAAATTTATTATTCTCGTAACAAACCACTAATTACGGTCGTAGGACCCAAGCAATAAATCACCTGACCTCTATTACCTACGTACACGTAAGAAGTACCTTCATACGTGTACGCAATTACTGCTATTATTATGTAATGAACGCATGCGTTGAGGCCATGATTTGCCTACATTTACCCTAATCACATTATTCATACATTAATCTTGAACACAGGCAGTTAATGTATAATACGTTTATACATCGTACAATCAACTGTGGAAGTGGGCCGTAATTGCATCTACGTGCAATCCCAGAGTAATTATCTTTGGCCACAAGCGTAATAATACGCCGCCGGGCGGAGATGGCATGCCAAGGTAAGCCTCATTGTGTTCTGTAAGAGACATGAAACAAACGTACTGTAACAATCAGCTTCCAGACTCCAATGAACAACCCATCATTGATATTTAGTTGATTTCATTCTCGCCAGATGCCAATGACCAGACAGAACAGGCTTACGGCCGACCGTTTAGGTAAGCGGTTACCATCGCCTATTGACATTTGTAACACCTACCTGACCTGCACTTGTGAAGCATTGAGAGTTGACCAAGCTCCAAGGTCACTTTCAAGAGTTGGTAATTCTGTAATAACTTGTGGTAGTAACTGAAAACATACTCAGAGTCTATCAGAGTATGCGCTATCACTAAAACACAGATACATAGATTTAGTTGCCACACCGAGTCAGCGTCGGATGACAATACAACACTCGAAGAACCTATTGATGCTGCTTCAATGTTTGTTTGGAGAGACTGCAGTATGAAATTATACAGAAAACGATAGAATATCAATAATACCTATGCAACATGGTCTTCCAGGGTTAATATTGTAAAACGTTATCAGAAAGTGTAGAATTTATAAAATGTAATGTATAAATACAAGGCAATATTGAACGGACACCTAGAGCTGACCGAAAAGGTTAACGACATTCACTAGCAAGTACCAACACATGCACTAGAATAATAATGGACAATTACAGGTTTATTCTAGGTATTCAGGTACGGTAGAGCTCTATGTGTCTGCAGACGTCACGCATCACGCGATGTATCACCAGCAGAACCAAATACGTGGCCATGGTTTCTTTTCATAGGTACACAATTTTTCGCCTTTTGCACTGGAAAACCATTTAGCACCTCATTTATTTCATGTTGGTTAGGCGAAAGACTAATCCGTACCTGAATGAAAACGAAAATTTCATTGTCCTTGACCTGAACATCGCTGCAATAAAGTTAAGGAGCTTAACCGTATGACAAGTTGAGATAATGAGATAAGCTCGAACGTGTGCTTAAGGCGAGAAACGGTGAAGGACCGAGTGTCGCGCGCCGGTCAAGTTCAGCAACGTTGGTGGCCAGACCGTACGCTGCAATTTGTCAGTTCTCTAATATGTATACTTTTCAATATCAGTATATTTTTTTTGCTACGCACCTACCCATGATGCTACTGGGCTGGTCAGTTGACAACTGCACTCTAAGTATTTTGTACTATTAAATCAACACCATGGTCAAATTCAGTAAACGAGTAAACTGTCGTATTGTTTCGAAGTGAAAAGCTAATACCCTGTTTCTGTATAAGCATAAGCATATCTATGCCTCAAACTACTTCGAGGATCGCGTGATCAAGAAACGTTTTGTGCCTTGTTGCCAATAGTATTAACGTGAATAATAGTAAGAAAGCCATACAATACAATTTTCTCGTCGTTCGTACAAGTACAAGTAGTAATCTTCTACGCTAAGCTTAAAGGTATTATACTGAAATCAGTCACGGTGATTCGTAGCAAGCTTCAGTGGAGACGTTAGATTTTGCGTGACCTAAAAACGAACACATTTCAGTTCACCTATGAAAATGATCCTTGGGAACGAGGTGTAAGCGCCACTTCTCCCCGCCAAGGTGGTGAGTTGCGTCGTTTCTTAGTAGAGTTGCGTGCCGACGGCGGTGGCGGCGACGTACGCATGCTCGGCGGGCACCCCGTGTCCCGCACCCGCTCCCCCGCTAGCAACATGGCGGCGAAACATGGCCGCCGGGCAGCCGCAGGATGCTCTGTGACGGTGCTCCTGTCCGAAACGACGTTGACACCGTCGATTTCCTGGCGCGCTCTACACCTTAACACGTACATCCGTACAGGAACGCGCCGGTGGTATCATCGATTTATCGTTCGCGGTGAACCTCTACAGCCACCGAAACGGACCGCGCGTGCAACAAGTGACAGCTTTATAAGTTTCTAATAAATAAACGACACATCTTTATTAGATCGTGGTGCTATTGTAGGTCACTTATAGGTAAATATAGAACGTGCCCTTTCGACCGGTGGTAGCGGTGCGGGTGAGCCGAGCAGTGAGTGACGTCGGCCGGTGCTCACGTTCCCCTCGCCGCGTCGAGCAACATCAACAACGTCGGCGGCAGCCGCGTCAGCGTGACACGCATCCAACCGAACGCATCTTCGCTTAAATAACATCGACATTCACGGACAATGCTCGTGAGGCTCGTCAGTCTGGCACAAGGTTTTCTATTCGAAACACATATTATGGCGTGTCATCGCAATAGGGTTATTGCGATGACGGAGGCTCAATAAGATACCTACATAATAGCTAGTCGACCTTTATCCGACAACAATGCTTGATTAATTTTCGCCTAATCGAATCGATAATTGCGATCTAAAGTGGTCTCCACGGCACGGTTAATGACTATCAATAATGACGATAGCACGAGTGCATCGTATAGAGCGCGTGGCGGCGGCGGCGTCGTCGGCAGGCCGGCGGCGTCGAGCTCAGTGTTGCGGCGGTCGCGGCAGCGGGTGAACCGCGAAGCGTGCGTGCAACGCGCGTGGCATGCCGACAAACGCGTACCATCAATACTGACTGTGACGTGAGATGAAGATTACTGTGTAAAGTGGTTCCGATGTATAAAGTAGGAGTGCGTTCGGGAAGGTTGCGCCGATGTCGTTGTGTACGGATGGCGCGGTAGGGCAGCATGCTTACGTTTGTTTTCGTGGTGTGGTCGGCAGCGCGCGCGCTGGGCTGGACCAGCGAAGCGGTGGCGCCGGCCTCGCCCGAGACAGAGGAGGCTCCGCTACTGCCGCGGCTGCGCTCGGCACGCGCCTCCAGCGACCTTTCCACCCTCAGCACCACCACCACCAGCTCCAGCCAGACCAGCACTGGAGATCATTCAAAGAGGTCCATGCCTCGAATCTTCCCTGCCTCTCTTTTCATGTTTACTACCAAGTTTTTAACTGTTAGTAGGTACAAAGTTGCTAGGGTATAGGTACTTTTAAGGACCTTGATTAAACTTAAATTATTGAACTTAACCTAACTAATGCCAGCTATTTCTTAAAATTATCTCATGCATTAGTCGGCTTTTAAAGGGAATTTTTTTTATCAAAATTTTTATCAGTATCATTGGTCTAGATTCTAGATCCTTATATGCTGAATGATACTGATAAAATTCCCAGTGATAAAATTAAACCAGCCTGTCTATTGGCCATGGTTCTTATCTTTATTCTTTTGTCAATTACTCGTTAGATCTGTGAACCAGCAATTCCAATCTTATCAATATCAGTGGCATTGACTTGGTATTGTTCAACTGACGATACCCTTCTTTCATGCTGATCATAATTATTCAGATAGACAGTTCCTTGGCAGATTATAATTAATACTCAGCCGATAACATCGTGCAAATCATCAACATTTTGCGTCAGTCAAATGATTACTCTAACCGAGCTCCCAAGGCCTCCAAATCGACTAGCTAAATCCAATACGTATGCGTGTTTGTTTTTATAAATATTTCCATTTTTTACTAGGTTTATGCATTCTACTTTTTGTGACACAAAAAAACCTGCAGTTGATGTTTATGGAACAAGTTTGGAAGTAGGTAGGTAAGTAACATAAAAAGTGATCAGTATTCCCTGAATTTGCCCTGAAAGTATCATTAATTGCCAGAAAATCACATTTCACCGCGACCGACATCAAAAGAAGTCAAATTTTATGGCCATGACTCTGTTAATTAGGAGTCAAATCTAATTTTTCTGTACTAAGTAATAATAATTGCAATGTTCATAGCAGAAGTTGATTTTATTAAAATTATTTGCCATATACAAAGACTGTTTATTTTTCATTACAAGCATATTTACCTTCCATCAAAAAATACTGCGTTCAAAATTGAAATCAACTTCAACTTTTTTTGAAACTTATTGTCACAATTCACTCAAAAAGATGAAAATGTGACGTCAACTGCCAGATAGACACAATATTTTGTTAACTAAAATTAGCTTTAGTAAGACGCACTAGGATGAATTTATTCCGTTTTTTAGTATGTGTAAAGGCAAATCGCTCCCAATATTAACGTAATGACAGAAGTGAAATTAAATAATAATTACTAAAAGAACATTCAATAACATCGAAGGTTCTTTTGAGTAGCATGCCTTTCAGTGGAGCATCTAGAGTGGAACCCGGCTATGTGTGTCAGATACTTGGGTGTCAAAGAGTTCACTGAACCAAAATATCACACTTTTATTTATTCCACGATTTGCAGCTATAAATAGTAGATTATTTTACAAGGGGATAAAGCAGTGTCTTCTGTCGCGGGTGACGATTTAAATCGCGAGCGTAATGAAGGACTCGAGGTTTACTCCCGAGCGTAGCGAGGGCGTTAAAAACTTAAATCACGAGCGAAGCGAGGGATTTAACACGAGTCCTGAGTATAGCGAGGGATTTAAGTTCACCCAAGACTAAGACAGCTTTATCACCGAGGAAAATACTCTACTTTTCGTACCATTTGCGAAAAAATTAACACAATAATAATATGAGATAGCATTTTAGAACATTAACTTATTTATAAAAATAAATTAAAATAAACTTAACGTTTATGTATTTGAAGAAAACAAAAACGCGGCATTTTCCTAGACTAATATTTTTTTGTCGGAAAAGCAAAAGCATCAAGCTCATACGGCCTGCATAATAAATGCGTATTCCTTTTTCAAAAAGATGTATAATGCTTTATATACAAACTCAATGGTGTAAACACAGATGTAGTTCAGTATAAATTGTATTCCAAATTTAAATCACTTTCTCCCCCTAGAGGATGAAAGAAATCCAGTACAATTTTCTCTCCCTGTTTTTAACAGATTAAAAATGACTATTGTTATGTTCGCTTTTTGTGGCATAGAATGTCACTTTTTTGAGCAAGTGGTACGAAAACTCATGTTATAAATCTTTTCGTTACTCACTCTAAGATTTTTTTAAATAGTTGCCTCGTCTTCCGGTTTATTTTTGTCCAAATTGTCTCTTACGGGTAATCAGTGAAAGGTTAGTTATATTCAGGTGTTGTTTAGCGTCTATAAGTATACTTAGATGCCCACAGGTGTTTATTATGATCCTTAGAATTAGCATTTGGCAAAGCATCAAACAAGTCGCAAGAATAAAATGTGTTATTTTAAAATTTAATGTAAATGACACTCGCGATTTCATAATTTTGCACAAAATTTAAAGAAAATTCAACGCTAGTTTCCACACGCGGCTACGCTCACTCGCAAATTGTGCTCTATAGTCAGAAAAATGGGTTTTTATTTACCCGCTATTGCCGTTGTGATATCAAACGGCAATATTTCAAATGAACCTACCACGTAGGTAGAAAGGACAAAAATTGAAAGCCAATGAAAAAAAAATAGCTATATACTGCTATACATTTAGGTTTTATGCTGGTGAATTTTAATAACTGTTTTCGTGTCGCTACAACATAGGTAAACGAAATATCCAATCTCAGGCCTATATCCATTACGAAGAGGGGAGAAAATAAAAACAGCAATGTTATAATACACCTTTATTTTAAAAGTTTTCTGTGTCACAAAAACGAAAGCATACAATTTTCCGCTTTATTTTAGTCACTGTAGCAACAATAATACTAGAAATATTTATATCTTCGTTTTCCTTCTTACGTAGGCAATCTACCGCCACGTTTTTAATGTACCACCAACACAACCTATCTATTAAGTAATTATACCCATAGCTTTAATTTTTTTTAAAAGCTGGCCTATGTAATCGCTTTGAACAAAGTAACGCAGTGTTATAATGTTTCGTTTCATGTAAAGACTACTGGCTATGATATATATAGTATGTTAAAAAAGGACTGTGATCATGGCTAGTCTGGTCGGTGCTGATGTGGTTGCTCCGTATGGGCAGGTGGAGCGAGGCGCCACGAAGATGGAGCGCGCGAGGGGCCACGCGTCGCCCGCTACGACGGACGCCCGTATCAGCCCGGAGAAGAACCACGGGCAGGTACTCACTATGAGCTACTACTCATACTTATCGAGGGTACAGGCCAGCAGTGCAAGTACCGTTCTTGTCGATCGCATTATTTGACATTTAGAATCGTCAAAATTCGATAAAAATCGGTTCTTACCCACCGTCCATCTCCCGAGACCACCTGGGTGAACAGTTGAAAGCTTTTTTTTACCACCGTTCACCTTTGTCCACCTGGGTGTTCAATAGAAAATTTTGAATTTCCACCGTACACCTTGTTATCAAAACTCTATGGTATCAGAACTCTTCAGATTTCAAGTTTGTCTCTTGAAATAATTTAAATATGACAATTACTATTCCGTTTCCTTGTTGTTCTTATTTTACCACATGTAAATATATCTAGGTACATAAACATGGAAGAATTAATCACCATAGAAAGAAATGGTGGTAAGGTATTACTCCATAAAGGGTATCAGTACCACAAAGTAAAAACATTTAAGAATGGAGACGATTTATGGTGGTGTGCCACATAGAAATTTAGTTATTTGAATAATTAAATAATTAAATACACCATAGATAACGGCCAGTAGAAATTCGTTAAATTTTAACGAATTGGCAATGGTGTATGTTTACTATGTTTTGATTCTGACAAACGAACAAGCGAACAAGTGATCAACAGTGATATTGACAATGAACTAATAAATCATAGCAGCAGTGAACGAATGATTTCGATAAACTCTGACCTTATTTTTGGGAGTACGGATCTTTTGTCGACAAGAGATCCGTACTCGCATGGGACGATACGATTCGATACGTTCATCGACTTTAGCGATCGACAACTAAGCGATCGATAAGAACGGTACTTGCACTGCAGAGTCGTAACATGCGCTTCTTTAGCGTGTAACTTGTTCGTCGTACTAGAGCCGACGATGCTATCAGTACGTCTTCGTAGCAGTTTTGCTACGACTCATAAATTAACCGGGAACACACGCGCTAGTTTACCAGGTGCAGTAGACAGCTCAACTCCCAGCGTGCAATTATTTGCGTACAAATTTTGAAGTCTGTCAGTAATAAACCCGACGACGACGGTACGTCATAGCAGTTTATCTACGTGTTGTACCTCATGAGCATATTTTATTTACCGAAGGTACTGCGCTCCTTTTCCCAGCATTTTGTGCAACTTAGTTGCACGTCCTAACAAAGAACTTACGAGATTAATGTCGTAAGGTCGCTACGCCGTTGTCGTAGCAGTTTTGCTACGCCTCGTAGCAATGCACTATTTTGATAGTATTTTGTATAGTATTTTTTTTATATAAATTGTGGATATTGTAAGTAGATTAGTCGTAATTGGCTTTGGGAATAAGCATTTGTTCGATATATATTATCTACTTCAAAGAGTGTCTAAAACAATTTTTAGGCTTTAGCAATACAAATTCATGGAAATGAACGGAAAATAGAAAAAAAAGTATTCCGTATGGAATACGTTCCGTCCTGGTACACCAAAACATTTTTTAAGATAGTTCTTTTACAAACCCTTGAAAAACCACCACGCTCAAATCAACAAAATTATTTTCATTTATTTAATGATATGTATTTGGAAAGTCATGTATTTACCACGCAACACTAATACTCTGTAAGTGCTACATTATTCATGTTTAATTTATTTTGTGAAATGTTTACATTGTGTCCAAAACCAACATGTTTTTGTTAGTAGCCTCTTATTTACGCTGCTACACGAATATTAAAATTTTCAAATATATACAGTTGTTTTAGTAAAATTAAATTCATAACACCTCATCTATTATGAAAATCTAAAGTATAAATATACCTACATGGCTATTCCGATACAAAAGGTCACACCTTTGTTTTATCAGTGCCAACCCGATACAAACGCAGCGCTCGAATACTCGAAATGTAACCCTTCTCCTATTACTTTTCATCACATTCCCAACGGGAATATCAGATAGTTTGAAAGGTTAAAAAGGCGAATATTTTAGCAGAGATGTCGATCACTGAAGGGTCGGTCGCGGCTCGCTTGCCGTGACACGTTTTAGCTCGGGTCACATAACATTCTGCAACTTTGGGAATCACATTATTTGCCCGGCCGAATTCGTGACAGCCCTTGTAAAACATAACCAATATTCGTTTCGAATTCAATATTGTGTGCAAGCATTGTCTACGAGATAAATAGAACTCCTTATTGTACACAAAGAAACAGCATAGTAAGGAAAAACATTTTAAGCGATTGAGTACAATGGGCGGCTTTGTCGCCAAAAGTAATGTCTTTCAGGCTACAAGTGTTCTACAAGTGTACAAAATATGTTATACTCACACAAGCTATTTTCCTAAAAACAAATCACATGTTAAAAATTCAATCCTATACTTAGTTCCGTATCAATTCAGAAACATTATTTTCTTTGTTTTTATTTTGTAATTATTTAAAAAACTAAAAGAAAATAATCTTCAACCATAATCCAAGTGCAAGGTACCTACCTAGGTAAGTGTTTGCCAATCTGTTGTGTTCAATGATTAACCTGGAACAAAAATATGCTGCGTCTGAAATAGATAACACAAAAACCTACTAGTTTTATTATCCAGTAATACTTAGCATTTTGTTTCAGTGTCCTGAAGCCACTACATGCTGGCATATTGTTCTGTATTGATCTATAATCCCGAATTTTTACGAAAATATTTGATTCCCAGCCCACAATTACAAAACTCCCAAGTGAACAGTTAAATTTCGTTATAGGGCGAGTATGGCTTCCTTTCCAAACTCGCTTATATAGGCCATCACTGTTCTATTCCCAAAAGACCGCTAAGTGGGTAAGCCTTCTAACCGATGCCACAGCCGTACAAATTCGCAGTCACAAAACAACGCAGTTTTTAAAGGTTTACATTAATTTCCTTAATGCTGAGTACTTATAATATTTACTGCAGTATGCTTTTTAAAGCCATGAATATCCAACAAAAGTATAGTGGATTCTCATAAATAAAAACATCGAAAGCTGTCTACTGACCATGCACTATTGGAATAAAATAATGTTTTATTTGTTCGCTTTAATTACAATAAAGATAACCTGATATCTTTATTACTCATTAATTTACTAAATCCTCGGTATTATTGTTTGATCAGTTATTATTATTACCTACTTGCGTCAGATAAACTTATCTGAAACTCTGATGTAATGGAATAAAAGTTTATCATATTACGTCACTGATACGTTTCTGTTGTGTATTCTAATTTTAGTATTCTAGTCTAATTTGTACACCAACCTATCTCTTATTCACATTTAGTTTCCTAAAAAGAGACATCTAGTGGTAGACTCAGGAATGATTGCGTGGCTCTATGTAGAGCAATTTTATTTATAAAACCGTCTCTACCTGCTAGTTCTCAAAGCTTCATACAGATGTCACTTTGGCGCTGTATACAGAATAAAATTCCGTGCACAAAGAAGCCTCAATTTGAGGCACTCTAAATCCTTTTTGATACAATTTCGGAACATTTTCAGAAAAATCGCATTCTTTGATCTATTGGTAAGTGTAAATTTTCAATTTTTAGTTCAGGAAATCATATTATTATTGGAAAAAAATAATAGGTTTTGGTTCGAATTATTCTGGCGAGACCTTCTTGGGCCCAGTCTCGTATTTTTTATACTGTGGCCATAAGTACTTGTATTGAAAGGTGAGAGAACAATGAGAAAAAGCAATCCAATTAAAAAAACTTTGCGCTCAATCTACGAGTGATTTTTTAAACCATTCCATGACGATTTTTACTATCTTATATATTGATCATAGATAATGTAAAATGAATTTGGTTGACAACGCTGTTTCATAAGCAAAGTTATTGTAACACATTAGAGACGTGTACTTACTTGTGATTACTTAGTAATTTTTATTGCGTTTAATCTTTTTTATAAGTTGTATAGCGGACTCAGCACATGACTGTAGTGGAGAGGTGAAATCAGATATTTTATTTATAATTTTGCGGTACAGAATATCCTAGTCTACAAATATTACTCGTATATACCTACCAAATATTATTTTACTGAATATAAAATATTTCTGCAAGAGCAATATGGAATTCTGTGTGTGTTTGGTCGAAACTACGTGCTGGTTTGATCGTTTTTACACGTGTTTTTCGTCGGAACTGAAATAAAAAAACATTCTATAGCCCATAATGAGTTTATAGGCTTAATTAAATACGAGCTAAATGAGTTATTCAGTCAAATAAAATCAAGCCACAAAGCGTATAATATAACACCAATGAGGCTTATACCCTACAAAGCTAGATGATAACTATAGGTAATGAAGATTATAGTGCGATATGTGGATATGTTATTCATTTACTAAGGAATGTCCTCTTGTTCTAGCTTCGATGTGGAGAATGGCGGGGCGGGGGCGGCAGGGGGTGCGAGGTCGCCCCTCGAGGGGGGCTCGCCGTCCACCGCACTGGTCCTCCAAGCCCTGCCGCAGCGCCGCGAGTCCTTCCTCTACCGCTCCGATTCTGACTTCGAAATGTCGCCGAAGTCAATGTCGAGAAACAGCTCGATTGCCAGCGAAAGGTAAGTTTACCACCGTTTAGGTAATTATAATAACTATCACAGATTTCGGCATCGTCAATAAATGTGCTGTGAATCGTTTTGACAGAATTTCGTTGTCCTAAACTGGGTACCTACATTATTTTCATGCACGTATAGTTGGGATAATCATTTAAAAAAAATACACGTTTGTAAGTTTGTAACTAATAACCACATTTTCTGGTAGGACAGGGTTTTGTAACATTCTGTATTCACTAAAATCCTGACCACATTATCTAATCCTCAAGAATAAAGTCCTATCAATTTATTGATAAGTTTCTAATCATTTTTACAACATTTGGCTACGTATTTATTGGGTAAGTACTTCTATGTACTTTAAAAATACATTTGAACTTTGGTGGCAATCTCCATCACAACTCGTCAGAACTTCGTAGCACGAAATGCCTCGTGTGCGTGACTGATCATAATTTTGCGAGCAATGAGTAAAAAATTGGTTCAAAATAGATTTGTTCAATATTAAACTTTAAAAGGATCAACTCACTGAGAGCTAGATAATCTACTCACAAAATTGTACTACAATCTATTTCAAAAATTGGACAAGCTGGTCTGCACTAGATAATCACTAGTTATCACACAAACTGTAATCCTACGAAGTTGTTCACGATAGGTATACTTTTACACTAAACAAAATGGATTTTTTAGTCTCCATAAATTGAAATAATCTCAATCATTTAATTTTGTTAAATTAGTCTTCTCGTCGTTAATCCTTCAATACCTGAATAGAAAAGTCTTCAATCAATGCGTCCTACCTGCTATAACCAGCTACCAACTGGTCGACCGAGCTTTGCTCGGTATTTTTTTTGTGAACACCTGAGTGAAAAAGTCACAAATAATATAAATAAACAATTCATTTTCTTGGTCTAACCTTAAACCAAACACTCATTGGCTTTGTGTTGCTTAACAACGCCATCTGCTGAAGTAGCTTTAGTGGTATTGTGTTGTTAAAGCAATTAGTTGCTCTCAATTAAAAAAAAAATAGTATTATTATTCGCCAATAGATGTCGGGAAGAGTCACATTTTTCTGTTTAAGTGGCAATATTGGGGCTACTTCAAAACACGAATAAAACGACATTTTCTGAAAATGTGTCCTAGCTATATCGATTTATCGCCCCCGAAAAATCCTGTATACTAAATTTTATGAAAATCGTTGGAGCCGTTTCCGAGATTTTTTCAGAATAAGATATGCGCTGCCGAAGCGTGGACACTGACAGTATGGTCAGCCCACAAGCTGAAAGTCATGCAGCGAGCTCGGAGTTTCTTTATATTATAGAATGTGAAACGAAGTTATATCTTAAGATGATCGACATATATAGCTCAGGGGATTAGCAAGCTGAAATGGCAGTGGGCCGGCCATGTTTGCCCTATAACCGACAGTCGTTGGAGCAAACGAATATTCGAGTAGAGACCACGTTTGTGCAAGCGTAGTGTATCATGTAGGACGCCCTCTGACAAGGTGAGGCGACGATTATGATCTACGAAATGTAGCTGGCAAAGACTGGATTAGAAGAGCCTAAGACAGGGCGTGGCGCGTCTTGAAAGAGACCTACGCTCCGGCTGTGGACTGTTATAGGTTGATGAGGATGAGTTTTTTTTTCATTCGTCAATCATCTGAACTATCGTTAATTTTTAGATCAAGAATAACACTATCATAATGATTATAGCAATGAATTTTGTAAATTATCAGGTTTTAATCTAAATGTGAAAATAAAAGCAGATTCAACGTGATGAAAACTGGCTCTATCTCTGTCATATCGTTCGTTGTTCATCGTCGTTCTTGTTACGCTAAGTTTGGAAAGAGTACCTACCAAACCGATCTCCACACTTTAGGCCAACGCACAAAAATAACAATTTTATTTTACAAATGCATGCATAGGCATGAGCAGATAGGTCCAACACTCATCATATTTATTATCACTTATCGACACTCACATAATAGAACAATACATCCAGAGAAGTTTTGGAACACCGATCAAAGTAAGCTACATAATTATTTATCTAATTATAAAGCCGTTTAAATGTGTTGTGTACTTACGACTAACATGTAGAAAGCTTACTCACACACAGCCTCCGTTGGGACAGCATGCGAATGATAAATGTGGTAAAGAACTGTCGCCTTGGCACCTCTTCATGAAACTCTGGAAGGGTATGGAGACAGTGATAAATAGTACCTACTACACTTGATGCTATTGCCGCCACCTCTCACTACACTACACAGCACAAATCTATCGGTGTTAAGCTACCTATTCCGCCTCGTACGCGACCTGACCCGCTTAGGTGGCATAACGATATGTGTTCTCCGAGATCTGCGTTCTTTCTCCTTCATAATTTTTAATTGCTTACAGATTCAAAGAAGCTGAGGCAGCTCAACTGGATAGAGCGTACGTATATTTAACTTTGCACGATTGTTGAGCACGACATCTTTTTGTGTCCCGGCTTTTTCCTATATTCGCTTTTTGTGAGTTACTGCTTATGCGTTTGTGGTTTACGTAATTTAGTATATAATAATGTAGCTGATAAACATGGTTCTAGTTATTAGGTTGATTGAAAAGCTTGTTTTCATTTAACCTTATAGTCACTTTGCGTAAATGATACTACATCATTCTACAAATATTAGATTGCTGCGCTGCTGCAGTGCCTGTGGAGTAGGCAGTCTTGCCTATATAATATCATTCTCTCTTATACCGAATACAAGTCAATGCGTGTGGAGCTGACTAAGCTGAGGGCTTCCTCGCAATGTTTTCCTTCACAGTTTGAGAGCCTGGCATTAATTAAAAATACACACACACAAATTCACACACATAAATTCGAGTAGAAATACCGGCACTCATCGGCACAATGAACAGGTGCTCGACCTGAAGGTTGCTACCGCTAGATCACCAGTGCTCTCAATTTAAAAATTACAAGTACATAGACAAACCACGTGTGGCTCCACACGTACCAAACTGTATGTATATTGAATTGAAACCCATACCAACCTTTAAAGTTTTTAGGCGATTCATTATTATTTTACGAACTTGTTTAATTAGTTGTGAAGTTAATTTAACCGAAGTATTGAGCTCGCCAATTCTCAATCATAAAAAGTTATAATGACTTTCTTAAAAAAATTAAAAATTTATTAAACATACATCCCAACCTTTCGCGTTACACTCCCAAATACTTTCTTTATATTGCGCATCAAACAACGTTACGCTCAAAATTATAATATTTAAAACACAATTTTTGATAAATTATTCTTTTTTTAAAACTTTTTTGCGTCGTTCTTTGCTAGGATAACGTACAAAACATTATCAAGTTCTTTTGTAGGTATATAGTATTCAGTACTTAGCTAGCCAGATTCTGTTGATTATCTTTCTGACCTTATCAATTATCTTTGCGTAGAACTATACGTCCTCGCACGTGGGCGGACTAGAATTGACCGAATAATTTATACTGATTGGATTGATGATCTGATGGCAATGCCCTTAATTGGGTCCAATTAAGAATGACGTTGCTGGCTTATCATTTAAAATAATGAGACTACATTAAAAATGCAATTTTTTGTTATTTGCCCGCGTCTTATCTTACGTACCCTACGTTACTTTTCTACGTTAGGTCACGTCTACGAGGTTTGTTATTATAATTTGTTATGTCATTCTCCTTGTAGTTATTGTTTATCTGGTTTTTTTTATTACCGTTAAATAATAAGAGTACAATAGGTATACAAATAATAAACTGTATAATATTATTGTTACATGTCATGTATTACAAAACAACACTATTTGCCGTGGGCAGGAACATCCGTATGCCACCCACTCTACAAGGACATACCTACGAATTTATTCGTTTTAAATGATAACCATGAAATGATATCCATGAATATATAAGCGTAGAAACAATAAATAAACATACCTACCTAGTTCATTATTTGATTTTTTAAATACCCACAAGTAAAACGAATACCTAGTCCAGTCCCTATATTGTCTTTACCATCTTGCGACATGACTTTATGTTTTAGAAGTCCATCAAAACAACATAAATTATTCTCGGTGTTGTGTCAATATTATTTGTGGCTTAGAAGTTCAACACCTCCATATTATAATTTAGTTTAGCTTCTGGTTTTTCGTTCTACTTTAGTACCTACGGTAGTAGAAATATCGGACCTACAAAGAAAGGTATCGATTCACAAAAGCTAAATAGGTATACCTACTAAATATACTATGATGATATGTATACTATATGAAGTTTCTAAGTGCAGAAAGTTATTGGTTTGCTACCGCCTGGCCATCTAATTTAACTAACAAAGCCGTACTAACTTCAGAAACCTTCATTTAGCGTACCAACACACTGGCCAATTTTAATACATAATTCATCAATCAAAAATAAATATCTTAACTAAGTCAGTATCCTCCACACCACGATCGACGTAGACTACTACTGCGACGTGAGTTCTATGCAATTTTATACAAACTAGTGTCACGTATTGTTGTGGTGTGGTTGTAACTCGTATCGCAGAATAGTACTTTGTGGTAGATCATATAGAGATAGATGGTCTACACTACTCTACATTGTAAACCGAAGGACCAAAGAAAATGTACCGAAGTAAAACGTCAGATTGTATATTCCAAAGATTACATACAAACAGACGCAACGAGATCCTCGACTTTCATGGCGTTGTTGTGTATAAAGAGATCATTGAAAAATACGGTTAGCATCAGGCAGTACCTAAGACCAGAAAGTTCCTTACACGCCTCAAAATGCCTATTTATAAAAATAGGCATAATAATGTCTCATTGAGTTTATGCTTGAGGAAATGCCTATAGCAGTAAGGTAATTGCTGAATCAGGAGCATTATTTCCTCTCCCACAAGACTTGCCAGGAACTTCATTTATAAACGGAGTCGACGAGGGCAAATTCGATAGAGGTACCTATGGGTAGGAACTCTAGGTACCCATAGTTTTGGTATAGGTACCTAAAAGCTAAAAATAGACTCATAAACCTGTTATACAGGGACCTTCAAATCTGACCGGCCAAGGATGATAATTTAAGTTAGGTAGGTAACAAAGGAAATGTATCCAATCAGCTTTGTCCAAGCAAACAAAGAAAATCTCAATTCACTTTTACTATCAGTTTTTTTTTTTAATTTTAGCCTCGACAATAATAGACATATTAAGCCTATACTAGAGGTAGATAATGATGAATCATGACTAGTACTGCATCAGCTCGTCAGTCTCTGCTACTTCAAGGACGGCAAGCAATCGATACAGCCGTAACGTGTTGCGCTGCTGTTTTGAACCCCGCACTGAAGCAGCCTTGCACTGCGCCCGGTCACCAATTCCCTTGACATCATAACATTCCCAACGATGATCGCCGCTTTTCATGGTTTTTATGTCGAACATTGATTACTAGCGCCCAGCGTCTCACCAATTTCTATTAGCGCCAAATTTATCATCGGGTGGAGTCGCGAGAAGTCGGCGCGGTGCGATGTGACCGTGGCGGCACCGGGCGCCGCCGGGCGGCGCGGAGGAGCGAGCGGGACCGCGCGCGCCTACGAGCGCTCGCTCACCTCCATTGATAGTCCGCGCGGGCTGCCAGCGACACGCCACCTCCATGCCCAGCGGTACGCGATGCGCCGAACCCTAACCAGCCGCTGAACCCCGCTTTGACGCAAACTCGGGCTAAATAATGTGACTTCAAAAGTGCTCTTCCCTTCATCGTGAAGTGATTTGATTTAAATTTTAATATTGCCAAATCAAACGTTGATCATCTCGCTGAGAGTGTGCGAGCCTCGCCGAGAGACAGTGTCGAGGTCGTTCACTGATCTGACTGGTTGGCCCTGGCAGGCCGAGCAGCCCGCGATCGACGAACTGGGGCTATGGACCCTACCAAATAGTCGCGGAGTAGGCCTGACGTTTGCATCCTCCTGGTTAGTGCATTAAGTAATCATTAACCGCTGGTGATACATTGTGATATTCACTGTTGATACTCGAGGTATAAAAACTCGAGTCCCACTTAAGTTTACAATATTGTTATTGATAAGGTCGTCCGATGATAGATAAAGTTATCTAAGCGCATGTATGAACGTCGATGGTACCTACGCTACCGAAGCATACACTGGATTTTAATATTTGTATAGGCTGAGCGCAGAGACGCAACCACCGCTGTAATTACGAGGGAATCTCGTTTGCCTCCGAACGTAAACAGAGAGCGCATTATTACGTAGCGAGGAATATAAAGATCCAGCTGGCTATGGGACCTTGACACGATGAATGGTGCGCAAGAAACCATACCTACCACCTGTATCGTTTGAGAAAAGCGGCACCGTCTGAAGGAGTCATGCAGCGTTCAGGCTCGCAGTCGGAGAGGATAGGTGTCGCCAGCGGGAGCTCGTCGTTCATAGCAAAGAGTTCGGCTTCGGAGCACAGCATGTCAACCGGCGTGTCGGCCAGCAGCAGTGGCGGCACACTGCCTCGCACGCTCAGCACCAGCGTGCTGCGCATTAAAAACAGATCCAGTTTCTGGGAAAAATTTTGGGACGAGCGCACTAAGAGAGATGCGTAAGTACAGCATTTATTGAACTTAGTAAAGTATAGTTTATAGTAGAAAGTCTGTATTCTAGGGCTTTACTCCAACAACGGTAATAAACACTCATACCAAGTTATGGTAAAATTCAAAGGGATTAAATAGCGTTTTTACGTTCTACCTTTGAGCGGAATACCTAGTACCTTCTTTAAAGCATCTCGTGCACCGCAGCTTTTATTATTCAAGGTAAACATAATATACAGTATTATGCAGGTCTGATCTAGCTAAAACAGCTTTCTGATGCCTTTTATACGTTAAATCCTTTTTACCTAAAATTGGGCTGAGAGATCCTTTAAAAGGGTCACAATAAAGCTTTCAGCTCCATCCATATTAGAATGTGCTCGCTTGCTGAGCATATATAAATAAGTAGGTCTAGGTCTACCTAAATTAATATTTGTTTAATTGTCAGAAAATACCTGGCTGTCTGTCAGACAGTAATTATATCTATCTATACTACTAGCGACCCGCCCAGGCTTCGCACGGGTACAATGCAGTGATGATGATGATGTATTATACATATAAACCTTCCTCTTGAATCACTCTATCTATAAAAAAAACTGCATCAAAATCCGTTGTGTAGTTTTAAAGATCTAAGCATACATACATACAGACATTATGACAGACGCGGGAAGCGACTTTGCTTTATACTATTAGTCCAGGATCCCTAGAACATTTTTGCATTTCGATTACTATCAAGCTAATTTTTCATGAGAAGCTTCATTTTGATGAGACGCCCAACAATTGCCTGTAAGAAACTCTCGATTGTGATAGCTAACAGAGTTAACAAGGATACAATATGTCGATTTGATGATTCTCAAATATTTATTACTAACTAATTTATTTTTCTAAAATCTCAAGCTAATTACCTAATTTATGCAAAAAAATATTTGTCCTACAAAATCTGTGGTTTGATCAAAGAGTCTCCTCATTACAACATGTATCGGTAACGAGGTCATCATAAATGATTACTAACCAGCTGATTTTTTTTTATTTACTTAGCTAATATGTATATAATTTAGCAGTCATATTGTCCTACATATTGCGTGGTACGTTATTCCGGTCCTCTTTGATCAATCCACAGATTTTGTAAGACAAATATTTTCTTGAATAGATTAGATAATTCTCTTGAGATTTTAGAAAAATTAATCAGTTAGTAATAAATATTTGAGAATCATCAAATCGACATATTGTATCCTTGCTTACTCTGTTAGCTACTACAATCAAGAGTTTTTTACAGGCAATTGGGCGTCTCATCAAAATGAAGCTACTCACAAAAAATTAGCTTGATAGTAATCGAAATGCAAAAATGTTCTAGCGATCCTGGACTATATGTAGTGATTATAAAACTGTAAAAAATTCAAACACTAAAATTAAAGGTATGGATAAACTAAATATGCAGATTTAGTAAATAAACGATTCTGATTCAAAAAGTCGACTTTGTCTGTTCATCTGTTTGTTTGTTCGCGGATCACGCCTTAACTACTGGACCAATTTCAATGAAACTTATACCATTAAGAAGTCCTTTTTCGGGATTGAAACATAGGCTATATTTTATTGAAATGAAAAACGTGGATTGTTAGATACAGCTTGACCTCTCTAAACTAAAAGCCGCCTTTGGCACGAGGTTCATCGTATGCTGGTTGACAGATATTTTGGTGGAAAGTTTCACACGCGTACGAAGTCGCGGGTATCAACTAGTTAGTAATATTTTGAGAAACTCCTCGGGTGCGGGCTTCCTGTAGATATCAATAAATCTGAACAATACTGATTCTTTCACCACTGATACAAACAAGCTGAAAAGACATAACTTCATGTACTTAGCTGTCGTAATTGAAATCTATCCTTATGTTACGAATAAAGTGCATGGTAGAAAAGAGTATATACTTAGTTTTATATGTTGTAATAGTGTCGTGTAGTAGAATATTTATTTATTTATACATGTAACACTGTAATGATTTGTAGTGTATTTCACATGCAAAATGTACCTAGGTTGAGTAGGCTTAGTAAATATAATCATCTTAAATCTATCAACAACTTTTAAATAGATTCACTTCAAATTGTACTCATAATCATAATACGAGCGTAGTATGCATGAACTTCAGTTTATAGATATTTTACAAAAGAAAAATTATGACTTTATTACTTTGTTACACTAAAGTAATTTTCTTACCGGGATATTGCCTGTGTATGTGATCGATCTTCTTTCTAAGCAAGCACAAAACTAGAAATAATCCTACTAATATTATAAATCCGAAAGTAAGTTTGTTTTAAAACTACATAACCGATCATCATGAAACTTTGTACACTCATATTCTTAGAAGGTATTAGAAGTAACATAGGATACTCTTTATCCTGGAAAATCAACGGGATCCAATAGGACGCGAACGATATCGCGGGCGGAAGCTAGTAAGTAAATATTTAAATACCTAATAACGTAAGTAAAATAACTGAAGCAAATTGCGAAAAAGTAACGTAATAAACAAGTTCAGAACCTTTGATATTGACATGACACTGAAAGACAGCTTTACCGGGCGAGCTGGATTTAAAAATAGACCGAGCTTTGGCGTGTACAAAAATGTCACAAAAGAACTATAAAAACATTTCATCTCTATACATCAAAATTGATAAGAAAGAAGATTGGTGACGACTTCCGGAGACTAGCTACCGATTGAGACATGAAAAAATTCGGTCGTACCTTTATTGTATTTTGAAGGTGGGTGGGGGCGATGTTACGGGTTGAATGGAAACTGGCAGCAACTACCGTCTGTATTAAATTCAATCCAATTAAAGTTTTACGCATAAGGGTTGTTTAAAGCATTCGGCGATTAATCAATAAAAATGTGAAAAGAGCATAGGAATCAAGAGCGCATGAATCCCTACAAACAACAACCCTCTACCGGTACTTGTCTGAGAACTCCGTTCGCCTGGGGATTGAACCCGCCGAGATATTTTATTTTAACGTTAATATGAGCCCCGAGTCTGTGCATTTGTTTTGACTTTCGACTCGAGTTTAGCACACGCAAACGCATTCGCAAAGCAAGAAATTTCGTATGAAAATTTCGTATGAAATTTCGTATGGAGATTTGAAAATTGTGCAATTCCCAACAAAATTTCGCGCTTTGCGAATGCTTTTGCGTGTGCTATACTCGATTCGAAAGTCAAAACAAATGCACAGACTCGGGGCTCTGCACGGCATTCGAACAAATGGCATAATTTTTGTAAAATGTGTAGATATAACACAAAGAATTTGAGTATCGTTGGGGGAGTGATTCGGTTATTAAACAAATGGGGTGGTTTCGGGATGTATTATTATGAGGGAGAGGACTGTAGAGGTGAGGTGGATAGGAAGGAGGTATATGAGGTCATGTGGGGCATTATCAAAGAGGATATAGAACTTACAAAACATAGTTTTTTTACTGTTTGAGTATACCTAATGTAAAATAGACTCTCTTGTACATGCTTGTAACTGTTATTAATGACGCAGAAAATATAGCTTCTACCTGTTTTTAGCCTTGGTTTTGTTAGATAAGTAGTTAATATGCACCTTGGTATTCCATACAATCATCTACTAAATTACCTAGTATGCACTGATCACATCTAATGGCCCAAGCAGTCAAAGAGACAGGTTATATTGCATTGCAACCAACGAGTGCATCTGAAATGATAATTAAAATAAAACAGTCATTTTGACATTATTCAAAACTTTATACATAGGTACTTACTTATCGTATCGTTACAAATGGCAGAAAATACAGACAAATTAAAAGGATAATGGTCAACTCTACAAGCTCTACATTCGGGTAAATGGTTGTTATAATAAAAATAAAAATAAAAATTAATTGTTTTAATTAAATTATTATTAATACTGTGTACTTATACAAATATTTATTATATGTATTACCTGTCACGTTTTTGGTAGCGGTATCCATGATCACTTTGCATACGCCTGTAATATGGAAAATAAATAATTTGTGTGTAACTACGCATTTTGGCTTGCGGCACGTCAGCGAATGATATAGGTACGTGGTATCAGTTATAAGGCACATGATACACGATAGGGTTATTTCAATAAGTATACCTACTCAAGTATCGACCCTTCATAGAACATTTTGCCACGTGTTCTTTCCCATGGTTAATGATAGAGTGGTCTTGATGAAATTTCGCTGTGTTTTGTAGTCATGTTTGTTAATGCTGCTTTTTGTATCAATGCAGGGTTAGAGAGCGTGCGTGCAATTAAAAAAATATTCACTCAGTGCAATCAGTCTTCTCCTAAAGTAAGGGTTCGATTGCGTGAATCAAGGGTGTTTTTAATACAAAAAACCGATGAAACTAATGTACTGTACAGTGAAAATTCTCTCAAACGCTCAAGTTGAAAGACATGTAGACTTATTTTCGAGATTATAATACACGTACACGACAAATAATGTTAAATTACTGGAGCAAGATTTAAACAAAGACGTTTTTTTTCCAGAACAAGCATGGGTTAAAAGTGATATTTTTATGTGGAGCATAAGTAGAACCAGCTTTTGTTAATCTTGTTTCTCTACTCTTACTTTTTAATCAAACAAAAGGTTGCAAACATTTCATTTACTGAACAGAAAACAAATTACGACTCATATTATTGTCCAACGCAACTAATCTTTTATTGCTCGTTGAACCACGAAACCATAGTCTTCATAATAATTGGTTTTGGTACAAAAGCTTGACAACATTTACCTACCGATAAGTCTTAATTTACCTACGGATCCCACAAGAACTTCCCACGCAAGAACGGTTCAGTAAACCCAGTTATCTCTTTACTGAACATGAATTTATTTGATTTGCCGAAGTGAGCAACGCCCTTTGAATCCAGTTGCCTACCGACCGCAGAAGTCAAAGGCATTTGAAATAAATAATAATAAATAAATAAATATTCACGGACCCTTAACACAACGCATTCTAGTCCCAAACTAAGCAAAAAGCTTGTACTATGGAAACTAGATGGCTGATAGAATACATACATACATTTTTTTTGTAAATACATACTTATAATACATAGAAACACCCAGACACAGAACAAACATCTATGTTTACAACACACAAATGTTTGAAATGAAGGCAGGTAATCAAATAATTTGACTAAGAATTTCGTTACTTTATTTATTGTAACTAAATCCCTGTCAGAAAATATTGTTCGTTCATATAAAATAGAAAACTGCAGTGCTGCCGGTGCCTGATCCGGCGTGGGTGTTAATTGGAAACACGTGGATGCACCCAGCAGCCTGATTTAAAAATAGTACAAGCTCGACGGGGCAAAAGCTTTCAATTTTTTTTTAATACTATATTATTTATTTATTTACCTAGATGCTGTTAGGTGTGAATTCCTTTTGCAAGTTTATACAAAAAAACATTCAGTTACAAAAGTCTTTAGGTTCTTACATCACTATCTAGCTAGGTAGATAGATAAGAGTAACACAGGTTTTTTTTTAAAATAAATCTTTATAAGTCATTTTTTTGTGTTCTGTGGTGGTGTTACTCTTGAATCTCGAAGCCAAAAAGCTCACCAATCAGTGAGAATGTTGAATAGTAGACTAGAAATTGTCTGAAATTACGTGTTTACCTTACCGTTTATGACTGTGCTGTGCGTAATTATTTATTTAATATATGGAAGACGAACAGCCAAATGCTTTTGTGTGCCAAATGGTTGGTCATTATTATGGAATAATGTAATTTTATTCAGTAGTATTTAGATAATTAATGTACTCCAAAGCTGCTTTTAAAAACCACTGCATATTTTTTGTTCAAAATCGCAATCAATCATGTGTTACTGAAACTCAAGTTAATTTATAATCGCTTTGATGTCCCTCTCAAGCAAGATAGGTATAGTTTAGTGATTTAGGCTCGAGTCCACCTAATTCTCCGTAATTTGAGGATCTATGCGTGCTTCGACAACATCTTAGGTAGAACAAGGGATCGTAAGGTTCAAATGATAATTAAATGTGTGGGTGTTTGAATACAATTTACTTAGGTATTCAAACAAAGCCAATTTCGACTTTGTATAATATTGATGAAAAGCGTTTTCATCGTAATGATCTAGAATGAAGCCATGCTGCACCAACAATTTATATTTTTCTTCTTGGAAAAATCGGTATTTTCTTTTTAATACGCTTACTGCCGTTTTATCAGGTAGGTAGCCTTCTTAGCTCTTCGGTGAGTGGGCTGCACTGCACTCGATAAGCTTATCAGAACGTATTACAAAAGATTTACTTCACCACACTTTTTCTAGCTATTTTGCAGCAGTATCACACCGTAAATGATCTCTACCATTTATAAAAAAAATACTACGTATAGTAGATACTTTAGAACCAAATACTAAACTGTGTGCAAGTGTGCAGGCACAAGAAGTTGTTTGAATCTAATTTTGGTAAAGCTTCGGTGTCAAAGATAAGATACCCACAATTGGCAATATTCCAATTAATTAGCCTCGTTAGTGGAACGTCACTTCGCCTTGCATAAGCAAGCGTTTGTAACAAACAAAACACGATCAACACAACATCATTACAACATGTGACTCCAGTTCACCGTTGGTAAAGTCATGCCAATGAAACATTTTGATATAATATTAGTCAAACATTTTCTTAAAAATCTTGCGAAGTAAGACGTACATAAATGTCCCATATATTTGTAGTGCATGCCATCCATTTGCTCTATGAAAACGAGAGGTCATTTAATAAACTTCGTTTTGTTTGACACTATACAGTACTCTGCTTTGTCTTGGTGCTTTTAAGTGACCCTGGTTCGTTCATTGGCATGTACGACGTACGTACGTACCTACATTCCTCTGATAAAAAAAGAACAAAGGCAGGTTTTGTAATTTCGAGTTTCGAGTTTTTCAAACGTTTAGAGATCGCGGGTGCTTTTCTATTCACTGAAATAAGATAAATAAATACTGATGTTTTTAGATAATACCATAGAAAATGGTATTTTGTCTAGTCTACTAAGTATATAAATACAGTACAATAAAACAATGGAAAATGGCATACCTATCTAGCCCGTCGAGGGAAATAACGCTCAACCTTCGAAGTTTGCCTACTAGAGTAGCATTACCGGATAGGTTCTCTATACCTACATAAATGACCCTTTATTTCCCATGAGCAATATCCAGGGTTATTCTGTACCTCACAACCGATATGCCATTACCTTCTCTGTAAATGCTTTGCTCATTTTCTATAGTAGAATCAAAAAAATGTTTAAAAAGACCGCAAGTCTCAAATTACCAAGAAATGGTAAAAGTTAAATATACGGGAACAAACTAACCAAACTAACAAACCTATACATCAATTTCATGCATTTCTGTTCTGTTGGGTATGTATGTAATATAGCCTTCACGTGACAACGTCTTTCACTTTATTTTTCTAGTGTTAATTAGTTTAGCTTTTATGTGTACCTACACATGAGCTTCCCCTAACTGTTTCCCCTTCTATCTTCTTTCAATTTTTTTTTGATAGAACCTTCAAGAACCGAACGACAATATTCAATCCATGAATTTTTCCTATAAGTCAAATGTACATGATAAAGAGCTTTCCAAAGCTTCGTATTTCAACGCCATTTTGTCTCGAACATTACACCGATCTTCTACAGGCTTTTTATGTTTCTATCTACATGTTGCAATAGATAGGGCTACGACACTGAGACGTTCTTTGTACTTATCGTGAATAGAGGTGGTTTGAAATCGATCGCTTTTGTCATTTAAATATGCTTTCAATACAACCAGCACACCAGTTAAAAAACTAAAATCAGAGTTCGTAAGGGTAAGAATAATTAACATGTTTACAACGTACACTTAATGCCCTTTAATTTGAAACTATACTTATACAAAATAGGTACTTATAAACATACTTATTCTTCCTTACCCCAACCAACCCAACTTTTTACCTCATTAGAACATACATAGTAGGCACCAAAGCCTATAGTTTGTAGCTGACGTCTAAATAATTTCGGATGTTCACTCTCACCACTCATTTTTAACATTTATAAAGAAGCAGCCATAAAAATAATAAATGAAAAATCAACTGTAGGGGTTAAATTCAACGGGGAAATTGTAAGGTTTATAAGGTTTGCAGACGACATAGCAGCTGTTGCAAATACCCAGAGTGATTTGCAAACACTACTAAACACAATGGATACTGTTTTTTAAAAATTGCTCTCTTAAAATTAATATTAATAAAACGAAAATATTAATAACATCCAAGAAAGAAGATAACACAACTAACACAATAACATTAGACAACATTAGAATTGAGAGAGTTAACACCTTGAGATACTTAGGAAGCCTCATAACGGCAGACTCTAGATGCACACCAGATATCAGATCCAGAATAGCAATAGCAAAACAAGCATTTAACAACAAAAAGCAAATATTCACATCAAAAATGTCAAAAACAGTTAAGAAAAAATTTATTAAAACATACGTTTGGAGTATAGCCCTATATGGGTGTGAGACATGGACAATGACTCAAAAAGACAGAGAGTATCTGGAAGCATTTGAGATGTGGTGTTGGAGGAGAATGGAAAAGATAAGCTGGACGGAGAAAGTTACTAACGTGGAAGTACTGAGTAAGCTGAATGAAGAAAGAACCCTTATGAGGGTTTTTGAAAACCGAAGAGGAAATATGAGGGGACACCTCATACGACATGACAGTTTGATTAAAAATATCATTGAAGGAAAGGTAGAAGGAAAGAGAGGAAGGGGAAGACCGCGTAAAAGCTATACGAGCCAGCTGAAGGAAAAGATCGCTGTCATGTCGTATAAGGACGTCAAGGAAGCTGCACTGGAAAGGAACAAATGGCGAGAACTGCATAATTACACCGACAAGAGCTGAGCTCTTAAGTTAGAAGAAGAATGTTGATTGTCGAACTCTCAATGATAATAAACTGAAATTCAATTAAGTAGATTTACTCAAACTTGACTAAAATAATAAGTAGCAGCCAAAATGCTAATGGAACTTTAGTACAAGTAGCTTTATCGTCAGCGTCCATCTGTTTGCTGGCTGAAGGTATCATTTTTACCCATAGAGTTACCCAGCTAGATGAGATTATTTATTCAAAAATAACAGGGGGCGATTCCACGCCGCAATTGGAATCGCCCTCGAATCGCCAAAGCATTGAAGTTTTTACTCTGCAGTGCTAAAAACTCCGTAATAAAAGTTACGAAGACATGACCAATGTCAATAAACAAAAAGCAAAACATAACTTTGGCATTTTAATAACAATATGTTAAACGTCAAACAAGCAAGACGTATTTTGAAAATTGCAAATTATTTTCGAAGGAAAAGAAATAAAAATATAGCAAAAAAATCTAAAAGGAGGTAACTTTTTAAAGCTAATCATCTAGATATTACCTGCTTACCTATCAGAGTTTTCTAGTTGATTTGCAGAGTGATTTCAGGTATGTACGGGCGTGTATTGTTAGATAAGTTGGGTAATCCTCTAACTCAGATTAGGTATCAATATTCTGCAATTGCAAAGAATGGTGAAGTCCTAAAGCTCACCGTGAATGAAAGCTCAATAATAAATAGATAAGATGATGAGTCAGGATGTCAGTTCTTGTAGTAATTTGATCAAAATTAATTTAGGGTAAACACCAGTAAAATATTATGTTTAATCGGGGAATCGTAAGGTGCCTAACCTGACGAGAGCCATCGTAATCTCGAAATAAGATTTTATTTAATTAGGCGAGCGTACGTAATTTGGGTTACCATATCTCAAATGGCCTGAGAAATCCGTTAAAACGGTGAAAAACTTATAAATAATTAAGAAAAATTAAATAGACTCATTGCACGACTGGTGATCGGCATGGTAGACATCCTCTCGAGGTTTCTCCAGCGTTCAAAGATCAGAGCGTAAGTTTAATCATATTAATTTACTACATAAATAAAATATGCGTAGGTAGGAAAGTTAGACCAACTAATTATCTCCAGTTTGTGTAAGGTAACTTGACACGAGCACATTATTTTACGTATCACTTAGTGGTAAGCTTCTAATTAGCACAATTGCGCCATGTCTCGGCTGATTCATCGTCATGGTTCTAATAGAAAAAAGTACGCAAATTTTACAAACTTTGTATACTGCACAGTGTTCATCCAGGTTCGACCGCATGTAGGTACCTATTGTTTCATTTGCGCTACCTGTCCCCCCATTTTAGTCAGATAACTATTTACGTCAACTTTATTGTATGTAGATTGTAGAGATACATAACTATATTTCGCTGTGAGACGTAGTTATTCATTTTTTCCTGCAATGTACGAATTCAAAATTCCAACATAAACAATATTAATTAGGAACTAGCATGTAGGATTGTAGGCATAGCAACTGTGACCATTGCCAGAAATAGATTTTACTGTTGAAATAGCATCAACTTTATTATTGTTCTAATTGTCATCTATGGCGACTATTTTTGTCCTGTCGTGTGAACGCTGGAGTTTTATTTTTGTTAACAATAAAAATGTACTTACATTAAGTTAATATATTTACAGTAATCGACCATAGCAAGCTTAATTTTCAACCTACGAGTCGGTTTTGTTTCATAAAAAAAAGAAGTAGGTACCTACATAAAAATTGAATTTACTTAGGCTAGATTCTGGACAACTTACACCTTGTTCTTGTGGTCTACCTAATTCCGTTATTTCATCACTTCAGGTGCTAAAAGTAAGACCGTGAAACTGAAATATATTTTCGAGTTTTTAACGAATGTTTTTGCTTCTGACCCAAATAAATAAGAAAACAAAATACGTTTGCAAGCTGTGATTATTCCAATTTGTTTACGAGTGCGGATTGCGAATAGTTTTGCTTTGTTTACCCCGCAGCTGAGTGAATAACTTTTATTGATGCCTGCTTTGTATTCGAGACTTGTTTCATTACACCTTAGTGATATTACTACTGAATTAGTTATGGCTATCTCTTGTCTCATTCTTCTCTCTAATATCCCATAAAGTCATTTCATAGTTAGTAAAGTACAAGTCCAGAAATTATCATGATCTAAATTTACCTTACCAGTACAGTCTAACCTTGTTTTAATGTAGCATCCTTTAGCAGGATTCTCTTCGTCGTAACTAATTGAATCACCTATCTGCAACCGGATGGTAGTAAACGAGAGAAGTGGCCGGCCGTACCGTGCCCATAAGAGCCAATAGACAAACGTACAGAGTACAATGAAACAAAGGCCAATAAAAACAATCTAAATACCATGCAATATATTGCTCTTGAGGACTTAGTCTGTAGAATGTACTATAGGTTTCAACTTTTGTTCTCAAACTTTGTAAGAACTGGTTGCTCAAATGATCAGTGTGTAAACACTAAAACACTGATGGCTTTGACGTCAATCGACGGCTAAATGAACTTACAAACGATCTTGTTAATTAATGAACAGTATTGTTATTTGTGCGAGTCTAATTTATTTACTGTTTATCTGCAACTCTTCTGACATACAAAACGGCTCGAGGGCAGCGCCAGCTCTACTTTGGATATTACAATGAAATTGTTTTCATAAGCATAGTTTGCTTAATATAATCACTAATGTATTGTGCAATCACATTTTTAATTAGGATTTATTTCCTGGCCAGTCTTTCTCAGTAATAACTCTGTGCAGTTGGTTCTGTCTGACTCGTGACCACTAATCAGTTTTAAATGGGCAAAGATCCAATAATGATGCATAATATTTGCGAATAGGTAAGTATTAGCACAGTGACAGAAGTCAGAATCATGTGAAATATCACATGATTTTGTGACACGCACCAAAGATTCATTCATCTGGATGTGGAATTGGAATATCTGGTGTTGTGGCTATCACAAAGTACAAAAAGATATTTATGTATAATGATATACGTACCTAGGTGGGCATGGGATTGTGCATAAATTTGGTCAAACATGGGAATCAAAACATATCACGTCTCTCATCCAGACGTTTATCTACCACAGATGTCGTCATTGTATATCCTACTTCTTACTAATATTATAAACGCGAAAGTTTGTAAGGATGGATGGATGTTTCTACTGATCCGATTTGGATGAAACTTGGAATATATATTGTCCGTGACCTGGATTAATACATAGGCTACTTTTTATCCCGAAAAATCAACGGGATCCAACAGGACGCGAACTAATATTATAAACGCGAAAGTTTGTGAGTATATTTGTTACTCTTTCAAACAAAAACTACTGTTCCGGTTTAGATGAAACTTGGAATATATATTGTCTGTGACCTGGATTAACACATAGGCTACTTTTTATCCCGAAAAATCAACGTGATCCAACAACGAAGTCGCGGGCAGTAGCTAGTCTAGAATAATCTAGATAAATAATAATAATGTTGAGTTGTGGTTAACAAGGACTGCCCACCGCAAGCCAACAATCATATTGAGTTACTGACGGGTATAAATGACAAATTGATAATTTAACCTTCTACAAAATAATGTATAAATATTAATAAAAGTTTGTATAAAAATATTCGAAAGCAAAAAATTCCGAGTCATCGCTTCATGACATGCTATTGATTCCGTAATTAGTTTTTTTTAAATCATGAACTATACTAGGCAAGTGTAAAAAGTATTTTATTCGTTGATAAAAGTGACAAATAACGCAACATAATGTACCTAAATTACCTAATCACATGAAGATAATTTACTGGTATTCCGAAAAAAGTTCAAATATTAGAGGTAAACATTTCACCTCGTATTCGTAATCCGAACCTAGTATAGTATTATGTGATCTGTGTCCGAGCTTAAGGCTTCTTGTCGTGCTTTTATTTTACGTTATTAGCGTTATAAGTATATACCTACTCTATACAAGTCAATAAAAACAAACATTCATTCCAACGTATCCTCTAATCTTCTCCAAATGTATGAATCTCTTCATACATATTTTACTCTCATGAATAAATATTGAATATTTTTCGTAGAGTTACTATTACTAGCAACATAATATTTAAATGTGACATCGTCTATTTGGTTATGGCTTTATGCAGCTGCTTTTAGTGGAATGTAGAATCTGATTTTGTTCTGCAAATTAGCTACCGGTAAACATAAATTTTGACTGCAATTTGTCACATATCATTGACAAATTTGCATTTGTGATAGTACCAAAATATGGACAATCTAGGGGCAGATAACACAACACATAAACTTCTGTGCTACCTTAATACAATTATATTTATGATAGATTTGATTTTTAATTTTTTTGCTTTACTCCTAAACTGGTTTAGCAGAGTACGGTGGAAGATAACGGATCAGGGGATATCGTTCGAATGATCACATTCGTTAACCATAAAAATTATGTATATTTATCAAAACGCAACAAAGTATATAACAATGAAAGAAACCTTCGAATAATGCTGGACAGCCGATTATGTAAATTGCTGTGACGCAAATCAACGGTAAATACGGAAAGATAGTTTCTTCAATATTATGTTTTGGTTTGCCTTGCCTGATACCAGTTCTTACAATGAATTTAAGTTCAAGGATTTGTGCAAGTATGACCTGCGTCAGATTTTTATTTGTAAGTTTATGTGTGTAGGTACTTATACCTAAAACAAAATTGTAGGTGTCTACCTCTATGTAAACACTTCTGAAGTATTTATCTAACCTTTCGAATAATAATGTAGTTAACAAATAACAAGTAGTGTTACAAGCGTACTTTTGAATCTATAATTAGTAGATTTCTAGGCCGTGTTTTTGCTGTGGTTAAGCAACTTATTTCTGTAGCACAAACAAATAACCGAGAGGTGTTTTAAAATAAATCAATGTCAGCACGAGGTACATAATAATATATTATGCATCCTGTTCTTAAGCGTGGAACCGACTCTTAATTTACCTTATTTTTAAGAATGTGTATTTTATAGAACTTATTATCATTTTTGTGCCTGTCTGTCTACACTACACATTGATCTGAAATCATCTATATGAAACCATAACTTTTAAGATACTTACATCTTTTAAATCTTTATTTTTATATAACATCTGTCACTAATTTCATAACTAATGACTTCTATATATAATATTCTATATTATATATAGAATATTATATTATATATTCTACTGAAAATGTGAAAAACTAAAGCTAATCATAAACCGGTAAAATACCGATCACTCATTCACTAATTAACCTACCTGAACCGTTTTACCTCTTAATAGTCCCACAATCAATTGAAATTGATTTCCGGGACGCAACCTGAAATACTTTAGTAGGACTTCATTCGGTAGTTTATATTCTTTCAATTGCAATATAGGCTTTAACTTCTTAATAACAGAGTCGTTTTTGTCCACAGTCATGGAGAAGACTTGATTGTGACACCGTTCGCGCAGGTGCTGGCGAGTCTGCGCAGTGTTCGCAACAACTTCTTATCCCTTACGAACGTGCCAGTCGGCAAGTAAGTACTCTGACTAATCTAAGGCTTAATGCACGCAGGTATGCCAGAACGTGGACAATAGACACAGACACAGACGCTTTGTTCGTCTTTTTCCATTTTCATAAATTTCTATAATGGAATACAGCTGAAGCTACGAGATGCGTAGAGGCGGACTACAGCGTAGACTCCTAGACCGTAGCACCTCTACGTCTATGCTTACACACAATAGTTATAAATAAATAAATATTCACAACGCCTTCTAGTCCCAAACTAAGCAAAGCTTGTACGATGGAAACTTGATGGCTGATAGAATACATACATTTTTTTTTTTGTAAATACATACTTGTTAATACATAGAAACACCCAGACACCGAACAAACATCTGTGTTTACAGCACACAAATGTTTGTTTTCGCTGGGGATCGAACCCACGACCCACAGCACGGAAGGCTGAGCCATGACGCCTGTGTTAATTTTTCAAATGTGTTATTGGACAAGTCTACAATTGTTTAATTATTCATTTAAAATACTGCAAGATGTATTTTAAAGTACGAATATCTGTATCTTTTTAAGTCCTCCATTTTTTGTACATGTTCATATGGCGGTTTACACTTAACTATCATTAAGCATCAGCACTATAAAAGCATTTTATTTCCGTATTTGCCACCCGCTGTTTACCGCTTTGGTAGATTGCTGGCGTAAAGTAGTGAACAATCAACGGTTAGTGCCTGACGGTCCGCGAATAAAATGGTTTGAAGTGCCAAAGCTACTTTGCTATAATCGTATTAACAGGCGCATTGAATCGATACCATGTATACGCTTTGAGACTTTTGATGGTTCCAGCTAGGTTAGAATTTTGTTGGTTTTCGATCAAAATTTTTTAGTAGGTATAACTAAATTATGGTACTAGCCGACAGCCCACCTGATTAAATATAAAAATTCCGACAAAGCTGACTTTTGATAGAGACTATAAGTACACCAGTAGAAATAAAGTACCTACCAAAAGTCCCCATAAATCAATTTTTTTCTGTTTTTTGATTTTTTTCAAAACGGGTTGTAGTTTTATCAAAAATTTTAATAAATAATGGTCCTAATACTTTTTTTCTTAAGAATCACCGTTCCTAAGATATCGCCATTCTAAAAGTTGAAAGAGATTACCTACTAACAAAATTAAATTTTTGAAATGTATTTTTTGACCGGGCTAATAGGTAACTAGTAGGTAAGTACATAATATACATAAACATACCTACTATAACATTAATTTGTACACAAGTTAGTGTTCGATATGGTAAGATTAGAGGAATCTACGTAACAAGTCATACATAATGTGTCACTAGCTATAAGCAATTTACAATTTCCGTATGTAGGTAGGTACCTATCGCTTTTGTACCTATAGGCTCTCGCCGCGTCATGGGGCAAGGTCACCGATCGTAGAGATCGTTGACGTAGGTAGATAGGTACCCTAATAAATTATGAAAATGACATTACAGTTAAACTGTATTCAATAGGTAGGTACCTTACTTACACGTCATTCGTTTCCTTCTCTATTATGCAGTAGGGTTCTGGATCATTTCTGGATACATAATTTGTTAAATAATCACTGGATACTAGTGTAGGTTTGTATACTTTTACCTATACACCAGCATACGATGAACCTCGTAGCAAATGGCTGCTTTTGGTTTAGAAAGTTCAAGTTGTAGATATCTAAGAATCCACGTCTTTGATTTCAATAAAATATAGCCTACGTTTTAACCCGGAAAAAGAGCTTCGACTTCAATAAAATACAGCCTATGTTTCAATCCAGAAAAAGGGCTTCTTAATGGTATAAGTTTCATTAGGGGCATGATTCGCGAACAAACAAACAGACAAACTCGATTTTCGGAATCGCTATCGTTTTTTTAGTAGATCTGCATATTTAGTTTATCCATATCTTTAATTTTAGTTTTTGGCTTTTTACAGTTTTATGATTACCACTTACAGAGTTCATAAATTATTTCTTAACTCTAAGAAATGCTAATTCTATAAAATTCATTATTTGGGGTGGACATTTTGAAAACCAATTTAAATAACTACAGTACGGCCGGCGGATCTAGACCGGCGTTAAGTTCGTTCGGAACGCTGCGCAGTAGTCACTTTTAGGGTCGAATAGGTGGTTTGTCTCGCCTGTACCTGCGCACAATTTCCGAAAGCGCAACTTCAGACCGGTCTAGATCCGCCGGCCGTAGTGTAACAGCCGAATACTCATACGCCACTCAACCCCACTCAATTTAAGTCCCGCTTAAATTATTGCCATCTCTTACAAATAAGTAATGTCAAACAGAGGCAGAGCAATTTTAAGTGGTGCTCAAATTTGAATGACGTTTGAGTATTCGAGCCTAATAGTACCTACCCAACTTTGATTAGATATCACCTTGAAAATAATGTGCTTTAAAATCTTGTTGTTAGGTATACGTAACTGATAGTCTGACTAATTCCACCTACATGTCGCGTCAGCGTCAAAATATCTAAATTACCGAAATACTTTTCAGTGGCGTTGACAAAAATAATATGACTCAAGACGAAGTCATGCGCTTGGTTTATTTTAAAAGCACATCTTATTTTATTAGTCTGTGTCGTCGTATTGGCCTGCGGTGTCGTCTCCCTACGCAATCAGTGACGTATTATGCGTCGCGAAGTCTCATAGGTTGCCAGTTTTGTCACCACAACCAGCGATAAAAGCGTCATCAATATAAATTCGATTGTCGCCACCACCGTATGACGCGACTAGAAAGACGGGCGATGCCTAAAATGCCATGAAGTCATGAAGATGGCATGATGATGTCATAAAGAAGTCATGAAGACGCCATGAAGTCTTAATATTTTACACCAGTTCATTTAGGTCCAACTAGTCGCCCACCTTTGGACCTTAAGTTAGCTTAGTTCTAAATTAAGTCTCTTTTCGAAAGATAGAAAATTTCGAAAGGGTTTTTTCTCGGCTGTCTGACTAGACTCGAGGATATGCTGACTATGCTGAGTGACAGTATTTAAATCACTATATACGTCACAATTAAACCCTTTGTTTACCTTTGAACCACAGACAAATTATCTTGTTTATCTGTGCTTTGAACGTAATTTATTCTTAATTTTGTTTGAGTGTGATTTTGAAATTAGATGTAAGTAGACATAAATCCGATTTTACATTTTAAACACAACGTATTCGTACTTTAATGAATAATTTTAGGAATTTTATACCGAAAGTTTTTGCTTTGTAGTAGGTATACTTAACATAAAATTGATCAAAAAGTAGGTATCTACCTACCTAGTGCATCAGGCACACATTAGCATAGACTAAAGACTATAGAGATATTAATACAACCTGTTTGCAAATAAAGAAAAAAAAACAAAATCATCTGTCACCTATTGAACCTCGAGTCGGCCTTCCTAGTGGTGACTATAATGTCTCAATCTATATTTAGCTTACCGAGATATAGGTACAGTAAGGGTACAGTATTCATTGGCTAGAGAATAATTAAACAACTGTAACTCTATTTTAAGACCATTGATTACGATAGTCATTTTATGGTATAAACAATTTCATAACTGCTCTACTAACGCCATATCTATCTCCAAGTGATGTTCTAATAATGGATAGGTAGGTATATACATACATACATACATGATCAGTAATCTACCCTTGCTTCAATCTTGATTAATCTCTTGATGAGGCAGAATTAAGGCTGGCCTTTTCTCACTTTTGTGTGTTAACGTTCTGGATAATTTTTGTACGATTAACAATTACAAACAAAATGTAGGTAAGTATTTATTTTATTCTTACTCTGTTTCATTTTAACAAAAAAAAACAAAGATGAGTGGATGAGTGGATGATATCTCAACCCGTAATGCCTAGCCCTCTCAGTCGTGTCAAAGTCTTTGAACAGAAAGAAATTTAATCCTAATAAAACTCAAAGGAAAGACTGTACTGATGTAGGTTCTTCTAATGTTGACGTTCTTCGAACTTTTATCCTTTGTTCGAATTGTTGTTTACGGTGCATTACATACAACACAACTACCTAGAAAATGGATTATCTACACATAGTACAGTAGGAACGTGTTTTATAAATAAAATGTGTAGGTTATACAATTTTAGCGGTCTAATTCCGACGAAGCTTAGAATATATTTATTACCAAGTTTATACGAGTTCACTTTCCACTAAAAACTTCCCATCCAAACATTGATGTAATAAACTAAGGGTACTGACTGACATTTCTAAGGAAGATTTAAATCTACTTATTGAAATTACGAGAGCGGATCAATTTACTTAAAGTTTTCTCGTTTCAGATCACGAAGATCGTCGGGCACAGCCGCTGTTACACCGCAACCGAAGAACTTCAATCCTGGAGGTTAGTCATAACCATAGATTAGTTTACAACTAATGAGTTTTATTTCTATTAGTACTTACTTAGTTATAATTTCTAAAGGTTTTATATACGCAAAAGTACCAAGCCCATTTTAACTTACGTCTAAAAACCACCTTGATTTCAGGCCGAACACTCATGCCTAGCGTATTGGTAGGTAGGTATATACGTATATAGTATGAGTATATGGCACACGAGGTGTTTACCAGGTAATGCAAATGAGTCTTTGGAATTTCTATCGTGTAGGTAGATTTATCGTGTTGTTTTACACACTTACACATGCAAAAAACATCATTACGCTTCTAATTTTTTTTAATATCAAAGTCTGGTGACAAAAAAAAAATATAACTTCATAAATTCTCTTCTTTCAGCAATAATGTTGCCACATTGCGTTAGTGAAGTGTTCATAAATTACGTTTTGAAATTGTATGTTTTGGGCTTACCACAACATTCTTTTCATTGTCTATTGTTATTCCCTAGTCTTATTTATTTAACAAAAGTCTCCACACACACTTACTCACATCGAAAATATGTTCAATTCAAACACGTGGAAAATGTTGACAAATCAAATTCTCTCGACGTTTCCTAGAGGTAGACACCTCAGCACAAACATCGACCGGAATGTTGCCTTCAGCGATGTAATATGTAATTTTCTATGCATTATCTGAGGATGCCGCGTCATAAAGATATGACAGCATTTCTATGAAAAACCGGTGCCCAACTATTGTTTTTAGGGTCGTTATATATAAATATACCTACCATGACGTTGTTTTCCGATAAGTACGATTCCTGAAATTGTTTACATTGATGATTGATAAATAAAATGTTATACCTACCACCCGACCTGATTTTCCTCAATCCCATGTAATGTTGGTACTTACCTAATCTAAATACTTTATACCTAAGTGTTGATGTTTTCGATTATTACGCATAAAAAAATTAATTATTCTAGGAAATGTATGTCTCCCACGATATTTATGATTACATTTATCGACAGACAATCCTTTATTGCGCTGATAGCTATTGTTTTGACGGAATTTCTTGTAAACACTTCTACTTACTCCCATAAAATTGCAATAATACGGCTTCAACTATACTATCTACCTTGAGAACCGTAACCCAATAAGCTAACTAACGAATTTACAGTGACTGATGTTATCAGTAGCTAAACCACCAATTACAACATATTTAATTAAGGTCTCGAGTCTCGCACTCGCTTCTTGTTTACTGCGGTTTAATAGCATAACAACACGATTTTGGTGTAGGTACCTAATTATTCAAATATTTAGTTTTTCATTGCCTTTATTTAGTATATGAAACAGGTCGCATCTACAGCTAGGAAAAGTCTCCTTCCTCTGTTAGAAATCACCAGGTACCTAGTTTTTAATTTAAGGCTACGTCTTCTTGTAAGGGCCTACTGAAATCAGAACCGCTGCAAACAAAATGATTTTATCTTACCTCCAGTCGATTTCCAAAGCATTAAGTTTATTGTCCCTCTATTGCGCTACGTTTTCAGTAGTGGTTTACATATAAGATAGAGTAGAGGTAATTTTATTCGTGATATCAGGATCAGGGTTTACTTAGATAAAATTATACCTATAGATAATGCTCAAAACCTTATATGCCCTAGGCGCGACAAACTAGCACCTAGGTACGCCGGGTTTATCCATCTCCGAATAACGCTATTCGTCAGATAAAATACTATTAGGCACGTCAAAAACAAGGACAATAGCGTTATTCGGAGTTGGTCAAAGCCCCTCAGGAAAACGAGGTCTTCGCTGATGAAATTGCGGACAAATATTATTATATACCTAGCCAAACTAACGTGCATAAACCACTCGGTATGTATTATCATGCTGCAAAGAAACGCATAACAGTGATTCGTTTTCTCAAATATATCAGCATTACTGATGATCACACATAATCAATCATATCAACAATCTTTATCGGCTGGTCCCAAAACTAACTCTACCAGATTCTAGCGTAGATACTGTATTTGAAATCCTCTGTTATCGATAAACCATTCGTACCTAAAGATATATAACTATTTTTAGACAATACGAGCCATGCCTTCTGTAAATTAGTAGATAAGTGAACTAGGACATTCTTAGGAACAAAAATTCTTAGCCTTTGAAATAAATTACGCTCTATCGGAAAATGACCATCAATCGTGATAAAACAATTGACACTTCCAATTTTAGTTAGATGCCGGTACCATTAAAAAATTTGCAGTATATGATCAACTATGGCTACAATAGCACAACATTTTGTTTGAGATTCGGAATATCTAATAGAAAACGTATGCACAAGTGTAACAAGCAAAAATAATGTGACTGTAAAGTGTGTGTGTGCTGTGCATGCCTACCGGTTATTAATTTTACATTGTTGATAAATTATGTAAGTACCTAGGTACCTAGTTTTCATTTCATAATTCGTTGTATTTTTTGTATTAGGCGACGTAAAAACAACATAATATGGTATATTGATAATTATATATTTTGTAATATTTATTCTAATAACTATGAAAAGATTAAATATGGTGTCACAAAGATGAAGAATAAATAAATTAAATTATTGGATAGTCAAAAGTTATTTTCATTATTTGAGATTATAGCTTAAATTAAGCTTGGCATTACTTAAGCTTGCATTAACATATCAACGTCTATTTACAATTTTCAATCTATTGATTCATTGTCCGAAAGTTTAATGGGCCATCGCTGAATATAAAAAATATTCAGATAGGGTAAATTATTTAAGAAACATAGGTACAAAGACAAACCGCTGTACAAATAGTCTCCACTTATCATCGTTAGCTTCAGTTCAGTCGATGGCCACACATTGTTGATCCTCTAAGATGGTTTGACCTTATACAAAATCGTGCTCTTCAGATTTGAAATGTAACAGACAGGTACTAATGAGAGGATGGTTTGGGTCCCACCCAGCATCAATCTCCGGGGACGTTCTGAGATAAATGCGACTTCGAGAATATTAAATATTTTTCACAAAATTCAACTTCTTGCTATTTTGTCTTTATGTAAAAGTACAGGATAGGTGTACAGAATATAACTACTAGTACCAAAATTGCCCTATTGGTTTTTTTTAATAATTAAGGTACTTAAGTACCTATGACCTATACCCTATTTTTTTGCAATTTGGTATTTAAAACTGCAAGAATACCTATATACCTATTGAGCTTATTTATATTCTATGACAATAAAAGTAATATATATTTATTTTTTGAATCAAATATTTAAAAACCCCTTGCCTGGTCGAGGTTTTCCCCTCGCACGTTTTATGGATACCTATATGTTAAATCTCGGAAATGTATAGTACAATGCTTATTATAAAACAATGGATAACCACGATTCACGCAAGAGCCTGTGTGTTCTTGATTTTCCTAACCCAATGAAATTCATGTATTCATCATCAAACTAGCATCATAATGGGATATACCATCTATCTAATGCTCTAGACGTGACATCCATCTTATAGTTCCAGACTAAACGTGTAAGCTATAAATATTTACAAGTTATTGGGGTCAAATATCAAAAGTTATCGCTTTTAACCAATGTGTGACGCACAGAATCACGATCTGTAACTGTGACGAGACCGTTGAAAGAGATCTGAAATAATGCATGGTGCTTGTAGAATACCCAGTGTGATAAAAATTAGCATAGATCATCTGTTTTGGCATTAGACATACAATGTAAGTATCTATTACAAAAGCAGCCCCAAAAGTTATGGAAACTACTTCGTTAATTTTGTAACAAGGATACTGTATTTTGTCGTAAAAGTTTGGGAAGTCGGATAATTATGTGATTGGTGTCAGAAACGCGACGAAGATCACCGTCTAGCACGGCTATTTTATCCGTCTAATTAACAATTAACAGTTGTTACAGAATTGGAAAGATAAACACGACATCTAAAGTTGCTTTTTAGGTAGGTACCTAGAACCTGTATAGTAATAGACTATTGCGAATCTTGAGTAATTGTTTCGCCCTTTCTCTACGGGATTATTGGAAGAGAACGGATTAGGTTGCAACTACCCATGGATTCGGTATCCCAAGGCTATCTGATTGGATTGTACACGTCAGACTTGTTTAATTCGTGTGATTAAAAAGTGAGTGGCTGATCCAACAGAGAATGGGTTTAAAAAAATTATGATTGTAGACTGAAAGTTACTTTAAAAAAAATAAAGTTAACACGCTTAAAACCACCGCTGTGAGAAAATTATTTAACCTAAGAAAATTATTTACAAACGTATTTATATCACGGATCTTAGGTTAAATATACAGTAGGGACCTTAACTGTATGGTAGGATTGGTAGGTACTTTCAGAACTCTTAAAATGCTGAAATGCTATTGGGACCATAAACGGCTACTAATATGAAGGTAGGTACTTATGCAAATCATAATCGATAGGAATGCAGCCCTAACTGTTTATAAGCATCATATACTTAAGTACTTGATTGAGTACCAGTCTGGTGCTATAGTATAGGTATTCAAAACGTAACGTGCGACACCTGTAGGTACTGGTAGGAATATTACAATACATGGTATATTGCATTAGGGTCATCAAATATTTGAAAATGTTGTCATTGTTGCAGATGAAGCCTACATGAAAATGGCTTTGGAGACCGTGGAGGAGCTGGACTGGTGCCTGGACCAGCTGGAGACCATACAAACTCACCGCTCAGTCTCAGATATGGCTTCGCTCAAGGTGAGTTCCTGCAAATTAAACCCATCAGTATGGGTTCAATTGTTATAAAACGATTTGTATTATGTTTTTTATTAGCATAATTGACGGCTTTGTCTCTCGGTGTCTGATAAAAACTGCGTAACTTACAAATAAATAGTTAGTTAATCAGGTTTTTTTTTAATTGAAATGCATATGACACTTGAGAAATAATAAAAGTCTACCTAGAAATAGTTCAATCAAGTGTATAATTCAGGAAAAAAAATTATATTGAAACCCAAACAGGACTTGACTTGCTAAGAACGATTAAAATAATTATTGGTCAGAAAGAACATTTAATTAAAGTGTAATTGAAGTGAAATGAGTAGATTTTGCGTCATGCAAGAATTTGGGTAAGACCCGGTAACCACTTATAACAGGTAGAAAAACAAAGAAATTAAAATAACATGAAATTTTATATGGCAAACCACATAGCTAATCAATTATTATGAACAAAATAACATAGGTTCCCGATGACGCTAAAGCTAAAGTTCTGATTTTTAGAAAACCCCAATTATTATGTCTGGGTGTTACTATCCTACTAATATTATAAACGCGAAAGTTTGTAAGGATGGATGCGGATGGATGGATGTATGTATGTTTGTTACTCTTTCACGCAAAAACTACTGATCCGATTTGGATGAAACTTGGAATATATATTGTCCATTAGGAATTAAATTAAAATTATTTTTTTATTAAAATAAAATTATTTATAATAAATTAAATTTTACTGATAATTTAAATCATAAAATTTTCATATTTTTTTTTTTTATTATAATTTTTTAATTTAAAGCTTATCCCTTAAAATAATTAATTAATTAATATTATTAATAATTAATTAATTAATTATTTTATTAATTAATTATTTTATTATTTAATTAATTAATTAATTATTTTATTTTTTAAAATTAATTTTTTTTCTGACCACAGATAATGCAATAGTTCTTAAACTGATACAAAATGCTTACATTTTGACAGAACGACATGACAAATATCTCGCGGTGAGCATCTTAGGCCCGCTGGATTAACACATAGGATACTTTTATCTCGTTCCCGAGGAAAAATTGAAAATCCAAAAAAAATTCTCAGTAAAAACATCATTCCAGCCGTCCATTTGTTAGAAATAGTATAGCAAAACACAACTGACATGGAACAACTGACAGCTTGAATAAAACCTTTTTATGTTGGTGGGTACACAACCTGGCCGTAAATAATCAAATTAAGAAAACAATATTTTCATTCTTAAGCTACGCGTATAAAGATGAAATTTTTACAAGCGTTTCCAAAGCGTGCACCCAGCTAAGATAAAACAATCTAACTTATCAGATTGGAACTTGGAAATGGAATTGGAAAACTTGGAATTGTCCGTGACCTGGATTAACACATAGGCTACTTTTTATCCCGAAAAATTAACGGGATCCAACGGAACGCGAACGAAGTCGCGGGCGGCAGCTAGTGTATTATAAAGTAGGTAGGTACTTATGTATTTACATAGTTTAGTTTGGGTCTAGAAGCTGTTGTGTGAAATAACGGTCCCGGAATAATGGGACTCCAGGGAAAATTTCTTTTATGTTGTACTTAAAGAGTTCTATTGTTCTTTTAGAGAAACTCTAAAAGTAAAGTTGTTACTAAAAATGAAAGTAACTCTCCTGTTGGCATGTATATATGTATAATCCTCGCGCGTTAATAAATAATAGGGTATAGGGTGCCTATCTGCATAAGAAATCGTAAATCACTTGTAATGTTTGTTTATAAAAGTAACAAATATTAAGGAAATCTCTTACTTTGTTAGACCCTGTATCGAGGCTCAGGTAAACTTACCCGCTGTCATTTGCTCGAGTAATTCCGCAAACTCTGAGTAAAACTTACTCTATTCTGCGAGCAAACAGCTCTGCTGATTCTGAAACTTGAGGATGTAAAGGCTTAGCCAACCGCGGGGTAAAGGTGCTTATTGCTACTCGGTAACTAGCCTCCCCTATGTGTGCGTGACGTACCATCATTAAAACCGAAGGGCGCAACGTCCCTGTCGCTTACTGTGGGTAGTGAGCACACTAAGCACAGTAGTGAGTGACGCAAATCCTCAGAAAAAGAAAAATAGCTTGGCCTCGAACCGAATCTATTTCTATAGAATATTTATTTTAAGGAACGCCTAATTTGTTTCTTTACTATAGGAGGTATACCTACTTGCAGATTTTTGGGAATACTTTTTCCGTAAAAAAAAACTAAGTCCCTGCATAGAGTCTAGGTGCTAGGCGGTAGAAAAATCCACAAGAAAGATACCGCCAGTTTCCTCACGCTGTTTTCCTTCAGCATGTTTTTCGAATAGAAAATCCCATTGATGACACGCACGACCGGATTTGATCAGACCTACGACCTTACAATCTACAGGCAGAGCTGATACAAAGTGGTAGACTCACGATTTTCCGATAACTAAGTTCATTACATTTCCATACGCATCAAACTGATTTCACATCGTTTCGACATAAGCACACAAGATTGATATTAAGCTGATACAGTTCTTTGACGAAAATATGTATTAAAATAGGCCTTTTAAAAAACCTACAAATGTAACCTAAAAGGATTATTTTCTCAGAGACATTATAAATGTTTCTCCGAGAAAATAATCCTTTGAAGAACAAAATTTTATTTATCTTAAAATTAAAATATTTATGTTACAAAGTAATCCATGTCTTAAACTCTTTAATAACTAAGTAAGTGTACACTTACTGAAACTGAAAGAAACCAAGGGGTTATTAATATTTTCTAACAAATCTAACATCGAGTAAGGTTTCGAGATATTAATTTAATTTTTGAAGCGGTACGAGAGTCCGACTGTATTGTTTGAAAATAACTCGTCGTCGCACTGTTAGTGGAAAATACGATAAACGGTACACATTTCACGTTTTATATATTTTTAAATCACAAAATATGGAGTTATGATCGCTTGGTGCTTGGGGAAGGTTATGAGTTTCACTTCCACCACCCAACTCAATTTTGAAAGAAGTACCTATAATCTTCATACCGCGTTGTTTACAAGGATTATTTAAAAATAGTACCTAATCCGATAAATGTTGTTTACTAGTGAGCTTGGCCTTCCATTAGATGAGATGAGATAAAGTGTTTTTATTGTGTGTATGAGTGAAGGTCCACGGCCGCTTGGCGCGGGCATCCCGCCCGCACGCCAGCGCGGTCACGTACGCAGAGGGGAAGCGGAGCACCCGCACACATGATAGACAATCAATAAATAGTCAGGGATATTTCACACAATAACGCCTCTAGTCCCAAACTAAGCAAAGTTTTTGAAGTGAAAATTTCTTTAGCACCGTTGTGATTTGATGTTGTTGTTGTCAATGAAACCGAAAAGATGAAACGGAAATGACATAATGACATAGCATGACATGAATGAAGCATAATGAAATAGCCGTAATTTCAACCATCCTTGCAGAGGTACTGTTGGCCGAATTGTGATAACGTTGGACTGCGGTCAGATCGGGAGCAAGTTCAAATCCAAGGCGACATTAAACTTTTTGTAACTTTTAACTTTTATTTTGAAGTGAAAACTTCTAAAACTAAATAAGTACTGCATATTAGATAAGTACATAAAAATAAATACTACGCACTCGTTTTTTTTTTTAAGGTTTCACCTCTACCACGTGTGAATTTCACATAATGTCTTTTATTAGGTATACTTATAACGGATAGACATATTAGACATCATTTACATTTCATTGATTTCATTTCATTTTTTGCAAAGACATATCTAGTAAGTATAATAAAGTAAACACCCAGACATACCTATAACATTTTTTTTATGGTTTACCATAACACAAATGTGGGGATCGAACCCACCACCCACAGCGCGGATGGCAGAGCAGACTGAGCTGTCAAAATCTATGTATCTATCATTCCTTATTCTTAAAAGTTCTTGGATGAATTATCTAATTCGTCTAAGCTGAAGTGTCATCAATATATTCGTAACTATTCCTATCGTAATATACCTACGCGTTCTCGGAACTGAACGATCTTAGATTATTATAATCTTGGAAAATGGTATAGCAAACACCTCTATAGCCAATAAGTTTTCTCTTACGCATGCATCGCACGATATTATTATAGATATTTCTCCAAAACGGTATTAAAACTAAATTCCCAGGCTGCAGTTCTATGGAAATATCAATTTAGAAGTAGCACGATCACTTCTCGCAAACACTTTCTGACGCTATCGAATACATCGACCGTCGAAGGTTAAAGAAGAATCTACACGATCTTTGAATGTAAAAACTAAACCTAGATGTGCTGGCGCACTACTTAAAATAATATTTTACCCAACACTATAATAATTGTAAAATAATATAAATCAAGTACAAACCACGTAGCCACGACTAGCCAGTACCAGGTGCAGGTACAGGCCTAAACTTCAACAGTCTACCTGTTTCCCGTTATTTCTATTCACGACACTCTTCGTCGCCCTCAGCTTCGTTGCTTTTTAGACTAACGAATACGTTTGAACTGGACATAGTTACATAACATTCACACGACGCTGGTTACTATCACATGACCCGGTTAGAGCATGACGTCGGTGACGACAGCCCACAACCAGCTACGCCACCCGCCTCCCGGTCTGAGGTTGAAGTTTTCAGATTTAACTAGGTACAGTCAGCATCAGGACTATGTTTCAAAATTTAAAAAAAAATTGTTTAAAAGTTGCTTTGCCCTACAATGCGACAATACAATGGGCTTACATTAACCACTAGTACTGAACAATAATGGTTGAACTTTGTTCATCATCACTTTTAAGGTAGAGTATAAACTCTATCTTATGAAAAAATATGTCATAGTTAAAAATAATACCTATGAAAAAACCTGTAAAAAATAATACGATTAATAAATATTTTTGGACATTTCAAAAAACGCCCTCTATAGTTCCAAGCTAAGCAAAGCTAAATAAAACTATATCAGTGCGACGCCAATACAAAAAAAGCTATTTAAAGTAAATTTGACACCCACACATAGAACAAACATTATAGGTAGTTTTAATTTAGTTTTATGGAAAATATGAACATGTAATCCTCTTATGAACTACACAAGTTTAAATAGAGTGCTAAAATTTATTTTATATTCTTTCATATAGCAGCACAATAAAAACGAATTGAAACATATTTTTTTAACTAGAATATCTTGGTCTAGGTCCCACTTACGTGGTATAAGTGGTTCGTAACTTTTTGTGCCAAGCATGACCATTTATAACGTAAGTAGGTAGATACATTTCAGTTTCATCCAATAATAAGATTATTAAAACATTAGACAAAATAAAGCAATTCACGACCGAGTAACGTTTCTTCCCAAATGATTTTAAAACTTTTAACTAAACAACGCCGTTAATTGCTATTTACGCCGACTTGTATAGTAGGTAGGTACCTACAAACTTTTCTCACATATGCGAGGGAAAAACATTTGTTTAATTCATATTAAAAGTTTCATTGCAGTTTGTATTTACATTGTACAGTTCTTCGCATAGTGAATTGCGATAAGCATATTAAATTTTTACTGCAAACATTACTATAGAGCTACGCCTCTATAATAATCATGTTTACACAAATAATGCATTATAGGAAGTGTTGAAAATGCGTTATCAACAATAATGCAATGCCAACAAGTCTCGTGAGTCGTGACGTGTTTTCTTTGATACGTCATCCCATTACTCCTCTATCTATCGACAAGTGCTTAGAGAACATGAAATATTACTTAACAGTAGTATTCTGTGTTTATACTGCCAGACCGGCCCAATACGTAATAAACACAATTAGCAAACCGGTGTAAACAAAACACTTGAAATGAATTTTATAGATGTTTTTAGAATGTTTAATTGAATTGCGGGACAACAACGTTGTTGACGGCCTGTTCTCGCTGTAAAAGTCGTCAATCAACCATATGTATTCGCACACCTTCGTAATTTAAATTTACGTACGCAGTTAAAGAATTGTAATTTGGATTTCTGTGGCAACATACCTCCCATTATTTTAGATGTAACTTATGTTTTGTTGTAGGAAACAGGCTAAAACAAATATCAGAAGCTATTCGATGAATTCTATTTTTTCTGACGCACGTAACACATGTAAGTGTAATAAAACAAGTAGAAATAGCCTTTGCTAGAGTATAGACTGAAAGTAGCTCATAAATTTTTACACACTGTTCTTATATTTACAAAGTCTGAAATAATTATTATATACACAAAATGTGTAGTTAAGTGTATATAAGTAATGTTTGTTGAAAGTTATATTAATTTACCTACTTTGTTTATGGGTTCTGTACTTACCTTAAAAATATAGGATTTCACTGTGTTAGTTTGACGTCAAAACAGGAAAAACTTCGTACGCTCTAATGGTGGGTGTAGACTACACTATACAGGCTGGCCGATTGAAAGCAAGCGAAGGCTAACCAGGGGCTTTGCCTATAGGAGAAGCGATGGGACTGATGACTGATGTACCCATACCGTACCTACATTAGTATAGATACATCTGTGAAGTCCCATCCTATCCCATCTCCCATCTGCAAGCCCTTGGTAACATTCGCTTGCTTCCATTTGGTCAGTCTGTACTCACCATAAGATAAGCCCTGTGAACAAAGGTTCAAAACATTATAAATATAAGCAAACAAGGATTTTCTTCATTATATTTAATATCCTATGTATTTATGTTAATGAACCTACGTCAGTGGTTAGAAAATCCATTTAATTTTGTGTCTACAAATCTCTTATAGCCAAACTCAAAGTCCGAATGCGTTTGTTCAATTAAATCTATCTATTTGTTTCGTCGAAATTAAATAAAATCGGGTAGGAGGTCCCATATAATTTCAACCTTCACAATGTTTGGTATGGAATATAATCAAAACATAGTACGTACAGGAAGACAAGCAGGGTACCCGCTACCATTCCACCTTTTAATCAAACAGCATATCTTCACAATTCCGAGTAAGATTGATGTATAAACGTCCTCCACCCTAATGGCAAACGAGAGTTGTGAGGTGTATGTTTCTTCGATCATTCGAGTGTCGTTTTACGCAAGATTCCTGTAGATATATAGGTAAAAGCATGTTCCAGTATTTTACTTTAGAATTTCGTATTTTGTAGTGCACATCACTGGATTTTAAAAACCCACAAATATGAGTGCACTACAAAGTACTACAGAACAGATAAGTACTTAATAAGTATTACGAGTTCGTATAGAAACCCAACCACCATGCTCATGAAATGCCCATTATAGCAAATTTTAATCAGAACGTTATTCCAAAATGCAATTTTAGTACAACATCGTCTATCTGTCCGGTACGGTACTTTACCTACCTAAGGTACTTAGCCTATCAAATTGCGGTTTATAGGTACGTAGGAAAAGTCCAACCACGCCAAGTTTGCAGCACTTAGAGCTATGGTAGCAAACACCGTCTGCGCTGCGAAAACGGTTTGACAAAATTGACAACCTATTCTTTCTTACATTAGTAAAATTACGTAACAGTGGGTTTTGGGGTGGCCCTTTTTTGCAAACCTTGCTTAGACAGACTATATAATCATACCTAAACTAAAGGTCACTCAAACGAATACGCGTTAACACGTAACGTCATCATTTACGTATGATTCACTTTTATATTAACCTAAGTCAAACTATATTATTATGCTGGGTAAAACACACCCACGTGTTGGTACCCACCCACCTTCAAAAAGGTAAAACCATACTATAATCATCATGTAGGTTTTAAAAACTTAAAAAAACACCTTTATGAAAATTAAACACATTTCGCCACAACGACTTCACTATACCGAGTCTCTACCGAATTTTGAGCTTGTAAAACATTATATAGGTAGGTACGTATTCATCTAGTAAAACGATCCGAAACCAAAAATTATTAATAGTAATTTTATGCCACAGATTTAGGTTCCAGTTGAGTTGCCTAGTTCGCTAACACATTTATATAAAGAATGCGTATAACAGACACGTCCACAGGTCCTATGAACTGCCGCTTGAGGATAACATAAGTAAATAAAATTAGGTCGTTATAATAATAACTACGTCGTCGGGTCGCTATACAAAACTTCCAGTGAGTAAAAATATTACGCGAATTTTTTGGTTGAGACACGTACTTGTTCTAGAAATCAGTTATGCGTAGGACGGTGCTTCATAATTAGGTGTCTTGGTGACACCGTTTTGAAAAATGTTTAGTAGATACTTAACCTACTTATTATGAAGGATACTTTGAGGTAGCATGATATATTGAAAACTCTACTGGAGTTGGTATCGGCTCTCGTAATCTTACTATGAACTCTTTGAATTACAAGCTCTTCTGATTCCATACAATGTTCCGATCGACATCCCGCGATCACAAGTTGGTCCAACAATACGAGATAGTGTAGCTTCTTCTCTTTCTTCCTCTCTTCCCGACTATTGGTTCCACATGGTGGTGGGGTTCACATTCTTCCTCCACTTCGCTCTATCCACGACGTCGCTTCCGGCTGTGGTTTCTTCAAAAAACTATTTTTAAGCATTTTCACAAACTGTTTCGTTTTTTGTATAGATCATTTATTTTTCTTAGCTCTCTGTTTTTTTATGTACCTCTTATCATTATGACAGATCCGCACTATCTTATCCCATCATATCATTTTAAAAGCACTTTAAGTTTTTTTCTAAAAGATTATTTCTTTTATCATAAATCAGTACCTATACTCATGTAAAACTATATCTACTTTACTACTTAGGAGTCAGTTGATCCGGAAGTTTGTTTTTAGGTCGTCTCGTCATGGATAAAGATTATCGTTGCAAGGTGACAAAGTATCTATCATGTCATGTATGTCAAGAACAAGCTTATACTTTATGCTCATGGAAACCGACTCCATTTTGCGAATACCCGGATAATCGACAGTAAAGCATAATCAACTAAGCTAGATAGGTTTTACTACCTATCTTGTTGCTATGCTGTAAAACAAATCAATGCCAATTACTTTTATCGAGTAGGTACCTATACTACCTATGATGAACATAATGAGTGATGTTTCCGTTCCCCGCTAACGTTTATGATTGATAATTCAGGACTGCTAGCTGTTATCACTATCACCAGATGTGTATGTATAGTCTCTCAACAATATATTACCTACATTACAAATTGCAATACAGATGATTATTTATATCTAAAAAGCAGCTTATTTGGTATTGCTTTGGTAAATGAATAGGTACCGTTCACGATGCAATATATTTAGGTACCTTCCACAAAACTGTTTAAAGTCTTTTTTTTATATATCGCTTTTTTCATTGGTAATCGGTTGTAGGTATAAGTATAATGTGTTGCAATGTCGGTTATAAAGTTTTCGGCATCCTTTTCGTAGGTATGTACTTTTTACTCACGTTGGCGGTTGCACATTACACGTGCGAAAAATCCATTATCAGGAACTTAAACCACAAGCCTATAATCAATTGGTTTTACCTTAGCATGTAGGTAGGTATTATAGTCACCGTAGTAAACGTAATTTTTATAAATCTACTTTCCCATTTATTGTATAATAAAAAGAAAATTTTAATGAATGAATGGTTGTGAAGCATTCGCTTACCGCGTATCCATCCAATGACGACACGCGCCCGCACTAACACAGAGTGACTTTGTGAAGCGACCACCGCGATCCTTCAGTGTAACGATAGAGCTCGCAGATAGCACACGCTTTAAATAGAGTACTACTGTGCGCACATTCACATACTATTCTAGTATTCGTGTTTTTTTTATTTATTTAAATACTTGACTATTGTAAAAAATGCGCGTGTGCGCCGAGACACAAAGCCTTACTGTCGCGCCAGCTGGTTGGATGCAAACTCAGGCTGAAACTATGGCGCATTCATTGGAAGTGTTGCATTTACAGTTCAAGAGGATGCTGAACAAGGAGCTAAGCCACTTCTCCGAGTCCAGTAAATCAGGCAATCAGATCTCAGAGTACATCTGCTCCACGTTCTTAGGTAAGTTACCTTTATATTTTTATTTTCCGAAAAACAATATCAAAAAGTATATCCAATTTTTTTTTAGTTCATGTCAAAGGATTTTTTCCGAACATTGGATGCCTTTATAAAGATTAAAATTATTATTTATATTATATTTGTTATTCACCTACAAATCAGCAAATTACTTTTAGTTAATTTGTAATGTAAGTGAAATATATATTTCTTATTATTATATTTAAATATTAGTTACCTACCATGCTAACAAGATTTTCATGCCATAGTGCTAGAAAAAAACGTAGCGTAGGTCTATTATGAAAGCCTCATGAAGTCACGACACGCGTCACAAAAGTCAATAAATTTGGCTACGTATTTGTGCTACGCAGTACGCAGCGTCCGCCCGCCCAATCAATGATGGCCTTATTTCGTTTTAACTGGCCTTTTCATTCAACCTACTTGCTTGCCTAATGCAAAGTATTATTTTTTTATAATATTAAAGGCGTATTTATTTTATATCATTGTTTTCATGTGAATAAATTAAATTGTATAAGTAATTCAAAACTTTGATCGAATTATAAATTGATCTTTGAAGGTTATTTTCAATAATCCCAACGAGATTATCGCAAATAATAGGTAGGTACATGCTTATTTTATTAGATATTACCTAGTAAAATAAAATATAAATAAAAAACCTATTGATTTTCTCTTCTGAAATATAGGATTTTTTATAGACTTTGTTGAGCTCGCAGATATTCTGGTCTATACGTACAAACCCAAGTATTACTAAAAACAAGATGTAGTATCTAACTCGTTCAGACAAATAAATAACTTTATCGTGAGAGATACCGTATACCGAAGCTTGTTGACCCGCGGCTATCGCGTGCCGGATTGAACCAGGTCCATCCAATAACATCTAAATACATAATATAACTATCTACATTACTGTTTGTATCGAAGGACGGCGCTCGTGTAGATATCTTAAACTAAGTGGTCTTTCTTTCAATTTATTTATTTATTGTAAAGGATGTTGCTATAATGCTTTTCCTATCAAGTCCACCCGCTGACCCATAAGTGGGCCACGGTACAAATTAATCATGAGTGGGACTCCGTAGTCTTAATTTAAATAATGAATAGTAACGTTTTTACGCAACTATGAAAAATTATTATAATTATCTTCTAAATATTTACTTAAGGAAAGATTGCATTTATATAGGGCATTAGATGTTGACGAGCTCAATAAGTTACTCACTACGTAATTCAACTCACAAATAGTTGGATTTTTATTAAATTTAAAAAATCTACTAGTCCTAGAATTTCTTTTCGAACTGGGAAGCATATAGGACACAGTCAACCCTGTATATGTGTATTAATTTAATATATTCTTCTAGAAAATGGCTTTTGGTGGCCTGTAAATAATTTCAAACCACAAATTTCAAATCAGTACTATTTCATTACTGAGCTACTTGGCTTTATTATTTTGCTAATGATAGTTTTTTTTTATTATACCTAATGCGTCGTTTTATTATCACATAATAGATAAGATATAAGTAAAAGCGATAACAATGATCACCTATCGCTATGGGGGAGTGGTCATTAATTACAAAAAGCTTAATCAAACCTAATATCAACGTATCGTTAAAAAGTGGCTTTCCTCTTAGGAATCTTTAATTATTTTGCCCTTCAACAGCACAAAAAACATAGCAAGCTTGTACTGCATAATACCAAGGTACCTATACTAGCTTAGTAAGAATTTTCCTAACACCTAGATTCCTAAAAATTTTGACTAAAGATTATTCAACATTAATTTCAGACAGGTTCAGGCATAAATACAAAACTTTTCATGTTCTATTCACTCTTAACAAAAATAAACTAGCCCACCGTTCAAATCTATAAACGTGTCTACGTACTATCTACGCCGTAATAACAATAATATCACCTACTTTTTTCTGACATCAATACCTACTAACACCATTTTCAAAAAAACTAATATTGTAACTGCTTATCGTTGTATATTAGTTTTTGGTTTTATTATTATAATACCACCTTTGTAGGCCATCATCAGCCATAAATTACAAAGTATTTAGTAAATGAGTAGTGATTTATTGCGAGGTTATGGGGCGATATATTTTTTATGATCTTTGAGATTCTAGGCCACTGGATTATATAAACATGACAATGTTTTGGTTACAGATAAACAACAAGAATTGGATATACCATCACTACAAGTTGAAGAAAATACATCTGAGCGGACCAAGAAAAAGGAGAAACCACGCCATAGTGGACCAGCCACTGCAATGTCCCAAGTAAGTTTTCAGGTACCTACAAACAACTTTTTACTACAAAATTATAAAATACTTATTTTATTTTAGTACCTAAGATAATATTTATTTTCTTGGCTCAGCTTTTATGGATTACTTCACTTCGATGATTGCATGAGTTCTCAAGAATGCCTTCTGTTTGCAGATATCCGGTGTGAAGAGAGCACTAACACACACGAATAGTTTCACTGGGGACCGCGTGCCAACATACGGCGTCGAAACACCACACGAGGAAGAGCTCGGCAGACTTCTTGAAAACCTCGATCGATGGGGTGTGGACATTTTCCGCATTGGCGATCTTTCATGTGGGCGTCCTCTCACCGCAGTGGCGTATGCCGCATTCACATCTCGGGAGCTCCTTTCTACGCTACAGATACCTGCACGAACGTTCCTCGCGTTTGCAGTGACCCTCGAGGAGCACTACGTGCGAGACAACCCGTTCCACAACTCTCTCCACGCCGCCGACGTCACGCAATCTACCAACGTACTCTTGAACACGCCGGCTCTAGACGCGGTTTTCACTCCAATAGAAGTTTGTGCAGCATTGTTCGCGGCGTGCGTTCACGACGTTGATCATCCCGGGCTAACAAACCAATTTCTGGTCAACTCCAGCTCTGAATTAGCGCTGATGTATAATGATGAGTCAGTTTTAGAAAACCACCATCTCGCCGTAGCATTCAAGCTGCTCCAGAATGATGGCTGCGACATTTTTGTCAATCTTCACAAGAAACAAAGACAGACCCTGCGCAAGATGGTCATCGATATGGTACTCTCGACTGACATGTCAAAGCACATGAGTTTGCTTGCAGACCTGAAGACCATGGTAGAGACGAAGAAGGTGGCTGGCAGTGGCGTGTTGTTGTTGGACAACTACACCGACAGGATACAAGTGTTAGAGAATCTCGTGCACTGTGCTGATTTAAGCAACCCTACCAAACCTCTGCCACTGTACAAGCGATGGGTAGCGTTGCTGATGGAAGAATTCTTCCAACAAGGAGATAGAGAAAGAGAACATGGAATGGAAATCAGTCCTATGTGCGACCGAAACAACTCCACAATAGAGAAATCTCAAGTCGGTTTCATCGACTATATTGTACACCCGCTTTGGGAAACCTGGGCAGACTTAGTACATCCAGACGCCCAGGACATTCTGGACACATTGGAAGAGAATCGTGACTATTATCAGAGCATGATTCCGCCGTCACCGCCTCCTGCGCCCATCTCCGGTTCACACTCTGATGACGATCGCCCAGAACAAATACGTTTTCAAGTAAGTTATATATACTTTCATATTTACTGCAGTTTATTTAAATTGATTAAGACTCGTTTATCCACAGTTTTTTGAAAGTGTTCTCTTCTTATTCGTGGTTTTTATGTTGACAGGTTACGCTTGAGGAGGGCGAAGGTTCTGAGGACTGCGAAGGGGAAGGCGATGGAGGGATGTGACGGAAACTACTGGGATTCTGCAAGAAACTCTCAGAGAAAGTGCACGTTTGGTGGAGGCTCTGGCAGTGAGAGTGGGTGGTAGGCGACGAGTCGCGCTGAACCCGGCCCGAGTAGCAAGTGCCCGCGAACTCTTGTTCGATAATAAAGTAATACTTGTTGACGCTTACCATCGAAATGGAACGATCGGCGGGTGCGTCGTAACATTTCGATCTAATATAATAATTAATTTTATGTGATCATTATGCAATGTTGTTTAGATTACCTAACGACTAATTGTCCCTCCACTGACTGTGTAACGTTCGATTGTCTAGTATTTGTACCCGTTGTTTCGTTTTGTCTAACCAAAGATTTATAAAGGCTCTTACGTTTACTGCGACGTTCGGCAAAATCCCATGTAAAGTAGTTAGTTAGTGTTCGATTCGTAAATTTAAAGAATCGTAAGTTGATTTTAGTCGTCGATACCGCGTATATCGGTTCGGCTACATAAGGACATTGAAACGCTTATTAATTGGTATGAAAGGGTAATTTATATTGTCATATCATTCACTTTTCTCATATTTAATACGGGTTTGCGATAATGATGTTGTTCACCAAAATATATTAACATTTATGGGTATCCTAAAACAACTAGTCTAAGGTACATTTTAAAAATTGCCTTTTGAAGCTGTTGTGTCTTTTTTCTAAATATTTAATTCGGCCAGCCTCTTGCTGCGATATAACTCTTACGATAATTTTGTAAATATGTACCTACCTGATAGTCACATCATTGTGAAAGTATGGGTGCGGTTATTTTTGTCGATAACATCATTGTGAATAATAATAATTACCCATGTAATAAAGGATACAGCTTATCAGACTTCAAAGTTACCTAACCTGTAAGCGACCGCATCTTCTGAGGCGCATCTAGCTCTCTTTGGCCGAAGTTAAAAGACACTACTAAGTTCATGTTAATCTAAAAGCTTTACCTACTTTATTTTGTAAACCGAATATGCACCTCATTTCTTAGGAATGATCGCTGGCGATCCATTATCTATAATTTAGTTTTCTCTTTAGAATAATGTTATTGTTTTGTAAACTTTTAAGTAACAAATTGTTTTGTTTCTCATATAAAATCTTAGCCAACATCGCAAATGCAACTAATGGCTTGAAGTGTTTGATGATAAGTACTAACAAGTGAGTGGATAACCAGGTTTTCTTTCGAGTGAGTTTTATATTTACCAAATTTCACGGCAAATTATAGGCCGGGTTTTGCAATACTTGTTTCTTCATACAAACTTAGATATTATCTGTAACTTTATTTTTATCGCACAATATTTATTTTTAATTTTCACACTATGGTATTAGCCTATCTATTATAGTAAGTATATTTAATGGTTGCAGATCTGATCACCGTCAAATTCATTACATTGTTTAAATTACCTATCAGAACTCACTTCTTTTTAGTATAAACTCATATCCTACCAAAAGTTAACTTTAAACATAGATTTAATACCAGGAGGGTGTATTACTTAATTAATTGTATTATGTTTGCATTTCATTTGTTCATCGTTATATTTAATTAATTTTGAGAGCTGGTCTCTAATTTCATGTACTCAAAAGTATGTTAAAAATGAATAAACAAATTAAGTTCCTCGCACTTTATTTATTTTGTATATTTTACATTTGCCAGAAAGTATTACCCGTTTTTTATGTAATCCTACAAATTGGCCATTACCGTTCATCAGCGTCAGATGGTCCAAATACTTACCTTCGCGGATAAGCTTCATCAATATTTAATTTCTAACTATCGGCGATGTATTTTAACTATAATATCTATGAATGACATGAAAATCGCTCTTTTCACTGTGTATATTAAAAATAAAACTTTAGAAATGCATATTAAATCATAATGTATTATACCTACCAACATACATGTGTGTTAAATAATAGAAAAGTTACGCTTAGAGTCATTTTATTTCTAAAAAGTAAAATAATTGTATGTAATTGTGTTGAATATGATATTGGTACAGCAGTAGATCTGTGTTTATTGTACGTATCTACCCAATCTTTCGAATTTCACATACTTATTGTAAACTTGCGTGTACCTACACCTTTGCCAATGTGGTACTCACTATAGTATTAATTAAATCATTGTAATGTATTGCTGTATGTACCCAAATAATGGATATCCCAGCACTTTGCATAAGAAATAGGTTTATATAATCGATCAACTGTCTTATTTGTATAGATTATCCAAGGTGTTGCTTTAGAAAAATAAATCGTGCTCGTTTATATACTCAAACTATGGCAAATAAGGTGTTCTAACAACTTGTTATCCGTTTATATCGTTTTCTATTAGAAACAATATCTGAAAGTATTTAAATATCATTAGTATCATTCTATAAATGTAGTTAATAGGTAGGTAGGTACCTACCTATTCATAAGTATTTTATATTAATGAATCGGTTTTTATTTCGCAACACGGATTTGCTAAAAGCTGTCGATAATTCAAAAGCGCACGGTTATATTGCATATATTACGAGTACATACTATTTGAAATCATTCATAAATAATAATGACCGATCGAAAGCATTTTGCTCTTATGCTATCGAAATTCAAAATAATAATTAGCAATGTCGTACCTATTAAAGAAATACGTAAACATTTTACTTACCTACCTACTATTAATTTAATATATATATTGGTATTATATTCATGGCATAAAAGCAAAGTGCATATCAATACTTACATAGCCCTTTTTAGAATTAAATATAATAGTTAAATTATAAAATTTCATTTTGCCAAAGTTTTTCAGTGTTGTGTACCTCTATGTTTTGTCAGTATGGAACTATCGGTAAGATTGGATAATACCTAGTTATATTATTAACAAGTTAAAAGTGTACAATGCTGGTCATTGTATCACTTACTATTTATGTTTAAATAAAGTAAATAGCTTGTAATAGTTTAAATTAAATATTTGAGTTGAATTTAAAGAATATTAATGTATTTAGAATAAAAGATATGGGAGAAAACTATGTGTGTATTATTAAATTGATAGGTACCTAACTATGGAATTCTCGGTTTCAACTTCAAGTCACCTACGGCCACAGCAACAGTTTCCAGACTTCTCAATAGTCCATAATCAATTTTAATAGAGTCTAAAATCATATTTTTAAGATAATTTTTTTGACATCAGTATCACCAAAGTCCTACATGCAAAAGTTGGCACCGAATGACGGTGCGCTACGTTAGCTACACAGTACACACGTAGGACAGCTACGCACGCTTATCGTAATATTAGTAGCTTTTTCACGCGTAGCATAGCTACGCACGCGTAGCAGAGCTACGAGCTACGCGCACCACGTAATACAAAATATCTGCGGCCGCTGCCAAACGTTAATGTTTCAACTTTCAACAGTTTATTGTCATAATCCCCACTAAGCTGTCCCCAGCAGTGGGGATTACGACAATCTACAAAAATTGTTGGCGTTTTCCCTACTACCTATGTATGCATAATAATAATTATCTATTCTGTGTTGTTGGTTATGTGTTTGACTCAAGTCACGCTCTTATTCCGAAAATACAACAAATCAACACTCCAGCATTAATCGAGCCAGACACATTTCTGCCAAAATTTCTGGAGTCAGACAGTTTCTTGATTAGAGCAAAATCGAGAAAAAACATTTGTGTGGCAAACATAGATGTTTCTTCTGTGTCTGGGTGTTACTATCAGCCAGTTTCTCGAACGCAGATCATCTTCATAATTAACTAATCAATGGTCAAATCTCTAATCAAATGTCATTTGGGTTGCACGAACGTTGATTACGTACTTTAATTTTGAACAGAGATTAGTTGACTAGCCTGTCAAATCCCTATAGCAAATCTCTTGTCAAACATAAAAATGGGTTTCTCGAACGCTAATTAGGCGTTTTTCGTTGGTCAAGCTCTTGTCAAATCAACAATCAACTAATCGGTGATTTTGCTCTAATTAGCTGAAATAAATACTACAATTTACTATGTTTTGCTAGGTTCTAAACCAGATAAATCTTAAAAACCACCAGGTTGGTACTCCAGAAGTGGTTTTGTTACATTTTAGAATACGTATGGATCGTTTTACCAATAAAAAATATACTTGTAAAATAAAATAACATCTAATATTTTAGGGTGTCGCTTTCGGGTGTAACAATTAGCAGCAGCAGTGAATCTGACGAGGTATACAATACATCTGGACCCTCAAGAATGTTTAGAGCTAGAGTAGAGCCACATTTCATAAGTTTTCAGAAGCGGAATTCAATAGATGAGATTCCGTATTTATTGGGGAGTCTATAGAACCACATAAGTTGGGGAATAAATCAATAAGTTGTAATGTAACAAGGGAGATCCTGTAACACCTTGCACGGCTGCTAAAGTATCTACTTTTAGTAGTAGATAGTAGTTAGGTACCTACCTACTTACTAACACTGTTTGGATATAAAATGTACTTAAAACAGCCTTATCAACATAGGTAAGTAGTTATTTATTTCTAATACTGTCTGTATCTACCTAGCAATCTAGGTATACTTCTGAAATAAATCAAGGAAATACAGTTTAAAGGTACAAGTATTTAATTGTTTAAAATTGTATTAGTTACAAAACACTGTTAGATGTGAAGCACGGTTTGGAGAACTGTAGAGGTGAGATGGGGTGGCACCCTTTGAAGACTTTGTAGAGGTGAGACGGGTTTGGAGTTGCTAGCGAGTTGCCTCGGCTGGTCCAGAGGTATCAAGGCGCGGCGCTGGCCGCGACGGTGGTAAGGCGAGGCACGATGCTGGCCGCGGCCTCCGGCGAGTTGTCTTCGGTATGTACAACGAGAAGTGGAGAAGGTTTTGAAAACTTTATAGTATTACGAGATGACCACGAGATGACAAAAGTTCCCGGGCCTGCCTGGCCCAGGAATGGCCTTAGTATTCAGCTTGAATTTCTGTCTAAGTTTTAATTTCTAAAATTATTTTACCAACAATAGTCAAATGTAAACAAAGATACGTGAAACATGACACAAAAATATGACATTATTGATGTTTAGGAGTGAATGATGGAACTGAAGGATTGATTCAATTATGTGTGACCCTATGAAAATATACACTGATTTGACAATCGTAAAATGATCATTGATTACTTAATTATTGTCTGATCAGCGTTCGTGCAACCCGATTTGATTTGACCAGTGTGTTAAGTTAATTGCTTTGTCAACTGATCTGCGATTTGATTAGCGTTCGAGAAACCGGCTGTATATGTGTCATAAGTATGTAAAAAAAAATATGTATATATAAGTATTTTATATATAAGCTTTAATTCACGATAAATAAATACATTGTTTTACGCCTCCCGGCTAGTAATGTGCCTGCAGCGTCCTTAAGATTTTATCGATATTTACAACCATCCTTTGTTTATATTTAACCCTTGTTTGTGTTACCTATATTAAAATCCTATTTATAACACATTTGCTCGTAAAGGGTCTCTTATTTCAGCAATTTCAGTATCGTGATGTATGTCATTACGCACTCGTGCGTTATGGTAATGTAAAACGCACGGTTTATCAAGATGCTCCCACTAAAACGCCCGGCGCGGGCGGTGGGCGCGCGCCGCGCTCTACGATAAAAAATAAGCATTTAATTCTTTTACAAATTGTTCAAATTTTTCTAACTGCTTCAACAAGTGAATAAAGATTTATTCTTTGAAGAAAGTCCGAGTTTTATTTATTTCCTCGCAAATGTGTTATAAAACGTCGTATGACATACGTGCGCTTTGAAAATTACAGCCTCTGCTTTCTTGTAGTCCTCGCCTACGGCTCGGGCTGGCAATATCGCCTCGGCTGTAATTTTCAACTTACCGCACTCGTATCATAATGTACTATTACCTACGCGGGTACCCTAAAATGACAGTTTTTATCATTATTTAACATTTCGCATCGCGTCAACCGTCAACCGTGCGTCCCACTGCAGGGTACGGGTTTCCCCCATAGAAATCTCCTATTTAATAGTTACTAATAAAATATTTTGTTATAAGTTTATTACAACCATTGGTCAATAAAAATTGTTTGGGTTTTATTAACCTCCGACCATCACGAGATCTCAGTTCGGGGCGAACTACTAGTTTTAATTTATTATTATAACAAGTACTGAAACGATCAAGGCACTCTTGGTGGTAAGAGAACATGCCTGCCCATTGTAGTGGTATAATATAGGTATAACTTTTTTATCGTCAAACCTGAAAACAAAAGATACCTAACTTTAGACTGTACATCTATGTTCCTACACATAAATGAGTATGTAAATATTTTATGACTTTATTAGTTTCCGCGAATTAAACCTTCTTTTCTTGCCCTAAACTCGTGTTTGATTTATTTTGTTTTCCTGCAACTTAATTTCCTTGATAGGTAGGCTATGTACGAGGATCCAAGCGTTCAGCCAACAGTAGCTAAATTATTACATTCACTTTCCTTTTTTACTACTGACAACATAGGCCATTTGCCCACCAGCTCACCTGATGTTAAGTGACGCTGTAGTCGAAGATGGTAGCATGCCTAGTCTGGTATGGAGATCGGCTCACAAGTGAGGCTGTGGGAACACACCGTTAGATGATTGGCGACAGATTAGATTCACACATAGTTTTTTTTTTTTTAGTTTCATGTGATATGATTTTAATATTCAAATATAGTTGGGACTGGGATTCTCGGACCTTGAATAACCTAAGATAATTCCTTCTACAGAATTGAATGTTTTAAGGATGACCCAGGGTTAAGAACTTTCAATTAGACAGGATTTAAGTCATTGAATACAAATAGTAAAGTTAAGTGTGTTTCGAGATTAGTACGAGTATGCGACCATTTTTTATCGATATATTTCGTAATAGTTTCTCTTCCCTACTCGCGCACACTAATGTAAATTTAGAAACTCAACCAACATAAAACTGACACGCTACCAAAGATTTCACTCCGTCCATTGTGATACTTCGTCTGTGGTGGAGACCGAATCCAGAAATTCCGTAACGAAAATAACCTAACACCCCCCACTCGGCACAGCGGTGATACGATAAAAAAAATGCTATGCAATAGCTTTACCGCGGCAGTCTCCGAGTGCCACACGTTTTTTTAGGATAGGAGGATGTTGATAGGAAAACAGAATAACTAGTAGGTACCTAGCTACTACAACGTTAACATATGTAAGTATGTATATTTAGAGTCTTCACCGGTCATTTTTCATAACTTACCTACTCAGATCAGTAGTAAACCACTAAACGCCAATAAATACTTGGCAAATTCGTGGCAGCCCTAGCCATCGAACAGCCATAAGAAAAAGAAGAAGAAACGTACGTATACATACATAGATAGAATAGAACACACCCAAGCATGTATTTCCGCCATTTTGTATGTAGAAATAAGGCTGGCCAAAAAGAAGGTAAGGCGCATGTAAAAATATTTTTTACTTGAAAATCTGTAAAATCTTGAAATACATACATACAGCAATTCGCGGACCTTAATACCTACCAATTAGAAATGGCAGCAGTACAACAAGAGGAAGAAATGCTTAACGATGTGATCGAGAATGGTGAAGATGAGGAAGTAGATATTGATGATGGAGAGAACAAGGATCCCGCTAAAAAGAAGAAAAAGAAAAAGAAGAAGAAGAAGGCGGGTGAGTGCATCATGCATCGTGTTCGCAAACCAAATTATTTCATTGTACCTAGGTATTTTAGACGTTCAAATTCTAATCTAACCTAGCATCTTGTCAGTTGCTTTGCTGTGCTCACTATGCTCATCTCATGAACAAAATTATTATGTGAAGTTTTGTGTTTATTTTAAGAAATCGAAAGCACCGTTATTGAAGTCTCAAATACAGCAGACAAGGTAGAAACTGTAGCTGTTGAAGATGCTGCAGAGGGTGATGAGAAAAAGAAGAAAAAAAAGAAAAATAAAAGTAAATCTGGTAAAGGACCTGCCAAGGCACAAACAGAGCCTCCAACTATTCCCATCGCTGAGCTCTATCCTGATGGTAAGTTGTTGTCCAAGTCACAAAGATGACACATAATATGTACATAAAATGGCTCAACTTTTCTTTAGTGGCAGTGAGTTAGGGCTCTGAATTCATTTTAAATGTGTAATGTTTAAAAAAGAAGCATCTAAATGTATGGCCAAAAGTTACTGGTAACTCCCATTTGTTCTATAGGACTGTTTTTAAAACTTTTTATCTCTGTAGTTCCATGGTAGGACTATTGAAACTAGCCCATTAGGGCTAGTTTTCGTTTCAATAGTCCTACCCAAATGAAAGTTACCAGATATTAGAGATAAAAAAAGTTTTAACCGTTCTAGACGTAACAGTTCTATAGAACAAATGGGAGTTACCCAAAGTTACTTGTTCGACGGACTTGTTTCCGCAACTAGGCCACTGATGCGCCCTTTTTGCGATGTCGAAAAGTTGCTTTTATTTTTACAGAACGAGTAGACAATATCTCGCGTGCGCATCCCAGCACCTCTGGTCAGATGGACGTTGACCTACCACATTTTTCTGTCCTAAAAAAAGTTACTTTCACTATATACCTAACTAATTCAGATTCCCAAACAATAAACTTTTTTTATAACTAGGAAACTTTCCTGAGGGTCAAATTATGGACCATGGTAAAGCTGAAGGCATTGATGAGAGAACTGCCAAAGATCGCTTCTCCAGTGAAGAGAAGAGGGCCCTGGATAGACTTCAGCAAGACATCTACCAGGAAATCAGACATGCTGCTGAGGCCCATAGACAGGTATTCATAATATTAAGTTTATTAATCAAATAATTTTTTATTTTAATGTTGGCAATTCTGGCTGAAAACCAGGCAATTTTGGTATGGTACCTTGAACAATCAGTACAAAACATTCAATAGGTATGATAAAGAGGTCAAATCAACGATATCCATTATCAATTTCAGACTCGCAAACACATGCGTGATTGGATCAAGCCTGGCATGTCAATGATCCAAATATGTGAGGAATTGGAATCTACTGCGCGCCGTCTGATCGGAGAGGATGGTCTTAAGGCGGGGCTGGCTTTCCCCACCGGTTGCAGCCGTAATAATTGCGCTGCGCATTATACGCCGAATACAGGTATCGTCATCATCATATCAGCCTTAAAAGTTCACATCCAAGCCAATCTGGTTTTCTTAATTACATGCAGTGCAGGATCTGGAAATAAACTTCTCCCATTTTTTCCGAATCTAAAATAGGCCACATTTGCTATAAAGCTAAAAAGTCTACAAAATTGAGTGTTGAATTTGATTTTTTTATTTTGTTTCTCATATTATCGCCGGTGCATCGAGAGACAGGCACGGTTCCCACATTTCCTCCCACACCATAAAATCTGTATTTTCATGTGGTTATTGTTCTATGCTTACCCCTTTAATCATATTCAACTCTCATTTTAGCGCGGCTTTAAAAATGCTCTATCATTTGCATGACAAGGAAAAGAGATGACAACAAATTTAAGAATCATTTTAGTTAGCTTTAGAAAACCAATATGAATTATTCTAAGTTTTTTCTCGTTTCTTAAATTTAAGTAATAATTTAAGAAATGAGAAAAACTAAGAATGTTTTTCTCGTTAAAAACTAAGAATGTTACATTCTTAGCCAAATTGTCTAACCAAAAACACTTACCGCTTGCTCATGCTTTTGCATGACGCACAAAATTTCAAATGGCCAATCTTCCAGGAGACACAACAGTTCTGGAATATGATGATGTTGTGAAGATTGACTTTGGAACACACATCAATGGCAGGATCATTGACTGTGCGTTCACTTTGCACTTCAATCCGCGGTACGATCCTCTCGTGAAAGGGGTGCAAGAGGCTACAGAGGCTGGAATCAAGGCTTCGGGAGTCGACGTGAGGTTGTGCGATGTCGGTGCTGCAGTCCAGGAGGTAACATTACGTCATAAAAGTAACCACAAAGTTAACATTGCATCGTGCATTGCGCATCGTGTTGCGACAAACTTACTGCTTACTGTGACCATTTTTGTTGTTTTGTTAGCTGGCTAATTTGTTAAGTTGATAAAGAGATGTAAGAATAACAAAAATGTTATTTTCTATTTCTATTGTAAAACATACTGATTTAGATTAAAAAAAAAACAATCTCTTACAGGTGATGGAATCACATGAAGTGGAACTGGATGGTCAAACATATCAAGTTAAGCCTATTCGCAATCTGAACGGTCATTCTATTAGCCCTTACCGTAAGTACGCCTCTGTATTAGACAAAAAGTCACCCCACTATTTATATCATTGTCACCTGCATGAAATCGAAAAGAGATGCCATGCCAACATATTTAGCCACCTTTTTAGCTAGCGGAGCTCTAGAAGAACAATATGAATTGAGACCATGAGGCTCAAGCAGTTTTTTTATATATTTGAGATTTTCATTAAAATCTGTCAAATATCAATGATTCTAGTCTCGATTCAGACTTAAAGAGCCTCCGAAACATAAAATTTATATTTAGAAGGTTCATGTGCAACCCCACATAAACTATGTACTTACAGTGGATGCCACATTTATTGTTTCTCAAGCCTTTTCTATTACCCATCCTCTATGTAGAGGATGGGTAATAGAAAAGGCTTGAGTAGAGTATTTACTCTAAGCATGCTATAACCTAAGGCCTAAATTCCTTACACATAATGATCTGTGCTTATTACATGCATTGACATGTTCAACCCTACGACCGGCAACATCTGCGATCGACGTCAAGGAGGAAATCATGTCAAGGTATGAAGCACTATATCTATTCAGAACCTAAGGTTTTCTATGTTCCAGGTATCCACGCCGGTAAAACCGTGCCCATTGTGAAAGGGGGTGAAACTACCCGCATGGAAGAGAATGAATTCTACGCGATCGAGACCTTCGGGTCCACTGGCCGCGGGCAGGTGCATGACGATATGGACTGCTCACATTACATGAAAAACTTTGATCAGCAGTTTGTGCCATTGAGGTCAGTAATAGAAAAAATAAGGCGATCATAGGCAGAGTTGACTCTTATATCATTATGGCCATTTACTTGTTCCATTCCATCACCCTTTCTAAATAAATAAGTCGTGTTTTCCCTTACGATTTCCTTATTCCGGTCTGCCGTCCGCTCCTAAGGCTCGGATTTTGAACTAAATAAATCAAGATGAATGCATAGACGATTAACAGGTTTACATCAAGTTTCATCAATGAGAGACTATCTTTTTTAGAATACGAGTTTGTCGTCGTTACTAGTCTATAGTAGGTGCCAAATAACACCGCAATACAGGTCATTCACGCACCTTCAGCACGATGTCGCAAAATTCAATTTATGTATGGTAAACAAACAGTACTAAGAGATTCGAGCGATTACCGTCTTAGCGACAGGTTTGTATGGAAAGCGACAGAATTAGCCATTCATAAATTGAATTTTGCAACATCGTGGTGAAGGTGGGTGAATGTTCTGTATTGCGGTGTTATTTGGCACCTACTATAGTGATAGAATTGCTAAATTGTAATTTAATTCTTTTTTTCTTTTTTTGTTCAACAGACTGCAGTCATCGAAGCAACTACTGAACACGATCAACAAAAACTTCGGCACGCTGGCATTCTGCAAGCGCTGGCTGGAACGCGCCGGCGCTTCTCGCTACGCCATGGCGCTTAAGGACCTCTGCGATAAAGGAGTGGTTGATGCATACCCACCACTGTGTGACATCAAGGGCTGTTACACGGCGCAGTTCGAACACACCATACTCCTTAGACCCACGTGCAAGGAGGTTGTCTCACGCGGAGATGATTACTAGCCTCACAGATTATGATGCTCACCTGGTAAAAGGGATATAAGGCTGCAACAGCGCCCACTTTATAATCCTCAGACACTCTCCTTACCACGTGGGTCCTGGATGGGGTCGTGAAAGACAATTAAGGCCCGCACTTGAAGATCGTTGTATAAATAAGATGAACTCCGTAAAACTAGCCCCAATGTGAACGTTCGTTTAATTCGCTACTTCGATGTCCATGTCTAGTTAGAGTTCATTTGCCGGCCCCTATACTAAGCCTATATCTTGCTCTCCAGGCGCTTAAAATCGGCCACTTGAAGAAACCAGGAGTGAACGCGTCCAAAGGCAACCCGAAGCGAAGTAGCACAATGCACCACTCGCCTTCAGTCTATTAGCAACGTCGCGATTTGTCTAAAAAGGCTTATCTGTTTTGTATGATGGCTTAAAAGCCCTGTTTGACTATAATTTGGAATATTTTATAGGTGATTGATTTATCAAAATTTTCTTTGTCCTAAGTTGCTGTTCAATGTTGTATTTTATTGCATTATATTTTACACTAGGTTTAAGTCATTTTCTCTGATTGTTAGGGCCGTAAGATCAAAAGCAGTTTAAACTATGGGTTTCGTTAACTGCGATTACATTTTGATTGATGGATTAATCTACTGACATCTCTGTCAGTTTAAGCTACCGATGGTCGATTAACTACCATTGATCTTATGAAATAATCGGAGACTGGAGGTTAAACTCTATTTCGTGGTTTAAACCACTATTGATCTTACGGCCCTTAGTGTACTTTATGTACTTCTAAAAAGCGTTTTGTACTTCGTTTACTACTATTTTTTTTAAGTAATGGTTGCAGTACGTTTTCCTATTTTTCTTAATGCATTGTTGTTTGTTTACTACTAACTTCGTGTTATTTCAGTACATACTCTAACTAATCACTAGAGTCTAGTCTAATCATCAAATGTAATCAAACAAGAGTGTCAGCAGGACCAGCCGTATTCTAAAATAAAATTTTACTAAACCACATTTTGATTTTATTTTTGACACATCACTGTCGTTTCTAAAGTAAGTAGGTACCTATATAAGCTTGATTAGACATCAATGAGTTGCAACCATCAACGTAAAAAAAGAGTCGGTGACCTCGTTCTCTTTGACTTCAGTCTCTATGCTAACAGATTTTCATAGAAATGTTGCCTAAACGAGATATGTAATGACAGTGAAATTATTACATGCCTTTAGGTCACAGAATACATAATAGTTGACATGTAATCGTTACATAATGAGCAGCAAGTGTGAAAATAATAATACCTACGACCTTAAAAATAAGATAAACGACAAAAGTTGTACATTATTCCAACATTTTTATTTTTAAGAAAACTATTATTTCTATCGCAAATATTAACGATTACAATCATAATTAAGTATGTATGTATTACATAAATGGATACAAAATCTTTCGTCACATCTTTCGTGACCATAAAAATGTATAAAACTGCATTGACGTAATATTCTATGAAGTCACTAGGTAGTAGCTAGTAGGTAAGTATATTTTTCACTACACAATTTATCTATTCTAAACTGTAATATTAAGGAAATAAACTACATAATATGTACACACTGAAACTTATATCCAACTATGTAACCAACATACCAGTAGGTAGATTGATATTTTAAGTCTAATCTAAAAATATGACCAAGGTTAAAGGCCTCTTGTTCGATTTCAAGTTAAGGCGGTTTTCCCCGAACCAAGCTGTTTTTACTATGTAAAGATTCAATAACCTTGATTGCTACAGCATGTAGAAAGTAAGTAAAAATTTCAAATGTTTATTAAACGTAAATTTACTACCTAAATAAAAAATCAAAGAACTCAAAAAAATTAAAAATAAATCTCATCTTCTCAATTTAATGCTATTTATTTTTCGGTTATAGATAGATACCTATGTAGTTTAATAATTAAATTAATTTACGTTTGATTTGCGAAGAAACATGAACGTTGAATTTGTCATCAATTTTATTTCAATAAACAGTGCGTGTGTATCCATTTTCAACTCTATTCTTTAGGGCCAAACTCTCAAGATCATTGGCTCGGGTAAGCGCCTTTAATTCCTGTTTATCTGTAGATAATGTAGGTACTTAACTACTTACATAATATATAATTTGAAACAGGAGTGAAATAAAACGTTGGTTAGAGTAAGGCGAACGGGACGCAGGTTTTTTTATTGCAGAATCGTGTCCCTGGACCTTCAAAACGCATAGATCCCAACGGTCAATGACCTCTTTTCACACTTGATAAAGTAGGTTATAACTCCCTAACGTTGGATTTTGACCTTAAATGACCTTTGGTAAATAATTAAGCGCTCGCTTCGCTCAACATTTTCCAAAGGCCAATTAAAAAACCTAGGGGCCATGACCAATTTCAGGGTCACCGGAGGTCAATAACCTTTCGCATTTAAGGTTCTTAGGGGTCAAAATAGGTTGCAAAAGAGTTGACGTTTGCAAGGCATGTAGCGTAGCTGAGTGCCTTGTAAGATAGGTACGAGTTAGCAATAAACGTACGATGCGATGCGTGTATCATATATTATGTACCTAGATATACGATGTTTTTTTCCATACAGCTAAATAAATCATTTAAGATTAATCGATTTTAGAATTTTAATAGACAAAAATGTTAAGAAATCGCACGACGCGGGCGTGCATTTGCTATGTCCTTATGTTATCATAACGCACGCTTGTCGCTCGCGGACGTTGGTT